>CM052547.1:22876209-23166102 GCA_028533065.1 Trachops cirrhosus | reverse complement strand
TTCTTCTGTTTGAGCCATCTTTTTGCTGTTTTTTGTTGTTGTTTTTGTTTTCTTTGTTGTTTTTTGGTCTTGTCAATCTCCTGTAGTGAGAGGCGGGGCCTTAGGAGTTCACCAGGGCTGGGCACCCCAGTTGCTGGGTTGTGACGCTGTATGTGGGGGCACGGTCCGAGGAGGAACAATGGTGCTTGCTCTGCTCTCTGTAGGACCTCAGACCCTTCCGCCGCTTTCTGAAAGCCAACTGGGCCCCTCCAGCACCAGTTCTGGTGTGGGTGGGCCTGTGCACCCCGCGAGACCTTCCTTTTCAGTCAGTGACCCAAAGCTCTATTTCCCAGCGCTGGGATTCTGAGTTGCGCACAGTGCGTTGCTTTCCAATGGCTGCCTCGCTGGGTCTGCTGGTCGCCACGCCCCGGCCGGGGCCCACCAGCCACCACCGCTTGTGCGCCCAGGGTCTGCCTGCTGCAGACTTGCATGCCGCCCCAGTTGCTCAGTGCTCCGCTCTACGTCCCTCCCCGGCCAACTCCACCCCTCCTATCGGTCAGGATGAGTGTGTCTATTTTTAAATCCTTGGGTGTCTGACTTCCATACACTTCAATTTTCTGTCAGTTCTGGTTGTTATTTTGTTTCTATATTGTTGTTGTCCCTATCTTGGTTGTGCGAGGAGGCACAGTGCGTCTACCTATGCCTCTATCTTGGCCGGAAGTCTCAGTGTGATTTTTCACCTAGAACACAAGGTGGTCTTTTCATTAGATTGTTTTCATGTATTTAAATGTCATTTAATGCATAAGAAAATGGCCTTGCTGAAGGGTTTTTAAATATTTTCTTCAGTATGTTTTATGAAATATGTTGTATTATGCAATGAGACAGACAATTGTTTGTAATCACCAGGCAGGCACAATTGGATAGGAAGAAACAAAAACTTATTTAAAAGATACACATGTCTGAGTAATTTTTACATAAAGTAAAATATCATTTATTTTGGATTAGTTCATAAGTGTAGTACCTGGGTAATTAGAGAGATTTGTTATAAAATGAGAATAGAATATTAAAGTAGAAACAAAAAATTAAAATAAATAATGAACAGTTTTATAGAAATTGAAGTTCAATAGTTCATGGACTAGAAGCATTGACATCATTTGGGAACTTGTTAAAATCATAGGCCCTACCAGAGAGCCACTGAATAGTATTCTGTTTTTAACAAGGTCCCTGACAGTTCATATGCACATGAAAATTTGAGAAGCACTTATTTAAATGACCAAATGAATCAAAGAAATGCTGAAATGATGAAGTTACTTTGTCTTTTTTAATAAGAGAATTTTATCATGACTCAGTTGTAACTGGATTATGTCCCTGAGGTCGGTGAACTGTGCACAGATACAGTGTAAATAAATAATAGGCAATCCTTCCAGGAGTTAGGGTAGTGATGACTTCGGGTGGGAATTATCTGGAGAGCTGTTAATATCATGATAAACAATTACAGTATCAAATAAATGGATTGTGGATAGGTGGCTAGTAGTGCTAAACTAATCACAGACTAAAATGGAGCAGCCCCAAACTACACTGGTTTCAGTTGATGAAGAGTTGATAATCTGAGGGGATCATAGTATTAACGTGAGGTTTAGAGTAGGTGAAGTCAGTCTAACTCACTCTTTATATCTTCAAAACCTGGGAAGAAGTGACTTCAGAGTATGGCCAAATACAGCTAAAATCATCACACAGTTGCCTAATTACTATGAAAGCTTTTCTGCATGGTTATGAGATAAGAATAAACAATGTTTGCATTCAGACCAATAGATACTATTGTTTAGCTTTGAGATTCAGAGTTGAGTCTGAAGTCCATGCTGTGAAGTCCGATGTAGTAAATTAGTATGGAGGCCAAATTGCTTATTCCAGAGCTAGAATTCTGAAGTAGAATCTATTACATTAGAAGTTGACATAATAAAGCCTGGGTACATCTCAGGGTTTATACAAAAACAAAACAAACAGAAAAAAACCCCACCAAACCAAAAACCAGAATGGCAAAGTTGTGGGGAACACAGGAGTAGAGGGGAGTTAAGAGCTCTTTCTGGAAAGGGACAGTAGAGGTGAGACCAAGAACAAACTGGGAGAGGGGAGCAAGGATTTATAGAAGCACAGGTTTAACACTCATAGCAATTAGCCCTTCAATTCTTTGTGTCATGGAGGAAGCCTTGGAATAGCACTATATTAAAAATGAAGCAGGCAAACAGATTGGACAGGTAGCTCCAATCTGTTACTGGGGTGGGGGTGGGGCGGTGGAGAGTGAGAGGGAGGAAAGGAAGGAGAGAGAGAGAAAGAGAGAGAGAGTGAATGAGCATAGATACAGATACCGGATTTCCAAAGCTGAGTCCTTTTTGACTCTTGAGGGTGCGGAGAATATGTAAGAAGTCTCTGTGCATCTATGGCCATACCACCCTGAGTGCGCCCAATCTCGTCTGATCTCGGAAGCTAAGCAGGGTCGGGCCTGGTTAGTACTTGGATGGGAGAAGTCTCTGTGAGCCCACCATTAGAACGGAAAGGAGCTGAGAATTCAGTCTCTGCTATGGTGTGTGGTGGGGAGGCTTCTTAGAAGGGCCTGAGGGAGGAAGCCAGACCTCAAAAGGTGAGCAACAAAGGACAAATTGTGTGGATAAATCAGCTGCCCCAAGTTTTGCCCCTAAGCAATTACCAGCCACTACCCCTGCTGAAAGAGCAGTGCATATGCATGGAGGTCTTATCAACAGTACCAACCAGTTGCAGCAATAAACAGAGGCGGATGATCTTCTTAAAACACCTTCCCTGCTGGAAGGAAGGAAATGAAGAAGTAAAGTTTGAGCAGAAAATGAAAATTTCTACCATTTCCATGGATCAGGCTCAAAAGCAAAGTTAATTTTGATTATAGAGATGTAAATAAATTTTAACTTTTTACCAGTGACCTCCGATATTGTAAATCTTGAGCCTGATACAACTGTATGTGTGGGATACAAAATTTATTAAGACCCTGTATTAGTATGAGTTCTTCAGGAAAAAAAACAATAAAATACACCAATAGATATGTATATATATACATATCTAGAGAGAGAGAGAGAGAGAGAGAGAGAGCAACACAGAGATAGATTGAAACTGATGTTCTTATAGGAATTGGCTCACAAAGTTATTCTAGGGAAGCTGAGAAATTCCACAATCTGTTATGTGCAGTCTGGAGAATCAGGAAATCCAGTGGTATAATTTCTTCAGTCCAAAGGCCTGAGCAAATCTCAGGTCTGAAAAAAAAGGGACATCCCAGCTAAAGAAAAGAGAATGTGTCCTTCTTCTGCCTTTTTGTTCCATTTGGGATGAGGTCTGCTCACACTAGTGAGGGCAGATCTGTATACTCTCTCTGCTGAATCAAATGCTAGTCTCTTCAAGAAATAGCACATTTTGCCATGTATAATGCACACCTACATTTTTGGCCCAAACTTACAGGAAAAAAAAACTTTTGTTGTAATTTTTGAATTCAATTATTTATTTATATTTATATACTTGTTTTTTGTATTATAAAGGAATTTTAGCATTTATTTCTGAATATATAATAGTACAAGAAATTTTATGTAACAAAGAATTACAAAACACAAGAACAGATAAAAGGTATTTCAGGTATTACCCATGTATAATGTGTATCATTATTTTTCCCTCAGAAATTTGGGCAAAAATGTGTGCATTATACAGGGCAAAATACAGTAACCTTGCAGACACACCCAGAAATAATGCTTTATCAGCTATCTGGTCATCCCTTAGCCCAGTCAAGTTGACACACAAAATTAACCATCATGGACCCCCTAACACCATGCATGTCTTTGATTTTCAAGTTGTGTTCTGGCATAGAGTTCATGGGAAGATCACCATGAGCAGAGGAGTAAGCTAAGCAGGTGGGCTGCTGCTGCCCCATCTTTCTTTGTCCTGATCATTCAATCACTCCACCCTCTCACACTGGAAAACCTCTAATCTTCTCTAACTTGTACCTTGTTTGAAGTTTAGGAGTCTGTGGCTCGTGTCCAGCAGCTCCTTAGTGTGGAAGTATATCTGAGAGCTGCATTTTCCCCCTTGTCAGCCAGGGTTCTCTTCACTTTATTCACTGTTCTATCCACTGGAGTCGACACCCACTGGAAATGCCTGGGACAGCACTGCTGCTGAGAACTATTACTGAGGCTCTTTATCCTCCTGTAGACAACTCTAAAAGTTTCTATCTGTATTTCTTATTCTGCTGGAGCCCCCTGACCTGGGGAGTGGCTGCCAGGTTGCCTTTCTTAGCTGAGGATCTAAATCTGGTTCTCTCAGGAATATAAGCTGATCTGGAAATTAACTTATTCTGTACTGCTCAGGGTCTCCACCCCACAAACTGGACCCAATGACAATTCAAAAGTAGTGCCCAGTGGCATTGAAGAGGTCACATCAAAAGAATTTAAATTTCTTTTATTGACTATGATGCATCATCCTTTGCTCCTGAAGACCTTAGGTCTCTGTAGCATCTGCAAAGACAATAGGTCTGTATTCTATGGTGACTAGAATGACTTAAGGTTAAAGCACAAATTGTAAAGGAATAAAAGGGGTATGTGCAGAGAATGAGTAAAAGAAAGAGCAAGTGAAGTTGAAGTCATGGAAATTAATTTCACAGGAAGGTTGTTATTGCCCCCTTTAGCAGCTAAAATTCACATACAGGCACATCTTAAGTAATGTGTCGAGCTGTCCGAAAGATAATTTGAATCCTGTCAAGGCAAACAAGAATATGCTCACAAATTCAAGAGCAATATATGTGCAATTTGCACAACATCAATTTCTTTGGTTGTTTTGGATGGAGCCATCACCATCAATTAAGTTAGTGACTCTTTGATTCAAATTACTTTTTGACATGCAGTCAACTAAATGTCTCACACAAGCATTATTTTCTGCAGGGTTCCCCAGGCAGCCGTATAGTAAATGCAAACAGGTGGGAAGACAGGGCAGACTACTGCAGAAACAGCCTCCTCCCGCCGCAGGAGAGAGAATAACAATATGAAGAAATAAGGAGGCATTATTAGATGGCCTAAAATAAGGCTTCTGAAAAGAGAGATTTGCATGCTTATTACATTTTGCTACTAATTGAGGATATGTCCACTTGAGATTGCCTCTTAATCCCACATTGGGTTGTTATAATCAGGTATCAAAGGTTAAGCAAGAGTAAGGCTGCCTCTTGGACCATAGGGCAGCATGATTTGGCATGAACATGGATTTGGTAGGAGTGATGATGGCAAATAGTGATATTATTGACAATGTCACTGAAACAAAGCTTCATGGAGTCAGCATGTTTTTAGTGGCATGGAAGTTAGAAAGCATTCTTTTGGCATACAAAGATATTTGATAAAGAAATGCACAAAATGGAAGACTGACCTCTAGCATAATTTTCCTTATCATGCTCAACATCAGCATCACAATCCAGGCCAATGTTATCCATATTCCAGACAGACCTGGCTGACGATTCTAAAAGACAGAGAAAGTCCCCAGATATTAGGACTTAGCCCCATATTCTGCTGTGTCCACATTGAGAACAAGGACAGAGACTTCATCTCTTTTGTTCATGGTGCTATCCCCTGAGCCTATAACATCAGGCACATAGTAGGTGAAGAAGTACACAACAAAACATAACTCTGTGGATAAGTGTATGTATGAAAGAATCAAAGAATGAATTAACTTTATATCTGGTGATCAGTGCCAAGGAAACCTAAATTCTGGTCATGGCTTTGCATTAACCTGCTATATGACTTTCAAAATCACTTCAGTTCTGTGGGGCTCTGCCATATCCCTCTATGAACGGGATGATGACACAAATCTTGACCACATTGGGCCCCTGAGAAGATAACATGATAGAATCCATGTGAAAATAGCTTGACAGTCTGGGAACACTGAACAAAGTAAATTGCTGGTTTTGTTTTATCATCACTTTCCACAGACATTGGTTCTTAAATAAGAACATTTCTAAAGGGAGGAAGCAGCACAAATCTCTTCGCTGCCTACACCACAGTCCAATTTGATATTTCTTATGCACAAAATAAAATGTTTCATGGTAAGATATACAATTCCAATACCTTACTGTTTACTGGTTTACAAAATTCAGGAGCATAAAATCCCAAGTTTCCCTGGGTTTTTGCCAAGCACAGAATACAGATGGAAAGCTGAACATTAAACCTGTTATGCCAAACTTAAATTTGGCCATAAATTGCCAGGTAGTTTCAGTTCAAAGAAACATGGTAGTATTATCTTTAAAGCAAATTACAACTGAAAACCAGAGACCAGGGCAGGAAAAAACTAACAGGGAGAAGAGAAAATGTTTTCAAAGGAAACAGGGATAAGGCAGGGTCCATTTCAGCTCAATCTAAATGCTCATTTATGTTGCCTCATCTTTCCTCTTATATGAAAATAACTTATTCATTCACTCATTAAGTAAACATTTACACAATGCCCCCTAGGTTCAAGGCCTGTGGAGGTCATAATTAAAAAGCATACTTATAGCTCTGTATCAGTTAGGGTTCTTTGGTTGTAAGCAAACAGAGAGAAAAGGAAAGAAAACAACTCAGCTAACTTACACAAAAGGAGAATTTGATGTTAGAATATAGAAAAGCTTTGAGATATGCAGCAAGGATATGGGGAAACTCAAGATTTTAGAGAAGGTACAGAACAAGCTTAGAACAGATGGGAATCCAGAAGCCTGTTAGTAGACCTTGCTCTCCGGTTGCACCCAGATTCCACTGTTGAGATGAGCATGTCCAAATGATGGCCTCCATTTTTGTGGCCCAATATTCAAGATCTGAGATCATGAAAAAGAGAAACTGGCTGAAAGCTTCAGTGTCTTCACCTCTTGACTGAACTGGGGCAGTGAGCAGAGGGGTTTGGTAGGAGCACACAGTAGGAATATCTCCAACTTTTATACCAGAAAGGTAGCCTTAAAATACACAGATGTGTTGAGCATTCCTGCAAAGCAGAACGGTAATTCCCTGAGGAGACTAATATGCTATCAGGACAAGGAAGGTGCCCCAGCAGTGAATACACTGCTCACCCTCATGGACATGCGCCTCAAACAGATGACCCTAATGACACAGGCAGAGAGAGGCATGAGTAAAGCAATACTAAAAACACTGAAGTTTAGCGAGAGCAGAATGTGATGCTGGAGTTTAGAGAAAAGAACAATTAAGGAAAGCTTCATTGTGAAGGGTGATATTTAACATTGGAAGAACTGAGTTTTGGCCTTGAAAATCACTCTTGTTTATTGTTCTGATTTTGCTGGTTTTGTAAGTTCTGACAGTCAGTGAAGATCATTCGACTCACAGTCAGGAGCAACTCATTCCTAATCAGTCAGATGGAAAACAGGACCCTTTTGGCGCTGTGTCCCAGACAGCTCTTCCCTCGCAGATTCTGGGGTGGGAGCCTGACGCGTGACGAACTGCTCTCAGGACCGAGGTGCATGAGGTGATGAGAAAGGCTTCCTTTAGTTTAATTTTACTTTGTTTTCCCCCAAACCTGAGGACAAATGTTACATATCTTCAGAGAATTTTAAAATTCAAGATGTTTTTGTTGGACTAATACATTTAAGACATGTGAAGTAGAAATAGACTGGAAATAATGCCCTTTAAAGCCAGTGAAATAAAATAATGCACCTAAGGAGTCATTAATTCTGAGACCATCCAAGATGAACTCAAAGGCTTTGAATATTAAGATCCATTTATTCAATAAATGTGTAGTGACTACCTGCTAAGTGCAAAGTCCATGGGACAAAAATGAAGTTGATGCCAGCTAGGGGATAAAGAATCCCCTAGAATCTCCACCTAGGGGTAAAGAATCATGTGCTGAAGGTGTTAATCAGAGTGCTAGTGTCTTCCAGGGGTTATAGGCCATCAGCCAAGAACATCGGGAATGGGAGATGTTCTGAAGAAGTGATGATACTTTTGTAATTTTTTTCAGTCTCACCTCAGAGTAAATAAGTTGATTGAATGGCTCCTATTTGGGGGACTGAGACAAGGAGCGGTGTCAGTTGTAGAACGGTTCCAGAGGATCAGCACCATCAGAGGTCAACCAGGTTTCACATGCAGCAACGAGATAGAAAGGAAATCTACATAAAGACAGCTCTAAAGTGAAAAATGAGCAAGTTAAAAAATGGGTGGGCAAGGCTTGGGGGCTCTGGGTAGGTGTGGGAGATGGAAGGGGTGGGGAGAAAAGGTAGTAAAGACAGCAGGGAGAGGGTGAGTACTAGGTTTTGTGCATTCATTATGTCATTTGGTTCTTCTAAGTATGTGAGATGGAAAATTATATTTTTACATATTTTACAAATGAGAAAACTGAGACTTGGGCATTTATTAAAATGTCTAAGCTCCTACAGTGAATAAATAGTAGTATTTGCTTATTTGGGGCTACATGGCTTTTTTTTCCATTTTACTACCACATCGCATTAAAATTATTGATTTATTTCTCTCTCCTAAAAGATATGATCTCCTTGAGGAAAGTGTTCATGTTTTACTGTTGTTGCTACTTTTAGAATATAGTATAACATTTTGTTTTTTTTCAAAAAGTTATTGCAGTAATAGTTTAGGAGAGCTGAGTTTTCTTCCAGACTTGTCCTGATTCTAAAACTTCTGCCCTGCAATCTATTTTTAACCATGTACGGGCACCCTACCCTTTTTGGTTTTGCACACCAGACCCAATCCACCACGATCACTGTGAACTTCTGGTGTAAGTTACTGCCCATCGTTCTGATTACTGCCAAAGCTCCAAATCGGTCTCCTTTTGTCTCTGTATAGTCTAGTCTCAATTTAACATCAAGAATGATCCAAATGAAATATGTCAGACTATGGCACCCCTATGCTTAAAACCCTGTCAATGGCTCCTGAAGTCACTCAAGTTCAAAGTTCCTGCATTGGCTTAGAAGACCTTCTATCACTTACCCCATCCCCAGCCTCTCTTTCTACTCTTCCCTCACTCAGTCTGCCCCAGCCACATCAGCCCTCCTCTGTTTCTAAATACAGTAGGCACAGTCCTGCTTTCAGGTGCTGCACAGTCTATTTGCATTGCCTTGACTTCTCACCCACAGAGATCTGTGTGTCTCATCTACACTTCACCTTCTCAGTGAGCCCTGCCCTGAACACCCTGTTTAAAAGTGTGTCATACATTCTACCCCTCCAAGAATCCTGTCTTCTTCATCCTCTACTATTTGTCTTTTTTGCACTTATTGCTTGCTCAAATACAACATAATTTTTGTTTATCATGTGTTTCATTGTTAGATGTTTCCTCATGCTAAAAGGTGACTACCACTAGTACAGAGCTTCCCCCCACCCACGGACTTAGTCCAAGTACCTAGATTATTGCTTGGTGCATATTAGGTGATTATAAATCTCAGATCAATGAATGGATGAAATCTTATTTTGTAATAAAGTAAAATAACTTTCTTCTAAGTGACAGTCTTATAGATTCCGAAGAAGAGTCCATCGAGTTTTCTGAGCTTTTTTATCTTCTCAATCATTCTTTATTTTATGTGGTTTTCAGGTCCTCTCTGAGGGTTCATTCTAGATTTCCTTTGTCCCTTTCAAAATGTCGCTCTTCAGACTGAATTCTACTTTAGGAGTAACATAATTATTCTAGAACTCATCAGTTCTTGGCTGACTGACTTAAAAAATCAATTGCACACCACGATATCACTAAGATTAAAAATTGAAATTGATTTTTTAAATTCATTATGTATTAATTCCACAAAATTATTTCTATGATTTTTTCAGAAGTTTAATTGTCTTTCAAACACTGACTGGAGCCCGTGTGCTGTACAGGTCTGACCTCAGACTTGGTGGGAGGAAGACCTCATTGTACAGATGCAATTCACACATTCCAGTTCTCTGCTCCTTGTCACAGTGTGCTACATTCACAATAACATGTTCCAGAAAGGCAGCATCAACGTGAGGTTGCAGGACAGGCCTGGCGGGGTCAGTGTTGATATTTTGACTTGGGTGGAGTGAAGGCCTTTAGGGAAACCCAGACACTGTCAGAGAAGTCAGTCTCTCATCAGCCAGGCCTTTGAGGTTGATCGCCAGTTTGCTTATGACAAGTGACTGACAGGCTGTGAAACTATAGGGAAGCTATATATAGTACACACATGGATGCCGATTGACCAGAATCAAATGGACAAGAAAGGGTGTGATATCTGCAAAAGCAAATGTATGCAGTTAGACCCCCTCCCCAAAGATGGCCAAGATTGGAATAAATGATAGATGTGGAAATGATGAGTGATCTTAGACCATTGGCATGAGGCAATATTCTTGAGATGTAGATAAGATAAAAAGCTTTTTAATTTTTGCCCCCAGGTGTGATTAATCAAAAGAGAGAGCATTGATTTAAAAAGAAATTTAGATTGCCTTTAGAAGGACAGAACACCGTATCTGGAATTACTGCACACACCTGTTGTGAGAGAAAAGCTCCCTTTACACCTTGCTCTTACCAACGAACGCGAGTAGAAGTTGTTCCAGACCTTGTTGGGATGGAACCAACTCTTACATATGAGAAAGAAGCCAGCAAACACTTAGGGCTGACTGATCATAACATATTCAGATTAGAAATCTTCCTCAGGGTACGTGTAGGGAAATAGCACCTCAAAAAGTTAATGAACTTCTTAAAAATTCTAGTGTTAAGAATGGAAAATATGCCATAAATTGAAACAAGTAGAACATTATCATTAGTAGTCATGAAAATCTACTACTGTGAAAACCCAGAGAATACTGGGTTTAATTGGCATATGTAAGAAATGCATACTAACTACAGTCATCCTAACAGAGCCCTAGAATTCAGAAACAGACTAACAAATACAGGAGATGGTAAGTGCAAATAATAGGTGTACACTCAACTATCTGAAGAGTTCAAAGAGCATGTTAACTGGGTGGGCTAGTCGTATAAGAAGGATAGCTAACACTCACAGAAATAAAGTTATATCACTCCCCAACACCCCCCAAAAAGTAATATGAAATTCTTCCATCACATTCTTGATGTCTTTACAGACTTGGAAATCACATGACGATGCAGAAGTTGACAATGAAAATGATGTTTCTAATGGTTTCAATAATAACACAGAGTATGATTATTCACTGAAAATCATTTTCCTGTTTGGTAACAAACACTTCTGGACTAATCACATCATGAAATGCAATGAATAAATCTCTTGACTATAATATGTTGCAGTCAAATGGGAAAGAAAGAGAATGTGACATTAGTCTTCAGATTTAACAGGGAATTAATTATTGTGTCCTGTCTATCCCTTTATGCAAATTATAATTCAAGCTATGCGCCAAAGACCTACCTCCACTGAAAACCTTTCCCAATATTAACTTGTGTGGTTTAATATTCATAGGATAAGCTCTCTCCCACACATGTACACATGCAACATATCCACACATATGAATACTCATAAAATACCTGCTTCTTTCATCTTTCTCATCTCCATCATTTTCTTTTCATTCATTTTTCATGCTCCATGTAGTGTATCCTCATGAGAGCTTCTGTTGATGCTGTTAAAATATATGTTTTCCTGCACAAGCCCTCCAGTGCTTTCTCACCCCTTTCTGAGGAAGTCTGTTCCAGTGACTCACAAGACCCTCCTCAATCTCTACTTTTATCATTTTGCATCCTCTTATCTCCTTCTCTATCCTTATCTGGCTTTTCTTTGTCTATTCCTCAAACATCCTTGCGTCAGGACCTCTGCCCAGAACATTCATTTCCAAGATATTTACAAATTCCTTCTTTCCTTTAGGTACTTGCTCAAACATCATCTTCTCAGAGAGAGGATCTCTGAAAAGTAAATTTACCAACATCTGTCTCCAGTACGCCAGAACCCCCCTTTCTTGCTTCATCTTTCCCCACAGCACTTATCTAACTTTCCATATGTATTTCTTATGTATAATCACTTTTTTTGTTTATTCTCTTTTTCTATCTTTTGCCACCCAGCCCATCCCATTTGTGCTACTAGAATGTAGCTCCATAATGCCATAATTTTTTTTCTGTTGTGCTAACTGGTATGTCCTCAGTGTCTAGATAGATGCATGTTTATTGAGTCGATTAAGCCCACAATCCCCCTTACACACACACAACATTTTAAGGAGGTAGTATAGTCCATTTTTTTACAGATTAGGAAAGACATACTAGAAGATAAGTAATTGGTCTTAGGTCATGAGGGGAAAATTGAGACAGAACCCAAGGAAGTCTGACTTTGACATTGTACTTGTATATCTACCAACAGTCATGTTCTAGAGTATTCATGGCAACAGTATTTGTAATAGATCCAAGATGGACACTCAAATGCCCATCAACAGTAGAGTGGAAATACTTACACAATGGAAAACTGTACAAGATGGGAATGTGAAGAATAGCAAAGGAAGTAGTCAATAATATTATAATAACTGCATGGTGCCAGGCAGGTACTGGAAATATAAAGGGAACACTTTGTAAAGTATACATTTGTTTAACCACTCTGCTGTACAACTCAAACTCATACAGAATAATACTGAATATAAACTATAGTTGAAAACAAATAAAAGAAAAAATAAACCTAGGAGACCCTTACCCACCCAAAAAACTGTACAGTATTGAACTTATTGTGAATAAAAGAAGCCAGAAATAAAGAGTCTATATTATATGATTCAATTTATGTATATATGTACATGTATAAACAAACAAAGAAAATGGTCAAGCAGATGTATTTTGTTAGAGGTCAAGATGGCAGCCAGGCCCTGTAGATGTGGTGGTAGTGGTACAAGAGCAGAAGGAAATAAGAAATGAGCTTCTACGGTGCTGCTAATATTCTTTACTTCTCTTTAAACTTGGGATTTGGGTACAAGTAGTTGTGAAAATTTATTGATTTATGAAGTTATATGTTTCAAATGCTTTGTGTGTATTTGTGATGGGAAGAATTCTAAGATGTCCCTAAGATTCAAGTCCCCTGCTGCATATGCCCTGTATAATTCTCTTGCTTTGAGTGTAGGTGGGACCTACAAATATGATGGGGAGTCATTTACTTCACTGGGTTAAGTTACCTGGCAAAGGTGATGGAAGAGTTACTCCTATGATTATGCTTCCTTATGTAAGACTCTATTATAGTCGATTGGAGAGAGATGCGCCTGCTGACCTTGAAGAAGTAGAAATGACTCACAGAGAGCCATGTGGCTTGAGTCTGAGGATGGTCTCTAGGCACTGAGAGTGAGCCTCGGACAGTAGCCAACAAGAAAATGGGGATCAGTCCTATGACTGTAAGGAACTTAATCTTGCCAGCTGCCTGAATCAGTAAGAGTTAGGTATTAATGGTGAGAAGAGAAATGTCACTGGGTCTTTCCCTCACACTGAAATTCATTGCAGTTTGGTTAAAATAAGTCAGTTGAATACAAGAATGCAAGTGAGGAGAAAAAAATAGGCACTTTCCCATTAAGCAAAAATTGGGATTTCATGTTATGAGGACCAGCACTTTGTCACTTGAGGTTAGGCCAATGGGAAGATCACTTACTGCCTGTGGTGCCCAAAGACAGATCCCCTTGTGCTTTAGAAAAGCAGCAACAGAGCAAAGTGCACGAAAGTAAATCTTTCTAAGAAAGTTGACTTTATTTTGTACTCCAAATTACTGAATAGAAACACATCAGTTAAAAAAAGAAAAAAAATGCATGTATATATACACACATGCATCCATAGAGTTGACCCTTGAATGACATGAGTTGAATCTGTGCTGACCCACTGCTATGTAGATTCCTTTTCAATAAATACGCAACTGGCCCTCCATATCCCCATGTTTTGCATATGTGGATTTAACCAACAGGGAATCAAAGACAGTATTTTCGATCTGCAGTTGGGAATCTGTGGATGCGGAGGACCAAGTGTATGCAGTGTCCTACACTGTTTTATATAAGGAAATTGAGAATAAGTATATTTTGCTATCTATGGGGATCCTGGAACAAATATCCCTGTGGCTGCTGAGGAACAACTAAGTATTTTGGGGAATCAAAAGTTATATACAGACTTTTGAGTGCATGTGGGTCTGTGCCCCTAACCTGTGCATTGTTCAGGGTTAACTGTATGGGAATTCTTGAATGTGATGTCTCTGACAGCCCAATAAAACAGTCTGAGTATTCTATGTGGTTGATGAGAGTCAGATTTAAATTTTATATTAAGAAATTATGTAATTGCCCCTTACAAGCTTCATAGATCCAGTGACAAACTAGACCAGTAATATTAGCCAGATGGACTTTATCCCTTTGTTTAGAATCACAAAAAAATTGGACTGGGACTGATAAGAGCCCTGAACAGAGCATGTGGCTGGTTAAAGAGAGAGGTGTCCATAGGCTTTTTTTGATCTCTCAAACTTAAGTTTTGAGTTTTTCTCCTTCATATTTTCCTATGTTAATACTGTGCCTATAAATTAACATTATCTGAGATTATCCATCCTTTCCATTCCCATTTTTTTCATTTTGTTTCTTTTTTTCTTTCCCTTGGTCTTTCTTGCTCTCATTTTCCCTTTCTTGTCATCCCCAGTGGAAGGGACATGATCCTGGGGAAGCTTCAGTTGAATGGAGTTCTTTCCTGTGTCATCCTCCACTCTAAGAGCAGTACTGATATGACCTGACACATTAATAGCTATCTGTGGAATGGACAAAGAGAGGGATGAGTAAATGAGTGAATGCATGAACTTACCTCCTCTGCTAATAAGGCTCAGGCAGCATTAGATGGAGCTGCTGTTATGAGACACAGCAGCTCCATCCACTGCCGTCCATCTGTTCAGATTCCAGGTAGCGACAGGTCTGCCCTCCTCGCTGCCTTACCTCAGCCCCACTGGTGACAGTGATGGAGCTGACAAGATGTCAGCCGACCCTTATTGATTATGCATGATCTCATTAGTAAAACCTCGGCCCAGTGTGACCTAATCCTTGCTGGGAAAGACTGTGATATATGAGGACCAGCACTTTGTCACTTGAGGTTAGGCAAATGGGAAGATCACTTAGTACCTGTGGTGTCCAAAGACAGATCCCCTTGTGATTTAGAAAGGCAGCAACAGAGCAAAGCGCACAAAAGCTATGTGGGTCAAACAAGTCACTGGGAGCCCATCCTGACTGTGAAGCTAGTAATTTATTTATGTTTTGCTAAAAATGCATCTGCTCTAGCTGCCCTGGGACAGTTGTCCCAGTAAATAGCAAAGTCGGAAATGGGGCAGAGAGAGTCATGCTTGGACCAAACCTGCTGAGATCCTTGAGCTCTGAGACTTTTATTTCCTTTGTTAGAATGAGGCATGGTCTAACCAGCCCTGTCCCCTGCCCCTGCTCTCTGCTGCTCAAAAAGGCATCTTTGCCACCATAGGCAGAGATAGCAAAATCACTTACATGTGCTGACTCTGGTCAGTCTGAGGAACAGCTTTAGAATGGAGCTCCAATAGAGTGACTGACCAGAGCAGGGCCACTGCGAGCACCAGTGGTGCCATTGTGTGACTTACAAAAGGAAAACTCCTCTTCTCCGTGTGGAAGATCTATAAAATGGTACATCTTTCTCTGTACTGAGGCAGCCTATTGTTTTTCCCATTTATTCTCTCTTGTGGGCCATCTCTGTGCATTGCCCAAACTGAGCAACCTTGGTCTTGAGTTCTGAGTCCTGAGCACAGTGTGGCTGGCCCAGTCTTATCCCGGGGAATTTGCTGTCATAGATGGGCCATCAGATGAACAGGCTGTGTATAGTGAACAACCGTGGAAAGTGACTATGGAAGTACAGTATCTTGAAAATGTGGAATATTTCACCTGGAAGCAAACACTTGGTGTCATCCCTGCTGAGTGAGGAAACTGAGGCTTAGAGAAAGCAAGTTCCATGAATTGCCCTGTTTAAGTTAATGAAAGAGGAACAGGGTGTCCAGAACAAATTCACTCCCAACATGCTTGGCTAGACTAAAGAAAAAACATAATTTGTGTCCAGAAATAGGTGGCTCTCCTGCTCCAAGCACAATCACTTAGTGTTAATAAAAGAAAAAAATCCCTTCCTTATTTCAATCATCCTCTTTATTAGTACTGTCTTCTGACTGAGCCAGTCAGGAAAGAATCATCAGTAAATATTGCTTATTAAATGCTTGGGTCAGGTTATCTGCCTGTCAGGCAGAGGGGGTGGGCGTGCACTAGGGCCCTTGCTGCTGAGTGAGTGTTCTTGGCCTCCCTGCACACACCTCAGCGGCACCCGGCCTTTAATAAGCGTTGTGTTCAGTGCCCTTTTTAAAATGATTGAATTATGGCTTTTTATGGCTCCATAAAAGCCTTTATTAATTTTGGGAAGCTGCTGCATCTTCAGATCCTGTCCAGTCCCTGCCGGGAGGTTAAATTATTCATGTGGCTTCCAATTGGCTATGTTGATTGTGTTCTGAAAGGAACAACAAGCAGGGCTTTTTGTTTTCCAAGGAGGTTGGGGGGAGATTATGGGGAAAAAAGAAGGGTATGGGTATCCTGAAGGGCATCACCCCAAGATCCTCATGGGATGTGTGAGACAGGGGAGTTGGTCTTGTGGTGGACAAGGAACTTGTTGGACCAACATCTCACTCAGTTCAGGGGAAAGGGACAGGGAACTTTAACAGTGTCTGTTATGGAGATGTGTCCGCGTGTATGTGTGTGTTAGCTCTTCCACCATGGATTTTTGTTGTTGTTCTGAATATGAGAATAAAATATTGTTTTTATAGACCTAATTCTAGCTCACGGCGTGCTTTCAAACATACTGTCTCAGTATTATTTTTAACCCCCCCATGATTGCATATTCTGCTGAAATAGCAATTTTGGCATGTTTATGTCCTGGGGCACAGGGTGTGTCTCAGGAAGTTGGTGTTGCCAAGTGCCGTGTATCCTCCAGGTGGCTGCACTGAAAAACAATCAGATCTTTTGGTTCCAAGGCCAGTGCAACTACCATGATAGCTCTGCTCCCTAGGTCATTGCCAGCCTCAGTGTATGTGGAAGGAATGCTGTCCTGGGACTCTCCCCCCTGCCACCCATCACTGAATTCTCTCCCCCACTTTAGACATGTATGTGCATACACACAAACACACATGTTCAATTATAGGTTAAATTCATCCATCCTCATCTCTTACCGCTTCTCCAAGAATACCAAAGAGCACAGAGAGTTGCCCCTCCCTCTCACTTGCTATCCTCAGACCATGCAGCCTGCTGCTCACTTCCTTTCCTTCCTGGGTGCTACAGCCCCACCTGGGCTTGTCTATCGACTCCTTCAACGCTCTGCTTGAAAATCACCTCTTCCATGTTCCTTTTCTAGGTAACCTCTCCCATGCTGCAATGTCTTCTGTCTTTTTGAATCAGAAGGTGATAGGGTGGTCCAGAATGTGAGTGCCACTCAGGATCAGAAGATTGATGTGCTAAAGCTGACCAAATCACTTCCCCACCAAAGGGCAGTACAGTAATCCATGAAGGGGGACACCAGCCCTGCCCAGCCTACTTCCCAAGGGACACTGGAGAGAGTGCACTAAGGTCCATAGGAAGTGAAAACTATTACATACATTTTATATAATTGTGACCCGTGCTGTAAGAAATACAAAATAAATAGCAAAGATCAAGAAAAGCTGATATTGTTAGAGAAGACCTGACTAGTTCCTTTTGCCCTAGTATGAGGCTGTGGGAGGGATTCCAGGCCAGTGAAACGTAGGAGTGAAGGAGCAGACATAGGAGTAAGCGTGGCTTTTCGCCAAGAAACTGGCAGTAACAGGAGGCAGCTGATGAGTTTCAAGGATACTACGAAGCTGCAGTTGACTCTCAGGACAAACTTCTGAAAACAGGGTTTGGGTGAGAAGCAGTGAAACACGTGACTAGACTTGGGGTAAATGAGAAGAGCCCTTGGCCTGGAGATGAGGAGAAATCTTGTTATCAGGACAAAAAGCATAAAGAAGACGAGGCTGTCTTGATGCTGAGTTGAGCATTGTGCTAATTTAGGGCTCCCTGAATGTTCTAAAACCTAGGAAGAGTATTGCTTTTAGACAGAGCCAGGCTGTATAGATGGGATAAGTTTACAATGTGTTACAGTCCTGGATGTGTCCTCCCTTACCCTCTTTACACACACACACACACACACACACACACACACATTCAACTGAAACAGCTACACAGAGTAAAAGGAAATCTAGAAACATGAGGGCTTTGGAGAACACGGGGTCAGTTTAAAAACATACATTTTTTAATGCTCACTAAGGTGCTAATTTTAAAGATTTTTAGCCTTCTTAGATTCCCTTGAAACTCTATATGTTATTATCTGGTACTGTATAGAGCAATTTCTTAGAGGCACTAAAGTTGCTACTAACACTGCCAAGTCCTTTATTTTTCCCTCCTGTTTCCATTTGCCTCCTCTCTTTTCCCCAACTTTGTTCATGGTTACACTTTCTCTGTTATTTCCCATGTACAGCATTTTGATTTGACTACCTGCTTTTTAACCCCTGCCCTTTATGTGACCTGAATTCCACTCAAAAGCTACTACAGCCTTCCGCAGTAACATTGAGAAATCGGTCACTGTGTTTCTGCATTCTGCCACTTGTGTAACTTAAAACCTTTCCCAGGTCTTACTCCATCTGGTAGCAACAGCCCTGGCTTCCCCAGCAAACAGGAAAGGTGTGGAATAAACCTCTTCACATTGGAGTATTTGGTATAAGCAAGTGTTGTTCAGAGATAATTAACATGTGAAAAAATAAAATTTATTTTTTCCTCCAATATTCATTGAAATCTGAATAATGCCAAGTACCAGAGACATAGCAAAGCCTATATTTTCATGGTGTTTAGATCCAGTGTGGGAAGATGGGCAATAAAGTGATAAATACCTGACATTTCAAGGGATGATATTTCTGAAATTAAAGCGGAGATCAAGTATTTCTAACTCTGATAGAAATCCTCTTTGGTTTGGTTATGGTGTTGTTCCCATCAGCAAAGGTGGGTGAGGAAGTGAAGGGATTATTGGAGCACAGACTTCACTAAGATCGGGAGCATAAGCGGTCCTGTCTCCTGCCTGCCCCCCAGTCAGCTCCATGGGCTGCTTGGTTATAGATGTAGTTTATGTCAGCCTGAGCCCCGAGGGCAAGGCTGAGGCTTCAGCTTGAAATGTATATATAGAAATGCGGTAATGATGCTTGAAGATCACGAGTTCCAGAATGACACTACATGGAACTGGTCAGGTACAGGGTGTCGTGGTTGTGTCCCTGACCACTTTGAGACTTCCTTTGACGCCCTACGTTCTTGAAACATGGGAAATAATAGCATGCATGTAAAAGCACCTATTTTGAGTCTGTTTACCAAATCTTGTTTTTGGTCTTTTTGTGAAGCAGTCACATGGGGAACATGTTGCCGTAAAGGTCAGGTTAAGACTTTAGGGACAAGGAGAGGGGGACACTCCTTCTGGTCTTATATGAACACTGAATATCTGCCCATTAAAACCCAAAGAAAATATTTGTAAAACGATCTAAGTCCTCAGGAAAAATGTGATTCTTACTGAAGCCATTCAGGTCGTCATTCCCTTCGCCCCCCAGAAGGTCTTGTGCAGACACAGGTAGGCCTGCGGGAGCTGTTCTGCAAGTGGAAAGGCTAGAGCTGGGTGAGGTCTGCCCGCCTCGCAGGTCCGAGGAGACACTGCCAGGAAAGGCACTTTGAGCCAGAGCAAAGGACACAACCCCTTTCTCTTTACGCATGGCAAATCAATTCAATGTCTTTCATTACCACCTGAAAACCGAATGCACATGCGAACAATAAACTTTAATCTGGTTGACAACAGTTTTTAAAAAAACGCACTGAAAGCAAGTTTCAGCAGCCTGACATACTTTATGACACTTATTAAAAAGACACACTTGTAAGTCAATTAACCTGGCCAATGGTACCTTTTAACTTGTTTTCTAAGCGGAAAGGCAGCAGGAAAAGGGCAAAGTTTCTATCCATAAGGTTCTAAGTTGATTTCTTTTCCCCTAAAGTAAAGGTGGCTGGCCTGAGCTCCAACTAATAGATGTAAGTCTGCAGTTCCCCTGCCTCTCAGACCTGAAAAGTTCAAAGGAAAGGCTTGTGGGAATCCTTCCTTGGCTTTCGGATGTTATTCAAAGGCGAATGGAGGCCTTACCTGTAAACAGACAAATGTGCGATGAAATTGGCAAAATATGGGAGTTAAAAGAGAAACATGATGTGCATTACTTGGTTAGTAAACATTTCTCTGGTTTGTATTAGAAATGTGTGTAGTGAGGGGAAAATAAATCTGTCTGCTTTTCTTAATTGTTTCTCAGGGTAGGATCACTCTCTCCCCTTGAACCAGGGAACTCCTAATCCCTAATAAGTAAGAAAGCAAGTATATGATAGATAGATAGATAGATAAATGAATAAATAAATAAAATGACCTTTTAAAAAATTTCTTGTACTTTTTTGTTTTTAGTTCCTTAATTTTGTGATGCATAAAATGTTAAAAATTTGCCACCTTGTCTTCACTCTCTGAATATTAAAAGTATAATTATCTTAAAAGATCAATTTATTATAGTTATTAAAGTTCCATGGATTTAGCATAACAAAAATAGTAGCTATTTACTAAGTAAACATTTACAAAATGTTTAAGAGTATTTCAGTAGCATATAGTTCTTAACAAAAAATCAGATATATTTTGGCCTCGGGGAGCACTGTAATTTCTTTTTTCTATTCTTTCCTTTTTTTCTTTCTTTTTTTTAAAATATTTTATTTATTATTTTTATTTTTAGAGAGGGGAAGAGCGGGAGAAGGAGAGAGAGAGAAACATCAATGTGTGGTTGCCTCTCATGTGGTCCCCACTGGGGACCTGGCCTGCAACCCAGGCATGTGCCCTAACTGGGAATCGAACCTGCGATGCTTTGGTTCGCAGCCCGTGCTCAATCCACTGAGCTACGCCAGCCAGGGCTCCTTTTTTTTTCTTTTTTCCTTCCTTCCTTCCTTCCTTCTTTCCTTTTTTTCTCTCTTTCTTTTCACCTTATAAAAATGAGAATAGAAGTTTCAGTACTTTCTTTGCTAGTGAGCTTCCTGTTCTTGACTTTCGATATATTCTTATTCTCTGACTAAATCTTAAGGGATTGGGATTGGAAAGGCTCTGGCAGAGGAAACAGTTTATTCTTACAGAGATTAAAAACAAGGGGAGTATTGGCCTACTTACTTCATCGCTGAAGCCCCAAAAAGGATAAGAACAAGTTTAAACAGTTTAAAATTACAGAAGAATCGGGTGCCACCTCTTCAAGGCCCTGTGGCTCTGGGACCTGACAAACTGATGTCAAAATGCATGCTTCTTTAATGAAGTCATTGTGTCTATAAGCCTGGACTCCCTGCAACACTGACCTTTATCTGAATTGAGGATATAAAGCAGTTTAGCTACATTTACATTTTTTCACATAACTTTTGTAAACTATATTTGAAGTTCTACTAATATAAGGTTTTGTGGCAAAATCAGTTCCCTGCATGGATGTGCTGTCGTGCACAGTTAACCCTGAGCGGAGCCTGACCGTAAGTGTGTGTATTGGTAGACTAGTGCATATTCAAGCCAGTCATAAGTGGTGCTTCCCTTCTCTCCCTTTCTACCTCCTATCAGCATAAATGGAGGCGTTGTTGTTGGGTCAAGCAAGTTTTCCATTAAAAATTAAATTTTCATTGTGTAGAAACACATTCTTATAGACTTCAAGTTATTTTGAAAGGAAAAACCAATTTAAATAATTCTGGCTATTGAAATGTATATTTTTAACTACTACTAAGATGATCTATATTTATAAGTTTTTTGCAGGAGCCATAAAGGGAATGATTGACAGGTACAAATAGAAGCTTTAGAATGGCAACACTAAAAAATGAAGTTCAATGACAAATGAGAGATTTGGAGGAAATATATACAAAAGTTTTAATAGACAAATGATGGCTATCCTTATTACGCAAAGAGCTCATACAAATAAATTACAAAAAAGGAAAAACTCAGGGAATAACAAGAAATAATATGAAGAGGTATTTCAAAGAATAAATAAATACAAAAGTGAGTTAAACACATGGCTAAGATACAAAGAAATAACTTTTTATATCTATGATATTGACTAAAATTAAAAAAAAGTTTCACTGTATCAAAAAATGTTTTCTACAACACTATTGTTAGGACAGTGATTTTTCAAGTCTTATTGAAAGCCATTTGTAATATATGGAGAAAGGAGAACCATTTTGCACTGTTGGTGGGAATGCAGGCTGGTGCAGCCACTGTGGAAAGCAGTATGGAGATACCTCAAAAAAATTAAAAGTGGATCAGCCTTTTGACCTAGAGATCTCACTTCTGGAAATATATCTGAAGGAACCCTAAACACTAATTCAAAAGAATATAAGCACCCCTATGTTCATTGCAGTATTATTTACAATCGCAAAGATATGGAAGCAGCCCAAGTGTCCAGCAGTAGATGAGTGGGTAAAACAACTGTGGGACATTTACACAATGGAATACTACTCGGCCGTAAAAATGAAGAAAGTTTTATCCTTTCTGACAGCATAGATGGACCTGGAAAACATTATGCTAAGTGAAATAAGCCAGTCAGGGAAAGACAAATACCATATGATTTCACTCACATGTGTAATCTAATGAACAAATTGGATTAACAAGCAAAATAGAGACAGACTCTTAGATAGGGAGCAGGATGACAGCTAGTAGTGGAGGTGGGGAGGTTAGGGGGTAGAGGGATCAAGCCAAAAGGAAAAAGGACTCGTGGACACAGACAACAGTGCGGTGATTGCAGGAGTGGGGAGGAGGGTATAAGGGGACTAAATGGTAATGGAAAAAACACAATAATTTTTTTTAAATTTTAAAAGATATAAAGAGCCATTTGTATGTGTATAAAAACTCTTAAATACATGTAAAAGTTGGTCATATACTTCTACTTTCAAATGTCTGTTTTATATAAATATCTACATAACTGGACAAGAATGTTCAGCTCTGCATTCTTTGAAACAGTGACTAATTGGAGACAAGCTATGTTTCCGCCATTATGGGAAAGGGAAGCTGCATTGGAGCACATCCCCAGTGGAGAGTGGTCTGGAGCCACTTCACAAACGGGGGGGAGTTTCAGGTGTGATAGAGGAAGATTTTCATTATATTCTGACAGTTCTGGAATGTGAAAAGACAATTTTCTCAACACTATGAATAATATTAACCATTTCTTTTAGAAATATATAAGTGAAAAAACATATCTTAGAAGCTATAGATGGCACTCCTATATCCGTGACTTCAAATAGCCAGAGTATAAATGGGGATTTCTGCAGAGTGATGGGGGATTCTGTATTGTTTTAATGCTTTATTGAGCCCATACTGTATTTGTATTTTTAAAAATACTGTTAAAGTTTTCCTTGTCCAGGGAATTGAAAATGAAAATTACTGTGAAGAAAGTTCAAGTAACTAACTGTACTATCCTTAAATTCAAATACCTCCTTCTAAAAATGCTTTTGTAATTCTCACAGTACAGAGATCTATCTAATCAACACTTCCCAGTGCTCAGATATTATCCAATCAGCTGTTGGTATATGTCTCAATATTTTTTCTTGTAGAAAAAATGATACATGAAGATGAAAAGAAAAGAAAAAAAAGCTTATCCAGCTCTTGGAGCTCTGTGGGCTTCAGAACACCATTATCAGTAACTGAAATATAAACCACATGGAGTTGCTACCACTCTACAAGCATTTTATCATTTTCCAGCAGGCATTCTGTAGTCCATGCTCTTTAACACAATGTATAAATGGGTACAGGAATCTGGGCAGAGAAACTCAGTGAAGTGCTGTGTCATAAAATCTGTAAAGATGGACGTATAAATGTACAAAGAATATAAATTATGGACAGGGATAAACACCCCACAAGGTTTTAACAGAAAAATTGACTCAGATAGAATGAACATTCCATAGTGTTGTAGTGAAATTTTATTCAAATATCTGATGTATTTTTGTAAAAATATTTGGTATTTTATTGAACAATGGTAGTGACAACGCATTTTTTTGTACTAACTCAAAGATAGGAGCACACAATAACACATAGATAGTAACAGATAAATGTGGGCTTTACAAAAAAGTTTATATTTGCTTCCTCATGATATTAAGTTAGACATCTTTTCAAAGAGTTCTAGGAAAGTTAAAAAGCAAAGCACCTAGTATTGAAGCTGCTGCTTTAAAGAAGACAGAAAATAAAAACATAGTACAGGATAGTGAGGTTGAAACTACAGAAATACTGGGTAGGCTGGAGTGATGTCTTTTGAATATTTATTTTTCAGATCTACAGAATCACTTATTAACAGAAGTATGAAGAAATGAAGTGTCTAGGGTTGTAGATAACATTATATATACCCTACATAAATCCCTGAATAATGAAAAGCCCAAGTTCTGAATCACATAATGTATAAACTCTTTTCCCCTCCAAATGTTTACTTACAACCAAAGAAGAAAATAAATTGGAAATTTTTACTTTAAAATGGAAAGAATTTGTTGTCAGTCAGTTTATGCTGCTGCATATATTCAGCTCGGAAGGCAAAAGAAAAAAAAGCCTATAAGCTGGGGGCACTATTGCGTGCAGTATTTGACTAAACTGAAAAATGAAACACTCAGTTGGAATTTGGTGTAAGGACAGGCTTTGGAAATGCCGCGGCCTGGAGACTGTTACTAGTACTACTGGGTCCAGGCTGCCGCTCTCTTAACGCTCCCAGTGTAGCTCGACAAGAGGGCATCTCCCCTGACCCATTCCATGTTTCTTCTTATAAGGTTTTGTTTCCCCTAAATTCCGTGGCACATAAAATAAATTGTTGTCTATTTTGAAAAATACATAAATCACACACAGAGACACACGGGAAAGGCAGAGAAATTTGTCTCAAATCTAACAATACTATTAAGACTCTAACAAGTTTTCAGAACATCATAATGAAAATAATGAAGCATCCAGAATGGTACAAACCTCTGACACCCATAGCTCAGAAAAGAAGGCTGTATGTAAAGTGTAAGAAATGGAAAGTTGAATTATTTCCTCTAAATTCTCTTATTTCCGCACCCCCCCACCAAAAATAAGGGCTTTCTGCATCTTTCCACAGTGTGATATTGACAAGCCCTAAAAGTATGGCTGGCACTTTTTTTTAAGTCAGGAGCTCTTTACTGTTCTGAGAGTTTATTTTCTATCCTGTCTGGGCCATGTCACTGGGCACCCTCTGTTGCTGATGGGCCATGCCTTCCTGCCCCAATGATGCTGAAATAGCTTGTTTTATGAGATCATCTAATGCCCAGAGCCAGCTTGTGGGCTCTGACTGACTTTGAAAGGATAGGGGTGACTCTCCAGGACAGTCTGTCCTTGCATAGCAATTTAAATGCATAAAGAAATGAATTTGTACACTTAATTAAATACTTTTGTATAATTCTTAACACTAACAATTGGCCAAATGCTAAATAAGCAGGAAATGATCGGGACTTCTGAACTTTGGGAACAGAAAAGTCAGGGACCACATAGTTTCAGAAGCACTCCAACTAAATGTATCGCTGGGAAGACTAAGAGCGGATGTCACTCGGAACCAAACAGGGCCACTTAAGAAGGATGGTTGGATCAGACCTGGAACAGGTGTGAAGAAAAATGACAGTCCTGATTTCTAACTTCTACTAAGTTTAGAGAGCCTTCTCTTAGAAACAAGAAACAACTCTCCAGGTGGATTTTCTAAGCTGTAGTTTAGGGGGAAATAACCACAAACAAATAGCACCAAACAGTTCTGACAAATGGATGGCTCTGGTGCCTCAGGTACATAGGAAGGAAAAGGGAAGGATAAAAATGGACACAGAAGTAGAAAGGGACCCAAAATGAATAATGAAGAATGAACACAATCTGAGAAGAACACCTGCTAGACTGACAAGAGAAGAGGAACATAAAAACAAAGTAAGATAAATACTCATCTTGCAGATATGCAAGATGGAAGGAAGGGAAGAGGAAGCAGGTATAAGGCAGTGATATAAATGAATTACACAGTAGTAGGCTTGTTTTACCACCCGCTTGAATCAGAGCTATGCAAAGATCTATGATAACAGCCACGCTGTTTTGTTGATGTTCAAAATAAGCAAGAGTAATCAGGAGGAGTGATGGTGATGCCTAGAAGTTGGGTCCATCTGTCTTTTGCTTTTCCAGGGCTCTGGTTATTATTATTACAGTAGAACTCACTCTTCCAAGTCCACAGATGTAAGTCATTCTGTATAGCTGAGTTTCCTGTTAGGTGAATGTTTGCCAATTTACAGACTGAGACTTTATGTTAAACCTTTAAACTGAATCTTTTGTTTTAATAGATTATAACCTACTTTACTGTTATTTGTGTTCATCACTTTTCATTGGGCCCTGGTCAAATTAGACTCCAATGGCTAATATGTAGGTTTGTTCATGATACTTGCTAAATCACTGTAGATTCGGTGCCTTTCTATCTTATCTTTTATTTTTTCTAGTTACTTATCCTAGTACCTCTGTAGTTTTAACTTTAAGAGCTCTTATCAGCCCTTAATTATATGATATGTTGTTATTTTTGTTTCTTTGCTAAGACTTACCTTTCTCAATAGATTGTTGCATCTTTGAGGAAAGACATCACTAGTTCATGGAATTTTACAAAAGGAATTTAGGAACCTAACAGAACTGTATTTTTTTTACAAATGAGAAAAAATAGGCTGACACGGCTAATTAGGGAAAAATTGGAAACTGGTATACAGGTATCCCAAAACCTCTTTTAGTGCATACTTTCTACTTCAAAATATTAGTTAATATGCTTCAGAATGAAGGCAGTGTGAAGTATATGAATGATCTGAAGTGCAGAGATATGCTCAGAGCCTTTATTATCCCTTCTCTAAGAAACAGACTATATATAGTGCATGACTCATAAGACTTGTGATGTATGCACCATGAGCTTAGATTGAACCTAATCTGTGTTCAACCTGAGCCCTCTTTTGATGACTAGAGAGGGAGACAGTTGCTTAAAGGCAAAGGGGGAAGGAAATGGGGGAGATCAGTGATAGTGTCAATAGTAAAATATTAATAAGGAAAAAAGGAAGTGGACATTTATTTCCACTAAGACTCAGGAAGACAAAGATGGGGCCTTCAATGGAGGTACAAGGGTACAAGGATCATCGACAGGAGAAATACTCTGCAAATTACTTTACATCTGCCACTCTGCCATTTTTTATTCCAGGGCCCAGTGACTCATGTCTGAATTATAGGAGAGGGCTAAACAGCGGGATAAAAATTGAAAGTTCTGTTTGAGAAAGTCCTCCTGAAGAGGGCTTTCGTGTGCCATATAACATGAACCAATTTCCAGCTCAGCAACCACTGTAATGGTCATGGGGGCATCAACTGCTCTGCAGGCATTGTGCATTCAGCCTTGGGCCCCAGTGCTCTCTGTGCTGACATCAGTGGCATCAATGGCATTATTACCCTCTATAAGAGCATCATTTCCATTAGGAGAGGCTTTGGCAGCCTTAGCAGCAGATACCATCATTTTCCATTGCTCATCCATTCTTCTGACATCAAGTGTGCATCCTCCATAGGCCTGGCACTTGCAAGATGTTGCTGATGACTCCCTGTGTCATTATTTTGTAGCATTGGGGCCAGGAGGAATAGAGCCAAATGAACAGTTGATAATAGTGCAGTGTAGATAATGGTAGTGGGTGAGCAGGGTAATGTGGGGGCACATAGGAGGTACATCTTAACAGGCTTGAGGGTGTTCATTTATGAGGCTGTCTTGATGGTTCAGAGCATAAAAAATGGTGACTTGGGATAAGAATTGTGATATTTGGGGAGATGATCATGATATGGATACATTCTAAAGTCACAGTTGGTAAGATTGGCTGGTCTGTTGGATGAGGTGTGTGGGGGAAAGCTAGGAGTCAAAGAAGATTGGAATTAACCACTTAGATATGGTTATTCAGAAGATAAGAGGTAGAATAATGGACCAATGGTACAAACCAGATTAGGAAGAAAGTAATGACAGGAAGGAGATGGTAGGTCTAGTGGAGATAAAGGACTTAAAAGAGTCAGAAGTCTTATTGTGAAGAGGCGTTCAGAAGTAATTAGAGGAGGGAACTGAGGAGACGGAATACTGTCACCAGTGGTTCACAGCCAGAGCCTGTGGGGGCAAAGTGGGATGATGGACAAAAGGTGAGGCACAAGCCCGGAAGACGGGGCATGTCCACACATGTTGATTACTCACCGGAAGTTCTCAAAAGTAACTAGGAGTATAATTTAAGGCAGGAGATTCAAAGTTCTTCTGCTTGTGTATTGAAATGAGCCACGGAAAACTGATTCTTATCATCATGGCTTTATCTTCACACTCTTCTAGAATGGCCCACGGAGCATAGTTATCAACAAATAAATTTTCTGATATAGGAGATCAGCAAATGTTAGCCTTTTTCCTTCCTTCCCACTCTTTACCCCACAAAACAAAGTTCAGGGCTAACACTTCAGTAGTTAGTCAGCAATGTTTTGGTATGTCATTGCTGGTTGATTTAGAGACAGAAATGAATCTGTATTTCTGTGGATTCACAAAGTGATGGATTTTTTCAACCTGCTGTTTTAGTTGGTTATTTAGTGTCAAAGTATTTTGATGATTTTGTTAGTTCTTTTAGGGAATTGCACTTTGGGCGTAGGTTTAAAAGTCTTTAGGTACGAAAAGCTGAATAGATCTTGATTTTCATTTGGAGATTTCCATGACAAAAGTGTCCCTGTCTACAGATGGAATGGCCAGACCACTTCAACAAAAGCCAAGCCAGACCTCCTCCCATTGCTTCTGAATTAACCCAGAACGATTCAAAAATAATACAAAACAAAGCAAGGGGAAAAGTCTAAGCCATATTTTAGGATTCTAGGAAGGAAAAGAAATGCTGAACACACACATAGGCACATGTATTCTTTCTAAAATGCAAATCAACAAATATCCCTCCAAGCTCAACTGCTCTTGGGAACATTATCAAAGAGACGATCCATTTTCATCTCTGATCTTTATGTCAGATTCACCAAGGGTGGCAGTTGACCCCAGGCACAGGCAGTGTTCAGCACTGTTTTTGAAATTTTATTTTGTTTTCTGCATCTGCCTCTTTCAGTCCTGGGTCCTCCAGCAAATCCGGATGAGTCAAGACGTTTGAGGACATTTCTTCCACACAGAGACATTAGGAATAGATGGTGACTAACTGGATTTCTCCATGGCAGAAAGAATGTGACCGCCGCCAAAATCCAGCAAATGACAATGATAGTTAGTATTTTGATCACTGACATACACTTCCTCATTCAGTCCTCACAACAACATTAATGATACACAGGAATTATTATTCTCTCCAGTACCCAGTGTATAAATCCCTTCCCCAAAGTCCCATAAATAGGATGGGTTGGAGCCAGAATCAGCACCCAGGTTGTCAGTTTCTAGAACCAGAGTTCTCTCTAAAAAAAAAATCTTTAATGTAAGAAGTCTCTAATGTAACTTGGATGTGTTTGCAGTATGTTTTCTAAAGCCCCAGGTATTCCTGAGTAGACTAATGTTAGACCTACTATGTTATGAGATTCAGTTTTTCCGATTCAAACTTAGTCATTCTGATGGTCACCAAGACATGAGGCATGGATGCTGCCATCACAGAAGTCATAGTCTAGTTCCGGAAGCCGCAGAGTTCAGTGGTTAAGAGCACAGGCTCGGACATGATACAAACATGTTTTGGGACTCATAGACCTAATACCGTTGAGTTGTGTTGACACCATTATTTTTCCTTATTAAGACAAAATTCTTTCTCCTTAAACAGGCTTTAGAAATACTAACCGCAGAATGTTAATGCAAGATTTAGTAAGATGATGCATATAGAACCTATTGCATAATGTCTGCCTTTGGTAAACTGTAGCTATTATTATCACTGCTGTAGTATTATTTACACTTCTAGAAATACGAGCAGTATTACAAGGCATCTCTGATAAATTCCAAGCTAGTGGTATGTACAGTGTACTTTCTAGGAAGCTGAGCTCTAATCTTCTCTCCTCCACAAAGTTCTCCCCGAGGAAGTACATGGTACAATTTTAAGAAATGCTTGTACAGGGTAAATGGATTGAACATTCTTCCTCTGAAATGATTTTTCCCACTCTGAACTTGTATCTATTTAACACCCTTAGTGTCTTTTTTTTTTTTTTAGGTCTTAGAGTCTCATATTGTGCTTCATAACATCTTCCAAAGGTATTTAATCTCTTAATACTATTTTACTGTTCACCTATTTAGGTCCTATATCACAAATGACTTATTAGTTCCCAAGGGAAACGTTGTACTTCCTTCATATTTGGATATTTTACAATATCTAGTATGTAGCATTTCATATTGTAAGTACTAAAAATATATTTGTTAATTTTGATTCTACTTAATTAATTTGCTTGGATTTGATTTTATAATAGGTCTAGGAGGATTTTCATAGGCAGATAATGCCTTCTGCTATGAGTATAATTACACAATTCCATCATATTTTCCCACTGGAGATTTAGAGGGAGGAGTTAATTGTTCTAGAATCGAACAAGCTGGCCTTTAGAAAAGAAAGACACTATTTAAGATGGATGATTACTTATTACTAAATGAAATGACTCAGGAAAATCTAACATTTGGAAATTTCTATGTTTTATTTACAGTAGTTTGATAGTAAGAATAACAATTTCAAAGCCATTTAAACATTTCTCATATCATGTCATTTGTAGAAGTAAATATCTTTGTTCAGTGTTCCACCTTTGAAATTGACTATTCTGGAAGGAAAAGCACATCATTGTGTTCATATACTGGATGGAAAGTCTTGAGGCTCTGTCTACATAAGGAAGAAAAACAGAGCAAGAAATTACCTAGCAAGAGAACTGGTACAGACTGCTCATCCTTATCAGTTAAACCCAAATGAGCTTAGTTTTATTTGATTGTTTTTATTACTGGCATTGTTTTGGCATTAGCGGTTGTTTAAGAAATATCCCCCTTTGTCAATATACACAATACTAATTCTAATAAAGACATCGAGGTGGAGAGAAATAGAGGGTAGATACAGGAGACAGGGTACCTGAAACTGACATCAGAGTTTGCAGTCAAATCGAGGAGGTGACTTTGAGGACAGAGCCAGGTAACCATGTATGCTTATGATTGATGAGGAAACAGTGCTGGTGTGAATTATGCAGGCTGTGTTTTGTTGGAAATATCTACTTGGAGCAGCTAAGACATGAACTGAGCTTCATTTAAATAACCTGTCAATTCATTTGACTAATTCCATTACTTGATTTGTCAAAAAGAGACTGAAATCAAACAGACCTGACCAAAAAGATTGCTCCATTTCCTACACGGTCCACAAACAGAGCTTTTACCATTTATTTGCCATTAAAACAGTCTACAGCAAATTGGATGGCAGGGAAATTTTAATTCTTTACCCAATTTATCTAAACTGCATAGACACTTAGCTTTTCAGAGTAATAGTTTCTTAGTCTATTTCATTAATTCCAAAGGGTGCTGAACTGTTATGGGATGAACCTGGGGAGAAGTTGTGCAGCTTATGAGAATTTTCTATTATTCCTGTAAACAAAATGCACAAGAGACCCCAAACCCCACTGGTGATCAGGGATATGGAAGCTGCAATTGAAGCTTCATGCAATTGAAGCTGCTTTATTTCAGGTGCTCTAGTGTCTTTGCAACATGGAGGCATACTGGGAAGGGTTTAGATGTGATTTCCCACTCTCTCTTGAGTAAGAAAAGTTATCCAAGAATGGGGGTTTGAAAGGGAACAAAATATTCCGTGTAGAATGAATGCTTACACACACAAACACAAGCATAGAAAAGATACTTTGTTTAAAATTACTCTCTTTGTTTTTAAGAGAATTGTCCAAAGAGATCAAAGTTTTAATGAGCACTTACCTTAGGCTGATCCTAAGACACTAAATGGCTCTAGGGATAGACTCCCATGTCTGCTTCAGATGCCCAGTCAGAGAGGGTAGTGATTTGCCAGAGCTCCATTGCTAGTTAGTGTTAGAGCTGAGACTGGGATCTAACTGACCTGTACTTTTTTTTTTCTTATGATGAGGGGCTCTTTATATTTCTAAGGTTACTTACTGATTAGGGAGAGGAAGTTAAAATGCAACCAAAATATAATTAATAGTAAATCATGTCACTGCTTATAGTCTGAAAAAGAGCAAGAGTATGCCATTTGATGCAGAGGTGCTTTAGAAAGTTTGAGGTCAAGGCTTAATTTGGAATTAAGGAATTCGGAAATTGGTTTCAGAATTGGGAATTCGGAAACAGGAATCAGCATTTTATTTTTCTCCATTGAGGTTGCATACAAATGACTCAGCACATCCTGTTTTCCCCTGTCTCTCCTTCCTGTTTTAGCAACATAAATACTAATTGGTTGCTATGGTGATCTCAAGCTTGTAACTAAAACTGAAGTATCTAGGTAACAGTGTCTAAAGGTGAGAACGGTAAATGCTTAAACTGGAGTTTTGTGGGGAGATGGTGCTGACATATAAAAACTGGCAAATGTAGTCTCAGCTTCAAGACATTGGTAAATTTTTTAATTGTATCTTCATCACTTCTAACTATATCAGTTCATCTACCCACAGAGGCTGAATTGCCTTCAGATAAGTTGGTCTCTGAAGTTGACAACTTCCATAAACTTGCAGTCAATGAGAAATATCAGTTATGGGCAGAATTTAGCACTTAATACACTTTTTATTTTATTGCTGAAAAGGGTTCAGCGGCACTAAGATGATTTAAGCCATCAATGAGATGCAGTGGAAACAGCCTAGTAAAATCACAGTCTGTGCCTCTTCTCCATGACTCATGGGTTTATTAAGAAATCTCATTCTTTAGGTCCCAAAGGATGAACAACATTCCTCCAAGTCGAGACCCTTGTGCTTTAATCAGTGGCTGCCACCAATCAGCTGCATGATATCACGCAACCTTCCAGGTCTCTGTTTCCTCATTTATGAAGGGGATGATAACTGGGCCTCCCTCCCAGGGCTGTTTTGAGGATTAAGGATTGGATTATTCTAAAGCACTTTGCAAATGTAAGTGTTACATGAATGCTGGATACCAACTTATGCCTTTGATGTCATTAGCTCTTCACATTTGAAAGTTATAAGGAGAGCTCAGTAGTTATAAGGGTTCAAAGGAGAACTCTTCTCTATAAAAAAGAAATCTGTAATATATACACACACGTAGATATAGGTATTTTTATATACTTGTCTGTCTGTTGGTATAGAGGATGTTATGTTTGCTTGTTTATTTGGTTAGTGATCATCAGGATGTTGAGTGGACCTTTTTCTGTTGTCCTAGATGGTAAGTGGCTTCAAGAGGACTGACAGAGTCATCATTTACTGAGTATGAGCTTGGTAGTTTTTCTAGGTCTTGTTTAGCAGCAACCCCAGGTCAGCTGTCCCTGTCATACTTCCCTTTTCTCCCTTAGCCTACGAGAGGGAAAAGGCATGAGGATTATGGAGAATGTAGGGAAGAGAGTGCAGTGATTCTTCTGTTTCTACCTTAAGTCAAGGGATATGGGGAGGACATGCAACCACCCCACTGAAACTAAGTATGGTGCTGAAGGGCTCCATAGGAATCATTTACATGGTGTGGAACAGGAAGAGGTCACTTCTCTTTCTTTTGACCTCATTGGGTCTTCTGTGACTATTTAAACAAGGGAAAATAGAAGTGGAGAGGACAGAATAAAGAGATGGTCTGCACAGAATAGCCTCTAGTCCTACTATTTGGCTGGGCAAAGTTATATGCCTTTCCTTTGGGTAAAGTGGAATGGAAGTAGTTAAGTGTGAACGATCTTTCCAGCATAACACCTAAAAGAGCTGACTACTGGGCAAGGGGATTGCAGCAGCAGGAGGCTGTTGGGTAGACTTAAGGGCTTGGAGCAAATGAGGTCTGGAGATAATGCATCGCACTGGGTCATCCAGAGCAGGGTCCTACACAATGAGGAGTTCTAGTAGGGTCCCCTAGAGACAAATCAAAATACAAAGCACAAAAAACAAACATGTATACATACTCTGAAAAATACCTGGGGTACATTATACAGTAAAGTAAAGGGTGGTCAAAGTGATATTGCTGTAGAGTTAGAGTGGAATTGAAATGGAACCTTAAAAGACTGAACTATGTCTAGCAAGGAAACAAATGTTACAAATCATTAAATCAGATATTTAATTTTTGTATTCCTATTACAATGAAATGAATATTTTAAACATGGTTCTGACTAATTATTTAGACTGGCATGTTCATCTGTTTAACTAGCTTGATAATCTTCATTATATCACTAAGAAAGAAAATCATCAGTGGCATGTAAATAAAATTTTTTTTTAAGTGGTAATAATAAATGCTTAGTATGTGACAGAAACTATATTAAGCCCTTTACATAGACTGTGTTAATGTTCACAAAAATCGTATGTGATTGGTATTGTTGTCCCCACATCATAGCAGAGGAAACTGAGGACTTGAAAATTTAAGTGTCTCATTAACATCAAAGCAATAGTGTGATAACTTTACCTGTTTTGCTGTCTAATGGAATAGACCTTTCTGAATTCCATTGTTTAAGAGCAAATCATTAAAATGGAACATTGTCTTGCTTTTCCCTAAAGTGTATATGTTTGGATGTTGCTCATGATGTATGGCTCATCTTTGTTCTGTAATCCTGAGGCGGCTGATGCTACTGATTAAAATAAAAATCACACATTAAGGAAGATTGTGGCCACTATATATTTGTGATCATGGAACCCCATCAGGGCCCTCAATGCTGCCAAAATGACTTATTATGACATTTTTAAATAACTTTAATCCTTTAAAATAACCTTTTAAACTGATAGCTTTTGAAATTCTTCAAAACCTTTCCCCCAACCAGAACTAAAGACATTTTGACCAATCTGTTTGCCAAAGAAGTCACCAGTTTGCAAATGTGCGGGTTCTTCTTTATATCAACGTGGGGGACTCTAAGCAGGCTATTCAGGAGAGATGGATGTAGAGAACTGGGAAAAAGCTATGTAGCACCCTTGTTCTAGGATTGGGGTCATTCTTTCCTCTTTTATACCATAAAACATGTGTGCGTAACCCTAAATCCACGACTTTATATTATAGATAAAGATGTTATACATAACTATTCAATTGGTGTTTAATGATTTAAAGCAGAGCATGTTAATTTTGGATCATAGAACAGAAACACATAAAAGTAAATAAAAATTACCTCCATAAATCATGTATGTAACCAGTATTAGGAACTCTAGGGAGTCAGGATGGATAAGGTGCCCACTTTCAAGGAGACACCTGGCAGTAAATAGGTAATTGGGGCTGACAAAGGAGCTACATGAACAAACAACTATGAGTAGAATAGACACTTCTGACTTTATGATTGATTCAAGCAAAGTGTTTCAAGTGTCATAAAAGATGAATGAGTTTCTTCTTTGTCTTTTTAGTGTGTGTGTGTCAAAGACATTTTCAAAAGCTGCCCCCCAGATGTACCCTTTCCTAGGAACAAAGCTGTCCCATAGTGCTGGTTCTAGGGTCGGTAACGGGAAGAAGCTGTGTGAGAAGTGAGGGCAATAACTAAAGCATTTGAAAAAGGCCCAGTTTTATAGAGTCAGCTGTCAGATAACTGGTCATATCCTAAGCTTGACAGTTTGAACTGTAACTTCTCATATATACATCTTATTCCTATGTATCAGTATTGATATATATCAGTATTAATATACATGAGAAGAAATGTTATATATATATAATGTATATATATCATCCTTTCAAGAAATCAAATTAGTAACAAAGAGTAGAAAAATTCATTTGACAATACCAAGTTTGGACAAACTAAGCAGACTACTTTACTGTGGGCCTTCTCAGTGCATTTAAAATGCTCATGTGAGTTTCAAGTCTTCTGGATAGTACATGATGCTTCTCAATGTGCTTCTTATTCATTTATTATTCAGCATATATCTAGAGTGTCCATGACTTGCTAGATGCCGTACTGCAGTAAAGACAGACTGCCTCATAAAACCGCTCCGGGGGTAGGGAAAGAGGTCCGACCTACAGGGGAGGGAGTCGGACAGCTGCTTTTCTGTCTGTACTGTTTCAAGCCCAGGAAAATGTTAACTAGAGAAACATCTGTGAGATGAAGAGTGGGATTATCAGCAGGAAGCCAGGCATCTGCCTACCTTTCTCCTTTCTGATAATTAACCATCATCTCCGCACTTTCTCATCTTCTTTGTATTGATCTTTCATCATATAATGGCCACAAATAGCAAAAGGAAGGCTTAATAACAGACATTAAAATGAATAAATAATTACAGCCACTGATCTTCCTCAACCAACGGATTATTTGTTCAGTGATACTGTTATATAAAATGAGGTGTATGTAATTTAAAAGGGCATCATCATGTCGTTTCTATAGCTTTTTTTCCTATTTGTCCTTTCTTATGATACCTTTAAAGAGCAATATAAAGATGTAATTATTGCTGCATATGTAGGGACAGAGGCAATAGGGTTACAGAGACAGATGAGTAATTTATACCCAAAATACTCATTGATTTGGAATATCAGATGCACTTTTTATACTTTAAATTTCAACACTTTTAACCTATTTTATAATGAGTATGATATTACCTTTTAGCAAGTTTGATCTTATTACAAAATATCCCATTTCTGTCTACATTTGATGTTACTTTCTAATCTATCCTTAGCATATGGATATTTTTATACTTAGTGTCTATATGTATATTTCATCTTTAATGTTATTTTTTGGTGTTGTAAGAATAAAATTATTTATAATGTTATTTTGCAGTATACTTTAAAAAATAATTTATAATGGCTGTCCTTCAAGAATTGTTTGTGTGCTCCCCGAAGTGGACAGTAATACAGGTCTGTAGGCCCCACACTCAGCTTGACCTGGTTGTCATTACATGAGCAGAGTCAAGAAAAATACTGCTAGTCCAGTGACGGCCTTTAGAAATACTTGGTAAGGCAAGCAGGAATCTAATTTTTGAGACAGCTGTCTTAGAATCCCAGAGTTCACTTTTACAATGAATAGTCTATGAAAAAGGTGTAAGCAACTGATAGCATTAAAAGTCGACACATCTGTTGAGTACCTACTATGTGCCCAGCACTTTCTCATATACTCTTTCTGTGTATCAGCTCTGCCATTTTTCTGTCTTCCTCTTCTGGACAGTCACCATTGACTTTGCATAGCCTAGAGTTTCACGCAACTACAATATGAACAAGGGTAGTCCATCGTGTCCCTCCTAGCCGCAGATTTACATGATATTTCAGCTGAATCTCAAAGCTGAGCATCTTGATTTTCCCAGTTCTAAATTCCTGCCAGGGGAATTTGATGGGGAGAACACACCTTTTTTTATCCAACTTATGGGCCCCAAGTTTGGCCCTACGAGCATGCCTATATTTACTGACCACTCGTGGCAGCAGAGCTCTGGACAGAGTGCATGGACTGTAAGTAACAGAACAACTAGTGGCTAATTAGCTGCAGCAAAATGGCTTCATGTAAGCCAGACTTTGCACCTCAAACCAGCAACAACAGGGAAAGAGATGATTGATCTCTTTCTTGTAACAGCTTTTAGGAGCACAGACAGCTTTGCCAAAAACACCCCGTCAGATTTCCTCTCATGTCTTATCGACCAGAGGTGGGTCAGAAGCACATTTTTAACCTGACCAGTGATATAAAAATCCCAGTTACTATGTCAAATACCATTATTGGCTGACAAGACAGAATATGTTCCTAGACTTAGAGAGAGGGTTCTTTCCCCTTTGTTATTTGAGGAAAGGGTGGAAACAAACAATGATGGAATTCTGTTAGAATAGGATGCTTAAAATAAATCTAGTGTTTCTTACTATGTTATTCTGCCATTACCTTTTCTCCTACTGGGATTTAATACTAAAATACTACGTGGTGAATTCCCCAGCTAGACCGAGAGTCATAGAAAGGTGGCTCAGTAAAAAATAGCCCAAACTTCATAGTGTCATACGGGTTGTCTAAATTTCATAGAAAATGCTACTTATTGTGAGTGTGTGATTTTGTGTATACCAAGGTATATATGCTTATTTAACAACCTGGAAACTTAGGAAACTCACTTTATCCCTCTTTAAGGTCTGAATTGCCTAATGGGGAGGGAGAGGTCGTAGGATTCTGCCAGTATCCTCACCAGACTCTTACTAGAAGGAATGGCTCTTGCTGAAGAATTTTGAAGCTGTGAAGTGATATGCAAATGTAGGACATTATAATGGCCCTTTCTCATTAGCACTCTAAAATCCCTAATGCAGCTACAAAATGTCCACAGGAAAAATATTTTTATATAAAAATAAAAATATGTAAAAGAATGGTTTGAATAAAAACTCCATGGCTTGAGATTTGGTCTTATTTTGAAATGAGGTCAGCCTGGTTGGGTTTTGAATTTCAATAGGGAAATTTTGCATGGCTCTATGAGTTATACAAAGATATTTTAAATGTTGGGAAGAAGAAAGCCCCTCACAGATAACAGCAGGAACCACACTGGCAGAGTTGAAGGAAGTAGAGAAACAAATGCAAAATGAGGAGAACAAATACATATTTTCTCTCAGGGTGTTCAAAGAGCAGGGGAATAAAAGAAACCCAGGGAGATGGTCGCAGAAGGCAGCTAATACCACACCTCCAGAGATGGCAGGGCTCCTACTGAAACAGAAAGGTGCCGGGTACAGGTGCTCACCAGGACTGTGTGAGGTAGTAACGAGGACACCGTGCTGAGGATGTAATCTATGGGGGCTTTGTCCTGACCCTGCTCTTATTGAATCTTTTGACTTTGAGCATGTCATGACATATTTAGGACTCAAGTTGTCTCAAATGTGAAATGAGGGGTTTGGGTGAGATTTGGATTCTTTCAGAGCAAACCTGGTTCATGACAGATTAAGGCAGGGGTTGCTTCTGCCTGTACTTTCCACGCATACCACTGTGGCCTCAGTATACACACATAATGGGGTCATGCACACCAAAGTGTCTTACTGCTAAGAATGGCCACATAAACACCCAGAATGGTCCTTGAGAAGCAAGTAGAACATCACCATATGTTAACACCTTAATGTAAATGTGTAGGGTCTTTTATATGTTCAAATTCTAAGGAATCTGGAAATACATCTTTTATTGGAAAGTGTGTCTTCAAAAAGGTTTGAAAAGATTTTGAAGTGGCTTAAGCATGACTCTCTCTGAAAGTTGTGACTCAGCTGGGTCCAGATTGGAGCCTTGAAATCTGTTTACAAAAATCTCCCCATGAAGTTCTGATGAGCTTCCCAGATGAAAGCTGAAGCCCTAAAGGAAAAGGTAATCAACATGACTCAATTCACACACAAAAATGTCATTGACATTATCTTGTCACTTGCTTCATAAAGTCACAGTGAATTTATTTATTTTAAGGCTACTTTACAGAATATTATAGTTTTAGTTTTTACACTACCTACTGTACACATTTAAACATTATATACTTGAAAATCATATAGCTGTGCTTTTAAAATGTGTTTCATTGGTGTTAAGATTCTGAATGATTTTGAAATTTTCTTCATATTTACCTTAGGTCCAAGAAAACTCAGAGTCATATTTGACCTCAGTCATGGCAACTATATAATTAAATTTGGCTTCATATTTGTGTTCCTTCTTTCCTTGAAACTTATTTTTTATTAGTGTATCATTATTTTAAATATATAGCCGTGGCTGGTGTGGCTCAGTGGATTGAGTGTCAGCCTTGGAACTAAAAGGTTCAATTCCCAATCAAGGCACATGCCTGGCTAGTAGGCAAGGTCCCCAGGTAGGGGCATGCAAGAGGCAACCAGTCAATGTTTCTCTCACACATTGATGTTTCTTTCCCTCTCTTCCTCCCTCCCTCCCCTCTCTCTAAAAATAGATAAATAAAATCTTTAAAAAGTATACACATTTTCTATATATTTCTTCATTGCCTTAGTGAAAACATGGGGGAGAAGAAAGAAGCATGTGTAAGGGCAATGAATGGAGAGGAGAAAAGATGAATTAAAAGGGATGGGAGGAGAAAATAGGAAAGGAAGACAAGTGAAGAAGGCAGAAAGAAATAGGTAGGCAGACTCATTTGAAGAGAAACTTCCCTCAGCCTGATGCTACAATGAATTTGGAAATACATCTGTCTGTAAAGGAAAGGGTCAAGTCATTTTTGCAAAAGTGGGAGGATCTTTGTGAATGAGAATCAGAACATGGGGTCAGAGGATGCCTCAATGTTCTAAGTTACAAAATTATCAACGTAGTTTTTCATAATGCTTATTGAACAGGTGTGCTAAGGTTTTTCCAGAGTAATCATTCCAATCAAGAAACACAATATCTTCTAATTCCAGATAAGGCAAAGTTTAAGAAATGCATAGGTTGGTATGACTGGTACACTTGTCTCTTAGAAACATCCTTTTCATTTACTGAAATGATTTTGAATTAAGTCTGGGAGTCGCTTATCAAATAAATTTCCTGAAGTACAACATTAGTGTTGCTTTATTCATAAAAACATATTTTTATCAGGGAGAGAAAAGTTGAAAATCAGATTCTTTGATATCATGTAAGTAATGACCCCAAAATGGCCTGATTTGCAGGATGACAGGCTGTGGAAACTTCACTAACACCTCCCAATTGTGTAGTTTCCCCAAATCAGTTTTACATAAATATAAAGGTGTGCAATCTGCCTGTTAATATTAATGTGCTCATTTGCCGGTGAGTTGAAATAACATGACACGTCTGGGACTGGCCTCATTGACCCCTTTGGCAGTGGTGATTCATTAAGTGGTCACTCCTTGAGACAGCAATATCTGTTTGAACGGCTATTAACATTTTGAGACCTCACCTAGGTATTTATTGCTTTTGAGTAGAAATCTGCATCACAGTTAGCTAAAGACAGGGTGTGTGTGTGTGTGTGTGTGTGTGTGTGTGTATGTGTGTAAAGAGTAGAAACAGGATGACATGTGCTGCAATAAATAAATTCTGGAATTACCCAGCTGATGTAAGTATGGAGGAGAGTTTGAGTTGAGGGTAAAATGGGTTTTCAGATGAACTGTTAATAGCACCCTTGTACAGAGCTTAAAATACATTCCACACATCCATCTGACACATTTGGGGGATACACACCACATTCCATTTAGGCTGATGCCAAGGACAAAAGAGAAAAAGACGGTAGTGGTAGGCACTAAGCAGGTGAGCAATGCACATACAGGTGCACTGACTGTGAGGATGTGTTGGGTAAAGGGGGTAGGGTCAGATGGAGGCGATGGAATACTTTGGACAGGGTGGTCAGGGTAGCCATCTCTGTTAAGGGGGAACTTGAGCAGGGGCCTAAGAAAGTGACAGAAGGAGGGTGCAATTATCTGGTGAAGAAAACACCCGAGGGAGGCAGTGTGTGAGAAGGCCCTGAGGGGAAGTGTGTTGGGCTTGTCTGGAGGAAGAACAAGAAGGCCCATCCTGTGGTAGAGAAAGGTGGGGTTGGGGTTGAAAGGTTGCTGGAGGGATCACCTAGACCTTTTCAAGTCACTGTAAGGACTGTTAGGCAGTTTTGAGAAGAAAATGCATTAATTCTTGCATTTTGTTTTTGAGAGGTCACTTTTCTGTTGTGTGAAGAATAAACTGAAGGGGTTAAGGGGGAAAAAGTGCAGAAAGCAGTTAGAGAAAACATTACAATAAAATATTTTATGGGGAAGGGTGGAAATAGGGAGAATAGATGGATCCTGGATATATTTTAAAGGTAATACCAGAAGATTTTCTGATAGCTTGGATGTGGGATATAGAATAAATGAAGAGAAGACAAAGATGATTGAATGAGTCCAAAATTTTTAATTTTTTTCTGCCTCAGTTACTAAATGAAGAATCAAGATCTTGGACCAAAAATTTCTCATTTCAGGTTGTTGTATTAGAGCTGGCATACAGATGATTTTTTATGTTCCATGTGAGTTATATTCTTAGTGAAATATCTTTTGTATAAATGTCTTCCCAACATAGGGATCCTCATTCTCACACTCCTGGTAGATGCTCATCCAAGCCTGTGCTTGATTGAATTAACCAGGTTTTGAAATTGAACAAAGGAAGTCTAGATCTTTTCCATTTTTTAGCAAGTAACTTAACTCCCCTCTTCTCCCCCTCACCTTTTCTCAGAGATATGAAGAATTCCTCACCTATGAAGAATTACTTTTATAGTATTGAGTATTTGCTATGTGTTAAGTAATTTTTCACACGGACATTTTCCAGAAACCTTGGACATGGTCCTTGTTGTCACCATATTCTTTCAGAAGAATCCATGGTTCAGAGAGCCTTATACCATGTAGAGCTCTTAAAAAATATTTTCTTAAAATCTTTTCTTGTGAGTGTGTGTGTGAATTATTATATAATACACACACAGAAAGTCATTCAAAAAACATGAATAGTTTCATCACAATATGATAGATTTATCACAATATAATTACCTTTGTAACCACCACACAGAGTAAATCAAGAAATGGAATAGTACACCTTAAAAGCCCCTACATCTGTTCTAATCACTGCACTTTTTCTCTTCAAAGGTTATCATTAGCCTGATGTTGCACAGTCACGTTATTTTTATTGTTTTATCATGTAAGCATAGATCAGTAAACACTACAATTAAGTTCAGTATGATTATATTTTAACATTTATGTGGATCATACAACATGACCTATTCTGTGTCAGGTGTCTCTGCTACAACCTTACATTTGTGAGTTTCACCTGTGTGCTGGACTTAACTATAGTCCATTTATTTTCTGTTCTGCCTGTTATTCCATTGTATGGCTTTTTCACAACCTATTTGTCCATTCCACCATTAAAAGGTGTTTTTTTGTTTGTTTGTTTGTTTTAATACTGTTTCCAAACATTTTTTCCCATGTGTTTTGGTTCAAAGATGCACTGATTTTTCCTGAGTTTATATGTAGCAGTGGAATTGCCAAGTTGTAGGCAATGTGGATTTCCAGTTTTACTAGATGATAACAGCTTGACAAAGGATTTGCACTAATTTATACTCCCACTAGCACTATATGAGAGTTCATATGGGGCAGATCCTCGTTAATATTTTATATAGTCACTATTTTCAATTGTAGATATTATGTAAGAGCACAGTAGTATCTCATTTTGATTTTTAACTCTCTTTTCCCTGGCATTAATGAGGTTGAAATCTTTATTTCTATTTCTATCATATATTCTCTTTTCTAAAATACAGGTTTAAATCCCTACCAAACCTTTCTGTTAGACTGTTAGTATTGTTCTTATTGATTTACAGGATATATTCTGGACTTTTTAAACACATTCTAAAATCAAGATCTTCAGTCATCATCTTCTGTGCAATGGCTTGTTGTTTTAACCTTTTACTAATGCCTTTTGATCAAGTTTATCAATCTTTTCCTTTAGGGTAGTGCTTTTTCAATCCTCTTAAGAAATCAGACATTATTTCTGTGTTATGTGTTTGGTAGAATTAAGTCATGAAGCCATTTGGGTTTTGAGTTTTCTTAAAGCACTTGTGTCCATTTCGGCAAGTTGAATTTTTCCATATTTTCCCCATTTCATCTAAATTTTAATGTATTGGCATAAATATGCTTGTGTTGTCTTCACATGATCATTTGAATATTTTTAGAATCTGTATTGGTGTTCTGTTTTGTTTCTGATATTGACTACTGGCACCATCTCTCTTTTATGATTAGATTGACAATGTATTTATTGATTACTATCTTAGTTTTATCTCTTACACACATATCTATGCTCTGCTTATTGCTCTCCTAGGAGGCTGTCAAAAGTTTAGCTCTATCTCTCAACCTTTTAGTCTTCTAAAAGTTCTTCCAGAACTGGCAAATGCCCTTGATGGAAGACGTGTTCTTGGTGCCAGGCTCAGCCCTTCCTTCAGTTCTTTCAGAATTCTAAAAATTCTGCAGTTTTTATTAGCACCCCACTACTTTTAAACACCCTGAAAAAAGGTTGTTGAGATAATGTACTTATTCTCAGTGGAAGCAAAATTTTGAGAGCTAATATTTAATTCTAAATCTCCTCATTCTAAAACTTGTTCACTTTCTATACTCTACCCTATACACTCTAGCAATATGAAGATCAGTTCAGTACCCAAATCAAATGTCTATAATGATCTTGCTGCTTCTTTTTTCATTATTTTATATCTATTAATTTTATCTCTGAATGTATTGCATAGGATCCTATGGGTGGTATGTGTCTTATTCTCCAGGTTCACTCTCAAACCCCCACCTCTACCCCATAGACCTCAGCACAGAGTTGTGCATATCATAGTCAGTAACACTTAGTGAATAAAAATGGATCAAACTTAATAAATAGGCGAGTATGTTTTAAGGAGTTTGTAGTCATTCAAGTCAATTAACTGCTGTACAACCTGGGTCTCCAGCAGTCAGCTGATTTTTGTATTATGTGAACGCTGCTTAAAAATGCAGTCTGAGGACATCTTCCACACTGGAAATTTGAAAATCGCTTCCGAATTAAATCCACAAGCATCCCTTAAAACCATCAGTTTTAACAACCTCAAATGAATGGAGAATGTGGGTTGGGAGGAGAGCTGCTATGATGCTCTTTGCAGAAGTTGTATGAATATTATCGGGAAAGAGCAGTCCTGAATGTCCTCCTTTGGATATACAGCTCCTTCCTTTCTCCACACTACATTCTTTCTGACTGGGTTTCTAAGCTGCAGAGTTGCCTTCTGATGATTATTCATATCAACATTATTCCAGGCTAAAAACTTTTAAGTAAATAGAAAGACTGGAAACCCTGTAGAGGATAATTCTTACACAACGCAAACTTCATTGTATGGTTCTGTCGTCCTCCCGTCTCTCCTCCAATCTCTTTCACTCTAGTTTTTCTTGTCTGCTTACTAATATTGTTTCTTGTGTAGTTTTACACTATGTTCAAAATAAATGGTAAAATTAGCAGTGGAAAATATTTGTTGCCTTCCTACATTTATTTATGTTCAAAGGATCATGTAAAGTTCTGCTACATTAAAATTTAATTCGAAAGAAAATAAGTTTTGTTCATTTCTCAATGTAATGCCCATTTCTGTTCAGCTTGTATGAATGATAAAATATTATCAGCCCATGTTTTCCTATTTGGTTTCTAGGCATTTGTGTAAACTAGTTAGGGAAAGCAAGTGTTGCTTTGTTAGGCATGTGTTCACAGATGTATTGTAGAGACATATTTTATTCTCGGCACCCTGTCACCATGTCGACAGGGCCCAATCCATTATTTAGCAGTTAATTTGTTAATCGATTGACCAATTGGTTCAGGGAATTTTTACTCTTAGATTACCAAAAAGGAATAAAAGGGATAGAAAGAAAACAACAACCAGAAAAGCTTCCTCTGTAGGGTAAATTTAAGGAAATTGCATCTGAATCGAAAACATACTGGTGTTTACAGATCTAGATTAAATCTGACATAGATTGGCAAACAATGAAAAAGGTTCTTTCGCTTGGAGCATAAACATTTTGAATCTTACCAGCTAATGTTAAGTCTCAGAAAGCAAGTAAACTGAATTGCCCTTCTGGGGTAGGCATGGGGGCACAAGGAGGGAGGGGGTACCTTTAGGTTTGCTGAAAGTCCAGATTCTCTCTTCAAGGTCAAGGAAGGGACAGCATGGTTTTCAGTCTTCAAGATGCTCTCACAGATCTCACTTCCTTCTTCCTCCTAATCTGCAGCTGGAAGTAGAAGCCAGTAGAGAAATACACTGTGAATACATGCATGCTGGTACCAAGGACATCCACAGTATCTTATATTAGAGAAAAAACAAAAACAAAACCAAGATTCAACAGAGTAAATTTGAAGATCTAATTGACTTGATTCAATGATTCATAAATCGACCAGCATCCCATCTAGCTTGTAGAAAGGAGCTCCAAAGAGCTGCAGAAAATGAAAGGTTTTTAAAGACAGAAAGGACGTAGGACAAAGAAGTCATAAACAAAAGCAAAGATTATTTCAAGCAAGCCCACCTTCTTTCCATTGAGGAAAGAGGTGTATCAGGTGAGCTACCTCACTGGAGCTGACCAGAAAATGCCAGATCGACTGATTAAAGGTCCCATTGCTGTGGGGGATGAAACTGCAGTTAGGTCATGTATTAAGCCATGGTTAGTTGACGTGAGGCTTAGTGCAAGTGACTCCATTTTGGGCTTGTAGTTTCTTTTTTAACACTTAAGAAGGGGAGGATTGTGAAATTTATAATTAAAATAAATATATATGGGTGATCAGATGACTGTGTTTCAAACCACTAAATAAATTGATTGCAACTACTGTTAATGAATATTTGAATAGAGAAATATGTCAAGACAATTAAGTTTTTGAAGTGAGTTTATTTCTCTAGGGTAACTTGCATTTATTTTCAACTATATTATTTCAAGTATGTATGAGTGGTGTGTGTGTGTAAAAAGAGAGGACAGTATTATTTTTTCCTCCATGCATTTATTTTTCCATCAATTCTTATTGATACCACATGCATTTTACATGTCATTCTTTCTTTTAAACTTTGGTAGTTTGAGGAATATTAATTTGTGAAATATTCTGTTATCTTTCTTCAAGGTTGTAATTTGGTATCATGCCAAAGATAACATTTGAAACCTAGCTACTTGAAAAAAATCCCATGTATTCTACTAGCTGCTGGTGCTGGTCCAGATAGTCACTTCTGTGACTATCTTTTATTTACCCATCTTACTCTGTAAAGTCAAGGTAAAAGTTGTCTTGTGTTTACCTCTAATTTCAGACTTCACGGGCATTACTGCATGTAGGAGGTCCCTGCTGAAAGCATTTCCAGAAATGCAGAAAACAGAGTTCAGCACTTATCTACACTCTCTTAAATGATTCACCCAAGGGAACAGAAGTTACTGAACTTTGGTTAAATATGAGCACTCATTCACTCATTGTTCCATTGAGTTCTAAAGACCCTCAGGGCCAAGAATATTCCCTCCAGCTATAGTTAGACAATGTATCTCTGATAAGGGTAGTATTGAATGAATTACTATAGGATGCCTCACCAGGATGGGAGCAAGGGCAGCTGAGCATTTTGTCCAAGAGAAAAGCAAAAAACATGTTCAGCATAATTTCCTAAGAGGGCTGGGCAAGGCCTTTGCCATTTGAGGCAATGAAAGCAGCTTCCTCTCTAGAAACATTATTTGCCCAAGCTCTGAAATGTCATTTAAAAATTATATTCCTCTGATCACCCTGTTCCTGCTTCCTGGAATGAAACTCTGCCCTGATGTCAGTTTGACCTCCTCTCACTTCTCAATGCTGCTCAGATGCCAACTCTTCTGGGAATAACTGCTTCTCAGTAGGATCAGCTAGTCTCCCCTCCCTTCCTCCTTCATTGTAGGCATTTCTATTGTTGTTGACATTATGCTGTAATTTAATTATTATTGTGTAGGTCCATTGTTCCCCTTCTCCAGCATTTGTCTCATAACACCAAACTAAGAGCTTCACGAGGTGAGGGTGCCAATATGTCATCTTTCTACTTCCAGCCACTCTGAGCTCCTGATGTGCAGCAGAGCCCAATGTTTGCAGAGAGGAATGATAAAATTCAGGGTTATTTGAAGAATTCTCTTAAATCAGTAAAAGTACAGACATTTGCAAGTGCCCTGTGACAAAAGTTACCCGCTTGCAGTAAGTTCAGGACATCCGTTGCATTCTGTTCTGTTTTGTTCTTGGTAATATTCACATTTTGTTAGAGTTACATTTTAGGATAGGTTGAAAAAAACAATAGTGCTCTAGATTCTAGATTTTAGACAAGTGGTGATCAAAGTTTAACTTACATCAGTATGTCTCAGAGGGCTTGTTAAAGCACAGGTTGCTGAGCCCGTCCTTGAGGTGAGGGTCTGAGAATGTGCATTTCAGATGATGTGAGAGATGCTGATGCTGCCTGTCCTGGGCCTTATATTTAGAATCGCTGTTCTAGAATGCAGGTAGCTGCAGCTTCTATTTATAGGAAGGTGTTAAAGTTATGCCAGTGCCTCATTTCTGGGCAAAGGCTGGGGGTTAAATTCACTCCTCACACTCTGGCTTGATAATGTGCCAAATCATCATCTCATTTTGCTAGAACACAACAGGGGTGAGGTAGGCAAATGGCTAATGTGGCTGTTTGTATTTTTTAACCTTTGATAAGTTAAGTTCATAAAAGAAGGTTTGTTTTTACAGGCTTTCTTTTTTTGGGACTTCTTCTATCAACTCCAGTCCACATGGTTACAACAGGACTTTTGGCGGCTCTTTTTGTAACATACGTATGATGTCATTCCCATGGATGTGTTTGATTGGGCCAGGAGAAGATATCATTCTTGCCTGAGAAAATTTGACATTGGCCTCTGAAGTTTCTGTGTCCATGTGGCTTTGTTTTGAACAGAAGAGATAAAAAACATATGGCAACCACCAGCCTTTTTGTATTAGGTAAACTGGGATACAGACAGGACAGTTTGGAGCAAGGAGGTGAGAAGACTACCACGCAGCAGATGTGAGACAGGGCCAGAGAGGAGCGATGAACTCTCAAGCCCTAAGCCTAGTGCATCCCGGTGACCCAGCTCTATGCTTGCCCTGGTTTTACTTGGAGCATTAAGTGCATTTATGATGAACTCTGCTTTTTGCTTAATCACCTTTAATTTGGTTTTCTTTCAATGAACAAACTAAATAATACATTATCCCATGATGTCCTTAACTCAAACCAGAACATTCAAGAAAAACTTTTGTTAATTCTCATATTCAGTAACATGTGGACAAGTTATCCATTGATTCATTTTTAATGGTTGTTTTTTGATAGAACTCTGTGATGTTTGTGAATTTTCTTCAGACTTTTTAGACCATTTTCATGACTCTATTCTGTTAGAGTTTTTACTGTGTAATGATAGATTGCATGTATTATGTCCAGCTAAACAAATAATGTCTTACTCCTCACGTTTCACTCTAACAAAGAATATTTTGACATAAAGTCTGAATTTAACTAAAGGAACAAAGAAGTATGAATTGATCAGAGACAATGTCATGCATTTAGAATAAGAACGGGAGAAAATATAAAAGGTTGAGGTGATTGAAGGAATTATCAACTGCAGCATTTGAGAAACGTGAGAGCGTGGCCCACTGAAGAAGTATACAGGCACCAGCCTGAGTCAGCAGCCCAGTGACAGGTACGTGACATAGTCCATCTCTCCAAATGGCACTGGGGTGGGTTGCCATAACTAGAGACAATGCAGAGACAATGTCTTCTGCACTGGCCCATTCCCTTTGGTCTTTAAGGCCTACCTCCCTTCTTATTCCCCTTATGAAGTATTCCCTGATTTCTCCAGTTCAGTTGATGATTGTCCAAAATAAATGCAGTAGTTACCACACATATCTGTCATTGGGCTGGGAATTCTAGCTATCTTATAACATTTCCACTATTGCTTTATATGGCATTTTTAAAATTCACTTATATTGCCTGCTCAGTGAGTCAACAAATACTTAAAAGTCGATATCTCAGTGTTTCCTACTTCCATACTTACATATTTCACCAATACCTCTGACTCAAAACTATAAATCTGATTTATAGAAGAATTCAAATGATAGAATCTTGGAATTTGGTGTTGAAAATTAGAGGTTATCTACTCTAACATTTTACCTCCAAATTCTTTATTCAGATATTAAGTGCTCTTTACTATAAATAGTTTGGTTGAATTGATTAAGGGACATAGTTACAGAATGTGTCAAGATAATTTTACTTTTGGCTAGGTATTTTTTAAAAATAATTTTTCATTATTTAATTACAGTTGACATACAATATTATGTTAATTTCAGATATATAGCATCATGATTAGACATTTATATAACATATAAAGTGATCACCCAGTAAGTCTAGTACTCATCTGACACCATACATACATATTGTAATACTATTGACTATATTCTGTATGTTGTCCTTTACAACCCTGATACTGTTTTTTATAACTGACAATTTGCACATATTAATTTTTCCTCTTCTCCACTCATCCTTCATACCACCTCTCATCTGGTAAGCATCAGAATGTTCTCTGCATCTATGAGTTTGTTTTTCTTTTGTCCATTAATTTATGTTGTTTTAGATTCCACATATAAGTGAAATCATATGGTATTTGTCTTTCTCTGTCTGGCTCATTTCATTTAGCATAATACCCTCTAAGTCTAAATGGCAAGATATAATTCCTTTTTATGGTTGAGTAATATTCCATTATATATATATGTACCACCTGTTTACCCATTTAAGTTGCTTTCATATGTTGGCTATTGCAGACAATGCTTCAATGATCATATGAATACATAGTCTTTTTGAATTAGTGTTTTGGGCTTCTTAGGATAAATAGTCAGAAGCAGAATTGTAGGATACTTCTTTGTCTCTCGTTAGAATCTTTGTTTAAAAGTCTATTTTGTCTGATTAACTTTTTATGCCAACTTTTTTGTTTGTTTCTGCTTGCATGACATGTCTTTTTTCAATGCTTTACTTTCAGGCTCTGTGTGTCTTTATCCGAAGTGGGTCTATTGTAGGCAGCATAAGTATGGGTCTGGTTTTCTTATCCATTTTATACTGTATGTCTTTTGATTGGAACATTTAATCCATTAACATTTAAAGTAATTATTGATGGGTATGTAGGCATTACCATTTCATTTTTTTATATATTTTATCTTTTTTCTTCCTTCTTTAAGAAATCCCTTCAACACTACCTGTAATACTGGTTTGGTGGTGCTGACTTACTTGTGCTTTTTCTTGTTTGGGAATTTTTGGCTAGTTATTTTGAAAATCTGTTAGTGTTCTTAAAGTATTCAAACTAGTAACTAGTATTTTTTGTGGGAGTTTTGAATTTAACTCATACTAAGTGTATATGTACATATGCCCACATAAAGAGGAGGCAAATAGATAGTATGCCAAATTTAGAGAATTATTTTTACATAATATGTATATGTCTGTATATATATATATATGATTATATAAATATGCATAAAATAGAGAAAGATGCATTTCTTTGGGAAGTTTAAGTCAGATATGCACACGATATCACTTATACATACATGTTTACTTACTATTTTCAAAATCTTGGATCATGTAATTTCATATTTCCCTATATACACATGATGCAGCACAACAAATACAATTATAATTACCTTCAATCAATACAACCAATTCCAGGATCTTTGAAAAATGGTGATTTAAGATGCTCCCACAAACCACAGAGATAGAAAACCCTCCAGGAAAGAAACATCCCAACAACCTGTTTATTACCACAGAGGAAACCTGAATTGAGTTTTATAAACTTTGCATCAAAGTTGAGTCTCTCATTTAAGTGAATGGAAACAGTAGTTAATCCTGATCTAGCCTCAATAACTGAGAAGTTGGAAATTACAATATCCATATTCTGCTGGGCAAACTGATCCCCACAGTGTGCATCCATTATCCTAACACCATTTTACCTAAGAATTGACCTCTTTCTTGAAGTTGGCCCTTGATTCAGGGCAAAAGGAGAATCTGTCAGACATCATTAAGCATGATTTCTTCCTCCAACAGGCTTTCAATCTAAGCTGTATTTTACTTGGAATCCAAATGCAGGGAAAGCAGTGGCTCACTGCCCCACTAGAAATGAGCAATAACATTCAAAAGAAAATTGGAAGCTGAAGATCTAATCATTAACAACAGATGGTTCAACTTGAATCTGATAAACAAGTTGTGTTGTTTGCTTTCCTTTCCCTCCTTATCCACTTGAGCTTCATGTGAGTATGCTTGCATGTGAAAATGCTGGGTCCTACGTCAGCAGCATGGATGACTCACCTAATGGAAGGAAAGCTTTTATGGCCAATCTTGTTTTTTTTCAACTTGAGATATACTTGACAACCTGAGGTTCAAAGCTGGTTTAAGTTCATAGCATACCTGCCTGTTTTGTGTGTATATGCATGTGTGTGTGTGCATGAGAGAGAGAAAGACAGAGATACAGAGTGAGACAGAGAGAGAGAGAAATTGAGATTGATTGAGTTCAGTGAGGATAGTGTCTCTTAATGTGATGTTCTGACAAAGCCTCTTCATATGGTCATATTGCTGTTCTTTGATCTCCAGCAAGGGCACTTGCCTTCCTAAAATCACAAACCCAGAGGGTGTTTTTTATGCCTGTCTTGAATCTGCCCTCCTTTCCTTTGTGTTCCATTTTAAAGAAGTAGAAGATGGCACTGCAGAATATGATGATAACATCATAGCCATAATAAACATGCACATGTGGTCCCCAGATTGTAGCTCCTGGGGAGCAGGTAATCAAGTTTTAGTTATTTCACCACTATGCACAGTGAGTATATCTTTAGTACTTTGCAGAATGAAATATCCTTAAAGCATGTAGATAAGTAGTTCTGATGTTATCTTATATGTGGCCCATTATGTATTCTTAATTTCCCGATGAGTGGGAGGCAGTAGCTTGCTGAAACAATACAGTATATTTTTTAAAATAGCCTTATTATTAACTAATCAGTTCCATAAAGGACTGTAAGACCATGAAGAATAATTCTTTATCAGATTCTAGTTATTATTATTTTTCACAATTCCCTTAAGTGAAAAATCAGCAGAGGAATCTCTTTATTTAGATGAATCTACTTCTTACTCTATTTAGCTTAAAAAGGGTGACCTGAGTGTCTTCCCAAACCCTGCTGTTACCCACTGGTCATGTGTCCAGACCCTCTCAGGTTACCTCTCCTCACTGAGAAGTTCTCAATTCATTGCTCATCCAGAGGACACGGTGGTTTGCAGACTTCTCTGTTGGCTTCTCTCTTTCCTTTCATGGACTTCAACCCTGATTGATAGGCATTTATTTACAGGATTTTCTCCCTATAAAGCCATGAAAATGTGTGAGGCAGGAGAAGGATAAGAACTAAATGTTTTGTCTGTCTAGTCTCATGATCATAACAAATATGAAATACGATATTTTGCATTGCCAGAATTAATCTTAGTATAATGTTTCTGTTGTATTATTCAGAAAGGCATGTGGTCCCTTTATTTCTCTCCTTTAGCTTTAATCATGTTGCCAAAGATTAAATTTCATAGGTCACAGATTGGGAGGAGATCCTCATAATTTATATATCCAATAAAGGACTTGCATTCAGAATATACATGTCTTCAAATTAGTAAAAAAAAGACAAACAACCTGTTTGAAAATAGGCAAAAGACATGAATAAACATTTAAATGAAAAAAATCAAAAATCCATATAATACGTGAAGTAAGTCATTAGGGAAGTTCATTTTAAAACCATACTCATCAAAAGGCTAAACATACAAAAAATGATGACTCCAGGGGCTAGCAAGGATGTGAATAAAGCAAGTGGCAGTTGTTCACATTGCTGGTGTAAGTGTCAATTGATCAAACACTTTGGAAGATTGGTAATATCTACCAAAGCTTAAATACATGCCTCCTTTATCACTGGACAATCCTATTTCTAGGTATAATTCAAAGATAAATCAGAATTTATGATGCCATTTTTTTCAGTCATTTGACTTGTGGACTTGTTTGTAGAAAAGTAGGGGGTCACTCTCTGCACAGTCCTGGACTGAGACATTCTTGGAACTCTGATTCTGAAGAAAGAGTAATACCTGTTCACTGGGGTGAAATGAAGAAGAAAATAAGAGACTGATTTAGACAGAGAAATCCTATTCCCACCTAAATAATCAAGTAGGGCTCAGGCTTTGATGGGAGATGGTAAGAAATCGTAGTTATTTGATGTCAAGAGCCAAGAGTACAAGTGCTTGGCAATAGCAGAAAGCACAGGCCCAGAATTTCTGGGCATTTCTCAATATCAAAGAGACTTATAGGCCCTTGTTACAGGAAAGTACACCAAAGTCAACGTCCATCCCCAAAGAGAAGAAATTCAGAGAATTAACACAGTTTTTTCCAGGTCTAGGACATGCTGTCATAGATATCAGAGCCAGGCCCTGACAGTACCACATTGCTAGTGGGGATCCTAGCGTCCCAGGTATACGTTCCTAGGAAGGCAGAACATGTAACCATGGGAGGGGGCTCTTCCTAGTCTTTCCAGAGCTCACAAGTGGAAATAGACTATCACCCTCTGTCTCATTAATGGGAAAGAAAAGTACATGTACTTCATATACTTATGAAGGATGGTCAGGCCTATTTCTTCTAAATAGTTTGGGGATTGGACAGAGCTTGGGCAGCAGATGGTAGGTTTTCAGTAGGCAGACTTGGAGGGAAAGCAGGGATAGTCAGGAGCTGACACCGCAGAGAAAAAATGTTCTCTATCAACAAGAAGAGAGTCAATACAATACATTAAAAATATAGCCCAAGAGCTCTCCTGCTTTTTTGTTTACTGTGCGTATGAGACTCCTGTTGATTGATTTGAATGCACTGACCCTTGATGGGCTGAATTAAGTTATCAACCAGTACTGTTAAACCATCTCATAAGTCTCAGATGATGTTTATATATGTTACTGATACTACTGATTATGTGTAACTGAACTTCAGAACACAAACTAGAATACCTTCAAGGGAAAAGGAACTCAGTGATTGGAACTGGTTACAGTACATGTATTTCAGTTTATAATTAATCTTGGAGAAAATTGTGCATTTCCAAGGACAGCTAAGGTGAACTGCCATATTTTAACAACCATATATATATTTTTGAAAAAGCTCTACTTTGCTGAGGTTTATCATACTTCTTGATCACCTTTTGTGCTATTAATTCATCAATAATTACAAACAAGAGGATCTTGTCTGGGAGAGAACCCAGAGGGTTTTTTGTTTTGTTTTGTTTTATTGTTTTATCCCTTTATTTCTTAATAATAGTAATGAAGATGTGTAACTTAAATTTTCAGTAATGATAATTTTTATACTTTTGAGCAATAATTGAATAATTAACTATTGCAGATCCATAACATCAGTAGGTCAAGTTCAATAACTCATTAAAATCGATTATTTCTTTTGTGTGTAGGTATTTGAATGTCTTAGTGGTAAATGCTGAGCTCCTTGAGGAACAGAAACGAGTCTTTCACATAGTCTTACTCCCAACCCTAACTTATTGGCTGAAACATCAAAGGCTCTCAGTGATAATAAAAAAAAATTAATGGCTACTTATGGATGACTGGAGTATTGTCTCCAAGTCTCCCTGCTGCCTTCAAGAAAGAGGACTATGTATTCCTGCTTGCAGTACTTTTGCTACACTTTTAATGCTGAGATTGGCCATAAATCTAGCTTTGGCCAATAAAATGTAGACAGATATGACATTCTCCTTCTGAGCAGAAGCTCTGAAAGACACTGTTGGGTTTTACTGACTCTTGTGATCCTGGGAAAAGCCTTCAGAGCCAAACACGATCCCATGCAACCCGCAGCAAGAGATCTGCTGCTGGTAGGTGATAGACCTGTGCTGTGGAAGGCCACTAGGATTTTACACAGCTGATGACTATACTCCAGTCATCAACTGGATGGTCAGGCAAAGTGTGTCACCAGTTGAATGCCTAGCCTAACCGAAAGCTGTGTTTATCTGTGTTATTTATGAACTTGATTAAGCAGTTTAATAGATTCCTCCCACTGTAGTACCTTATTTTGTCATGTATAATGCACACCCACATTTTTGGCCCAAACTTTCAGGGCAAAAAAGTTTCATTTTAATTTTTTAATCCAATTTTTCATTTATATATAAAACTGAACATCATATTCCAGGGTATTATTTTGCATATGGATATCATTATTGATTTCTAGAGTTGCACTTTTAAGGCAGAAGCATATATAAAAGAATTAAAAACATTTATATAGGTATGGAATTAGTAACAATCATCTCTAATGCACATCCTTATTTTACTTTCAAAAATTTGGGCAAAAAAGTGAGCATTATATATAGCAAAATATGGTAGATTCAGAAGATGGCCTTTCTTACCTAAGTGAGCCAAAAATATGACCTAGCATCAGTATTCCAATCAACTGCCGAGGCCTTAGAATACACAGTAGGTTTTCACATAGAAAGAAAAAAGGGTTGGGACTGTGTCAGTTGTATCAACCAGGAAGTCTGTGGTTAGGGTTTATTTATCAAAGGATAAGGAGACTGCAATGTGCAATGAGAATTTGTCCATTTTTATTTATTTCCTGGTTGTTTTTCATAGCTTCCTAGCAAAGTTGCTTTGAAAAGCATGGTTCACTCCCTTACAATTTTGATCAAATCACAGGGATAAAAAGCTTTTTATTTCAACCCAATTTTACTGCTGACAGTAGAAGAAATTTGGGTCTTTATAGATGGGATGCTTTAGTCTGCAAGTAACAAAAAGCTCAAATCAAAACAGCATAAAAATTACAGTGGTAAATAAGCTATGTGACTGGAAGATTAAAGATCAAGTGGGGTCTATTCTCTTTTCTTTGATGCCTTAGTTTCTGCTGCATTTTGCATGTATTTTTTGGGCTGAAACTTGCTTTCATTGTGTTTATTTTATTTAAATGGCACCAAACAGGACTAGGACAGTATTCTTTGCATAACATTAAAGTTTAAAAAGGGGCCCTGGCTGGTGTGGCTCAGTGGATTGAGTGCTGGCCTGTGAACCAAAAGGTTGTATGTTCAATTTCCAGTCAGGGCAATGCCTAGGTTGCAGGCCAGGTTCCCAGTAGGGAGCGTACATGCAAGAGGCAACCACACATTGATGTTTCTCTCCCTCTCTTTCTCCCTCTCTTCCCCTCTTGAAAAATAAGCAAATAAAATATTTTTTAAAAAAGTTTAAAAAGAAAGTATGAAAACAGTATGGAATTTCCTAAAAAATTAAAAATGGAACTGCCTTTTGACCCAGCAATTCCACTGCTGGCAATATACCCTAAGAATCCTGAAACATCAATTCAAAAGAACTTATACACCCCGATGTTCATAGCAGTGCCATTTATAATAGCCAAGTGCTGGCGATAGCTTAAGTGTCTATAAGTAAATAAAAAACCGGTACATTAACACAACGAGATATTACACAATGGAAAGAAAGAATGCCTATGTTTTGCGATAGCATGAATGGAACAGGAGAATATTATGCTAAGTAAAATGAGCCAGTTAGTGAAAGATATATACCATATGATCTCACCTATAAGAGGAATCTAATGAACAAAATGAACTAATGAGCAAAATAGAACCAGAAACAAGGGAATATGGACAAACAGTGACCAGAGGGGAGGTGGGAGGGGGATAATGGTGGAAAGAAAGGAAAGGGTCTAGTCAAAGAATATGTATGAATGACCCATGGACATGGACAACAGTATGGGGATTAGCTCTGGGATTGGGAGGTGGGCTGGGCAGAGGAGGGCAAAGGGAGAATAATTGGGACACCTGTAATAGAATAACAATAAAAATTAAAATAATTAAATGAAGAAAGTAGGAAAACAAAATAAGCTTAAAAAAAAAAGAAAATGCTACCCTTAAATTTTGGAATAAAATCTCTCACCTAGTCTGATTGGTATAACTTCAGTCAACTGTATTCTCTCAGAATCATCATGCCTGGAAATACCTTGCACTGATTGGCTGAAGCTTGGATGACTAAACCCATCTATTGATAAGAAGGTTAGGATTGTGGTCAGCTTTCCCTGAACTGATGGGCTGTGGGGGTGATCAAATATTATTGGTAGTTCAGTTGGTATAAGGTACGGTGTCATGGATGCTGCATAATCAATCAATAGAATCCACACTCCTATATGGAGCTAAATATTGAGCCCTAGAAAATCAAATAGATATGGTAATAATTTTTACTTTCTTCTTGCAAAGTTCTCCTGTTTGCCTTCAGAATAAATTACACATTCATAAATTAACACTAAATGCATCTCTTTACTGTCTTCTCAGTATGTCTACATTTTCATATCTTTTGCTTATATTGTTCCCTCTGCCAGAGATGACTTTCTGTAACAGATCTTCTTATGTGTATATAAGTTCTACATATCCTTCAAGGCCTGGCTAAATGATCTCCTCCTTGTAATCCATCCTGATCAATTCAGACCACAGTGATCGCCTCTTCCTAAGATACATATAGCACTGGCAGACTACTAATTAATTAATTAATTATATACTGTCCTATGGCATAATCAATATCTGAAATTGTTATTGCTTACTGTTTCATTAACCTTTTTGTGTTATAAACCCTGCATTTCACATTTCACTATGAGATTTGACTTCTAAGATAAGAGACCATGTCTTTTTAATTTCAGACAGTTTTTTATAATTCTCCACTAAACAGAATGCATAGTAAATTTGCTTTCACAATTTTATTAACACTAGAATCTGTAAAAGTGGAAGTTTATGTAAGAGCAAATATATAAACAAACCTTTGTTATGCCAGGCTAGGAAGACAAGATTTGAAAGTGAAAATAATTATCTTTCATCCCTTAACATGGTTTGAACCAGCAATGCTCATTGATAGAAAGGTGTTCTTACTGGGGCAAAGGATTTACTTAGGATTTCCTCAGGTCTAGTTATTTCTACAACTGAGGTCCAGTGTCAGTCAAATATAATGGACTGAGTTTTGGGGGCTGATTTTGAAGAACATCAGGATCTCCCTACTGAACTTTATCTTCCGGCTCTGTGCTCATGTATCATAACTGAGTCTTAGAGTTGCCTTCTATCGTACAGTGAATTAAAAAAAAGTTGCATTTTTTTATATGTGAAGCAAGAAGCAACAACTTGGACTTCATTAATTAATTCATTCATCAAATATTTATTGAGCACCTATCATTTCCTGATTTGAAAAATGAAACAGTCATATTCTAAATCTAAGTATTCATTTAGTGCTCAATTATTCCATTTCTTAAGATCACACAAGGAGAATATATCAAAAAACAGAACCTGAATTTCAGGTTTCATAAAGTCCCCTTGTTCCCTCACACCTTCTTCCATATTTCTTGATAATCTGAGATTTGAATGTTCATGATGGCTATTGGGAAACTGGCTGAGTCTGTGGCCGTGAACTTCAGCAAGGTTGGTTGCCCTACCCACTTTTCCTCCCTACTATATGTACAATGGGTGTACCCATTTACTGATGTACCCAGACAGTGCTCATCCCAGTGATGGACATGAGACTGTCATTTTGATTCTAACTCCCTGGACCTACTTATTATCATAGCCCTTCCCCCTGCCGAATGTTTGCAAGGCACTCCGATCCAGCCTTTCAGTCTTGGAGGCCTCTAGTTGTTTCCAGTCTGTTTTCAGTATTAATTTGACATAATTGATCTTGGAAAATGCATTAGGCACTATGAATTATTCTTTTTCAATTAAATATTTAATACAGCAGGAACAATGAAGATCCTAAATGCACTGAATTAAAATCTTTTTGTAGAAAGCCAAAAGAAATGTAGGACTATTTTTTTCCAGAAGTGAGAAATATCTGTAAAGAATGCAATAAAAATAAGAAGTATTTTAACTTAATTTGTCAGCAAAATAATAGATATGCCTATATTGCCCTGCTACAAATCAATTATTATAATAATGAAACTTTATACAAGTTTACTTTTATTTAATTAGTTAAATCCGTATGTGCTATAATTGTTAATGCATCAAACTATAAATGAAATAAGGTTAAACAGCAGTTCCCAAAACATGTATATTTTACAAATGAGGGAAAAATCACAGCAAAGTACCATAAATAATATAAAAGATAATATACAGTGTTAGTTTTGTAAGAATTATTTTTGAATAAAGAGAATGGAAACAAAAACATAACTTTCCCCCAAGAGTTCTCTCCTTCTTCCCAGTTTGCAGGTATTTACATCATAGATGGTTAGAACTGAGACTTCCTATGCAGTAACTAATTTACCCCCAATTTTTTTCGTTTTTACATAAAGATCCTTATGTTTCCAAGGTGTGAAGAGATTGCTCCAGGCCAGCCTAGCACGTAGATTGTTAGAGAACTGGAATTAGAACCCTGCTTTTGTAAAGTCTCAGACAAGGCAGAGCTCTTCAGTTTCATAGTGCTCCTTCCCATTCTCCAGTAACGATTATGAAACATACATTTCTCTTTGATTCTCAGAAATTTCCCCCTATGGCTAACACAATTTGCTTGATATGTGAGAACATAGCACAACATAAAAGTTGCACTGAGTCACAGGGAAATAAAAATCCTACCCTATTTTGTGCTACTAAGTACAGCTGATACTTTGGATGCTGAAGGGTGATAATTTAAACAAAATTGACACTGTGGTGGTTTTATGGATTTCTAATGCATTTCTTCCTAGGTACATTGGACATATTGCTGCCTTGGCTTCTGCTGCATCTAATAGTGAGGTCTGGAAATTTATACAAATCAAAAACTGCAGGTTCCTTCTTCAGAAGGCAGGCAGGCCCAAATATTTTTTCTCCCATATTCAGTTTGCTTACTTACTAAAAACTACATATTTCAAAAAGAAAAGGACATTTGGTTAAAAATCGATTTAATGCCCTTTAGTCTTTATTTTGTTGATAGTTTATCAGGTGATTTCTTAAGTTCTCCACATTGTGATTAAATAATTGTCTGTGTTTGCAAACTTTATAAAGTGGGCTTGTCTTGTGGGATTTAAGACCAACTGGTGTGAAATGTCACGTCTGGAAAACAAAAAACACAAACACAACGATGCAAACAACAACAAGGCAAAGCTCCGAACACTAAAACAAAGACAAAGAGAATAAAAATTCCACAAGCGCAATAAAAGTGGAAGAGCAATGTAGAGTTTTATGCACATTTTCTTGGATCAGTTGACTATTTTGCCCACTGGATATTGCTCTCATATTTTTCTTTAAGTAGAAAACAAGAAAATGACCCTATTTTCCCCTTGGCAGCCCAGCGCAGAGAAGGAGGTAAATGTACTTGTATCTCTCCATTTCTGTCCCCATCTGTGTACTTCTCTCTTTTGCTGTTATAGTTTCTGTCCTCTAGAAAAATTTATATTAGCCCCAGAACATGCAGTGTACAAATGTGTCTGTCTTTGGGATTTTATGAACAAAGACAATAATCTCCATTGGTAGTTTTTAGGGTCTCCAAAACCCAGAACATGTGATCTGACCGTGGTTTTCTTTTTCATAATTTGTAAATCTGTTTACATTAAAATTTCCTCAAGCATATAAACATTGAGAATTAGACTTTTAATGACTGCATATATTGGAAGAAGTAAAAATAGAGTCCCCTATAGGTAAGTATTTCAGGAGTTGTTATCTGGATGGGGCACCTATCTTGAGGCCCTGCCTTTCCTGTGGGAGGAGGATCCCAAAATGCAAATGAAGGGATCTCAGATCCAGGGTCAGGTAAGCAGGCTGCTGCTTGCAGCGGATGTACACGATGCATTCTAGCAAGGTCTCATTTGTGTGAGAAAATCCAACCTGTCTTTGGCCTGTTATTCTCCATCTTTTTGTGACTCTTGATATTTAGAAACTAGTATAAATTGTAATTATAATGCTTACTGTTACGATTCACTTAGCTATTTATGAATTATGGTATGCCACATATTTTGATACCTTGTAGGAGAAAATGGGCAGAATATTTTAAACTAGGATTGGTTCAAGAAAATCTGAATTGTGTAGCCACTAATTTTATGTATCCAACAATGGATATTAATCTAGTTCCAATAAGGTATTGAGGCAGCTTACAAAAAATGAAAAATATGTCAATAAAAATGAATAATGTCATTGTAGTAAAGGGAAAACAAAGCACACACTATGGCCTTCTAATGTTTGTGGAGAAGATGGTCAGATTTGGCTCCAGGCTTCCTTGCAGTTCAAGCAGAGGGACTGGGCACAGTGTATTTGATGGGCACTCATCAGGTATTTGTTGACTTAATGGGACTAATTCATGAATTATGGTTGAAATATTATTTACAATGTAACAAAAGCAAAAAAAAATCAGATCAAATAGTTTTGTATGATGTTTGAATACATCTAATTTGTTGTATTGCGTGATCTGTTCTCATTAAGTTCCGAATGCAATATTGAGTGTAAGAGGCTAGCATTGTATCAACAAAGGTCATTCATGGCATTAAAAAATGATGCCTAAAATCCAAGCCTTCTCAGGAATCCAAGGACTTATATATAAGTGCATAAAAATACATTTTCCTAAAATAAATTTGAAGATAAAAAATTGTTAAGAAAAAATAAAATGCACAATTTAAAAATAAAACATAAAAAAATATAAGCTGCAAATAGATTTTTATTGTTGATTGTCTCTTCCTTCTCAAATGGATTGAATATTTTGATTGAATTGACCTCTCAGAATATCCAAAGAGCTCATATTTCTCTGTGGTCAGGCAGAACTACCTGGAGGTGATTACTCCATTTTCCTGATGGTGCATTGTAATAAGAGCCTTTATCTCCTGGAGCACTGTAAATTTATTTTGGGAGGTAGTGACTTATATAACCTTTCAGATAAACTTGGAAGAGAAGGAAACGAGAATTTGAGGAATCAAAAAGCTGTCAGGGAAGACATTGCAGAGGTTTTCTCCATTTTCCAGCCTCATTCGCTCTTAAAATAATGAGTGACTGGAAAATTGTCATGTGCCTGAGAAATCAGAGATCAATAAGTTCTCATAAGCTTAGGTTTTGGTTTTAAATTATTTATTAACTAGCCTGACACAGGTAGTTAATCACTCATTACCCATCTTTCTCTTTGAGAAATGTTCTCATGCTCTCAGAATCTTCGTTTCCAAATTTGTAAATGTGAGATTTAGAGAAGCTGCATTTTCTTTCTAGAATAATAGCCAAGTCGTTCAAAATGATAAATGCAGCTATAGATATGGAATCACCAATCCATGCAATCACCCTGTTGGGAGAAGTCTGTATTCTAGAAACTGGGTACTGTTTATTTAAAATTTGGGGTATTTAAGAAAACCTCTAAGAAGAATTTGAGTTTATTCTTTTCTAATGTTAAGTTTAATTAAGACTCAAACAAATGGAATTTTAAATGGCATTTTAGATGACTGTTTTATCAAAAATTGGTAAACTAATGATATGGTATCCCTTTAGCCTTTCTCTTCAGTTAGTAAACACTGTACTTGTTGAGGAAGTAGCATACTAAGGCACTCTGCTCAGTGCTAGGAACAGGGGAGTGACGATTTGTTTCAGAGCCTTGCGAATGAAAGGTGCTCACTCATTCAATGATTGTTGAGAGAATGGGTCCTCCTACAGATTTTGGATAAGCTTGTCTTCTAAATCAAACAAGACAGAACTGACTATTAGACTCCTAAGAAATCTGAGAATAGGAGGTTTTTGTTGTTGGTTTTAAACATTGGTGTTTGGGAAGTGGGAACTGATAACTCCTTTTTGAAAGATGAGTATAATCTCATCCATCTAGGTTTGATAATTTTGTGTATACTGTACTTGTTTGCTATGCATACCTATTATCCCATGTCAATTCTCCCATTAGTGCATCTAACACAGGACCGGCTATTTACATATCTATTGATGTGCAAGCATGGGGATGCTGGGGAGGTGGCTTGAATGGTCCATGAAAAATGAATCATTTTCTCCCTCAGCTTTTGTACTACCTTCTTTTTCTTGATCACAGTAGGTTACTGTGTCTCTGTAACATTCCTGAAAATGATGGAGCTGTGTGTGTCCAGGATGCTCATTTGCTAGTTTAAAATCAGGAAGCTCTCAGTTGTGAATGTCATACATATGTATGAGTGGACCAACTGTTGCTCCTACTTCCTTTCCTTCCCTGGTGGGCGACTCCTTCTGAGAGTGCTACATCTGCTTTCCAAAGCCCTTTGTGGAGTAGGTGAGGGAGAGGGAAGGAGTTCTCTGTTATTTTGCATTGTCACATATCAGGTTATATCTTTTTTTTAATGAATCCTGGAAAGATAGGAGTCTTTGTCATTCTCTCTGACTCTTCTCCTCCTTTCTTTCAACACTGCTTTGTACCCCCATCTAAGCACATGCTGCATCTCTTCTTTTTTAAAAGCAAAAATATGAGAATGGGAGGCAGGAATTTGCAGTGGCAGATTTTTCAAAGAATACACTTCTCTGCTTTTTTTTCTTTTTACACTCCAAAGACATCCCACATACACAGATGTGACAACTTTTTTTTTAAGCTAATTTGAGCAAATGCCTGTCTGGCAACGTACTCTGGGATAGTTACACTTGCCCAAACTGGAGTTCTGCTTTTGTAGAGTTGACACTGATGGCGTGTTATTACTGCACAATCAGAACAGAAACACAAGGAGAAAGAAAAAGAAAAAGACATGAAAATGAATATGCATGGATGTGTTTTTGAGGATCTTTGTTAATTGGACTAGAATAGAGGTATTTGCCTAAATGTGACTCTGCTTTTGTAAAAATAGCTATTTGGGAAGCATCTGGCATTGTCTGCACTTCTTTGTTTTCCTTAGGAAAGACCTTCCCCAAATGCAGCAAAGAGAAGCAAATATAGGGGTCTCCAGTAAAGATTTGGATGTGGGGAAGGGAGAGGGAGGTGGTTTCTGTTGCTAAATTTATTTTTAAATTTTACCTTTTCCACTTAATGTATACTTACTTGTGTCTAATTTATCCCACTGTTCTTTCAGAATAGGTGCTGTGTGAACTCAGTGTATCAAGTGGTAAAGTTGCTAAACTGTTTGATGAGGGCAGGTGAAAGCTTTGTGGAGGGAGAAGAAAGCAGCCTTCTTTCTTTCTGGATTGTATGTTCTAATTTCAAGTAATTTGCCGAACCACTATACTGCTTTCTTCCTTCCCATCCTTTTTGCATTTTCTCTTCTTTTCTTTCCTTTACCTTCTTGTGTTCATCCTTTAATCAATGCAGCTTATCTTTATATTTCTACTTATTTAATACATTGGGGGTTATAAGGAATGCATAATGCATTTGTGGGGGACATAAAGAATATTATATGCTGCTCTTACCCTCAGGAATCTGCTGCTATTTGGGAAGACATGATATATATGCATGAAATGTTGAATCAAGATTCAAGATTTGAATGGCAATGTAGGAATATAAATCAGATGAGCAATAAAGTACTATCAGCTTTTAGTTGAGAAATCAGTACAGACTGGATGGTCAGAAAAAGCTTTGTTAAGTTTTTTCACTCTTCTGAAACACAGCACTGACATACACTTTCTGGTTTTATCAGGTTAGTTACCTTATGATGCCTTTCCTGTTTATCTTCCTAAATGTTTCCAAAATAATTACTCAGCCTTCAAAGTTTTGATTAAACTTTATCTTCCCTACAAAGAACTTTGTAGTATTTGTCGTCCACCAGCATCTTTCCATGGATTCCTGTATATCAGTACTTGTTTACCATATAGTAGGCAATAGACAACATATTACATAATTTGTACTTGGTTTTGTATGTGTAAATTTAGTTCCTCCTTTTCTCTATATTTCTGTTGTTCAAAGCCAAGGACTCCATTTTGTACTTCACACACAGCTCATAGCACAAAACATATCAGTCTGACCCACCTAGTTGCCCAATAAGTATTGACTAAGTTGGTCTGTAGCTTAGAGACCTTGAACAGATTCCTCTCGTTAGGGTATCCTGTATCTCTTCCATATCTAATACCCAATGCAGCTTTGTTTCTATAACTTGAAGCCAAACCATTCTTACAAATATTTTAGGAACAATTCCTGTTTTTAATGATCACAATAGAGATCAAAGCAGTTTTGAGACGCAAGTTCCCATGGACTTTAATGGCCAGCAACACTGGACACCGCTGACAGGAGGGTTGCCACGTGGCATCTATACTTTTAGATGGGTTAACTACTTTTGAAATGTGTAAGCCTATTTAAAATTGAGCCTTTAAGCTCTATTTTATTTTTTTACTATTTTATTTTAAAGCCATTTTAAAAGCCATTCAATTGTGGGCAGTGTAAGATTATCTCAATGCGCCTTCAGGTTCTGTCATTTTAGAATCCCTGCATTCGTACCCATACGTTACACAAACGCATGGGAGTCAGCGGAAGGTGACCAAGTTCAACTTTTCCTTGCAGACACCCTGTCTTTCAGATCAGCACCCCAGTTTTCTCATCTGTGCCTCACGGGCTCAAATTCTGTTTGGCAAAGGAAGCAGAGCAATTGTGATTCCTGGGAGAGTATTTAAAACGACAGTTGCTGAAAGGTTACAGCAAAATCTATTAGAAAAGAAAAGTTGAGGGAAATCAGGTGAGCTCATAGAAGAAAATAAGGAAAGATTGGCTCCCTTTTGGGATTAGGTCTAATTAAGGTGAGCAAGCAGCTGGGCCTGTTTGGAATAACAATTGTGCTAGCATGTCACTTTTTTCTGCTTAGTTGAAATTTATATAGTTTGGGAATGGTGGATATAAGAAAATTAGAGCTCATTTAGAATCTGTTGAAAGGACAGTGTGCCTTCATTATTAGTTTTGCATCTGAATTTTCCTGGGGCAGTCCTCTCTCTGTTATAGGTAATGGATTTTTCCCCAGATGTAATTGGATGAGTTTAATTTTTTCTTTCATTACCTGTCGAGGAGGCCTATGCCCCTACTTCCCTTTGTGTTTTATTAGGATTGTAACCCCTATTTAAATAAAGGCTTTGATTGTGCTTATATATGTTCAATCAGCACTTTCTGATTGAATAGTTCTGGTCACACAATGCTCTCGCCTAGCATTTTTTACTAATTACATTTTCACCCTGGCTAGGTATAAGAAACCTCTGATGGTGTTTGTTTGCTGCTTTTGATTATGCAGGTGATTTGGTCTATACTCAGTAACATAAGACTCATAAAATATGTCAAACTTTAATCCTACTGGTTTTGAAGGGCGACTTGATTGGATCTTTCTTTTTATTGAAGGGATAGAAAGTCAAGTCACGTGCTGGTAAATATTTAGCAAGCAGTTCTAAAAAAATGAAACAAACAAAAAAGTCTCTGATTTGTAGCTTTTGCTGATTCCCATGGTGTAAATACTAGCACCATGTTTGATTTTGGCATGACATACTTAGATGAGGTGTTGGGAAGAGATACATGATCTCATCCCCAGAGCTGGTGCGTGGGGCTCCAGCACACCAGAGTCTCAGTCCCATTCCTGCACCTGAGGTCATGTACCTTACCATCTTCACATTACAATTAAGATAGATGCCAGTGTATAAGCTGATTCAATTAGAGTGTGGTTTCAATGATTTATATGTGGGAATAACATTCATGTTTTATTGTTAAAGGCCTTTTAGATGTTTCCTGGGAAATTATTTTATTATTTATGTATTTCATTCTCTTCTAGTATATAAACAAGAATCTTAGTAGATGTACTATGCTATAAATCAGAAGATCTTAGATTTTGTCCCAGCCATCATTAATGTCCTCTGTATCCTCAGATAACCCATTTAATATCAAGACATCACCAATTTACTTATCACTTAAGGCAAAAGAACAATGGTTCAATTATAACCTGTCATAGAAACCATCTCACTTTTACCTGGATAGTGTTACATATTTTTTCCATTGAACCTTTATGGTATTTTATATTTATCTGTCCTAAAGCAGATTTATAACTAGAGACTTAAGTGATAACATGTTTGTATATGTTATATTTATAATATAACTTATATTGATTGATTTTAAGAGTCTATAAGGCAGAAGTCACACTTTATTAATGTTTAAATATCCCTCAGTACTTAGCCCTGAACCTGAAGTACTCCATTATTCGTATGGAGGGGCTTAGTGACTGATTACCTTCTCTATCAGACAAGGATATTAGTATGCTAACATGAAATAATTCAAACTAAAAACTTAAAAGAAGTTAAAAACTGTTACCAGTGATAAATATTAATTTTATTTTTCATAGTATAAATTTTCTAATACTAGTTAATGATTAGAATGTGGTAACCATGCTACTGGTTTTAAACAAGTTAAAAAAGTTAAAATTCATTTTATTCTTATCTTCCCTACAACTACAAAATGACAAATTTCTAAATAGCTGAAGAAAAAATAAAACTACTTCAGTTAAGTTCAATAAATATTAAGCTATAAGTGCACTGTAAATGCAAAATTGCAAAAAAACACATTCTTCTGAGTTGGAGGCATAGCCCTGGGCTGAGATGTCTTTGCTTCTTGCTTTCTTTAGAAGGAAGGAGTCCTTCCTTTCACCACAGCCTCCATGGTTGGTGGTGTGCACAGACTCTTGACTCAGTCGTAATGTAGCATGCTAGCAGTGCTGTGTTGTGATGAGGTCTGTGGCTAACAAATGAGACCAGGCCTTTTCTTCTGAGTCTTGTCCCTCCACCTTGTTAAGTTTCCAACTTTTTCCAGTATAAAATAGGGCAGAAAATAGCTACTTTGCCACCCAGTAGCAGGTAGAGTATGTATGAGAAAAGAACCTTAAAATATAAAAAATGCTATAGGAAAATAGCCTCAGACTTTTAATTGTGCTTGGTAGGCCAATGACTGATCTTTAGGCAATGTCTAACTGTAAGTGGTCAGTATAATGTAGGAGGCTGTGGTGATTTCAAAGTGGAGCTGAGTCTAAAGTGGCCAGTCTCCAGCAAGATGGTAGACTGAAATAGTGCTGCCATGTCCCACTTTAAGAATGTCAAATGAAATACAACCAAAAATCACTCAATACATCGCTAAGTTTATGAGAAAGAAAGGCTCACTTTCCCAAAGCAAAGAGAAAGCAGTGAGGATAAAGAGGGCCAGAAAGAGCTCAGGTCTTAGATTTTAATAGACTTACAGATAGCAGAGACAGCGCCATGGGCCTGAGATAAATGGGGAATAAGAACTGAGAGTTTCTAAAATAAACCTAGGGCCCGCCTGCAGCAACCCCAGGAAGGACGTTCTTCACACCATTTATATGAGTAAAACCTGAAGCATAATTAAGCAAGAACAAATTTTAAAGTGAAATAATTTAAAAGACTTATATTGGTAAAAATTAATACTTGCCAAAGAAATCTTGGGTAACTTTCTTGGAATCAACCAAAACACTTTGTATAAAAAAAAAGAACATTGTTAGGCAAAACAAGGTCACTATGTAATTCTAAAATATTCAAGTCATAAGGAACACTTTATAGTCCTGAACAACACAATCTCAAAATATATTAATTACAATTGACAGAAATATGAGAAAAAATGGAGAAATTTAAAATTGAAGTTGGAGATTTGAAACATAATTCCCTGACAAATTTATAGGTTACCAGACTAAAAATAAATAGTAAATATGGAGATGATTCATATCACACAGCTTTTAAGTTGATGGAAATAACTGAAGTATGCAGTGCTCCTATTTATTTTAATGGACTGGCCAGTACAAAAAGGAAGTAATCAGTAAAGCAACCATTATAAGTTGTTCGATGATGAAACGAATAATTGTTCACAGATGCTATAGTTTTGGCATAGAATATTCAAGTGATGAGACTATATAAGCAGTCTGTTAAAACTAGAAGGAGACCTCAGCACAATTACTAACATAAAAAAGATCAATATAAGAAAAATCACTGATTTCCCATATACAAGTGATCATTATATGCTTTAATTTCTAAAAAATAATTTTTTAAATCATTCTATTAAGCACCCAGAAATAAATCTATTTACAAAAACAATTTTAAAGTTTTTGAAGGAAATAAAATAGTACCAAAGTCACTGGCCAAGGTTTGTTAATGGAAATTAATAATATGGCAAAGATGGAGACTTTTTCATAAATTAATTCATAAGTAGTGTCCAATTTCCATCGAAACGTCAAATTATTTTTTCAGTGGAACCAGACAAGCTGATTACAGAATTTATTTAAAAAGGGGAAGGACCAAGAAAAGCAATACTGTTTTGAAAGAAAATTAAAATCATAATGTGGGCTTATCCCACAAAGACTTATTCCAAAGCAATAAATATTAAAAGAGTTTGGTAGTCATTTACTAGCAGAACAGAATAGAGTGCCAAAACATGGCCCTATGTATAACAGGAACTCGATATGTGACCAAGGCGGCATTACAAGTCAGTGTGGAAATGTCAATTTGTAGAGAAATAATTAGGTTGTAAAGTTGACTTTACTTACTGAAAAATTAAATCCTAACTGGGTAGATTAAAATACACAAGTAAATTGGCAAATTAAGAATTTTAAGAGAAAACCGAGGAGAACATCTTCTTGATGATATCAAAGCATAGCAAACTTTTAAATAAAAAGTAAAAAATTGCACATTGTGAAGTAGGTGCCTGCTAGAGAAACAAAAAAGCCTGGAGTTAAAAAATACGCTGCCTGCAGTTTGGAGCAAGGCAGAGGGGGAGTATAAAGATGGCTCCAACCTGGAGGGATGAAATGGACAGATGGATATTGCAAAGGCACAGACAGATATTTTAGTTTACATTAAATTAATAACATTCTCAAATCATTAGGTATGAATTGATATATTAGTAGCCAGAACACATAGCAATATTCAAAAACCCCTAAGAAAGGTGTTTTATAAATAAGTAAAGGATTTCAACAAGCAGTTCAGAGCAGGGGGGAAACAAATAAACTACCTGTAAACAGTAGAAAAAAAAACACTCAAAGTCAGACAGAGAAAGACAAAGACAAATATCATATGATTTCACTTCTGTGTGGAATCTAAACAGCAAAACAAATGAACAGACAAAATAGAAACACTCATAGATACAGACAACACACTGATGGCTGTCAGAGGGGAGGGAGTGTGGAGGGGATGCGAGAAAGGGGTGAAGGATTGGGACAGACAAACTGGCAGCCATAAAATAGTCGTGGGGATATAAAATACAGCATAGAGAATTTGGTCAATAATATTGTGATAACAATGTGTGGTATCAGTGGGTACTTGAACTATTGGGAGGACCACTTAGTAAAGTGTATGATTGACCACTGGGCTGTATACCTAAAACTAATACAAAATAATTTGGAGTATAAACTGTAATCAAAAAATAAAATTAAAAAATATACCCACTCAAATTCACTAGCAATGAGGATTCAATTACTTATTTATTTATCTATTTTTTAAAAGATTGTATTTATTTATTTTTAGACAGAGAGGAAGGAAGGGAGAAAGGGAGAGATACATCAGTATGTGGTTGGCTTTGGCATGCCCCCCAACTTGGGACCTGGCCTGCAACCCAGGCATGTGCCCTAACTGGGAATCGAACTGGTGACCCTTTGGTTAGCAGGCTGGTGCTCAATCCACTGAGCCACACCAGTCATGGCAAATTTTAAAAAATTAAAATTTCAGATGAACAAATGTAGATAAATTTGGTAGGCGTGTGTTGATAAAAACATTATGACTATAAATTGCAAATGGCAGTGTAATTTGATACCATCATTTTGGAAAGCAATCTGATATAATACAGAAAAATCAAAATTGCCTATACATTATGATATATGAGGTATGTCCTGAAAGTATTTAGCCATGTGATATGATAAAACAGAGACATTTATTGAAGAAGATATGAGTTACAGGAAACATTGTACATAGACAGTGATGCCTTAGTACCATTCAAAGTAGGCACCTTGGAACCGCACACAGTTCTAATTGCCATCACCTGCCCTGTCATATTTTCCTGAATTTCATCAATGGTCTGAAATCTCTTCCCTTTCAAAGGTGATTTTAGTTTTGGGAAAAAACAGAAGTTGCAGGGCACCAAATCTGGGCTTTAGGGGGCTGAGTCACCTGGGTGATTTGATGTTTCACCAAAAATCTCTGCAAGCGATGTGATGCATGAGCAGGCACGCATGTTATCCTGACAAAGTTGCCAATCACCAGTTTCCCATAGCTCCAGCCTTCAGAATCATCCCAATACTTCCCATGGAGGAATGTTGAAGCTTAATGAAAAAAATTTATGTAGATTCTTTGCTCTTCTTGCTCAGTCACTTTGAATGTGATGGCCACACAGTAGACATGCTCACTCAGTGATGTCTACTGCTCCCACTGACTAATACAGTGAAGTTGTCATTGTTCATGTATGTGCATTCCAGCCACTCTCCTTGGCTGTCAGGTTACATCAATGTCATGTCAATGTCATTCTCATTATATTAACAATGGTTGGACTTTTTCCAGACAGACCTCATATACATTCCACTTCCTCATATGTTAACTGAGGAAGCAGTTGAACGTGTGATCAAAGGGATTCATACAAATATGTTTACTGCAACACTATGTAAAACTGAAAAATAAAAGGGGAGTGCCACCTTGCTTATCAATCTGATAAAGGATAAATATCTGACATTATTTTTATAATGACACAGTATATGAATGATATGAATCACAGGTGGAAACTACAAGGCCCTCCACCTTGTTTTATCCAGCTGTGCACCTTGTTTCTACCTGGTGACAGTGTTGAGCTCCTTGCCCCTAGTTACATTTATACAGTCCTAAAATTACATTTGGCCCTTTGAAGGCAACTGCAAGGTTGATATGGCCCCTGGTGAAAATGAGTTTGACACCCCTGATATAGATCAACTCATATCAATATGAGTAAATCTAAAGTACATAGTATTAAGTAAAATAAGTTGATAAGGTATATAAATTTTTAAATCAATGAACCAGTATAATATGGAAAAATTTATATGAAAGAAGATTATAAAAGCAAGTATGATGATAGATACAGATATATAGATATATTAGCTTCAGTATAGTGATTAGCTTTGAGAATGGCAAAAGAATGGGAAAGGTAGGTCTCTGGGCATGTTATTTTTCCATTAAAATAAAAAAGGGAAACTTTATTTTTGACCTTAAAACTCACGTACTTTTACATGTAGCACCATGAAGAATTCAACAATGACTGACTTTGCTTTTCTTCTGTTTTCCTTACCATGAAGAATGGTCTTCAGAATAACCAGTAAGCATGGACACCATGGAGGTTTTTCAGAATTACACAGTAAAGTGCTGGATCATGGATTTCTTTATCTGAGGCAAGGATCATTCTAGAGCTTCTACGTTAAGAGATTATATTTAGGACCTATTTGAATACCACAAGTAACAGGGGGCTCACTATTCACATAAACTTACTCAGTCTTGAATAGTTTATTAGAAATATATTTTGCTGAGAGAAGATGTGACTTGTATTCTCTATATTTGGATTCTCATCATACTTTCTGGGGAAAAAAAAACAGGTGAAGTACTACATATGACAGCTCTTCTGATATTTGAAGTTATGTCCCTTTGGGTTTTCTTGAAGCTGCTTTGCAGCAGACCATACACCTTCTTGCAGACTCCTCGCTGTCTCCCTCCTGTACCAGCTCTCATTTGTTACGAGCATTTTCTAGAAGAGGGAAAGAAGTCCTGTGCAAAGGGGTGTATGACACTAACTTTTGTCAGTCAGTCCCTTCCTACACTTTACTATCTAAAGCAACGTCTCCGGCTGAGCAAGTTCGTGTTTTGGCTCTGATACTTTTTCATCCATCATGTTATTACAAAATGACTTAGCAGTGGGTGGTTATGGGAGATCTCTAGGAGAAAAGCTTTAGCCATTGCCATCCTATTGTGCATACAAACAGCCTACATCCCTCCATACATATTTATATAGGCAGGAGACTTGGGTGATTTTTTTCTTATCATGAATAATTTTAACACTACAGACATTTCACTTTGAATCAACAACTAGTTTCAGAGGAATGTTATTGCAGCCAAAGAAAGTTTCTGACTAAAATTAGTTACTTTTCATATTTAACAAACTACTGCCTGCCGCATTTCCTGTGATCTCGGCTTTCATCTTCCTCTCATATGGTCACATGTAACAATGACTCCTTCACTTCCATGTCTATTTTCTTCTTGGCTTCTCTAAGTGTAAAACGTGTAGCTTCTCCTGCCAAATGACTTTCCAAGGCTGTGCCTAGGAGATGCCAGCCCAGCTCATGCTCACACTCTTGCTCATATTATCCTCAGACTTCAGTGGCTATGAGTTTCTTTGCCCATTACATGTATCTAAGAAAGGGCATGTGAGCTTGACATAAAAAAAAGGAAATAAAAACACTGTGAGGACAAGAATTTAAACAACATCTCTGGGTACAGCTTCAGGCAGAAAATGTGTTAGTTATTTCTGAGAATTATATCTCATTTAATCTTTATAACATTCTGTGTGGTAGTAATGATTATTTATATTTACAGGTGAAAAGTTTAGGCAACTTGCTCACAGTTTACCGATAAACCCTCTACTATGATTACCTCATCTGATCCCATGGAAGGTAGACTGCTGTCTGAGTCAGCTTGGCTGCTATAATAACATGTCATAAACTGGGTGGCTTAAATAACATACATTTAATTTTCATAGTTCTGGAGGCTGAGAAGTCCAAGACCAAGGTGACAGCAGATTTAGGTCTTGGTGAGGGCCATCTTCCTGACATGCAGATGGCTGCCTTTTGCAATAACCTCACATAGTAGAGAGAAAGTTCTCGTGTCTCTTGATCTTTATAAAAGGGGATGAATCTCATCACTGGGTTTCCATTCTCATGACCTCCTCTAAACCTAAGGACCCCAGAATCATCACATTAGGGGTCAGGGCTTCAGCATTTGAATTTGGAGAGGACACAGACTTTCGGTCTAAAACAACCATATTCTGCTCATTTTAGGTCCAGTTGTGTCTGTGCCTCTCTGACTATCCGTTTGGGGGTTTATACTTACAGCGATAAGAGCTGTCCTAGTTTGCATGAATCACCTGCTACAGGCTGAAAATGTAAAGAATAAGCACTGGGCTAACAGAAATGATGGCATCCTGCTTTACAAATGAGCTTTTTAGTGACTCTGGTTGCTGGGTGAGAGAGGCAGATTGAGAATTTTACTAAGGAAACTTCTTTCAGGCTCCAGTTCTCTCTCCTCCACCTTCTTATCCAGCTTCGGAACTCCTGTGTTCTCAGAGTTAGATGGCCCTTCACTAACATTTTCCATTCAAGTTTTTAACGCTTAGATGGTATGCGGTACAGGGTTTAAAATACAGGCCCTGGGATCTAAGACTCTGGTCTCAAATTCCAACTTTACCCCATACTAGGTCCATAACTCTGCACGTCATTTCATCTCTGACCTTACTTTCCCTGTCTGTTAATTGGAAATACTAATAGCATATATGTCAGGTAATTGTGGGGAGCATAAGATATGTAAAGCTGTTAATTTAGTTGGAAATATTAATTTACTCTGAATGGAGGCTAAAGTTTGAGCTCTCTCATTGAGTATAAGGTTCTTTCTGCTGCCATTCTCATGGTTCTTACCATAATATTTGACATTTTATAGCATCTCATTTTATTTACATGTTAAGTAATAGGCAAGTTTTCCATAAAGTTTTGTGCTATTGAAACGCATCCTACATCTCTAGAGGATGATGCTAGTTATGGTAAATTTATAGACTACCTGGAAATAACAATCAGAAATACTGAAATACTCATCCAGCACCATATTTTTGCTTTCTTAACCTCCTTGTTTGTGCAAAAGGCAACTTTATTTTACAGAACTTGGGAGTGGGCAAATAAACAAACTGACAGAAATCCTGATATTTTCGGGACCTCAATTTTTTCATCTGCTCTTGAGGGAGCTGAATTACAACCTTAGTGGATAATACCTAAAATTTATCCTGCTTTAGATTCAAGTCTCTATGACTATGACTATGTTTTGCATCTAATTCATATTAAACAAACAAAAAATCTTAATATCATTGTCATTAAAAAAGGAATTCTAGAAGGCATATATGATTAATTGGGTTAATTTAAAATGCTTTTAGAACCAAAAGTTGAGAAGTGTTTCATTTCAGATGTGTGATTTACACTGTAAATCATGGTTTCTAGTGAATTTTGATGCCAACACCATGTCTTTGGATCAGTTTCACAGAAGCATGTGAGAATGCTGATGCGTGGGAGTGAATGATTTTCCTGCTGGGTGATGGTGCCCGTGGAAGAGACTGATCCCTGGGTATGCTAGGTGATTTTTCCATAGAGCTAGTCGTTCCAGGGTCAGTGGGGATGGCTGGAGAAGAATGCAAGAGTTCTGACCATTATTGGAACCATGAGGGTTTAGGCAATGTTGGCCTTGTTAAAGTCTGTTTTTTGAATCTGTATGCTTGTCTCCTCAGCTGTGCCATTTTTCTTAACTTATGTACCTACTTAATTCTAATTTATAATATAAAAATAGAAAATAATTTCTTCTACTCTGCTATTGCACAAGGTACTTTACTGTCCCTTCTCTCACCACCAGAGTTCTTGCATGCCTCACAGCACTGGGATTTACTGATGAAGGGGCAACCATTTATTCTCCCTATGATGTCATTGTTAGAACAACTCATATACTAGGAACTTTTTCCCTGTCATAGTCTATTGAAAAGACAACTATGTCTCTGTTATCTCACTCACCTTTTCCCAGAGGAGTTAAAATAAGAAACCCAGACATCTATTGAGCAGAATGAACACATTAACTGCTTGATGCTCACTTTAACTTCTTGCCTTGGGTGAGCAGGAACAGAGTGGAGGTATAGGGATGAAGTCAGTTTGCTCCATAGTTGCACTAAAAGGACCCTAAAGTCTGGACTTGAAACTGAGTGGGGAATTGGAGGAATACTTAGCCTAATATTCCAAAATCTCCATGCAGTGGCTATGAACTACCCATATTTTTCAGACTATAAGATGCAACATTTTTTCACCAGATTTGGGAGGAATAATGGTTGTTAATGCTGCTGTTGAGTTCTGTTTACATTTACCTTGATGAAATATTATGTTACTCATGTTATTAAATATTTTATCACATTTTTTGCTTCAAATTTTTTTTTCTTATTTCTCTCCTCTAAAACCTAGGTGCATCTTATGGTCTGAAAAATACGGTACATTAAAATCTAGAAAACTGTGTTCTTTCAAGAGTTTTATGGTTGAATAAACAAACTATGGTGCCTCAAACACATTCATTGCTTTCCTTGTATTTTGCTTTTACTTCTCCTTATAGTACTCCCTTTCTAAAACTGATTTCTTAGACCTTGTCTTTTATTACAGAATTATCACTTTTACTCTGTATCTTAATTTGCATAACTGTTCTTACCTTTTCTTACTCCCTTCCTCCCCCTACTTTTTTCTCCCCAGTGCTTCTTGAATACAGGGACCACAATTTCTTCACTTTTTATCCTAGAAAATGCCTGACTTATTCCATTGTATGCAGTGAAAACTCACTACTCACTACTTAATTGTTAACTGTGTCAATGAAACTTTAATGCATGAGAGTTCATGGCAGTCTATAGTCATAGCAAGCAGAGAAGATGTAGGTGAATAAATACTCTGTCGCTGCCTTTTTAAAGACCAGGCAGCCCAGGTTTGGGAGATCTGTCTCATTTTGCCTGATCAATCTTTCTGCAAGTATATAACCACATCTGATCAATTTTAGTAGTATCAGGGTGGGACATAATCCACAGGAGAAATGAGAACTTTGTAATAAAAAATTCTCGAGGACCATTCCATGCTGCCATATTAACATATTTCTCACATTCAGGGGTAAGGCAGGGGCTCCAGTCAGTAAATTCCTTCTAGTGTAAGTTTCCTACTTTCTGTACTCTTTTTCCTCTCATCGTTTTCTCTCCACTGTCTTGATGCTTTGATTCTCCACATTGATCCTTGTATATCAGTGTCTTCCACTGTAATGGATCTCTTGGGTTATGCTTCCTAAGGATTCTGGTCCACTCTAAAACATCCTTAAAACTCTCACCTCTTGAAATTGTTCTTATCTGGAGAGCATTTTCATTTCAAGATAATATACTATGTGTATGCTGCAGAATCTTTTTCTCAAGCTGCATTTATAGAAATAGTAGAAAAGATTAATGGAATGAAAAGTAAATCCAAAACACTAAAATTGGTATAGTAACCTTAGAGGAGTGAAAACCATTTGGCATTTTGAAAGGAGAGAAGCAGATGGGACTAAAGGAGAGCTGCAGCCCTGGACCAGCAGGGGAGGAATCTCAGTAGGAGACATAGAGTGAGTTTCCCCTGAGTGGTGGAGCTTGGAGCAAAAAGGGCCAGAGCAGCGAGCAGTGTGAGGAGTTGAGGTTCCAGAGCCAGGCCAGTCAGACACATTGGTCACTGATCACATGGGTCACTGATCCCACTGCTGTAGTGCTGTGTGAGTGGTAAGTGGCTCAGTGCCTGCAGGAGGCAGTATGCTGTCTAGATTCTTTGATGATGGAGCAGCTGTCCAGGTGCTGGACGTGCTTTGTGGGAAATAAAGGACCCCAAAACAATTATTATTGAGTTTAGTCTATTTTTGTCTTTTCAGAATATCTCTGAGTACAATGCAGAATACAAGGCAAAGCAAGACCTCTGAACCATATTCCCAAGGAGGCAGACTGATCTAAAGACGTAGCAAATATTGGGTTGGCCAAAAATTTCATTTGTTTTTTTACTGTAAGATGGTTGTAGTAGCACTGAGTTGTCTTTAACTTCATTTTAAACAATTTTGTTAGATTGTATTGTGACAGCTGTCATATTAGCATGCATTTTTAAAAACATCAAAATGGGTGAATTTTTGTGCAGCCATTTTAATGTTGAAGATGGAAGAAAATAAGCAACATTTCAGCATATTATGCTGTATTATTTTAAGAAGGGTAAAAATGCAACTAAAATGCAAAAAAAAAATATTTGTGCAGTGTGTGGAGAAGGTGCTGTGACTGATCCAATGTATCAAAAGTGTTTTGTGAAGTTTTGTGCTGGAGATTTCTTACTGGATGATGCTCTACAGTTGGGTAGGACAGTTGAAGTTGATAGCAATCAAATAGAAACATTAATTGAGAACAATCAGTGTTATACCATATGGGAGGTAGCCAACATACACAAAATATCCTAATCAATAAAGTTATTGATGAAAATGAAAAATGTTTATTTTGTTTTATGGAACAAACTAAATGAACTTTTTGGCCAATCCAATAGATGAACAGGGTATTGTGACTACAAAGACGGTGACAAAATCGAGGCTTACTACAATTAGTGCAAACATGACAGCATACTTTTGCAAGTGAAATAGGTTATAGCTAAGGAAAAAATTGATGAATGCTAGGCTCAATATCCCAGCAGGTGTCAGGGGTAATATTTTATCTTAAAATATAAGATCAACAATTAAACTAATAAGAGAGCTTGAATGTAAAAATATTATTGATAAAAACCCAAAACAATAAAAAATAAATATTCAGTCTGTTATGATATTAAAAGTGGGCACAAAAGACAAGAAAATTGATAATATGGAAAGTCTTGCCTAGTAATTTTTCAAGTAAGTGTCAAACAAGATGAAAGAGTTGAAAAGTGTGAAATAAGAATGTCAAGAGATTTGCAGGAGCCATTATTATTAGTCTAGGCAATATGGGCCAGTTATTCTTTACTTTTTATTTAAACATACTGTTGACCCTTGAAAAAGGTGGGAGTCAGGGACACTGACCCCTGCACAGTGAGAAAATATAGCATGTAACTACAGTTGACTCTGCATCAGCAGCCACAAATTGAAAATATATATGTTTATATAGATAATATATTTTAAAATATATTTAAATAACAAAGTAATACAGTATCACTTGACCAAGAACCAAAAGCAGAAAATTACCCAGTTATTTGGATCGCCATTTTCCACTGGAGAATATGTTTGCCAATTTCAGAAGGAGCAGCAGAGAGCTGGAGAAGTGCTTTTGACATTCATGGGATGCTACATGATCAAAACACTAACAGTTGGCATGCAAAGCTCACCATGGGTAGAATCCCTGGTAAAGTCCTAGTGCATTAAATTATCCATGAAACAAACCTCCACAAAATCTGAAGGGCTGAAATCATACACAATATGTTCTCTGTCATAGTAAAATTAAGCTGGAAGTTTGACATCAAATAGATAATTAGGTATGTTTAGAAATCAAAAAATATATATACATTGAAGAGTCCAAAAGAAATAAATGAGTAACTCAAAATGAATACCGGGAATTATTTGGAACTGAATTGTAATAAAAAATATTCAATATCAGAACTTGCAGGATGCAGCTAATCAGTGATCAAGGGAAATTTTGTAGAGTCAAATGCATAGATTTTTAAAATTTACTTTTCCTCTATTGAGAGGTAATTGACATATAAAATTGTATAAGTTTAAGATGTACAATGTATTGATTTGATACACTTACATTTTACAAAATGATTACTACCACAGACTTATCACCTTTGTCACATCACATAATTACCTTTTTTTTTTTTGGTGTGGTGAGAACATTTAAGATTAATTTCCTAGCAACTTTCAAGTCTATAATACAGTATGATTAACTGTACTTATCACATTGTACATTAGCTCCCCCAAACCTACTCATTTTACATTGAAAGTTCGTACTCTTGAGCAACATCTCCCCGTCTCCCCAGCCTCTGGTGACTCCCATTCCACTCCCTGTTTCTGTGAGTTTGACTTTCCTGATTCCATGTATGAATGACACCATACAGTATTTGTCTTTCTCTTTCTGACTTATTTCACTCAGCAAAATACTGTCAAGATCTATCCATATCATTTTCTTCTTTCTCATGGCTAAGCAATATTCCACTGTGTGTATGACATCTTTATCCACTCATCTGTTGATGGACACTTAGGTGGTTTCCATGTGCTGGCTATGCTGAATGTTGCTGCAGTGAACATAGGAATGTAGGTATCTCTTTGATGTCCTGATTTCATTCCTTTTCAATATATGTCCAGAAGTGGGATTGCTGGATCATATGGTCATTCTAGTATTGGAGTAACCTCCATACTGGAGGAGATATCTTACCTGTGGTTTTGATTTGCATTTCACTGATAACTAGTGATGTTGAGCAATATTATTATATAAGCTAAAAAAGTAGATAAAATTTATAGTTCAACTATTGGAATTAAGAAATGAATTTTGCAAAGTTGCTGGATGCAAGGCTAATATACAAACGCAATTGTGTTTCTACATACTGAACAATGAATAGTTAGATAATCAAATTAAAAATAAGTAGACCAGTTTTAATAACATTAAGATAATAAGTGGCTAGAAAGAAATCTAACAAAAATGCAAGGATTCTACTCAGAAAACTATAACATTACCAAGAAAAATTAAAGAGATCAGAGATAAATTGAGAGATCATTCTTCTTCATGGACTAGAACTTATAAATATTTTCCAAATTAGTCTTGACATTCAAAGTAATCACAATAAATATTTCATAGATTTTGAGGAGAACTTGAGCATCTGATTCTAAAACATACATGGAAATTCAAAGGGCCAAGAAGCACCAGGTAGTCCTGAAAAATGAAAGGAAATTTGGGAGGGCTTAAATTTAACTAACTGTACAATACAGTATACAAATGATATATTATAGAATTGTACACCTCAAACCTATATAATCTTATTAACCAATGTAACCCCAATAAATTCACTTTTCAAAAAAGTGTCTAAGTAAAGTTAATTTAGATGTGGGTATGATTGGTCCCAGCTACCCTAAACTGTGAAATAGTATATAGACCTGGAGTGTGAAGATATTATACAAGTTATCAGGCTTTTAGACATCATATAAAGAAAGCCCTTAACTCACTATTTTATATGTACAATTGGTCATGATTGACCTTCTTGTTTGATCTTTGGTTCGTTGATTTTTGCAGCACCATTTGATGCTGGCTTCCTGTCTCTTACTAGATCTTTACAGCTGAGATTTGTGGTCAAGTCTGTATACTCCTAAAAGCCGAAGCTGGTTTCGGCTTTTCAAAACCCTGATGTCCTGGCATTTGTCATTATGAGTTTTCTTTTAATTTATTTATTGAGTTTTAGAAAGAGAGAGGAAAAGTGGGAGGGGGAAGAGAAAGAGAGAGAGAGAGAGAGAGAGAGAGAGAGAGAGAGAGAGAGAGTTTTGTTGTTCTACTTATTTGTTGATTCTTATATGTGCCGTGACCAGGGATTGAACCCACAACACTGGCATATCAGGACAACACTAACCAACTGAACTACCCAGCTAGGGCCATGTCATCATGAGTTCTGAGACATGTTAGTAACCTAAGTAAAGTACTAAAACTTATAAAGCAAAATGAAGGTCATTCATATATCCCGATTTATGATGACATATTCACTAACTTGCCCCTGGATTTTTTTTTGGAGTGAGAGTTTTGTAACATAAATAAGCCTAGAATTGCACTTCTTCAGGAGGGAGTACAAAAAGATGGAAAATGAAAGGATAACACACTGGACATATTTGAATGAATAACAGATATATGACTGTTTTATTGTTGCATGGAGGTACTCAGAGCTCATGTCTTCCTTCTTTTTCTTATCTTTTCCACTCAGCATATATGCATACCTGCATTTGATGTCTGACCTATTTTCTGACTTTCATTTTATATAAGTCAATAGATACAAACAATTGGGAAAAGAACAATGCAAGCATGTTTGTTTAGCATATTGATAAATACTTCTTAATTTGAAGTATCAAAATACTCTGGACTTTTATTTTGTCTGTGATTCAAAAACACCAATGATTTATTCCTAAAAATCTAGACAAAGGCTATCTTGAAACATGGTGCCTACAATTCCAGAGAATTATGGCAAGGTAATACTAATTTTTTTCCATCAGGATCCTCATATCTTGTTGGTAATATCTCACTGCATTAACATATTAGCAGTATCCTATTACATTGTATTAATATTCATATCATCAGAATTTATTGTTGCTTATACAGTGTTAAAGTCATATCGCATTAGTGGCTTTCATATCGGATTAGTGAAAGTGGATCCTAATAAGACTTTCATATTCAATTACTAAGGTAACAGTTTTGTCTCTCCAAGTCACTTCTAACACGAGCCCAGAGTACAAATTGATGAATGTGGTAATAAAGCAATCTTTCTGGCTGAAGATGGATATTGCTTGGTACCAAAGGGGTTGTGAAAATAGTACTTGAATAAGGGGACCGCAACTGACAGGAGAAATGGTCTACCCTTTGCCTACTTGGCTGTACCTTTGAGACAAAGATGTAAATTTTAAAAGCCAGAAATACAAATATTTGTCTTGCTAATTTACACCCCCCATCATCTAGTTCCAGTCCAATAATTTGGGCACCAAAAATAAAAAAGCAAATAAACAAATAAGAGAGAGAGATGGAGAGAGAGACAGACAAACTGACAAGCATAGACAAAAACTGCTCATGAAAGTGGTGACTTCTATTCCTTGTAATTTATTCCAGAAATTATTTGAATTTACAGGATTTGTAACTGGCATTTGTATGGGTAAGTGAGATATGTGGGGCATATAAATGATTTCAGGGACTCCTCAAATGATGCTGTGTAATTATTTAAATAATCAGATTAAACTTAATCATGATGCCTACTGCATTCTATAGAAGAAATAGAATCTATGAACATGTGCATAATTAATTTGATTCTGCTGATCACATGAACTATACTATTTCACCTTTGAATCCTAGCACCCCTCTGAGCATCTGCTACATCACACACATTCCACATACACTCTTTGGGTGGGTGTGGAAATGGGTAAGTTAGTAGGGGTTATGCGGGTGCTGAAAGGCAGGACTGGAGGACAAATCAGTCATGAGCATCACTTGGTAAGAAAGGTCAGTATATCTCCATGAACTAAGAAAGCTTTAATAGATACATACCTGTGTGTGCGTGTGTATGTATGTGATAGAACTGTTTTGTGGGTCTCTGTAGTCAATGCTGGGACCTCTAATGTATTAGGCCAACTTTCTAAAATGTCTCCCTTATTACCTGTTTTTAAACCACAGTGATCTTCTTTTCTGGAGCCAAACCCCTGTTTTTATTCCTCCTCTCAATATATTAACATATTTAAATTATTTCTAGTTTAAGAAAAAATATGAAACAAACAAGCAAACAAAATATCTGACTCCATATTTGACTCCATATTTCTCTATGAACTTCTTACTTTGTTTTTGAGCCCTGTATTTTTAAATATTAGACATTCGTGGTCTTATTGCCATTCGTCATCAACACTGGCTCCCAGGGTGCTAAAGCAAAAGGGCATCTTTTCAGTCAAAATTACGACCTCTCAGTCCATTTGACAGTCCATTTGACACTTGTTCAAACTCGACCTTCTTGTTTGATCTTTGGTTCGTTGATTTTTGCAGCACCATTTGATGTTGGCCTCCTGTCTCTTTATCCATTTCTTTTCCTTCTGCTCTAGGGCCACGTCAAGTTCTACTCTTCTCTACACCACCAGCCTGATTGGTTGAGTGTCCAACTTTGGTGTGCACGAAATTCACCTGAAGAGCTTGAGCTTGTTAAACTCTAGATTGCTAGACCCTACCCCAGCAATTCGAACTAGAACCCCAGGAGCCATTGTTGTTTACCTCCTTCCCTACTATTGCACTTCCTTTTTTATTCAATCTGTCAAGAAGTCCTATTGGTTTCAAATCCTGTATTCTAGTTGCCTAGACCACTGCCTGCCTGGTTTAAGCAATAGCTCCCTTAAATATCTTCTTATGCCTATGAAGATGGCAATTAAAATTCTTGCTTATATTCTATATTTGTAATTTCCAAATTTTTTCACAATGACTTTTTTCTAAATTTATTCACAATTTATTTAAAATAAAACACTAGAGAATAGGTAAATTAAATACAGCATCTCATAAAGAAGAGGCGACATGCTTTCCAGGACCACAGGGCCACAGAAGCATTTAGCTAGGTGATCTTTTTCCAAGAATTACTCTGGGTTTTATAGGAAGAAGATGGAAATAATAAAGTGACATAGAGAATAACACTATAATATTAATATATATTTATTGCTCTTTGGGAAATTCTGTATCTAGATTACTTAGGTGCATAGGAATAGATCTACATTTTATGGGGCCTGAAGGTTTTATGAATAGGTAGAAAATGATGGATACAAATTGATAGAGCTTCTCCCAGGGTTGTGGAGAACATGAGGGATCCTGAGCATCAGCTTGATCTTCAGAGCAGATCCTCCTCTGTAAACACATTTACATTCTACCTGCCTCCCACCCTGCAAAAAAAACCAAACCAAAACAAAACAATGCAACTACTGTTAGTCTGAGGCTACAATTTAGGAACTGAGATTAAATGAATTCAAGGATTTCACAGCAATAAGAGTTAGGACTGAGGTTAAAATGAGGCTCTGGAATCTATGTTTAATCCCTTCACTCTAATTTCCGTCCACTGTGCGACAAAATTAACCAGTACTCATTGTGAATATTCACTGATAATGACAGCTTCCTTCTCTAAAGCCAGTAATTCTTAAGTATAGCATTGAATTCTTAATTTTCACTCAGAGCCTTAACCTGCACTTCTCACTAACAGTAGGTGCCAACTGTAGATCCTAACCCACATAACATACACACTCTTCCAGGCTGAGCAAATTCAATAGTCAACAACAAAGTGACCCCATACTGTGCTCCATCATCCAGGGTTGATTGTCCCTCTGCTCTTATCCCATGCAGGATCAAGCCACACTCTATGCCCAGGCCTAACCATTGTCAGATTTTCATGGCTCATAGTGATTTCCTTGTTCTCACTGTCTCTAAGGACATGTTGATCAGGGCATTCATTTTTTTTTACAAGGAGTTAGTTGCTGCAGTTTTACCTGTTTGGAGCTTTGCTTGTCATTGTGTCATAAACAGTGCGAGGGGAACCACTGCTTCCTCTGTCCATTCTTGGTGCTGTCACGGGCGTGGCCCAGGAACTCAGATAGGAGCTCAGAAAGGCCATGCTGATTACAGACAGGTCTGCGTCTTGGTGTGACAATTATTATATATTTGCATGTTCCTTAGAAAATTGTCAATTAAATAGCATTGTCAAAGCCTCCAAGTCACTAAAGAATCCAACCTAGTGGTTTATTTTAATCTTAAAATAATAAGTAAATGTATTTGACAACTCAGCTGTGAAATTCATGAGTCCATTTGATTGAGCAGCTTCCTTATAACTTGTGTCTCTTCCTTTTAGCTGGCATTGTAAGTACTTCTGGAAATGGTCTCCTACCTGCTGAATACTTTCCTTTTATTGAAAAAGTTAAAAAAATTGATCCTGGGATGGAGGATTAATTGTGACACCTGTGCAATGGCAGCAATCCCTCAGCGATTTCTGTTAGCCTCTGCCTTAATAAGTTGGCTCCCTCTTCTTCTCACACAGGCCTGGCCCCGGTGCTTTCTGCAAAGTGGTAGATATGGACATCTGGTCAGATGGAGTCCAAATTCCCTTGAGAGCAGAACACAATGGAGATTTTGAGACTCTGTCTTTAGGAACCAACAAAGATGCCAGAATCTCATTTGATAACATTATCTTTTTCACTTTTAATTTCTCTGCAGAACACTTTCTGAAAATTGAAATCCTTTATCTTACAGCCAGAGATCTTAGCTTTCTACCCAGTTGCCCTTTAAATATGAATAAGAGCTAGTGTCTAATGCTCCCTGTCTTATACTTGCCTGGTCTACTTGACTGCATAATGTTTTGTGGTTGCTGTTCAGGAAAGGTAGCTTTCTTCTCTTATCCTCTGAATAATTTCCTTTGCAGCCTACGGGAGTTGAGATAGATATTTTCCATTTTTTCTCTATTTTTCCAGGTTAGGTTGAAGTTATAAAGGTTATCAGCATTACAATTTGGATTCACTTCATGTCTCTTGGTTAGAATATTATTACTTGAATTATCCACTGTTGTTTCAAAAAAAAATAAGACTTTAGATTTTAGTTTCACTCCACTGTAGTATTTAATCAAGGACTCTTCTTTCCAGTCAATTGATTTATTTGCATTTATATTATACTGTTCAAGCAGAAGTGTTTGTGTAACACACACACACACACACACACACACACACACACACACACTTTCTTTCTTCCTGTCACTCCCTAGCTGGAAATGAATAAAAAGCCATGTGTAACTTTAAAAATTGGCAATGTCAATGAAAGACATTTATTAAATGCAAGATAGGATTAACAGCAATGATCTCCATAGCGAACATTTTAGTTGGACATTGTGGCATTTTGGTGTTAACTTTTAGCCTGAATTATATGGCTGTACAACCATTTGAGGGGTGTTGCTTGATGAGCTTATTTTTTGGGAGAGTTCCAAAAAGCCGTGCCCACAAAATGTATCAGAGGAGCATGCATGAGATAGTAACCACCTGCTGTGGACTGAATCATGTCCTCAAAAAATTCCTAGCTGAAGCCTTTAAACCCCACATGACTATAGGAGATAGGGCCTTTAAAGAGGTGATTAAGGTTAGGGATGTTCATGAGGTTCTTGAAGCCTTAATCAGAGACGGGTGGTGCCAGGTGAGAAAACTAAGAGATGCCAATCTCTCTCTCTCTCTCAGATACAGCCAGGAGGCAGCCGTCTGCAAGCTAGGAAAACTGCTCCCCAGAACCTGACCATGCTGGAACCCTCGTCTCAGATTTCCAACTTCCAGAATGTGAGAAATTAATTTCTGTTGTTTAAGCCATTCGGTCTGTAGCATTTTCTTATAGAAGCCTGAACTGACAAATATACCAATAAGACATAGAAAAAATTGTATATTCAAATGCCAGGAAGACTTAATAAAAAAAAGAGTAGAGCTGAATGTGGCCTGGGTAGTCTGGGATCCTAAAGATAAGGGGAATGTCATGTTGGAGTTAACGGGAAGAAAAATTTGAATAGGTGGACAGAAAACCCTTGCAAAAGACAAGGAAGTGGACAAGTGTAAGCTTTATTTGATAGCAGTTGTGAAACTGATTTGCTCAGACAAAAATGTTGATCAGAAAGTTGTAAATAGTAGTAAAGGACCTTGAATGACTTACCAGAGGCCACGACTCCCCACTTGACATTTGACGATAGGAAAAAAAATGATACAGAAAGTAAAGAAAAGAAACTATCGCACTCAGAGGTAGGCGGGCTATACCTGGCCAACCAGATTGTGTGCATTCCCTCCTGGAGTGTGACAGTTCCGCAGTGTGAGCTCCTGCCCCGGCTGTGAAGGAAAGCTCCGGAGCAATGCCAGTTGCAGGAGATGCTTAGGGACAGGACTGGCATAGATGTCAACTTGGTGAAAAATTTGTGTTGCTTCTAGACATTGTGGGAGAAATTAGAAACATGTGGCTTGATGTTTGTTCTCTGCTTTGTCTTGTGTTCTGTGTCCTGAAACTTTTCTTTCAGTGGGGAGGAGAATAGGAATGAATTACAAGCACGTTCCATTGTTCTCACACAGGAAATCAGTTCTGATCTCGCTGGAACATGTGGGTAAAGAATGTAGTAGTGCAAAGAGCATGGGGTTTGAAGCCAGAAAACCAGTGTGCAAATGCTGGATTCGCTACATAGCAGCTGTCAGAACCTGGGTTGTCTTTTTAGCCTCTCTGAGCTCAGGTCTCCTCATCTGAGAAGATACCTCATCAGGTTATCTAGGTGATTACATGAGCTTAAATATAAATATAAAAATACAATGTACATAAGCAAAGTATAAAAATCGTTACATGATAGATATTTTATAAATCTGAGAGATTTTTAAAATCCTTCCTCTCTTATCTCTACTTTTATTTATGTGGCTGACCCCTATCTTAGGTAGGCTGGGTATATAGTGGGTATCTTTCCATTAAGGAAAAAATCAAAAGCATCCTCCCAAATGGTTAAGTAAATTTTGGTACAAACATGCTACAGCTTCCAGGCATTAAAATGAAAATGTGATTTATAAAAAATAAAAAGGATAATATATATACATTATTTTGAAAAATATATAATTCCACGAAAATAACATGTATTATAATTTAATTATTTTAACAGCATAGTTTCTTCTGAGACTATATGTGAAAACCAGTGGTAGCAGACATAAATACAATGTTGCTATTAATATCCATTTTTAGAAGTATTAGTGATCCCTTATAGCCCCAGTGTCTTTTTATGAAAAGCATCTCCATGAGATACAAAGTTCCCAGGCCTGGCCTTCTGGCTTTGTGACTATTCCCCCATGTCCCACTCTGTAAATGTTCATTTTCCTGTAATGGCAATTTATGTCACTGTGCATTATACGGATGGCCTAATTCAAGGCCAGTATCCAGTGGAGATGTCTTCACTTCGAGGGAAGTTGGTTAATGGTTGGAACCAGGATGTTTTATTGTACCATATCATTGAACTGTATTTTCTACAATGTCTTTTTACTGGCTGCACCTAAAAACATTTCATTATGTTCAATCATATACACTCATTCTCATTAGAAGGTTATCATTTCCCTGTAGCCCTGCTTGCCCAATGGCAGCGATGCTTCGAGTTTCTTAGACTGCACTAAGTGTTGGTTTTAAAATGAAAACCTTTATTACCCATTAGGTTTCTAGTGGTTTAAATAAATAAAATGTGTTATCCTGCATTGAAAGAGATAGTGCTCCTGGTCAGGGCCTCATGTGTGGCAGTGGAGGGGGCAAGCTATAGGACTGTAGGACTCCAGCAGGCCTCTCCAGGTCTCTTGCATTCTACCTGCATCTTTTCCCTGTAGGAAACTGTTTCCGGCATCCCTTAAAAAGATCTCCCTCCCCTCTTCCTTCCTTCCTTCTGGCATCCTTTAAAAAGATCTCCCTCCTTCCTTCCTTCCTTCCTTCCTTCCCTTCCCTTCCCTTCCCTTCCCTTCCCTTCCCTTCCCTTCCCTTCCCTTCCTTTTTTCTTTCCTTCTATTTTTATAAAAGCCTTGGAGTAGTGATCATATTTTGTGGTTTCTGTTTGCTATGCAAATTCAAAGATGAATTATTCAATATTATTAACATTAAAGAGAATGATGTAAAATGGAGATAAAATATACAAACACTTAAAAATGATTATAGGAACCCCAATAGCTGCAAAAACAAAATGCTACTGGAGCACAAGGAAATGCCAGAGACTTCACTGTGGAAGTCACCAGTGCACGTGAAAAGGTTAGCAAAGGTGGCCGACGTGACAGATGGGAAGCTCTGAAGGTAGCCAGTGAGAGACTAGCACGTGGGAAGGGGGTGTGGGAGACCCTGGCATGTTCAAATAAAAGTGAATGGGTTTAATTTGACTGAGCAGCTTTGTGGAATGCGAATGTAAAAGACATATGGAGGGCCAGTAGTGAGTGTGATCGAAGGCAGGTTGAGGCACAGGGATGGCGGATGAGTCAGACCGGGGGAAAGGTTTATGTTGGGACTTGTTAGGTAATGGTAACAATGGGTGTTGGTGCGTTTTTGTGGTAATGATATTGTTATAAATTCAAACTTCTTTGTATTGAACTTGCATCATTAAAATGACTGTGTTGATACATAGTGTATCTACTGCACGGATCCTAGCTGCTATCTCTGTCCCCTGTATCAGCTGTAGAAAGTATTGAGTTAACTGTTCCCATCAAAAATGTCATCAACTGAAATGATTTGAAAGAAGGATTTTTTTATACTATCAATTTCCTTTCCTGAAAATATGGCTTGAGATTAAATACTAAAAAAAAAACAAAAACAAAAACAAAAAACCCTAACTAACCTTTCTGTCAATTTCCCTCCAAAATCCACTAGGCTTATATCTAAGTCCACATAGGATAGACTAATTTCATTTAGTGACTAAGAGATAAAGTTTTATGAAATTTACCACTAAGGATTCACCAAAAATTTACTTTTAAAAATACAGATTATATAGGTACATGCTTGAGATTTTTCTAAGGACAAATTGACTTAATTTGAATTTTTTTATTCTTGAATTCTTGTGATTACTTACTATTGCTTTTATTTTAGGGTGTGTATCATGTTTATAAATATATATGTATATTATATATATATTGAAACCAGCAAAGTAGTATCTTATAAAGACATCATAATCCTAATTCTAGATACTTCTTAGCTTCTTGCCAGGTGAACTATCTTATTTCATTGGTGAATTCTACATCCAATGGGATATTTCTCTTTGCTTTTTCTGCTTTCTTACAAGCATCCCAGAAGTTGAGATAATTCTCACTGTACATATTTCAGAGTACCAATTTTGTACATGGTATCTTTTTGTTTTTATTTGCTATTTTTACTTTGGATTTTTATTTTATTTTTCCTAAACTCATGTATTCATCTACAGGCTACCTAAAATCTAGTTTTTAATCAAATGCCATAAAACATGAAAATACAGGACATGCTGTTTATTCTTCATATAAACTAAGCATGAGCCAGTACGATGCTTTGCCCTTCCATTGTATGGACGAGGCATTGAGGCTGAGTGAGTGACATGACTGGGATGCCACCTAACTGGTGCTGAAGTTGGGTGCTGGAGGGTAACAGACGGCCATGTGCTTATCAGCTGCTAATTTGGCCACAAAGCCCTGGTTCTATGTACGAGCAGCACTGTGTAATTTAATACGTAATAGCAATAATGATGACAGACAGGATAAAAAAATTATAACTAATCATGAAAAAAAATACTACCTATTTTCAGCAAAATCAAGACAGAATTTGGCTTGCCATCCACCAGGGAATGCTGGGAGTTGAATAATTAAAGGCTGCTTCTCTAGAGACTGGAGGCTCTGTCTCCCTCCACATTGTAAATGAAGTGTAATACAATTTACCGTGGCCCCACCTTTAGAAATCGAAGTTCAAGTGTCCGTATCAGATGCGCTTGAAAGGGAAGTCTTCTCCCCCCTTGCTATACCATGTTCCCTCTTCAGGGAGCATTCTCCTGTTCTATTAATTATTGTGTTTTGATGAAATTATTATTCATGGACTAGCATCTCAAAATACTTGACTTAGCACCTAGTCTGGAACTAATACTAATAAGTACAAGGCTGGGTAGTGGGTAAAGTTTTCCTTTTTCTCCTTTGCACACAAAGAAAGGGGCTACTTTTTTTTTCATAGTTCAAGCCTGCCTTGCACTTTTAAACAAAATTTAACTTGATTCATTAGTGGCAGTGGCATGCAGCGATGCACCTCTAGGGCACTCCTAAGAAATGGAAAATTGCAATTTCACATTTCCACGGACCATCAAAAGAGGAGGCAGACTTGTTTAATTGGTTATTATTTTAATACAGTTTACAATAACCCTTATTTTGGGAGGCGGAGAGTCTTTGTTCACCAGTGTGGAATCGGTGATCACAAACACGGCACTATGCTGGTGAAAGGGAGGTTGGCGTTTGAGGTTTGAGGTGAGACTGTAGTATAATGAGATTGATTTTTTTAAGCAAACATAGTAGAACATATGAACAAACATAGTAGAACATTCAAAGAAGACAAGTCCTCTTCACAGTAGCCAACATGAAAAGCTATTGTATCTATTAGTAGTATATTCCCGGTCATAGGCTGTTACTAACAAACTATTAGTATTATCAAGAAATAGGTTTATTTTTCATTCATAATAGAAAATCTATTGGCATTGAGTCACCCGTTCTGTGACAAAAACAAAGTCACTTTCTATATTTTTTATCTTTGCTCTCCAGGTCACAATGACTTTTGACTATTGCTTGTTGTCCGAAGTTCACCTGATGGCTGACTCACCTTCGGTGTAACTTTATATTCCAGGGTGGGAGAGGTGGGGCAGGCAAGCTTCCCATGGCTTCTTTTCTTCTTCTCAGGAAATTAAAAGACATCTATCTTTTCACCTTCTTATCAGGGACCGGGTCTCAAGCCGTTCCGAGCTGCAGAGAGGTTGGAAGACCAGATATATGACTTGATATTCCCTTTCGTGGGAGGTGAGCAAGGGAGGAGGGCACTGAGATCAGAGGTGATGCTGACCAAAGTGTCTGCCACTCAGCACAAAGTTATCCCAACGAGGTTTCAGTATGTAAAGTTCTTCTTTGTTAACTGACTTAATTTTCAAATAAATTTTCCTTGTGGCAGAAACCATGTCTGCCTTTGCTTAGATTGCTTAGGTGCTAGCAAGATGCCTCTGGATACATTTATTAAATGAATGAATTCATGAGTGAAATGATGAACCAATACTGTTTCTTCACTAGGTACCTGTGGGTATATTGTGTGTGAATTTTGAGCAAGGAGGGGTAGATGATGGGCAAATGATAAATTGGCAACTGCAAATGTGAAGCAGAGGTTATATATTTTTTCCTTTTAGTGGATGAGGTGGCCCAAAATATTGTGGAAGAAGGATCAGAGATGGACCAGACAAACCATGCCCCCTCGTCCAGCCCACATGCTCTTCTTCCCAGTGTCCCCACCATCCAGAGACTCAGGCTGCTCCTTGCAATTACCATGGCCTGCCACGGAACCCAGGGGCCTGGTCCTGTTACCTGTGCTGATCTGTCCCCGGTCACTCACGCTATTTCTTCCTGACAGCCTCTTTGTATTGTTTTGTCTGAATACTGGCAGCTCCAGCTGAGGAGAAAGTTTCCTATAAAACTTTAATTAGTTTTTCATTAATTCCTTTTTTAATAAAGATTTTTTTCCTTTTACCTAATACTTATAAGCTACATGTCAATCTCCAAAACAATACCTCCATCACTGAAATTGCTTGAGCTGCCTGTGAGTTTATTGAAACTCCTGGCGTTCGGTGATTTAATTTTTGAGAATCTGAGTTACTGGGGTTGCCTTTGTAGTTTATGTCTGGGAAGTGTCCTGGCTGGCATCCCTTATGCCTATAGCTTAATTGAACATCTGTGGAATAACGGGGGAAATACTGGACGTGAATAAAGGAAGGAATGTGACTAAAATCCTCCTGAGATAATAATTCCTCCACCAACAATTTTTAAAAAATGAAGATGGACTAATTTACCTCTGTCCATGGATTTGTAGTTATTTTCTTCCCTTCCACTTGCACATCCTCTAATTTCATGTTATCTTCGCATCTCACCCCCTACTACCTTACCTATTTTCTCAGGTTCACCAGTGTTTCTTCTCCCCACTCTCCAAACAAATTATTTAAATTACTGTTGCATGTTATACATTTAGAGCTGTCATAACCATTATTGAGGTTAATCAGTTGAGTGATACTGTGAATAGCATGAATATGATTACTTCTCCTTAATAGAGTTCGAATAAACTAGGATACTATGAGGTTAAATGGGATCAAGCCAGCAGTGCATCCAAAACTAAGACCTAATGTTTTCTCAGTCTTAAATATTGCTTTTAGCCCCATAAACTCAAAGATATATAAAATAATTATTATTTTAAAACAGAAAACAGAGTACCCCCTCCTTAAAAAATACATTAAATCCAGTGCATTAGGCTCAGGCTGAGTTTGAGTAGAGCTGTGTCTGTTCTCTACAGGCACTAGATTTTTCTAGGTATTTCTGGTCAATGAACGTAGTAGATTCAAGAAGATATTTGGACACTTCCTAAACTCTAAGGCGTCTCCTAGAAAATACCTTTTAAGGCAGTTTCCTCAAAATGAAGTCTAAAAACTTTTAAAAAATGTTTAAACTTAAAAAAATCACTAGCAGGGAAATTGTAAAACTGTAACAATAGATACTAAAAAAATCATTTAGTACATTTAGCACAAATTTATGGTTAAGAACTTAAAGAAGTATGATTAGCTGGATACTTCTTGAAGTTGATTTTTTAAAAAAAGTCTAGCTATGAAAAGCTTTAAACATTAACAGAAATGGGGAAAACTTGTAAGCATTTACTTTAAAATGAGGAACAAGATAAAAATGTCATCTATTACTACCTCAACATTGTATTGGGGACACTAGCCATCACAATAAGATGGCAAACCTTGTCCCCAGAAAAGATATTGGCAAGGTGGAAATATTACTCTTATTATTTTACATCTTATTGGTACCTAAATAGAAAATGCAGCAGTGTCTATGGCAAAATTTAGTTTGGTAAGGTGTCAGTATATGAGGTCAATATATAAGGGTCAACTGTATTTCTATACAACAGAGTAAAACATGTATAAAATGTGCAGGTTACATAAAGTAGTAGTTACTATGGTAGGTTTTCTGCCCACACAGGTCTAGTAAATCAGAATTTCTGAGTGGAGCTCTGGAATCCTCAGTTTAATTAGATTTACCAGTGGTGCTTTTTTTTTTAACCATTAAAGTTTTTAAATCACCATCTCGGGTAAGAGAGTATCTGAGTATCTTTTTATCTTATACTAAACAGTTGTTATAAGATTTGAAGTCATGCGTCACCCTTACGTGAGATAAGAAGTCTAATGCACGACTGGAATAGGGCAGAACTGCCTTCTGCCTGCGAATGTGTGGTCTCCCCCTCCCCCAATGCTGTAGACACTGGGAGCTTCTCTCATGCTAGCTCACACTGGGGCTCCAGCAGCTCGCTGACATTAGTGGTTAAATCTTCTGCCCCCTTAGGGTGTCTGGCGACTTTTGCTCTAGGTAAGCAGATATCCGATCCTCTATTTCTCTGAAGGCAGCTTTACTCCAGAGCATGGGATGGCAGTTTATGCTGTGACTTCAGTTCTCCGAGGAGTCCAAGAAAAGTTGTTGTTAATTCAGTTTTGTCCTGCTTTTTCTTGTTGTAAAGGTGAGAATGATGGCTCCCAACAACACCCTTAAATGTTGCTCCAGAAACTGAAAGTCTGGACAGGTACAGGGAAACATTGTTTTATTGTGCTTCACTTTATTATATTTTGCAGATATTGCTGTTTTTTACATTGAAGGTTTGTGGCAACCCTGCAGTGAGCAAGTTTATCAGCACCATGTTTCAAATAGCAATTGCTCACTTCATGTCTCTGTGTAATATTTTGGTCATTCTCTCAATATCTCAAGCTTTGTCATTATTATTATGTTTGTTAATAGTGATTTGTGGTCAGTGATGTTTATGTTATTATTGTACCATTGACCCTTGAACAACAGGGAGGTTAGGGGTTCTGATCCCCATGCAGTCAAAAATCTGAGTATAACTTAAATTGGCTTTTCTCATATGCAAATTACAAGACATGAATTGGAAATACAGGTGATCCTTGAACAACTAGTATAGTTCAAAGCCCTGTTGTTCAAGAGTCAACTGTAATTGTTTTGGGCTGCTGCATGCCACACCTACATAAGACAGTGAACTTAATTGATTATTAAGTTGTGAGTGTTCTGAGTACTCCACTGATGTGCCATTTCCCCATCTCTCTTTCTCTCTGTCCTCTAGCTTCCCTATTTCCTGAGACACAGCAATATTGAAATTAGGCGAGTTAGTAACCCTAGGATGGCCCCTGTGTGTTCAAGTGAAAGGGAGTGTAACATGTCTTTCACTTTAAATCAAAAGCTAGAATTGATTAAGCTAAGTGAGGAAGGCATGTTGAAAGCTGAGACAGGCCAAAACTAGGACTCTTGTGCCCAACAGTTAGCCAAGTTGTGAATGCAAAGGAAAAGTTCTTGAAGGAAACCAAAAGTGCTACTCCAGTGAACATATAAAAGTGAAACAGCCTTAATGCTGACATGGAGAAAGTTTTAGTGTTCTGGATAGAAGACCAAAGTAGCAACAGCATTCCCTTAAGCCAAAGCCTGATCCAGAGAAAGGTCCTAACTCTCTTCAATTCTGTGAGGGCTGGGAGAGATGAGGAAGTTGCAGAAGAAAAGTTAGAAGCTAGCAGAGAATGGTTCCTGAGATTCAAGAGAAAAAGCCATTTCCGTAATATAAAAGTGCAAGGTGAAGCAGCAAGTGCTAATGTAGTAGCTGCAACAAGTTATCCAGAAGAGCTAGCTAAAGTAATTAAAAAACATGGTCTCACTGAACAACTGGTTTTTAATGTAGATGAAACTGCATTTTGTTGGAAAAAGATGCTGTCTAGGACTTCCATAGCTAGAGAGAAGTTAATGCCTGGCTTCAAAGCTTCAAAGGACAGGCTGACTCTTTTATTAGGGGCTAATGCAGCTGATGACTTGAAATTTGAAGCCAGTGCTCATTTACTATTCTGAAAATCCTAGGGCCCTTAATATTCATGCAGAATCTACTCGGCTATGCTCTATAAATGGAACAACAAAGCCTGGATAACAGCATATCTGTTTACAGTTTGTTTTTTCTGAATATTTTAAGCCCACTGTTATGACCTACTACTTAGAAAAAAGAAGTTCATTCAAAATATTGCTCATTGACAGTGCACCTGGTCACTCAAATGCTCTATGGAGGTGCACAATGAGATTAACGTTGTCTTCATACTTGCTGACACAACATTGATTCTGCAGCCTCTGGATCAAACAGCAATTTCCATTTTCACATTTTATTACTTAGGAAATACATTTTTTAAGGCTATCGCTGCCACAGGTAGTGATTTCTCTGATGGATCTGGGCAAAGTAAATTGAAATCCTTCTAGAAAGGATTCAACATTCTAGATGCCATTAAGAATATTTGTGATTCATGGGAAGAGGTCAAAATAACAACATAACAGGACTTTGGAAGAAGTTGATTCCAACCCTGATGGATGATGTTGAGGGGTTTAAGACTTCAGTGGAGGAAGTCTGCAGATGTAGTAGAAATAGCCAGAAAATTAGAATTAAAAGTGGAGCATGAAGGTGTGACTGAATTACAGCAATCTCCTGATAAAATTTAATGAATAAGTCTTCTTAGGGTGAGCAAAGAAAGTGGTTTCTTGAGATGGAATCTAATCCTAGTGAAAATGCTGTAAAGATTGTTGAAATGACAACAAAGGATTTAGAATATTGAATAAGCTTAGTTGATAAAGTAGTAGCAGGGTTTTAGAATATGAAGTCCAATTTTGGAAAAATGTTTTGCTGTGGATACAATGCTATCAGATGGCACCACAAAGCTACAGATAAATCTGTTGTGAGAGGAGGAGTTAATCTATACGGCAAACTTCATTATTGTCTAATTTTAAGAAAGTGCCACATCTACCCAACATTAAGTAGCCATCGCCCTGATCAGTTAGCAGCCATCAATATGAAGGTAAGACCCACCACCAGCAAAAAGATTATGACTTGCTAGAGGCTCACATGCTGGTTAGCATCTTTTAGCAATAAAGCATTTTTAAATTAATCTATGTAAATTGTTCTTAAGACAATGCTATTGTACACTTAGTAGACTGTGGTATAGTGCAAACATAACTTTTATGTGCACTGCGGAAACAAAAATAATGTTATGATATTGTGATATTCACTTTATTGCTGTGGTCTGGAACTGACCTACAAAATCTCCTAAGTATACCTGTATTTGTTAATATTTAAACATAGCAATTTTTCTCTCTATATCAGTAGTATACAGTTTAAACTTAACTTTATTGTGCTTAGAGTGTGTTGAGATTTTGCTTTTTAACTCATTTTAGAGTTAACTCTAAAATGTTTAATTCCACAATGTTTAACAGTATAGTAATTTGAAACAATGTGAAAGATGGGTGGAGGACATACTCTCCAGGAAGCTCATTTATTATCCTCTGAGATCATGCTTCTGGCCAATTATAATTTTTATTTTTAAGTATGGTTTCCTAGTGTCCAATCATAGCAGTGTAGTTAAGATTATGGACTCCAGAGCCAGACTGTTCAAACAGAGTTTTTAAGTGAGACTCAGATTTGCTACCTATGTGAACTTGAGCAACTTACTTAACCCATTGCCACCTCAGTTTCCTCACATGAGGCTAATAACTGAAATTCTAATGGAGAAAAAGACAGCAAAAAGCCTGATCAAAGAAATAAAAGGACAATTGGCCCCAAAGTGGAGCTTAACGAATTAACCACAATTAAGAACAATGCTTAGTTATTTCTCAATGGATGGTCCCTTATATTGGGCTGGCCAAAAAGTCTGTTAAGTTTTTTCCATAAAATAAAAGACACATTTTTCATTTTCACAAATAACTTTATTGATATTTTGAATATGTCATCTATTTCCCACTATTGGCTACTAGTGAGTAGATGCCACAGATACTGGTAACATCCTCCAATGCATAAGACAACCCCACAGCAAATGATTTGGCAGAAATGTCAGTAGTACCAAGAAACTTTACAAACCACTTTTAACACATTTGATCAATCACAGCACCTTCTCCACACATTGCACAAATCTTTTCTTGTGTTTCAGTTGCATTTTTACCTTTCTTGAAATAATAAAGCACAATATGCTGAAAATGTTGCTTATTTTCTTCCATCTTCAATATTAAAATAGCTACACAAAAATTCACCAATTTTGATAAGTTTTTTTAAATGCACACTGATATGATAGTTGTCACAATACACTCTAACAAAATTGTTTCGAATGAATGTAAAGACAACTAAGTACTACTGGAGCCATCGTGCGGAATAAAACTAAATGAACTTTGTGGCCAATCCAATAAAATAATTTAAGAATGTCATGTTATTTTTGCTGTCAGAAAAGAAAACAACAACAGAGAAATAAGAGTACCTTGAATCAGGATTTGCTTAAGAATAAGTTACTTTCAGGAAGTTAGTCAATTTTTAGGAAATTATGCAAATGCTAAAAGTTATTATAGCTTCCCCAAAGAACAACCTCCATCCCAAGATGAAGAAGTGGCTCATGTCATGGGAGATTTCTTTTGTGTGTGTGTATGTATGTGTGTGTGTGTGTGTATGTGTATAGATACACATTTTCCCCCAGTGCTCTGATGTTCTTGTGGAAGACTGTCAGTGGCTATTCGAGAACTTTTCCCCTCTTCATTCTCCATTTTCATTAGCATTGGCATTGTTATCATTTATATTCATCTGATTATCAGAGTGTGTAGAAGCTGACACATCCGAGAGAGCTGGGTTGAGCACAAGAGCTGCTTCTGGAATGAGATAAACAAACAATAAACAAAAAAACTTCTTGATTCAGCAGTTCCCCAAAGTGTATGATTCATATATGAGTCATTCTCATGAAGAGGATAAAATCCCCATTTACAGAGTCAGAAATGAAAATAAAGTTGTTTTTAATTTAGGACACAGAAGAGTGGGATGAAATATTTAGCTCAAGAGGATCCTTCTGAAAATGGATTTCTAGCAGAAAAGTTTCACCCCTCTAAGCATAGAAATGCAAATTTTGCTTCCCATAAGCTAATCAAGACCTTTTCTTTGGCAAGAAAACAAAGGAAAACTAGTCTAATCCTGAGTAAACCTGGCTTTTCCCTTACTCATTGGGTCTCACAGGAAGAGCAGATTGCAATGTTTAACTCTCTAATATATGCAATAAAAGATTTCAGCGATATTGTCAAGCTGACTACTTAGCCATTCAACTCCTTTCATATTATACACATTGCCATGCACTGTCGCTTGAGATAACTTTGTGCAAGAAAGCTTTGTTAGGACAGAGTAATTTGATGAATGTCAAAGCCAAATGTATATAGAGAGATATAGATATACGGGATGGGGACAATCGGATTTCTATTTGACTCACACAAATCACATTGCCAACACATTTCAATGAATCACCGTTAGATGCCAGGCTGGCAGACGTGACAATGTATTTTGGACATGGCTAGCAAGAAAGATTTGGGATGTTTCAAATATGGTCTCGTGAAGGGCATTTTTTGCAAAAACATCAGAAAACACAATACTGTATTATTTCTACAGTATATTTCAACCAAGAAATTTAAGTAAAAATGGCACTCTATCTGATGTCCCAGTGTAAACATTGATCTCTTTATCTGATTCTTTGCAGAGAGGAGCCACCCTTCATGACACCTTTTTTATATTTCTAGAACTCTGTAGAGAGATTGTTTGTGCTACATGAGGGTGTTTATTTATTACGGGGCTGGGGAGCAGCCATAGGGGAACTCCCCTTCAGCTGTGTGGTATGGGGAAGGGCTGCTCAGGAACACACACCAGCTCTACCCGTACAGCCTTCCTTACGTACACCAGAGGAGAAGAGGGCTTGCAAGCAGCATGGCACCATTGGACTGCTGGTGGTGGCTCAGTTATTGGCCCAGGTACCTATCTTTGGTTTTCATCTCTTTGGGTAGAAGGTGCCCCATCTCTACTGGGTAAGGCAGGGTCACTATGACATAAAATTTAAAGCATCATTAATTTAAGATTATTCATTGTGACTAATTAATTATCTTTTATGTATGATTACTAGGTTTTGAGAACATAAATATTCTTATATTGAATTTATTTACATATACCTTTTTGGATAAGTGTTTGTGACATGCCTAGATTGAATTTTATCTTTAAAAATTGAACTAGGTTTTACTTTGTGATCTGACTTCATCATTCTTTACTGATTCTAGATTCTTTTTTGTTTATTGATTTTCCCGAGGATAATATCCATTACCAAAATATGGAAATTATGTAAAGGGACCTAACTATGAAAGGTACACTGTAGCATTTACAACATGGAATGATTTGTTTGGAAGCACCTTGGTATTTCCTATGCCAAATCCTTTCTTTGTTTTTATTTTTTTATTTTATTAAGTTTATTTGGTTGATGTTGGTTAATAAGAGTATATAGGTTTCAACTGTACATTTCTATGATACATGATCTGGGTGTCGCGTTGTGTGATGATTGACTTTGGGTGGTGGGCACACAGTGCAAGTGCAAATCCCTTATTTTAAAAATGAGGAAACTAATGGGAGGGTGGAGGGGAGGGATGGGTGGGTGGGCTGGAATGGTAGTAAAGGATAGAAACTGTACTTGAATAATGATTAAAATGAAAAAAAATTAAAAAAAGAAACTGCCACAAGTGATTCTTCTGTCAGTCACAAAGCTACTGAACGAATTGACTAGACTAAGTTTCCATATACTTCTCTTTGTATAACAAGATTGGTTTGAATGAGAATTGTTATAGATAGATCACTGTGAGTGCTCAGTTTACACCCTCCTAACACATCTACCTTGTCTCTCCCATATTTCAATCCTGGACTACCAAGAAACTCTCAGCTTTATTGCAATTCCTAAAAGCATGTGTATACAACTTAATATAAAATGTGAAAAGGTAAAATTTGCATCTTAGTTGATCAATTTATATATGTAGACAGTGTACAAATTAAAAGTGTGGATTCCAGACTAGATGTTCTAATTTATTTATTTTTAAAGATTGTATTTATTTATTTTTAGAGAGAGGGGAAGGGAGGGAGAAAGAGAGGGAGAGAAACATCAATGTGTGGTTGCCTCTCATGCGCCCTCAATCGGCGACTTGACCCATAACCCAGACACGTACCCTGACTGAGAATTGAACCGGCAACCCTTTAGTTCACAGCCTAGTGGTCAATCCACTAAGCCACACCAGTCAGGGCTACATGTCCCAGTTTAAATCACAGCTGCAGCAAGTTATGTAATGCATCTGTTCCTCAGTTTTCTCATCTATAAAACTGCAGTAATAATAGCACCTAATTTCACACGGTTACTGTGAGGTTTAGATGTGTTAGCATATAAATATTTAACATATATGTAAAGCACCAACATATTGCCTAGCCTATAATTAGTACTGTAAAGTGTGAGCTGTCATTATTACCTATGCCCCCATCTCCACCCCATTTGCTTAGGGATGTAGGAGGAGAAATAGAGAACACCTTTGTCCATTAAGTGTCTAGGTAGAAACAACTTAATTTCTCTAGACTTCTTCCCCAAAATGTTCTTCTTTCTGCATGTGGCTTCATAACAATATATGTTATTTTCATTATTGTTCCCTTTATGTGGAGTAGATGATTTCCCTCTTCTTGCCTCTTTACCTGGTTAACTGTTCCTGATTCTTAGATAGTTTGAATGCATCCCCTCTAGGAGCCTCTCCCTGATTTGTGTTACTCTCTTAAGTTCCTCTGCTCATCTTAATCATATTTCTGGATAATTTCAAGTACTTAATTATATTGAAATAATGTTTACTTGTCTATATCACTCTACAAAACTGTAAGAGCCCATGTTCAGTGCCATAAGTATATTTATATCCCCAATGTCTACCACAGTGCTCAGCACATATTAGATACTTAACATTTATCTGTTGAAATAAACTGAGTTGAACAAGGAAGAAGCACATTTCTATTTATCATAGAGTCCAGAATGATGGAGGTAATTAAGGGAAAGAATAGGTTGAGATACAGAAGAAAGGAAGTATGAAACTGAACTTCAGTACTAAACTGAAGCCCCAAGAAAATAACTCTGTGCCTGAATTTGGTACAGAGGGTATGACCCAATTCTTCAGCTTAGACATACAGTGAAAATATAGACCTAGCACATCACAGGTTAATTAATATTTACTAAATAACAATATAAAAATGAAGGCATGAAGCAATCAATATGTAAATACTTACGCACGATATCACAGAGAAAGTGTACATTTGAGAGAAGATAAAGAGGATTAGGTTAATGTTTACAAGTATCCAGAGGCACTTGATATAAGAAGATGTAAGATACATTTATGTGATATAATGGAATAACCTGATTATATGAAACAGACAGGCTTCATGATAGGTATTCTTTTAATCAGCCATTCCATAAACATGTATTTATTGTGCATTACATGCCAATCCCTGTTCTTTGTACTGTGTACGTTCAGGTGCTTAGTCAAAAAACTACATTCAGGCAAGTCAAAGCCAAAGACATATGGGAAAGAATCTTTTATACCTTGGCAGAATAGCCTGATCCCAATCTTTTTTTTTCCCTCTTATCTTCTTGGCTCTCTGTTTTAAGTATTTTTTTCTTAAATGCATAAATGGGCATCTGTTTGTATAATCCCATGGGGAAATAAAAGCTTTAATAATTCAGATCACTACAGCAGCTCTGCTAATAGCCAGCACTGCTATAGATAGAATAAGTTTATATCCATTAGATGTTGGTGAGCTTTCATAAAAATGCACCACAAATGTAAGTATAAATATAACTAACAAACATTGAGCTCAGGGTCCCTGCTTTTCGCAAGGCATAAATCAGGACAGCAGTGGAAGAAATGTTGGATAAGGTTGCTTAGAATCTTGAGCATACTATTCATGATCTGCCTTTGAGTCCACATGGTCTTTTTTAGTCTCTTACTTCATGGGTTTATGCCTGCCTTAGTCCAAATACACTGTAATATCTTGAAAATTAAGTCATTTCTTTGTTTTTTCTTGGATCCCCCGGAATGGATTTTGGCACATAGTACATATTTACTTACAGATTTTAAAGGGACTTCAAAGAAGACATAAAAGAGATTTCTACAGTGAGAAATGTAGATAAAAAAGAGAGATGGAGCAGAGGTTTGTGAAATGCAGAAGGAAAGGGCTATGTGGATGAGGAATATTATTCAAGCCCTCAGGAGCCAAGTGGGGTAGCAGTTTCTTTATCCACAGATCTCTTGATCTTTCTTAAAGGATTACCAGTGATCCATTTCCCACAATTTCTGCTGTGGTCTGTGCCCTCTGGCTTGCCTTAGCAGTGTCGTTTATGTCCAAGGTTCCAGGTTCCAGTTGGTACCCACCCAGCACATCCATTAGCACAGGGTGAATAAAGCATAACCAGGCATGTCTGCAGCAAGGTGGGTGAAAGAAGAAAGAAAAAGCCCTAAAACAACACCTGGATTTGGGAATGCATACCCTAAGCTGGGGCAGTGGTTCAATATGTGCCCCTTACATAAGCATCTGGTGACCATAAACAGGCAGTAAGTTGTAACATAACAGTAATATAACGTACCTACACGGGGATATTTGGGCTCTAACAGTAATACTGAACTTATCTGGAGTTTTCTTTCAGGAAGAGGAAAATGTAGCAATAATTTTAAAATTATGTTGATTATGAAGATAAAATCAGTAAAATTTCTAAAAGTGCCTGCATAGTACTTGGCTCTCAGTAGATGCTCAGAAGCCCTTGGTTCTTTCTCCCCTGAATCTTCCATACTGTCAGTCTGAAACGGGCATCATCAGGCAGGATTGTGCCAAGGTAAACAACTCTGAACCACCTGGTGTGCTCGCTTGTCTCTGCTCCTTTATGCTGCACAGGCCAGCCACCAAGGCAGCTGGGGCTTTAAGCAGAGGCCAGGGAGAGTCTAAGAGTGAGTAGCATCCAAGAAGCATTGGCTGACTGCATACTGCAGAAGCATCTGAGATATATAGAGGCAGGCAAAGTAAACTTTTGGGACAGCAGCAAGTGGGTTAGTGCAAGTCATAAGTGGTCTATAAAATGTAGTTTCATTGTCTTTTTTATTGAGACCTACAGGTCCAAATCGCATTACCTTGTATTTTTCTTCAGCATCATAACTAGGAGAAAGTGGTGGTTCGTTGCTTTGTCCTACAAATGGCAACTTCTTTTGCCCTGCCTCCTTATGTGAATGTTCTTGAGTTGTGATTTTATTTCTCCCTCAGTCAGGAATACTAGATTTTAATGTGGTTTAAGGTTTGAGTTTGAGAAGCTAGATAAACACTGAATCAACAGACAAGCTAGGAAGTTTGTCTCAGTGCTCCCTGCAGCCCAAGAATCCAGCCTCCACTGTGCGTCCCTCTGCGACCACTCTCCTAATTTCCTTCCACTCACATGTGAATACAGCAAAAAATGATCAGGTCTCCTAGAGTGTGGATGTGGTTGTGCAACCTACAGTAGTCAAATGGGAGAAATTTAGGCAACAGCCAGAATATGGAAATTAATTCCCAAGGCAGGCAGTTATTACAGTGGCATCTTTCCAGCTCCCTGTATACCCATTCACTAGCTAACTTCAGGGAAAATGGGACTGAACATCTATTATGAAAGCTTTAAGAATCTCTAAATTCCTGGTCATCTTGTGTATGTGTTTATCTCCTTTACCTCCTATAGCCAAATACTCCTCATACTGCCCCATCTTACACTTTGGTTTATTAAAAGACTGTAATATAATCAAGGATGTCAAAGACCACCTTACTCAATACCTGACTATAAATGAGCAAACACACCTGAAGGGACTTACTTGATATCAAACACTAGCTGGAGACAGACCAAGGTCCAATTTTATTCCTACTTTGTAGCAAAGTTTTTCTTCTTCCCTTGGGTCTTAGTATCATCGGCCTAACAGGGAGTTCCCTGTCATCAGAGGTCATCACTGGAGGAGCTTTAGTATGGAACTGGCCCTGTGGTGTTGTAGCAGTTATCAAGGATTCCTTTCTTTCTACCAACTGTTAGACAAGGATAACCTCGCTTTGTCACGAGTACAAGTCAGCAACTGCTGTCTCTTGGCTAGAGCGGCCTCCAAAACTGCTTTGCCTGGCCCTTCTGAGGTTGCCAATGTGGCTCGGGACGTCCCAGCTTATGGAACCTTGCTGCTGGTTGTCATTTAAATGCTGGAGAGCTAGTGTAAAGAAAGTGGGCTTTGGTGACACAGCACAGAGGAATCCCCTCAGCAGCAGAGGTACAACGACATAGATAAGCTCCTTTGCTCGATCCATTTCACACTTCCGGTGAGATACTAGAGTACTACTGCACATGCCTGCTAAGCTTCCCTTGCCTTCTTCGTGCACGCCTTGGACACCCCTTGAGTCTGCAGTAGCTGTCCTCCTGAACTCACTGTTATCTTCCACTCATCAATCAAGTATTCGCTGAAGGAAGGTATTCTTTTATCTTCTGTTCTTTGCTTTTTATTTTTATTTAATGTATTGCATGATATGTTTTGACTCTCTACCTGGTCTGTGAGCTTTCTGGTGCTAGAAATGATATGATTTGTTTTGTCTTCTTTGTCTTACCTCATATGGTATTGTACCATAGTGTCAATAAGTGATCATTGAAACTAATGATCACTGAAATTGTTTGCATCTGATTTGAATAAGCAAAACCTCTTTTAGTATATCTTGGGCTACATTTTTTTTCAGAGGGAAGAATTGTTTGTCTCTAAATATACATTTCTTTTCTCTCTACTGTGTCAATGAAGATGAGGTATCCAGTATTTATTAGGCATTTATACTATTTTAGATTCCATAATTAGAATTGCATTATCAACATCAATTTCAAAATGAGATTATTAACACCAGCCTTCATAAGTTGACTGTGAAGACTGAAGGAGATACTGTCCTGCGAACAGTGAAACATGACTGAGCTATGGATTGTGGATGATGAGTCAGTTCATCATAATGGTTGGATTTTACTTTGGAATACTGGAAGAGCTATGGGATGAGATATTCGAAGAATAAGTTTCTACGAGGGAAAATCCACTTTAGGAAAAATCTGGGGTGTCAGGGATAGACAGGACACAGGTTTTGGCACAGAAAGAAGTAAAGGGTCCTAAAAATGTATTTCAAATTGCTTGTAAGTGCTTACCACTTTCTATTTCTGCCTAGAGCCACTCCTGTTCTTTCTCTAAAATTATGAACAATATGCCTTTGATCTTGCATATTTTTGATCCAATCATTGTTTTCTTTTTAATCTAGTTTCACTTATCCTGAGGGCTGCTAATTCAACAATAGATCGGAATGCTCAAGCTTAAATAATATATATTTTAACTTGTTTTTAAAGGAAAGCTTTGTAAGTCCTATAAGAAATGAATCATTAATTCTGCTATGACATTATATATGAAATCTACCCAGGAGCTCCCAAATACTCTCCAATTCAGAGGAGTCTAAAGTTCAGCAAACCAAGCTGATGTAATATTATATTTGCCCTTTAAAAAAGGTCAGAATATTGTTCAATTGATGCCAACATCCATGAACTAAATGAAAGGGGGCCTGAGAAGATTGGATGTAGTTAAGAGTTTTTTGGAATTCATGAGGCTCCTTACTCACTGTGAAATAAAACTCCCTAGCAAACCTTTTCAAGAGTAAATCCTGGGAGTATTTTGACATTGGATATGACCAATCAGTAGGACTATTTTCATTGAGTTTGGATTGGCAAAGCCATTTTTCAATTTTTAAAATTCATAGCATATTATCCTTCCCCCCGGTATTATTATTTTTATTTTTTATGAGAAGTCAAGAAAGAAATGAGATGGGTCATATTTAAGCATATGACAAAGCCAGGTTAATATTCAGGATCTGGGAGTTGCAATTTAGCATTAAGACAATTGTATGAATATTTAAATTTTCTAGGTTTTTACTTTTGGCAAGGCTAGAATGTATGTTACACCCAATAAGTAATTTTCAAGTATAATGCCTTAGATTTTTTATACTATAATATTTTTCTGCATCTTATTTTACCCTTTTTTAGAAAGGAATATTTTAAAAATAATCAATGCATTAGGATAATTTTTTAGGTCAAATCATAGTATAAGATTCATAATGAGAAATGGTAGGACCACTTTTTTCCCAATTCACGCTTCCTGGGCAACAAATTCCTACCCTTTTAGCTGTATTTTTCCTTCCTTATATATTTCCAAATATTTGCTTATACCGTCATATCTCTATGGAAGTTTTTGCTGTGATGATTGCTCTCTGTGACTGGAAGTGGGGACTCAGCAATCTTACGTGCTTCATGTTAGCGCTCCTCCTTCCTTCCATCTTCCAATATCATTGAGACGCTGAGGTCAAGTTTGTCCTCACCCATGTGCATTACTGTACACTATTTTCTAAGAATTGCTCATGACTGAACCATGAATGCACTGTAAGCACACTTTCTTTCTTCAACATTTTGTCATTGCTGGAGGTAGTTAACAGTTTGCTGGTAATTTCATCACTAACAGGGAAGACTTTTCAGCTCTTAACCTCGAATTGATGCTCGTGTCTTTCACCCTCATTCAATAAGCCATTCCCCAGGAGCATAGCCGCATCTGATTGGAAGGCTGGGACGCAGAATCTAGGGAGGATCTACAGAAAATAGAGAAAAGGGATTTGATGAAACCTTTCAGCAGTTTTTGTTGTTGTTGTTATATCTTTTTTTGTGTTTTATTTACTTGTTTTAGTCATTTAGCTGGGGATGGAAGACAAAGAGATATATTGGGGTGCTTAATTAACTATCTTCACCTGAAAGTTTTATAGTGTAATTCCTTTCTTCCTGCTTTCCTTCCTTCTTTTTAATTTTTGAAGATATTCTAGAAAAAAGGTTTTATTTTCTTCTCTCAATAACATTTTCTGTTAATACGAGAAATAATAGGAAGATTATTTAATTCCTCTGCTTATTTTCCACGCACTGTACTGTAATTCAAGACAGTATTTTTTTTTTCACACAGAAATGAAGTTTATGTAAAAAAGTTCTGAAGCTTGCCTACCGGATTGTGACCTCTCTCCTGTTTTTTTCCAGTCTGGTACGGGTTGGACACATTTTTTATTTTAATAAAAGCCAGAGTTGGGGATTGGGGGAGGGACTGGTGTCAAAAATGCAATTTGTTGAGCAGAAATATCCCTGTAATTTTTTTTCAGAGATTTCTATTAGGCTTGACTAGGCACCATACCTCCTAAATCTCATTCGGTTATTTTTACCACTGCTTTGTGGGCAGGCTTCCATGCCGGATTCAGATGAGAAGCTGGCTTCTGTCCTGTGACTCGTGCTTAAGAAGGCTCTTAAGATGACCCATCAAACACACATCAACACAACACAACTGAAAGCTTACATGCCAAAGGAACAGAGAAACAAGTATAGACATGAGATCCACATGCCATTATAGACAAACCAGGCCAACAACAAATAAAGTGCCAGCAACATCAGTGCCAGCAACAATGTTTGAAATAAAACAGAACCTACTTTCTTCTCTCTTATTATATAACAACTGTAATTGTATATTAGCATAAGATATTATTCAATACCCTCATCACTATGCCTTAATACTCATGAGTACCACAATATCTTAAGGAATACATAAAATAACAGAAAACATTTTTTGAGTCAGAAACTGTTTACCAAGCTTTATATAGGCTAACTCATTCAGTGTTCATAACTTTCTGTGTAAATCCCATATGTCCTTATTTAAAAATGTAAAGCCATGAATGGGAGAGTTAAAAATAAACTGGCATTACTTTTTGAGAGTGACATGGAAGAAGACCCAGTAAAGAGGGAGACCAGGAATTAGTGACAGAGAACAGCCATGTGCAAAAGACAGCTGGGAAGAATAGATCCTTAAGAGATGCATATTTAAGAGATAAATGCAGTGAGATTGGTGAGGAAGACAAGCTAATTGTAACTATTGTTGAAAGACATCAGTGGTTAAACTGCAAAGTTGGTATTTGAATAAAAACAGCACTGGAGCAAGGCCTTCTTTAACCAGAGTGAAGGTAGACTTTGTGTCAAAGTCATGACCTGAGTCTCGGTCTGCACAGTGATCATTTCTTGTGGGAAAAGGTAAATGAAGTCACTCAAATGGCTGTTTGCCTGTATATCATCAGCATGCAGACATGTCTCAGTACCTGAAAGGGTCCATGGTTCTATGCTGGCAAACAAGCCTCTCTGCCTTTGTTCATTCTCCTTTTGTTGAATTTTAAGGGAGGAAAGCTTGTCTCCAATTTTGCCTATATTCATAACAAAATTTTCCAAGACACTCCTTTTAACTGCACTTTATCTCCCTAATCTTCTGCCCTCCTAACTAAATGGTCTGTTCTTATTAAAAATGTCTGCTTTAAAGATGCCCTTTTCTTAATGAAATCCAGCCAAATAGTTTTTATTGCCCCATTTCTTTCTATTTTCTTTCTTCCCTGGCACATAGTCTACCTGGTATCCATAATTGCTATTTTACCTTGCTGTCATTTAACCCACAGTTCATTATTTGTCCTTTTTTTAAATGCATCCATGTTAATTTCCTTAGAATGTCCTCATTGCCAGCTGGCCTCTTCCCTGCAGATTTCCTGTGGCTAAATGTCACACCTAAGTGCCTTTGGTGATTTCTCCCAGCATTTGTTTAGACCCTATCAATCATTATCTCACAATAAACAACAGCTTTGCAAATGGAGAGCAAGACTCGCCTAGTGATTGATGCTCCTGGATGCCTGTCTTCTGTCCTCCGGAGAATCACAAGGACCCCCTCCCTTTATTTTGAGGGCTCTGGCTGTACCTGCTGTGTCTTTTGGGAAAACAAGCCTAAACTGCCAATACCAGGGCTTCTCTTCGTTTTCTCTTACTGCATTTCCTTATCAGTTGTGACAATATGCCACAATTAATGATAGTAGAAATACCCATGCTTGATGCTGCATGCATCACACTTAGGCTTGATGGATTAGCAATCAAGGAAATTAATTCTGCCATTACAAAGTAACATCTGAACTTTGAAGTTAGGCAGTTGTGTTGTATAGGGTTCAGTTATGAATTCAGCCATAAATATAACATTAGGCAAGCTTACAGCATAGTCTCATTATCGTTGGGTGGTAATATCCCAAGCAGTGGTTTGCAGTTCTTTTCCACCAACCTCCTTTATGTCAGAGGGATATAAAAATTATCAAATTTCAAGGTCAGAAAGACATTTGATTATATTATGTATTTTTGGTCAAGTAAAAAATATATATATATATATATTTAATCCTCACCTAAGGACATTTTTTTCATTGCTTTAGAGAGAGAGTGAGGGCAGAAGGGAGTGAGAGCAACACTGAAGAGAGAGAGAAGCATCAGTGGCTTGGTTGCCACCTATATGTGCCAGACTGGGGATTGTACGTGCCTGGACAGGGGATCGAACCCACAACTTAGGTATGTGCCGGGAATTGAACCCGCAACCTTTCAGTTATGGGAAGATGCTCCATCCAACTGAGCCACACCAGCCAGGGCCAAGTAAGTAGTATTTCTAAGAGACTGTTCTGATCACAGGGTCTTCACAAATCAGTTCTTTCCAGACTGAGTAATTGACTTTGACAGGGAAGGCATTGAGCTTATTGTAAAATGTGCTTCTTTTGATTTGAGAAGGCCTCGAATAACCAAAGTCAACCTGGTTGTCTGTATCTCCTGCAATATTTCACGGTTGAGGCTGTTTTACATACTCTTACACAGAAATATAAATTTCGGAGCTCTCTTTCACTTGCTTCACAGGCTTGGTTCTCAAATCTCCAGTGAATGTCCTGCTGGAGTTAATACACACCACCACTGAGATTGCTGAGGCTGAAACCAAGTAAAATAAAAACAATGCCTGGCCCTGGCTGGTGTGGCACAGTGGATTGAGTACTGGCCTGTGAACCAAAAGGTTGCCGGTTCAATTCCCAGTTGGTCAGGGCACATGCTGGTGTTACAGGCCAGGTCCCCAGTTGCATGTTTGCGAGAGGCAACCAGATGTATCTCTTGCATATTGATCTTTCTTTCCCTCTCTTTCTCCCCCCTTCCCCTCTCTCTAAAAGTAAATGAATGAAATCTTAAAAAAACAATGTCTGTACATTTTAAAATACAGTAAATAATCAAGACACATAAAAATCTTCTGCTAAGTGCAGCCATGTACTTCATAGGGAGGTAATTTTAGAATAAGCCTTGGTTTAGACTGACAAAACCATGCTTTTGTAGCCATCGTGGGCACACACTCAACTAACATCAATGAATCTATTAGTCTCACTTTATTTCAGTTAAAGCCATTCTGCATGGGGCCAATGTGGTAAATGGCCATTTCACAGCTGTCTGCTGATCTGGTTTGATCCACAGATTGTAGATTAGAGTCTCCAGAGACTCAAATGAGAGGCAAAATGTTCCTCTACAGGATAAACATTTGGTGAGAGCACAGGGAAGGAAGAGGAGGTCAGGAAGTGTACTGACTTTTACCCTTTACCACTCATCCACAAAAGGGACTTGACTCACTGCTTTTCTCTAGTGTCTTTCCCTTGCTGTAAGGCACCATGATTTCTGATGAAAATACTAATTAAGCCAAACTTTATGAAGTCTACTAAATATCTCCCTCACTGATACCTCCATTATTTTGGAATTAACATAGTAATATTCTGAATCAGGGATAGGGCAGGTAAAGTATTTTTAAAAAGTACTTGCTCAGTAGATTTAGAGTCTAATTAAGTAATTAGAACAATGTCTGAAAATAATTAGAGAATTATTTGAAATGTTTAGACACACCAATTTTAATGTATTGGTTTGATTTATTAATTGTGAAATATTATTTATTCTTAAGATGGTTTCCCTGGAAATCTATACATGGTAATACTACATTAAATTCAGTATTGAATGTGTCATAAATATTGCAATTTCTTAAAGTTTTTCATAATTTAAACTGTCATTTCACCCTAGTAGTTTAAGTGAATGAACCACTTTCTTAATTGTTTGACTTTTCGCTGTTTATATAGTTATATTCCATTCAGTTGAACACATACTGTTTGGCAATTTCTTTATGGCATTAACTGTACTGGTTTCTTGGATTTAAGGACAATAACAATTAGAGATTTTTCTTCATGCCCACTATGCTATAAAATGGACCCATGGACGTTAATCAGGCCCCGTTTACAATGGCTAGCATAGCTAGAAAGAGCATGCTTAACAGCCTGATCTGATACATGAGTAAGCTAAAGTCAGGTGCTAAGTACATTTATTTGTAGCAAATCCAAATCTAGAATGCAGTAGCCTCTACATTCTGCCCAGTATTCTTTCTAATTAAAGAGCCATATTTTTTACTTTGGACATTTTTTTAATGGCCACAAAATTAAAATGTGTTCCCTACATGCAATGAGCCATTTAAAATGTATCAGATAAAAGGGAAGAGCTATAATATGTGTGAAAAATTAAAGAAGACTTTTCCATAAATAAAATTTAAGTTTCCACATGACTAATACCTTTTTAACAACTGCTTCCCTAACCCTTTTCATTTTTAATTCATATTTTTTAAAAATACTTAAAATGTTTCCATTGAGAATAACCAAGTTTTCCATTTGTTTGAGACACAAGCTATCCCAGAACTTTGAAAAATAAATTTTTCTAATGCCAGCCTCTTATTTTCATGTTCATCCATTTCTGGCTAATCTAAATTCCACTGTAAATTGAAAACCTATCATGAAATAAATAAGAATTGAAGACAAAAGTCAGGTGAAGAACTGAAAAAAATATATGTAAGTCTTGTTTTCTGATGGCTCAATCATGTGACCGTGATTATACTGTCATGTTCTTCACAGTTATTTGATCAAGATGGTGATGAAGAAGGAAGGAGCATGTTTCACTGCATTTATAAAATGCAATTTTTATTCCCTAGAGTGACGACAGCATGATTTATGTCCATGAAGTTAGGCAAAGTTCTGGATGTTAGTTTCAGATAGTGATATGCCTCCTTAAAAGCTAGCATGGAATCACTTTCCACATACAGGACTGTATTGTCCGGACCACAAAAGAGACCAATCTCATTGTATTAATACTGATTCTACAGCATTATTTATATTTCCAAAAATACATTCTTTCAAAATTTTTTTTCTTATAACAATTACATACTGAAAGTAGGTTGAGTGAGTGTGTGTATGTATGTATATCTTGTGTACATAAGCTTAAAAAAGATATTTAAGTTATTTATTATACCTAGACTTGTCCCTCAAAAATAAATTAAAATTTAATGTAAATATAGAGTATAATCATTAATTAATTAGCCCAGTAAACTTTTTTTTCAAAACACAAGCCAGACATTGCTTATATTAAAAAATATGCCCTGGCTGGTGTGGCTCAGTGGAGTGAGTGCCAGCTTGTGAACCAAAGGGTTATTGGTTCGATTCTTGGTAAAGGCACATGCCTGGATTGCAGGCCAGGTCCTCAGTAGGGCACATGCAAGAAGCAGCCACACATTGATGTTTCTTTCCCTCTCTTTCCCTTTCCCTTCTGCTCTGTATAAAAATAAATACCTGTTGATTACTTGCTGTGCCATGACATCGGTGTGAAAGAAAATTGTAAAGGTCAACTGACAGTGAATCAAGATCAGGGTAAGTCAAAAATGACTCATGAGGAACTTCAGGTTTCCTGCAAATATCTCATTCCCTCTTCCTGTGCCCAAACAAGCTACTCACTCCAAGGGCCATTCCAGCGAGCCTCCCCTTCATACAGTGTCTTCAGACTGTAAATCTACTATTTTCCTCCTTTTTTCCTCTCTCAGCTTGTGTTTTACCTGCTCCTCACAAGATGGTATCCAGTGACAACCCTGAAATCTTTATCAGATGATGTTTCATTCCCTTTGAGTCATAAGCTCTTCCAGGAGACAGGTGACCAGCATGGCAAAAATTTCCAGCAGGTCATGGGAGAAGGTGAAGGTAATATGATAGAGTAGAACTTCTTTCCATCTGTGATTATATAACATTACCCTAATTATAGTGTGGATGGGATGGTTAAGAGAGTATGTTTCCGAATCACACCTCTTGGATTCAGATATTGACTACTTCATTTACTAGCCACATGGCATCAGACAAGTTATTTAACTCAGTGCCTTAACTCACCTAGCTGTGAACTATAGGTGTCAGTAGTACCACCTTCATAGGGTCATGATGAGATTCAATTTCTCAATATATAAAGTACTTACAACAATTACTGACATAGTACTATGAGTGCATATAGGGTCCACTAATGTTGATATACAAATTAACTTATTTCATCCTCAACCTATACTAATAATTGGTATTAAATTGTTTGCATGTGCTAAAAAATTAGGATGTATTTGAGCCAGCAAACTGACTCCAGAAATTGCTGTCTTTTTATGATGACTTTAACCATTTGAAGGTAATGGTTCACTCTATGTTGAGAGGGACCTAACAAACTGGTTATTATGACCAGAAGCTGCACAACGTACCCGGGAGCAGGTGTGATCATGCCAGTGTCCCTCTAGTCACATTCTGCAGAGGGTTGTTCTCTTTTTCTTTTTGAATGTGAACTCAGGTCCTATTCCTAAAGCATAGGCATGTGCCTTTTGTACCACCGGCCTCCTAACTAGGATGCCCATCTGTGATGAATGGAAAAATACACGTGTACAGAAATTATTCTTGCAGCAATCCTGCCTCACGGGAATATCAACCCATTTCTGGAAATAAACAGAAAAGAAATCCTCTGACAACACAAATTAATTGCCATAAAAACTCCACCATAAGTGGCAGGTACTTGGGTTCTTCTTGCAATACCTAACAGCTTTGATTAACATACTACACTTGATTATCAGCTTATTTATAACAGAGGATATTTTAAGTTTCAAATTAGAGAAGAAATAGAGGTTTTACTTGAATCAGGCAGAATGACATTTGCAAGAAATTATAGTTAGTAAAAATAAAATGTTATACAAAAAAATCAGACCAAAGTATATATTTCCAGAGAGCACAAAAATAATCATTGTGGTAACTGATTTATCAAGCAGTAGTTAAATGATGTTTAGTGTTCACTGTGATCAGACAGCTTAGAAAGATTTCCATCACACCATATTGAAATAAGCTTATTTTAGACTTATGAAACTAGATTCTGGTTATCTGGAAAATACCTGTACCATTATAATGCCAGATAAATTAAATGATAATTTAATATGTTCTGTATAGAACACAGCTGTTCTATGGTGATCATTAAGCATATACATTTTCTTGTTAAACTGAATACTCATTCAAATAGAGATTGAAATTTCACAAAGAGGCTATTCGCAAGAATCATTGGTCACTTTTGATAATATGCATCATAATTAGTTTTATAGATATTATGCTTAATGTTCAGAATAGAGAAGTAACATACCCAAAATCTGGAGCCTGCAGATATTGCGTCCTGTATAGAAAATAACTTCTGAAATGGTATTCCATTCTTCTGCTGCCTTAGCTCATAATTTAGTTCCGATTGGGAAAAGAAAAAAAATCTCAGAAGATCCAGAGGTTCAAATCATATTAGCACTCAAAAGTTTGGATATGTCCTCAAATCTCCTGGGCCTGAAAATGTTGGCTAGAAACGCCATGAACAACACTGTTCCTTCACAGCATTTCTGGCAGTTTGACTCCTGCTCCTGGCTGGAAGTTCAAGTGCAGAAATGCATGAAATTGAACAATGATAATAATAAAAACTTTTCTGAAACCATTTTGAAGCTGCAAAAAGTGGGATTTTAGGCCTATCTAATCTGGAGGAATGGCGTAGGTACAATTTTATAGTCAAATGGATTCATCTTCTTTCCTTCTTTCTCATTTGGTTTCTGTCACATGATAATTTTACCCCTTTATTAAGGAGCTCAAACTTCAGTAGCACTGGACTGATACCTGCTAATTACTTGGAGTCCAATTAGTTCATTTGTTGACTAGCAAGACCCCTTTGTTCTGCCTTTTTTTGTGTGTGTGAACAATAGAAATTTAACTTAATGAATCTTACTCTTCTCTCATATCTGCTGGACTGTGCTGTGAGAGAACAGGTTCAGGCTGTGAGTGGAGTACAGTAAACCTGGGAGCTTGTCTCTGCATTGCATTCTTTCTAGACCTTCTTTGTCGTATTCGTGGAAAACACGATGTTAGACTCTATATCCAAACACTCCTGGGGCCATTGTCATTTCTGGAGAAAGAACCTCTACATTAAAAAAAAAGATGGATGTTTCAGTAGTAAAATTTTCATTGAATCTTAAAATATTTCCCCTAACACAGGAAACTGTAAAAGGGAAAACAGATGTAACCTTATTTGTCCCCTTGTCAATCTGTTCCCTTTATTCTTTCCTAAAAGTTCTTTTTATTTCTAGGATGAATAGTAAAGGTGAATTAATGAGTTGTTAAAAATCATAATCTTACAAAAGAGATGTTTATGGTACCCTAACATAAACAGATGTTAAACATTACCTATCTTTTCAACAAAGAAAGGGACTGTCTTCTGAAGCAAATTCTCCTATGTTCACATAACCGAGAAATTCCCTGGAGGCATTTTGGTGCAGAGCCGCTCAATTATGCCTGATATATGATTTAAGATGGTACAGATGGGAAGTGATGAGCAAGGAATATATTGATTCATTTAAATATCTATGATTTTGTGATGGAGTTACCCAAAGTCCTAACATTATGTTCCACAGTCAATCATATCTAGTTAGGTTCAATCATATAAAAGGTTCATTTTCTTTGAAGCTGCAAATATCGAAGACCCTTTAATAATTTGCACATGGCGTTTTGTGTGGTCGTATAAATGCTCTGTTCATTTTTCCTTCCAGACATATTCATTTAGTTGGGGATTATTTTTATATAGACGGATTATAGTGATTAGAAGTTTCCAAAGGAGTTTGCATTCACAATAAATACTGATGATTTTAGCCTACTGGGAAGTTGTTTATAGCAGTTTGTTTTCCTAGCTCAAGACCATAAGTCTAGCTTTAGAAGCAGCAGGGTCAATCAACCACAAAAGAAATGTTTTGTGGGCAACCCAGTAACTCGAATTGCTAGAAAAAAGGAGAAAGTAAAGAATTTTAAGAAATGACCACTATTGACTGGTTCATGTGGTGGATAGCATTTGCCTTCACCTGTGGGATAATTGGACCAGAGGACTACAAATCCATAGCAATACAAGGCTTTCCTTATAAGACAGTTAATGCACCATCAATCAGCTAGTAGGAATAGTTTTTTTGTGTTGCAATTTAAGTATGTTTTCATTCAGCTCATTTGCACTTCAAAGCTGAAGTCAATAATTCAGGCCCAAGTAGGTGCAATTTGGGCTGTTTCCGTTTTGTAGCATAGGAACACAAGCTGAGAAAATCTCTAAATTCATTTGCACGGGGCATTACTGGCCAGAGTCTGCAAAGCAGAGACATTACTATTTTCCTATAGGTAAGTATTATTGCTACAAATAAATCCTTTGAGAGCTAGGGCTCCAGATAAACATGGTTTATTGGTGATCAATGGTTTTATTACATAAAACATAAGGGTACTCTTTGTTTAACAACAGATCTTGGGATCTTATATTCAGCAAAACACTTGTGAGATGAACGAAACTAGCCCAACCAATCATCTTCATGGGTTAAGAAATGTTTGGTGAAGGCGGGGAAGGAAAATGGGATGGGAAAGCTTTGTGTAGATTGGCAACAAAGTGGTTAGATTATTATGAAGAATTACAAGCACCAGAAAGGTGGTGGGAAAAAGCAGTTACAACATTTTTCATTCAAGTAGCATTTAATAAAAGCTCTCAGTGTCCACTGTATTATCATGTAACACCTATAGAATGTCTCATGTCTGGTCATTTGTTCTCTGTTGCTTTCCATTGAATTCTGGATCATACTAGGACATGCCAATTGTCTGCTTTGTATACTGAGACCGCATATCACACATTTTGCAGAATGATCCTGCAAAGTCAGCCCCACCCTCACACTCTGTTCCCACGTGTCTGCTACAGACACGCAGTCCCTTACTCTTCACTGTGTTGGAGGATTTTCCAAGTCTTGTTATATTAGCTACTCAAGCAGCTCTCTGAGAGGTGATCACATTTAAAGTGATTGGCTCAACCCACTGAGCAAGGGTTTCTTTGTTTGAATTATTTAAAACCAATGCTTATTGAGTGCTTCCTTTGTGCCCAGAACTATACAGAAAACTTTGCATGTATGACATGACCTCATTTAATCATCACACCATCCTTATGGGCTATGTACCAGCATTGGGCCTATTTTACAGATGTAAAAGTTGAGGCAGAGAGGTGACTTGCCCAAAGTTAAGTCACATGCTCAGGTTTTTCAGCATATGATAAGATTATTATACATATATATGTGGAATTTGGGAAAGATTTATTGAAAATGTTTCAAGCAGACAATTACTTAATAAGAAATAAAGTAATTGTGAATTTGTGTAAAACTGAGGAAAGGGAGTTCATTGAGGAGCAATGTGACTGGGGTGGGGAATCCCCAGAAAGGCTCAATCTTCATATTTAATGATGGGAGGGTAAATGAGATGCCATTCCAGGCTAGAAAACAGACTTTAACTTAACTCAGATCTTAACTCAGATTTCCTAATGGGAAGTCTGGGGTTTTATATTATGCATATTGCCTCTCTATGCCCGTGACCCAGGTTAACACACTTGTGATATTCTTTGAGATATATACCAATGGCTTATTTAGAGAGGATATGCACACTTTCAAAGGGGATAACTCAGCTTGGGATAATGCCTCCCTAGCTTCTCGTATGCTCTCTACCCTGGCCCTCCCCACCTATTCCATCTTTCTGTCTACTCACCCTCCAATACTCGTCATTGTTTAAGTCAGATCATGTGCTCATTGCTCCTGGACTACCCTGTGCTCAGCGTAAAACATTGGGTATTTCCTTGCCTGGAATGCTACCTCCTGTATCCGCCCACCATTGAATACCAAGATTGAGACTTTGTGGGCCCTCCTTCCCCACCCCTGCCATCGCTTTGCTTCTAAATGAGCTTTCTTTCCTCAGTTTCATACAAATTCAAAATTAATTACATTTTGTCTGTTCTTGTCTGTTTGCAGTCATCTTGAAACATTTACAATACATCTTTCCCAAATCTCACACTTACGTAATAATCGTATTCATACCAAGGGCGGGATGATTATTTATCATCTTTATTGAGTGTTAGAAATCGGCCCTACACTCTGCTAAGGCTCTTCATGAATTGTCTTGGAACTATTCTGAGAAGTGTGGATTACTGTGACCATTTTGCAGACAAACACTGAGGCTTTGAGAGATGAGTTAATTGTCTAAGACAAAGCTAGTGCCACAGCCAGGCCCACAAAGTCATCGATCCCAAAGCACTTGTTTACCTCACATTGCACTGACTGTTCCCTTAGAGTGACTTCCCCCCATTTTTCCTCTCATTAGTTCACATAACAGCTTTCAAAGGTATTTGAGTTTTATGAAAGAATCTAGTATTTTCTAGACTCTAGACTGCTAAGACTCTAGTCGTCACTCTCCAGGGGTGTCAAACTCATTTTCACTGGGGCCACATCAGCCTCGCGGTTGCCGTCAAAGGGCTGAATGTAATTTTAGGACTATATAAATGTAACTACTCCTTAACAGTTAAGCAAGAGCTCCATGCTGCCACCGGACAGAAACAACACGGGCTGGATAAAACATGGTGGAGGGCCGGATTTAGCCCACAGGCCTTGTGTTTGCCACCTGTGCTCTAGACTAGACTAGTGATGACTAGAGTCTTAGCAGACAATGTCAGGCACACTGGCCTGATGTGGGTGAGTAGGTAACATTTTGTGGATCTCTGTAATCACAGCCTCATGTGTAGAAATATGCATATCAGGGCAAGGATGGGCTCCACGGTCATCCTTCCTGTTTAGGAAACTTCATTCCTCCAGAATATGTTGGGACAGTAATTACACCCTGTTTTTCTGCAAAAAGAGGTTATTTTAAGCATAAGTTTCCATAGTGACTCTTTTCAAATTTCCATGTTTTTCTTTGTTTCAAAATTACTGCCATCATCTAATGAAGAGAAATAGGTTAAATTAATCAAAGGAAAATTTTAGACTGAACATCAAAAAAATGCCTGTTAATAGTGAGATCCATTAGACTCTATTAGAAGACCCACTGACTGAGCCATTTAAAAGAAGGCTGATGATCTCCCGAGATGAGTCTGAGACCACCCCAGGCCAGGGCAGAGAGGAGCAGATGCGATGCACAGGCGCCTCCATTTCTAATATGGGTGATTTTTTTCTGAATTCCCTCATTTTGCCTTCTTGTCAACAAATCCTGCCATCATTTCACTCACATCTTAGCAGCATTTTCCCAGAGCTGTTAACAGAAATCATTTCACAGGGAGTGGGAAGGAATGTCATGTTGTCATTTTCTTGGGGGACTGGAAGGGAAGAGCAGGCAGTCTTTGCTTCCTAAAGTTTTCATGATGAAAAAGGAAGCGGAGAGAGAGACCTGCCGGCTTGCAAGGCACAAGAAACAACTTCGCTCAGTGGCGCGATGCGGGAATAGTAACTGGAGACTCCACAGTCAGCCTCTCTCCTTATTAACTAGAAGGAAGAACAATTTGGGACTGCATTGACACCCCCCAAACTTACAGCACTAATGAGCTGTATGAACTTAATCATTGCATTATATCTGAGAAGAGGGACTTTAATGATCACCAGGTATAACCTCCTTCTTAATGCAGAAACTCCTTTTAATTACAGAATCCCTGTGAGATGTGGCCATTGGAGCTCATTATGTCATTGAACTCTCTGCCCCATGATTAGTTGTTTCATTTGCTAAGAAAGTCACCCTTTTATTGATCGAGGACATTTATTCATTAGTATTTGCTTTTTCCCTTTGGAATCATAATAAATATATGATAAAAACAGTAATACTAATGATGATGATCAGTAGCAGGATCTTTTTCTATATACTAGCACATAATGAAATTTGCATGGATTTATGTTCTTATTTTCCATCACAAAAATTTATGTTATGGGCATTATTATTGGCCCTTATTTTATAGAAAGAGGAATCGAGAACCTAGAGTGCTAGAGTGACCTTGTTGAGGGCTGCACAACTAATGGAGAGGTAGAATTTGTGCCCAGTTCTGTTTCTTTGCAGAACTGAAGCTCTTATGCACCTTGCATACTGGACACACATTAAATCTTCTAGCTTCTCATTTTACACGTTCAAAATACATTTTCTCCTCATTTTTTTCTGGGTTGCATATCTCGGCTCCCTTAAGCCTTCCTTAATTAATACAACTTTCAGTCGCCACATGATCATGGTTCATTTTACTTTAGAAGTTTCTAGTTTCATTCCTCATGTATGGAACCTTGAACTGGAAATATATGAGAAATGTGGTTTGACAAGTGAAGCATTAGAAGATTCTATCACCAACCTTCATCACTTTTCCAAATCAATTTTTCTACATCTGCAAAAGTTATTAATAGCAATGATGATAATTGACATCAGAAGAACTTCAAAATCACAAAATTTTAAGGAGATTGAAAATATAATTCAGACGGCCTTATTTTCAGATCAGAAGGATTCTCTATTTGAAACATCACCATTTTCTCTGAAACACTGAGTATAGAACTTAGTTTAAATGATTTCCTACTTGAGGACATGGTGCTGCATCTTCCTTTGTCTGCTGAAACCTGAAATGAATGGACTTCCATCTCAGCTGCCCAGGGACAACGACACAATGGGTACATCATTCTTGTGGATTCCAGAGCCCCAGTGTACACTTCCAGCAGAGGCAATGTTGCTAAGAGGAGCTTAGGCTTCCAGATTCATCAGGAAGAGAAATGAGAACTAGGAGTGACTTCGTTGGGTGGCCAAGGCAAATCAAAGTGCAGGAGATGCGTAGGCATTATTCCCACAGCCATCGGGGGTGCTAGGCCATTGTAAACGTTACTGGCTGCGGAGGCCTTTGCGTGCAGCTTTGCGATGCTGAAGTAGAAATTGTACTGAACAGGAACAGGTCTTTGAGAAATCTCCAGGGGAAGGTGGGGGATGTAAGCTAGTCTGCTTTTAAGGAACTCATACTCATTCTAGGCAAGCAGCAAGACCGGTGTCAAAAGAAGTAGATAGACCTCGTTAAAGGAAGAAAATAGTTGTAAAAGTAGTAGTTACAGTAATAAAATGATATTACATATAATAGAATAAAATCAGTAATGTAAGTTGGCAAGCATAGAGATAAGGAGAAAAGGAAGCCTTTGGAGTTAGGCTATCACTGTGCCTTTTCCAGGAGACTTAATGATGGATATATGGCAATAAGGGTCTTTAAGAAAGTGTCTTGGGAGAGGCACCTTATTGGAATGAAAAGTAGATACTGCTAAATGTCAGGAGTTCTGGGTTTCCTTCCATTCTGATCATTAAGCAGTACTGTGGTTGGGCACACTTTTATGATTAAATTAATATATATGTATATATATAAAGATTTAAAAAAAAACAATGATGCAGAATGCCTTAAAACACCTCTTCCTCATCCTAACTGTCCTGTTACTTAGTCGCTGTTCTTGTTTTAAAATTTGCTTTTTTGTGGAGGTTACATCCATAATCCAGGCAAGATGGTAATCAGAATTTTTCCTGGTTTACAGGATATAGGCATTACTGTTTCCTGTCTATTGAAGATGAAGTTTAAGCTTACTTATATGACCCCAATGCCTCCTTCTCTACTTAACTTTTAATTAATATTTTAGTTCTTTATTTACCTAAAATGTTAATACTTCTTTCAATAGCACATACACTAAAATTGGAATGACACAGTTTGATACGGCCTCTGATCAAGGATGAATGCACCTTTGTAAAGCATTTGATATTTTTATGTACAGCCTTAAAAAAGAATGAAATCCTAACACATGCTACAGCATGGAAGACCATTGAAGATATTTTGCTAAGTGAAATAAATCAGACACAAAGGCACTTAGCATATTATTCTACTTACTATGGGATGGCTAAAGTAGTCAATTCATACAGACAGAAAGTGCAGTGGTAGTAGCCAGCAGCTGGGGTCAAGGGCAGTAGGGTGTTTTTGTTTGATAGGTCTGGAGTTTTAGTTTAAGAATACGGAAAGATCTGGAGATGAATGGTAGTGATGGTTACACAACAGCTGAATATAGTTAATACCACTGAATTGTATGCTTAAAATTATTAAAATGGAAGATTTTATGTATATTTTACCACAAAAATATTTTTAAAAATGTCCTTATATTTCAACATCTCTTATTTTTTGACTTCATATAAAATTAACATGTTTTTGTGTAAGTCAGTTTTCACCCTCATTGTACTAGAATAACTCTATACAAACTTTTCTATTTTTAAAAGATTTTATTTATTTTTTAGAGAGAGAAGGGAGGGAGAAAGAGAGAGAGAGAAACATAGATTGGTTGCCTCTTACGTGCCCCGATACGGGGACCTGGCCCAAAACCCAGGCATGTACCCTGACTAGAAGTCAAACCTACAATCTTTCTGTTCGAAGCCTACTCAATCCACTGAGCTGTACCAGCCAGGATTATACAAACTTTTCATAAAGATAATGTAACAACAATTGTACAGATACTGATGTTCACATTAATTTTTCCTCCTCTCTGCCTTCTATGCATGTGGGGTTATGGAACTCTGGATCCCTTTGGGGTTATGGAACTCTGGATCCCTTGAAGCTAATGAAGCCACGTACCTAGGTTTGGCCATAAGCTGAGTAGCAGGGGAGTCATCCTCAGACCTGGGCTTTTAACTTCAGAGCTCTGTCTCTTGCTATAGCAACTGGAAAAGTGTGAGTGGGCTGGTTTGTTTCATTTTATGTTCTGAATCTTTCTGATGTTATGTTTAGAGAGAAGTAGGTATTTTTCTACCCATCCTTTTGTCTAATCAGGGTATCCTTTAAGTAGAAAGATTCGTGCCTTTTTTCAGATGTGCAAAAATTTTCTAAATTGTATGTTGCTATTTCTTCCCTTCTATTTCCTATTTTCTCTGTCTATAGTCCCTATTTGTTGATGTTGATTGATATCCTTGATGGTCTGCTTGCCTTTTATATTTCATCCCATATTTTGTATCTCTTTGTCCTTTGTAGAGACTCTGTTTATGTAGAGTTTCTTGACTTTTATCTTACTGTTTTTTGTTTTTTTGTTTTTTTGGCATCAGCCTTCAAATCTCTCCGAGAATACTAATTAGATATTTTTCAAGTTTCTTCTCTTCCATGAGTTATTTTTATTTCCACTGGGATTGTTTTGTTTGTTTATTTTGCTCTTTGAATGCTGCTAATTTTCTTTATATGCCTGAGTGATTGTAAGTTATTTGTGCATATTTAAAATAGGATGTATTGAGTTGACTCATCCAGGTAGCAGATTGGATTTTCTCTACTACTGTCTATCTCTTGCTTGTTTTCCCTGCAAGACTTTTGTTTTAGTAAGGAGGCTGACCTGGCTGGGTAGGCGCTTAAATTACTGGGCAACCAGGCTTTGGTAAAAGGTTACCAAAATGGGAAGAAATGTATAATGTGGTGCCAGCACCCAGCTAGTGATTTTAATTCTACCTAAGCAAAGTGTTACCTTTTTTTAATGTAGGGGTTATTGTTTTTGTTTTGGTGATTATTGTTTTGCTTTGATTTCTTTCCACTTGGCTCACCAAGCAGTTTCTTATTCCCTTGTTATGTCTAGGAATGTGGGAGAGAAAGGAGAGGAGTTAGGGACATTACTGGTTTCTTGTTCTAGAAACAAAATTTTAGTCAGACCCACTGTTCCTCTCCACCCACCAATTTTGGCTCACTTTCATTATCCCCACTCATACTTACTAATTTTACTCCAAAAGCCTTTGGGGGTATGCCTGGAAGATTAGCTCCCTCTTTTCCTGCCATCTCTTCCTGTGTTAATTTTCAGCTGTTGATTGTTCAATTTATGATTCTCATCCATTTTCCATCTCCCAAAAATGCTTTGAAACCTAATGTTGAATAATGGTCCTTTTCCCATTCTCTTTCCTAGTAGGGTTTATAGGATTAATTCTGTTTTTATTCTCTCTTATTTTAATAAGAAGTGGAGGCAAATAAAGGCATGTGATCACCATATTAAACAAGAGGTCACCCTGTGCATTTGCAGAAAACAAAGGACTGCATTGCATTTTGTGGATCCGCAGTGCCACAGCCATTGTGCTTATGTGAAGGCCGTGCGTGATGAGTTGGAATAGCTAGAGCACAGGTGGATATTATTAGTGTTTTCTGGACACAAGGTACATCAACATCTTTTTATGGTTTTTAAGCTGTTTGAAAAAAACACCATAGGATAATGAAAGGCAGATGAAAGCCAGGATTTGAATCAATAGCCCTTTCTCTTGTCATATGTATATTGTTTTATATTTGTCATCTCAAAATTTTTCCAAGGCATATTGGAAAATATTTTGATGTGACAAATACAAAACTCCATGATTAAACTAGCAGTTCTGTTTTTGACATATCTAATTGAAATAACTTAATGGAAAAGAAACTAAAAAATAATAAAATTAGTAAATATCGTGAACCTAAAACATTTTAAGAGGTTTTTTTTGTTTGCATTTTAGAAGATGTTATATTCAAAGAACCTTGAATTCAGGTTTTATTCTTGTAGTTTTCTGCATCTATAATTAATCCTCAAGTCGTTTTCTTCACTTCTTATAAGAAATACATCTGGTGCTTCTGAAAAAAAATATTTTCACAAGTGCTTGTGGGTGATTTATTGGTACTTATATCTGTTCTATGTTGGGTGTATAAAATCGTGCCTATTCCAAACGTCCAGCAGTACAGCAGCATGATTTTTATAATTCATCCAGACTTCCCTTCTGTCCATCTGCTTTTATTAAATCACCCTGATTTTCTGCTCCCTAAACTTCTAGGCTCATCATGGTGTAGCCTGGTTCCTGGTGTATGCCTTAGCATCTTCCTTCCTCAGATAACTCATTTGCCTCTTCTCATTTATGCCAGCCTTGTCTGTCTGATTCACAATGACATGTTCAAGCCTCTTTTCACTATACGTTTCTCAGTTGTTTTTCTTTTTTTTAAGGTTGGACTGATGGATATAATTTAATGTAGATAGGGAGAAGAAGGAACAAATAGATTTCTCTATGATGAGCTCTGTGCATCAAACCAGAGTTAAAAACTAGATTGCATGTAAGGAGAAGAACTGTTGGTTAAAGCCAAAATAGTTGTGTGAGGTTCTAGAGATACTGGTACAGGGAGAAATAAGTTGGAAAGTCTATTGAAAGTGGTGTAGGTGATTATCACAAACAAGGGCTAGAGTTCTCAGCTATGCTTTTGTGCATGGTGGTACTTTATAAAATAGATAGAATATTTGAAAATGAAATTCGAGTCTCATCTTACTTGTTATCCATTGAAATCAAACATGAACCATTCATATGTTTATCAAAGATCCAATAGACATGTACTATACAATGCATTTTACTTAAAATTATGGAAAATTCAATAATGACTAAGGCATTACCCTAAAAGAAACCAATATCTAACAGCAGAGAGGTATAAGTACACATGTAGTGGAGTAATGGAAGAGAAGCAACAGATAACAGTATTTTGTACGTGGCATTATATATTATTTAGAACTGAAAGGATACACTATGTTTGTGGCTGTAGTTTAAAAAAAGGTGATTTTTACTCTAGCCTTTGGACCCACAAAATCAAGGCAACCCTTACACCCACTAGGGAGCACATGGGAAATGAGAGACAGCAAGGACGGCTTGCCAGCCAGCTTGATTGTCGTCCATCGCAGCGCATAAGGTAGAGTTTCCATTTATTGAAAGCACGTTGAGAGTGGCCAGAAAAGAACTTCCTGTGAATCACTCTTGTTTGCCTATAAAATGATACTTCCTTAATAAAACATATTTCAAATTATACCATCTGGCAAGTCATCTCTAATTACAAGTCTAAATCTTCCCATTGATTTTCTCACAGAACTTGAAGATACTTTCCTACTTGTTCAATCCCCTTTGAAAACTAACAAGGAACGTGACTCACCAGTGATCTTTCAGCCCAACTCTAAATATTTCTTTAGACAACTATACCTTTTAAAGCATTTTGTTCACACATGTGTTTGTATTTGTATAGTATATTTCATTTACATTTAACTATTCCTTGGAGCCACTTTGTCAAGGGAAAGTACATTCTATGGTTAATGTTACTCACCTTATTAGAATACCTCAAGCCATCATTAAAAATGGCTTAGCTATTCTACTCAACAGAGCTGATTCTTTCTGCATTCTCCTTTCCTTCAGTGTTCTAAGAATCTGGTCAATTCTTGCATTTCTAGCGTGTAAGTACACACAAGGAGAGAGAGACATGTCTTCCTGTAACAATAGAATGCAGCAGAGATAGCAATGCTTAGAACCCAGAGTAGGTCTATTAGGACCTGTTTGGCTTTTGAAGTTTGAAATTGGATAAATTGTGCAGAAAGGGAAGATGCTACAAACAGGACTGTCAGCTTGCACCCTGTATGACTTTTTGGGGTGGCACTCTCAGACTACAATGAATGGAGCTGCATCTTGTGGAGGCCCCACACGGCCTCTATTCATTGGCCATGTACAGCAAAACTAAACATTGAGATTGTTTAGGGAAGGTAGCATCCCATTGCTACACAGAATGGCAAGTTGTGTCAAATATTCAGTCTGTACCATATCGGCGACTTTGGTATGCCTACAGGAAAAATAGAACAGAGTGTTTAAAATTGAAATTTCAGTCTCTTCTCATTCACTGAAATCAAATATGAAAGATTAATTAATTTTTCAAAGACACAATAAATTCATATTATATCCAATTCATTCTGCTAATTTTATGGAAAATTCAAGGATGAGTAAGGCAGCACCCTTGATCAAAGAAACTGAAGATCTGGTAGGAGCGTAAGATCAATACACATTTGGTGGAGAAAAGGAAGAGAAGAGGACAGAATGAGTTGATCACAGAAGTATCTAGTTTCAGGATTACAAACCCAAGGCACAGGTTTTTATGCTGTAGACCATATATGATACAGAACAGCAGCATAAGTGATGATGAATATCTTTATATTTACAGAGCATTCAGATGTCTTTGTATTGATATGTGTTTGTGTCTTTAGATATGATGTTGTGTGGCTTTAGAGAGATAATAGACAGCAAAATATATTTTAAAAATATATAAATATGACTGATGAACACAATGTATTGTTAGAAATATGGACAGATTAATGAAAAATAAATACATGATGGATGGATGCAAAGAGAGAACTCAAAAGACTATTTTATTTTAATCTTAGGGTAATATCCACAAATTTGAAACAGATTCAATTGACTAAATTTAATTTTGCTTCAACTTTTAATATCCAATGTAATCATGTTTGTTTGGACCAGAAGTTCATTTTAATTACTGATATTGTCATAATGTAGTTAAATTTCACAAGAGATAAATTTCAGCATAGAACTCCCTTGTGCTTAACGAAGTCCTAGTGACAATTCTGTCAAAGTCTCCATTAACCTAACTTTTTTCAAAATCAAAAAAAGGGAAAATAGAGTTCTGTTTAAGTTATGTTCTCATTGTTCTTTCAATTAACATAAATTTGCTCTTGTTCTTCAAAGTATGTAAGAAAATAGAAAACAGATTTTCTTAAATATTTTCATGGAGACATTTGTATATATGGCCAAAAAAAAAAACCAATGACAAAAATAAAAGTACAATCATTCTTTAATTGGCATGTAACCTTGTTTCTCCCTGATCCTTTAGTCGTCTTTTCAGGAGAGCTCCAGAATTTGATTCTATCTGGAATCATGTTCCGCTACACTAGCTCCCCGAGCCAGCCAATTATCTATGAAGGTTTCTTCTTGGATGCCCTCAGTTAGCTCTGTTAATTCAATGGAAAACTCGTGGTACTGAATTCATTCTAAATGACAGGCAGAAAAGTCTGTACTATTTGAATGGCAACTGAAGTATACAGCGCAAGGTATTTGATGTAACTTAAATTAATTTAATTTGGCTGTCAAAGCCCCAGCAAAGAGGCTTAGTGTTTCATGTGATGTCTATTTGATACACAGAGGTGTGTGTGTGTGTCCAAATGTGAGTATACATGAGACTGTATAATTTTCCTATCCCTTTGCGATGAAAGTTATTTTCATTGTTTTCCTTTGTAAAAGTGAGAAAAATATTTTATATTAACTTACATGAAGTTGTAAAATATGATAGAAACCATTTTAATTATCAATTACATCACTTAATTTCCAATAGTATTTCTTGGGATTATTTCCCTCCATTCAGAATTCTCCTGTAACTGTGCTTAGACTACCTATCTGTAAGAACAGAACCACACCAAATTGAAAGAGCAATTGTCTCTAGTATACTCTCTACCATAGAAATTTAGCCAGTCAATAAACCTATTAATCAAATGTCAAATCAAATCTGATTATCTTTAATGTACCCAGTTCTGGGCCAGGTATGGTGGAGAATATGACAGCATAGGATGTACACTTTCTATCCTCAAGATTGTTTCCCAAGATTGTTATTTACTTTCTTGGAGAATCCAACAAGTATTTACCTCAACACATAACTTTAAAATGACAATGTGAGAAAGACCAAGAGTGCTTCGGGAGTTTATAGGAGGACATAACTGAGGAAATTATATATGGCATGTGAGAATTAAAATATCCAGCAGTTTAGTATAGTCAGTATGCCTCTCAAATGAAGCATCTTCACTACCAAACTGAAAAATGAATGGCAGACAGAGGATGAGAGATCTTAGTGAGTCAGAAACACAAGTGTGGTGATAAAGAGCTGGGGAGGGTTAATGCAGAGCAAAAGGTGATGCATATTAAGGTAGTAAAAACATTACTTCTAAGTGGAACAGTGCTTTCCTCAACAATAAAATTTCAGGCAATTTCCAATAACTTTATTTCAACATAATTTCTCAGTAGTTCTTGGGATACGGTTTTTATTATTTACAGAAACATTTATGATGATGTCATCCTCTCCTTTATATCCTACTCCTGACCCCACAGATGGGTTCTCATGGTGGCTGGAACATGGTGTCAGGCCCTGCTGAGTATAGGTGACCATTCCACATAGCTTGTGAATAAGTGGAGAAAGAGGGTGTCTGAAAAGGCACATCATAGGGAGACACCAAACCAAAAATAAATGAGTATTTATTTGAATGCTTGTTTTAGAGCAGTTCGCTTTTTCTAAGTCCTCATCTGAGGATATGTCTATTGATTTTAGAAAAAAAAGGAAGGAAGGAAGGGGGTAGGGGGACAGGGAGGGAGGAAGGAAGAAACATCGATAGGTTGTCTCTCATATGTGCAGCATCCTGATGGTGGACCAAACCCGCGACCCAGGTATGTGCCCGGATTGGAACCAAACCCATGACCTTTTGGTGTACAGGATGATGCCCTACCAACTGAGCCACCCGGCCAGAGGTAGAGCGATTCAATTTTTAATCAACAAAATGAATATGTAAAAAACCAGAAAAAAGGAAGGAAATTTTAAGTAGAAGTGGCAGACAACAAAAAGATGCCAAACATTTCCTAAAAGATATTTGCAACGAATATTTACAGGGTGCTTCTGTGAGTGGAAGGCAGTCATCAAAACCACTCAGAGGTATGAGAAGTTGCACTGAACATTACAACAAGGTAGGTTAAGACAGGGAAATAAATTTAATAGTAGTGTCTTCATCATATGTAATTTGAGCTGGCCTCAGGATATAACTTAGCTTCATAAATGAACTTCATTTCATAATTCCATACTAAATATTGGGACTTTAGGATCCAACAAAGTAGTAAAATCAGAAATTCTCCCTCTGGCTTCCCATGCATCTGTAACACTGATGTTAGAATTTAGCTGTCAGCTGGCTTATATTGTTTTCTGTCTGCTTTATATCGATCAGTCAGGCCATAGTCCATTCTGAGTGTGTATCTGGCAATGTGCACATGTACCAAGCATGAATTGGCCCTTGTCTTTAAGGAATTAGTTGTCTGGTAGATGAGATAAAACTTAAAAATATGGAAAAAAATAAATGTTTATCTTATTACAACTGTATTCTCAACATGTAGACTTTGCATTTGCCTGTTATATGGTAATGAATGAAAGGTGTATTAGACCACAACATATAGCTGGTTAGCTCTTAGCAAACTCTCTAATTTGCATATATGGAAATGACCATAAAGGTTTCCTGCTTCCTCCAGAACTGGTTTTCTTTCAAGAGGCATGTGCTCTGTATCTACCTTTAATATTTTCAGCTACTTTCCCCCTCTTACCTGTGTAAGATTTTCACTGAGGCATTTTCTGGAAGTAATTGAATATGTGGTGAAGAACTGAACAAATCCCCATGGAGATGACAAGGCTCGACAAGTGATTGAATTGTCACTCATTTGCTCAATGTTTTAGCCTAAATGCTATTTGTGGATGCTCCTCAAAATAATCAGAATTTCAAATCTTCAAAGTGTCACATTAATGTATTTGCCACAAAGCCTAATTGAAGGCTTTAAGAGCATAGTGTTTGAAATATATTTAGTCAACAAATGGGCCAGGGGCCTCAGCTTTCCATAGCAGAGAGAACCTGACATGCCATAGCCAACCTGGTGTTTTTCTGCTGGCTTGCATGTTCCCCTTCCCACTCTTTCCTTTATTTTTGTGAACCTTGGTTTTGAAGACCACAGCTTGACATTGTAGGTGAATCATTATTGACTGTCCACTGTTATTTCCCTGCTGGTTTCTATGTTTAGTTGACGAAAGATGCGCTATCCCTTCTTAAGAAGGGGTTCTGATTTCTGACTAATAACAAACACTGATCCAGATGGGTACCTGTCCACCAGAGTCCTGACTCCCTCTGGTTTGTAACTAGGTGACTGCAAGGTTGAAATTGAGTCATATACTCCTGGCTGTGCCAGCAGTTCTTGTAGAAATGTCGTCCACTGTGGACAATGCAAAATATTGTAAAGTAAAAAAGCAAAGCCCTCTTGTGCATTTTTAATATTTTAATGATCTCTTGAGATTTTTTTAAAAAAAATTTCTCTTTCCACTGACATTCCTTGAAATGTAATTGGGAATAACACTATACACACACACACACACACACATATACATATATACATATATATATAAATATATATGGCAGCGAAGATTGCAACCTTACACTTGAGGAATGAAAAAAGTGTAGTGTATTTGTGAATTCCAATTAATACAGAAAGTAGGTTCCCAAAGGATATAAGTAGATATGATGTGAGGCTAAAAACAACATTTACACTTTGTAAAAAAGAAACTGGGTTAATTTGTTTCTCATTCATTTATTCATCCAAAACCTTGTGACTTAGCTCCTACTCTATGATGGACATGGTGCTTAGTGTTAACTATTAAGTGTAATTTGTTTTTACATGAGGACTGAATTTTCACTGTAATGCATGGCTTTCATGGCTCACAATGTGCAGAAATTCTTTCTAATTACGTATGTAGAACTGATGATATTTTTAAATGATAAAATACTAAACACAAGCACACATAGTCTGGAATTCCCACATGGCAGAGGTGGACAGAGAAAGCAAATAAGGGGGTGAAATCATGGCAATAGTTGGCACTTGATCGTAAAAGAGGCAACTTCAAGATGGCAGCATCACCTCCTCTGATTATTAATAAATAAATATTGACATTAATTGAGCACTTTTCATCTTCAAAGCACTCTACAATTATTAATTAGTCCTCTTAGGACTATTTGAGTATAATTTCTGAAGTTTGCATTTAAATAGGATATCCATGATGGTGGGTGGTTTTTTTTGGCTTCAAGTAGAACAGCTTTGTTATTTATTTATTTTCAATTCTTAGATTTAAAAAAATGGAATTACAGATAGTAGGGTGAATGTAGCTAAGTAGACATTCCAAGAAAGGTTGTCTCAGGGCATCGAGTGCAGGGACTAGAATTGCTGCATTTGCATATTCTCACAGCAATGGACCTAGGTTATGGTTCAGTTTCCCTAAAGGCTTTCAACCAAGGGGAGGTCCTTTACAGGTCACCAAATGAATCCGCGTTTGTACCCAAACCTTTGTGCGGGGTGTCATCTCTGCCTGGAGCTGTCACTCCAACTGCTGCCATTTTCCCTCTGCCTACTAATTCCTGTGCATCTCAGCTTTATATTTTATAACACAGAAGCATGTCCTAAACCCTGGATTTTTTAAATATCATTTAACAAATGTTTATTAACAAATAAAAGGACTAAGAAAATAAAAACATAGGTCCCTTTCTGAGAGCCCATTGATACACAAGAGAACCAAGATTATATTAATAACTACTATACAGTGTAACAAGTATTTTAAAAAAATAATGTTTTTTACAGTAGGTTTTATGTTTGCCAAAAAAATGAGGGAAAAATAGAGTTCTCATATACTTCTTTAACACAAGCCCTGTCCCCCTCTACCCGCCAACCCCTGAATTTTTCCCTATTATTAACATCTTGCATTAGTGTGATGCATTCCTTGGAATTAATGAGCCAGTAGAAAATTGTTAATTAAAGTCCACAGTTTCCATTAAGATTCATTCTTTATCTGTATATTCTATGTGTTTTAACATGTATAATGATATATTTCTACAATTTTAGTATCATACAGAATACTTTCTTTCATTACATGTTCTTTTGGGTGTCAGTTAATACAAGTTTGACTTCTCCATATGCACTCACCTTTGTCACAGCCACACCTGCATCTCAAGGAAGTTGTGTTCCTTTGGTGACTGCTTCTACAAACAGTGAAACATCAGTTCTCTCAGCTCTACTGAGCAAGGAGTTTCTCTTTCCCCAGAGAAATACATTTCATTCAACCTGAGTTGAAGGTAAGACCAGGGTCTAAAGGTTGGTGATGAAAAGAGGACACTGGCAATTTAATCCAGTTTGACTTATAAGAGGCATTCCCAAACATTTTGTGCCTGTCATGCATCTTGTCCAATTAGGGAGAATCCTGGCACCTTTTTGTGTTTGCGAAACCTATCACCTCCCCCACTTCTGGACTGTTCAGTAGCACCTGCCCTCTCTATGAGGCTACAAATGATCACACTGATTGTCAGCAGCGAATCTCCTCTGTATTTTGGAAGGGCAGTCGCAGCTTATTTAACCCAAACAGATATACTGGCTTATGTGCATTTTTTAAATATCATTAAACCTTTGCTGAACTACGATCTCCTACTTAGTATACAGGGACACTCTTTTCATATCAACATAGGCATCAAATTGCTTTGTGATTTATTTGCCTATGTCCATCTCCCCTTCTAGCAGGCAAGTTACATAATGAAAAGAAACTATTGTTTTTGTTTACTCTTGGATCCCTCAAATATTTGAACTTTGCCATCCACATGATCGAGTCTGAATTTCTGAATGAATTTAAAACACAAAAATAAAAACATTTACAAAGTAGATATGGGGAGATGAACAAACTAGAAAATTAATTTTCTGCAATGCTTTAAGGAGATGGTTTGAAAAAAATCCCTAACTTTGCCACCTAGTCCTCACACCTAATGAATGTGTAATGGCACAGAGAGGCTGAAAGGAAGGAGAAGTACGCATATGCCTTGTAATGTTGCGGCAATAAAACCTTGATGAGAACAACATATGTGCCTCAAATTGAGCCACCTTTTTTCCTCAAAGCTCCTCAGAATACCATCTTAAACCACTGAGGATAAAGATACTGATAATAATAAGGGTGATTTTTCATTGTCTCAGTAAGGAGACCCACTTTCATGACCTAGAGGGGAAATTTCAGACCCTACTCAAAGAACCTCCAATCTGTCCAGAGATGCATGGCTCCTGAGAGGCTCAACCATAGACTTTCTGTTGTCCTTTGATCATCCTTTGGAAGGCTGTCCCTGGTACCCCCCTGTATCTAGACCAGGTGCCCCTGTTAGGGCCCCCTTAGCATGTTGCAACCTCTCTCATTTTCCTCTCACATTGGATTGCAATTGCCTGGATACTTGCCCATTTTCTCCACCAGGCATTAGGCTACATTATGAGAAGAACCCTGTCTGCCCTGCTTACTGTTGTGTCGCTTATGCCTAGCTCACTATCTGGAAACTAATATGAGGGGAGGGAAGGAAGGGAAGAAGGAAGGGAAGGAAGGGAAGAAGGAAGGGAAGGAAGGAAAGAAGGAAGGGAAGGAGGAAGGAAAGAAGAAAAGGAAAAAGGAAGGAAGGAAGGTCAGTTTCATATCTAGAAATCGTAAACTTTCTCTATAAAGCCCCAGTACATCAAGGTTTAAATGTTTCTCCTAGAACCTTCACTCATAAGAAAACCCTGAGCTTTAATGGGAAAAGCAAAAGGCCTACTTAGCAAGGTAAACTAGTTGGCCCACAGCTTCTTTGGAACTATCCTTGATAACTATGATTAGCTTTGATTTTGCCTTCCCATCTGTCTGATTTATATTGGATGACAGTGGACTAACTGACCTCAGCTATAGTTTACTGCTGTGTTCCATGGGATACCTAATCACTGCAGCCACATATGGAGATGGTGCTAGCACTAACTCACACTGTGGTCTTGTGCTGGTGGGCATTGCATAATCCTGATGCCTTTTTCTTAGTTGACTCTGGGCCATGTTTGGTTTTGCGTCTTTCTGTCTTCTGAAATGAGTAATTTGCTTGTACCCGGTGGGCTTTGTAATTCATACAGGCCAGACAGTCTCTTTTCACTTACTACATATTTCCTTTTTTTATTCCTATCATTCATGTCTTATTGCTCACCTTCACTGAAGGCAGGGATCATACCACATATTGCTTTGTTATATCTTTCCATGGTTAGCATATTAGCTCGAACACAATAGGTACTCAATATTTTTAAAAATGATGAAATATATAAAAAGCAAAGGGAAATTTCTTATCAGAAATAGAAGTATTTCTAATTCAATTCATATATACTTCTAAGCCTCTAAGATTCTAGGATTTATAGTAATAATTTAAGATATTCAAAAATAATTTTCAAAACCAGTGGGTATATTTGTAGATATATTATCTGTGTTTTTATTGAGTCAAAAAAAAACCTATCATACAGTGCTTGTTCAGTTTCTTTTTATGCTGGAAACCAAACTCCTGGAGGTAAAAGATGCTATTGCACACCATACACTCTCCTACTCTGTCACCACCCACGCAGACCTACTAGGCTCCGTCCTCATCGATGTCCCGAATGGCACTCAGCAGCAGAAAGGTCAGAAACAAAAAGCTCCGAGTTCGTAAGATTTAAAGGCAAGTTATCAGTTGGACTGGAGCCCCAAACCATACAGGCTATAAGGTCAGAGCTTAACTGTTTTTCCATTTTATTGCTCAAGGACAAGAGAACTTGATGCATGAGACTCCCACCCCATAAACCGTCTACTGTGGTGGCCATTTCATCACGTATGGTCACAAGTTGAGTACTGACCACACAATTTAAATTGACAACAGCAGGGCCCTGGTGGGCATGTGAAAAGCAATGTCACACACAACATCCCTTTCCTAATTATTAGGACCTGGACAGGAGGCAGGAGGGAATGAGGGGTGAGGTGGCAGGGAGAGGGAGGGGCAGGGAGGCACAGTGACATTTTCCATCTCAGGAGTACAAGATTCATTACCTCTGATGAAAAGTCACCAGGCTGCGGTGAGTCCTGACATACTCCGTGACAGGAGAAAGTGACATGGCCATTTGACATTCAGGGCTAGAAGGTTGCCGGTTTGTAATCACTAGTTAAAATTGAATCTTGTACATTGCACCCTGCCAGCACAGCTCAACTCTTGATAATTATTTGGATGCTACTGTATTTGGATTTTATTTCCCCAGCAGAGAGGGGAAGTTGGATTTATAGTTTACTGCTGGGTTAAGATTGGAACAAGCTAGATCTTTTTTATGGTTAATATGGCAGAGCCAAATAAATCTAGAGATGTTTTTGTCCCCATTTTAATTCTAAACCACTTGGGGGTGGGGGTAGGGAGCCACAAAGAAATCAAAGGGTGCGTCTTCTAATTTTCCATGAACAAGCTACAATTCTGTCTGCGCTAATATTTTTCTCTTTTTTTTTTTTCCTTTCACTTCATGTTGCTTTAAACCAGCCATCTGGACACAGACAGGGCTGGGAAACGTCATTTTGCAACAGCTATAGCCCAAACTGCCTCATGGATGAGGATGTAGATGGTCAATGCTACTTAACAACCACTTCCTCTTTACCTGGGGGTCAGGAAAAGGGCAAGAGAGATGTTTTACAATGGGGTCCTTTTAGTATAATTACAGAGTGGCCTTGAACTCTTGATTTGCATACAAGCATGCAGTGATTTCAATAAGAATATTCTCTTCCTTTACACCCACCCCCATCCTGAGGCACTAAAGCTTCTGGTTGTTGCAGGAACACAGCCTATATTCACCACATTAAGCCTAGAAGGGTCCCCAGTGTTTGATTTGATAGGTTTAATCTAACATTTTGCGGAGTTGCACCCTTACAAAGGTGATTTTAGTTTTGGGAAGAGCCAGATGTCACAGGCACCGAATCTGGGCTGTAGCAGGGCTGAGTCACCTGGGTGATTTGATGTTTTGCCACAAAACTCTACACCAGACACCATGATGCAGGAGGGAGCATGTTGTCGTGATGAAGCTGCCAATCACCAGTTGCCCATAGCTATGGCCTTCTGAATTATCCAAATAGTTTCTGTGGAGGAATGTTCAAGCTTTATGGAAAACTTGATGCAAATTTGTTGCTCTACTCACTCATTTTGAATGCAATGCCCACACAGTGCACATGCTCACTGAATGGGGTCACCACCCCACTGACTAGTGCAGTGAAGTCGGCATCGTTCATGCATGCACATTCCAGTCCACTCTCCTTGGCTGCCAGGGTACATCGATGTTACGCAAACCATTCTTTATTATATTAACAATGGCTGGACTTTTTCTGGACAGATCTAGTAAGTCACCACTATTTCTTAGAGAAAAAAAAATTCCCCAACACAGCAAAGATAGGTAGGGCATGGCGAAGAGTTTGTTGGGAAGAAGCCTGGAAGATTGGCATTCATTTCTTTGGGGGACCCATACCCAGGACATGGTGCTGACTCTCAGCCTTGCTGGTGCTGAAGCCTGATTTCTATCAGCTGGTTGTTGTTTCATCACAGAACTATCTCATTACTTACACATCCATTAAGTTTGTGAGAATGACATATGGAACCAGAATGCTTTATGTAATTCACAATGAGGAATAAAAATGCAGCAGGATTTGGAATGTGCAAAGGTCACATGACCAGTGCAGACTTTACAGGTAATCCAGCCAAATCCTACACTGAAGGTGTCCTGGTGATCAAGGAATCACCGGGAAACTTAAGATGGACGCAACTCTTCGCCCTCTTACTGATAGGGTAGTTGTAGCCAAGGTTGCCTTCACCAAATCCAGGACTGACTTCAGGAGCTGGAGGGAGCATCCTTAGTGTGAAGCTCCCTTCCTTTGAGTAGTGCTGGGATGGGCACTGACAGTCTCTCTGCTCCTTTGTTCAGCCTTCAATAGCAAACACCACCTCCTCTGCCTACTCCCCACTTCACACTAGAGAGATTGTGTTGATCTCAGGGCTCAGCTTTCCAAAGGCAGTTGTATTTTTCTGCTTTTCTAGTCGCTTGCAGACATAAACAACTCAGAATGAATGAATTCATTACTTGCTTTTATTCAACTAGACAATACACTGATAGAATGGGGCACCTTAAGCAGAGGTTTTTTTATAAAGTCAAAGCAGGAATTTCTGAACAGGAGTAAGTCTAGGGAAGTCACTGAGTTTTGAGAAAGTTGACCATAATATAGAAGAATGAGAATACATGGGAAAGGATATGAATAACTAAAGGAGAATACAGGACAAAGAAAAGGGACAAGAAGAAAGGAAGGGAAGAGAAGAGAAGGGGGAAAGGGAAAGGAGGGGACTAAAGGAAAAAAACTTATCGAGGGGGCTGAAATCACATCTGTCATCTCCTAATGGTGACAGACTAAAAAGTGACTTGAACACTGTAGTTGCTGAAGTGATGACCTGTCATTAATGGAGGCTATCTGGCTTGGTTAGATGGGGTGTGTTGAAAGGAATAAATTTACTTTTTAGTCATATCATACCTCAGCTGCTCCTACTGATAGTGAGTGACTGGATTAAGAATAGTGTTTTCTCTTCTTATGGACATCAGTTACTTTATTTGGGAAGAATAATCTCAATTGTTTATCACCTAGGTCAGAAGGCAAAAAGGCAAAGTTGTAACTGCTATGGGAGGATTTCATCAACAACATTGCTCATGGCAAACGGAAGGGCAGTCCTCATGTTGTGATAGCTGGGAAAGACCTACTCCTTTCTCCCCCATACGAAATTTCACACACTGTGTATGATTCACTTCAAGGCCCCCTTTTCCATGAAGTCTTCCCTGACTTACTAGCAGTTGACCTTTCCTTCTCTAAATTTCTGTAGACTCTTTCTTCTATTAATGCATCAGCTATGCTGGATTTTAAAGTCCTTTCTGTATTTCCTACTTATACATCTTGCTTGAGTGAGCAATGATAGCCTGGAGCTAAGAAGTTTTTGAGACCTAAACCTTCTGGAAACTCAATTTTCTTATCCATTAAGATGAAGAAATGGGAATATGGGCCTCCAAGGTCACATCTAGTTCTGATGTTCTATGTTGTCCTTCCCTTGTGCTTTTCCTTGAAAGAAAATATATTTTTCTTTGTTGAATTTGCAAAACCCTGAGTTCAATCCGATATAAGCAGAGCATCGTTAAGAGCAATGCTCAGAACTAGACTGCAGGCACACCGTAGGCATGCCCACACGAGAGCCCTCCAAATGCAGTGACACGGCAGGAGCTCATTCCGGTGCAGTCCTCTCATGAAGTGGCTCTGCTGCTTCTGCAACTAGAACGCAGGGACTTTGTGTTTAGATGGCATCAAAATATATTTTTAAAAACATTTGCAGTGGACAGTGTTGCATCCGAGACTCTTCCTAGCCTCGTGTCGTTTGCGCATGTCACTGAGGAGATCAAGCTGTCTGGAGCCTTGCCTCATGCAGCCCGCAGTTGTGAGCTCTCACCACAGATCTGGATGCAATTAGCGTCTTGATACTGAACACAAGTAGTTTTATCACACAATCAAGAACACACAGCAAGGTTAGGTGTTGTTATTGCTGAACAGTAGAAAAAAGGAAGAATGTGAAGGTAACATTGCTCACAGATGAAAAGAACATAGCCTGCAACCAGACACCTAGGAGAGGGTGGCTTGTATTTTGATATTATTTTACCATGAATGCTAGTGTTCCTTTGAAGCATATCGATGATATTCACTGGCATTACACAACTGGTGATAAAATCATCAATATCTCATTGAACTGGGGAAATGGGAGAGAATTCGTGGCAGCCTGAGGTGAAGCCAAAAGAGTAGACCACTGGATTTGAATGGATTTTCTTTACTTTCCTTAGAATCTGTACGTTGTCCAAGAAGGAAAATTCTTGTCACTAAGCGGGGTCGGAGCTCATTACTTGGCTTAGAAACACAAGGAACAGGAGCCTCCTTTTCCCCAATGTGCCCGCAGTGCCTCCTGACAATTCGGCAGCACCTTTGCCCTGCCTTTCTAGGGGCTCATTCAAATGCAGAGGAAAAACACAGGTTTGCCTTTTGTGTCACTCTCTTAATCAAAGTGATTTTCTGAAATGCAGCCATAGAAAATAGACTCTTTCATTTCAGTTTTTACAGTGTTAGGCCAACCTGAGCCCCTCCTTAAAATGTCAGGAAAACAAAAACTGTCCCCACCTGAAGGCCTCTTCACTTGTCTTGAAAGGATTTTTTCGGCTGTTTCCCTTAAGCTGCTTTCTCCTTCTGTGCAACTTCCCAATCCCATTCACGAACTGTTGCCATGGTAAATAATTATATCACAGATGAATTGTGTATACTTCCTTTTCATAGCTGGAAGAGAAATTGTAGAGGAAAGGGGAAAAAAATCAAAATCCTTTAAAATTACAGGGGAGATAGCTGAGGAAGGATTGCCTCCTAGTTAACATAATTAGCTCCATGAATTATAAATTGATATTAGAACTTGCTCTTTATGACAAAAGGAGTAATTATATTTACTCATGTAAAATTAAACAATACCAAAAAAAATTAATGGGACTCACCAGAAGCTCTCTTGACATTATCATAAAATTCAGAGATCTGAATAACCCGCAATCTGAAGTGATTTAAGCTGCATAAACTTTAATGCTGCTCAGCTTTGCTATGTAGAAATATATCTCCTAGCTAGTTTATAATTGAACTCCCATGTTCAAAAAATCGTATACACACACACAAACCCCCACAACAAACAACCCTTAAATGGCTTATTTCTTAGACTGGTGCATAGAAAAAGCCAGATTTTCTGTACCTGCATAGGATGCAGAAATAAATTCCACAGAAGGCTATATATCTATATCTATATCTATATCTATATAGATATATATATATATATATATACACACACACACATATATATAATTATTGACTGTTTCAAAGTCAAAGTCTCCACAATAGAGGGTGACCTGTTTATTTAAACGATTGTCAGATGCATCCAGTAGTGGGCCTGATCTGAGAGAAAGTTGGTGTGTCTAACTAGTTGTGCACTCCAGAGGGATTTTCATGGGGGGCATGCGATGTGTCGGAATGGCCATGGGTCAGAATGGCAGTGTGGTGATACCTCAACATATCTGATCCAGGTCTCCTAAGACCTATGATTACCAGCATTTCAAACCAGCAAGTACCTGTCTCAGCCCTAGGAAGACAAAATAATAGGGAGGAGTCACCGTTTGCACCCAATTTTATAAGAGCCATATGGATGTTTATAGACAATTTTGGTCTCTTATTAAATTATGGAGTACTGTTTTCTATTCTTTACATCTTCCAAAAATTTTTTGTAGGGGATGAGAGAGTGCTAGATTTACTAAACAAGAAAACCAAATTATCCTCTAGAAATTCTTACTTTTATTGTTCTTATCTTTCTTCATCATTGGATGCCAGTGTTATATTGCCTGCATCCCTGTGTCCGGCCAGGTTCTGATACTGTGAACTAGAGTTCCACTCTGCGTGCCGGGTACAGGTTGAATGAAGCCAGTCACATTTTACCTGGAAACCACTTTTCATAGGATCTGACTACCTTCCAGCATTCTATGAAAGCTGTACAAATATCTGTTCGCTTCCACCTGTCATTATGTTTGGAACTCCTCATGCTACTCACTCATGTAAGGGAAGACACAGGAGCCTCCTTTAAAATGTGTGACTTATCTAGCAGATTGAATCTCTCTATGAAGCTGTTGATGCAACTGTATGAAACCAAGGGAAGAGAATACTTACTTGCATCCTAGTAGAAGGGCCTCAGGTGAATACCGGTGTCTTTGGAGAAAACTTTAGTTTGTGCATTCATTCGTCCGTTGATTTCTTTGGGGCAGTCAACATCATTTATAATTGTACACTGTATGTAGGAATGGGAGATGGAGAGTAGCAAATAAAAGCCAAAGCTGTTTCCTATATTTCCAGAATTTATGAATCCTGGAAACCCAGGATTTTCATTTGCAATAATACATAGCCAAAGTGATGTTTACAATCAAGCCTTAAGAATATGACAAAATGATTAAATCATATGTTAAGTGAAAAAGCAAGATATAGAATTGCTATTCTGATGATGCCTGGTATGTGCATATGGGATGACAATCTGTCACTGCTTTTCCTTCTGGCCATTCTTTCTGCTCCAGGACTTCCTAGAGTCTAGATGATTCACTGCTATTGGAAGTATCATCTAGTCTGCCCCTTACTTTTCATTTGAGGATGTTAATTTAGGCTAGTCTATTGGAAATGGGTAGTAGGCTGGGGATCTATACCTCAGGGGAGAACTAGAATCTTTCATTTCAGGGTATCATTCTGGGGCTCCTTAGGAGACAGATGGTGCACCTAAATAAAGTAATTGAGGAGAGATTAGTAAAGGGCCCATTTACAAAAACATAGTCAAGATTAAGAGAAATTAATAAAGGATGATGCAGTATTTCAGGACTAGTGACAGAGAGGAGTCATCACCATCCTTGAAAGGGCAAGATGCATAAGTGGTCACCAGAACTTGGAGATGGAAGCAGTAAGCAAGGAATACCAAACAGGAGTTGTAGCCTCTGGTAGAGGGACAGAGAGAACCTGTGGGAACTTGACTGGATATGACTAAGAAGAATGAATACCCGTATTCAACTCTCTACCTGCCCTGTGTCTTCTGCTGGTATCTTCCATCGGCCAAGTTTGATGGGAAGTCAGAAGGCAATTGCTCTTTATTTTAGTTTATGAAGATTGGTTTCTTGGTACAAGAAAGCATGATGCAGAGGTAAGAGGAGTAGGTTTGGAGAGACAAATAAGAAACAGCTAACACAACTTAGTGAATAACACACTACAGGAGATAACTTTTTGAAAGAGTAGAAACTTTTTCACCATAGAAAATTATATATTCTCAGGTGAAGAGTTCTGTTATCAAATTTAAAAAATGATGTTGGAAATATGGTATGAATCTTTGTTATAGACTATCTCTTTGAGTTTACTTTGAAGTTAAATACATTTTTAAACCAAATAAATCATTTAGGTTAGTCAAATATGTTTTGACTAAGTTTTTGAAATCTGACTTGTCTCACCAATAAGATGGTTTCAAAAACAATTTTGTTATATTACTATATCAATGGTGATTTCCATGGGAAAATTCTATCATTGGTGATACCCTTGATTGGACTTTGCTGGGTTTTTGTTCATAATCTTACTTTCTTCACCACAGTAGGCTCTGCTTTCAATGTCCAAGGAAATCAGTTTTGTTTTCCTCTCAGATTATGTGCCTGGAGGCTCACGCTATGTTTTATATTGAGGATATTGGTGGGGGGAGTATTTTCTGATGATGGGACATGGCTGACTTTTATTTAGAATTACTGTGTTATCATTTGTAAATAACTCACTATATGTATGTGCCATGATTATTTACTCTAGGGGAAACAAATGATATTCTGGGCATTTTCTTTTTTCTTTTTTTCTCCTTCAGTCTAGCATACTGGTATAAATAAATAATAGCATAAACTGCTTTTTTAAAAATAGGCAATATTAAAATTTCCCTTTTAAAATTGACCATCTTTTCACTCATTTCTTAGAATATTTATCTAATATATTCTATAAATCTCTCTCTTTTAGTGTATATCTGCAGTTTTGTTGATACTACATAACCACATACAGGTTACTAATAATGACAATTGTCTTTGTCACATCTTCTCATGGGTAGATAGTAAGGGCAGTAGAGAAGAGGAACTAAAGTTAAAGAAAAAACAAATACAATTAGAAACTAAGATTCATTTGTGGATAATATGTAAGTCTGGATATACATAGACAAAACAAGGTCAAACCAGAGATGGCAGAGGGCTGGCCCCTCTGCTGTCACATGGTCTCTCCCAGGAAAGGCACCGGGGAGATCAGCAGCGACAGTCCTCGGACCAGGATGCAGACCTGCCGTCGCCCTCGTGCTGGGGACCTCAGCCTCCACGTCACAGAAGGCCAGCCCCAACCATGACTTCCGGAAAGGCCTGAAATGTCAGACTTCTCAGTCTCAGGCCTCATTTCTAATGGAAAGAACCTTTGAAAAATTTGCATGAATGCTCTGTAATGTGCAGACAACATGCTTTCTTTTCTATCATGTTCCATTAAAAAGGTAGTGCATGATATGATCTGGAGTGGTAGAATTTAAACATATAACATCACTCGTGCTCATTTGTTCTGTGGGAGTTATCAAGCAAGGATATTTCGGGAAACAAGATACAATTTTAAAATAATAACTATATAATTTATAATTAATGCCAGATAGTGTGGTAAACACTTGACAGGCATTATGTAATTTTATCCATTTAAAAACTGTAAGGGGAATTATTATTTCTATTTTACCATTGAAGAACTTGAACTTCAGAGGATTAGGTAAGCTAGCCAAGATCACCAGCTAGTAGCCAGAATGTACTCTCTCTAGTCATGATGAATATCCACTATTGAAGACATAATTTTCTTAATAGTTTGGTAAGATAAGCTTCATGTTATCAACAAATAAACTGGATTTAGAGAAGATGAATGCTTTTCTGGGGCCATCCAGGTACCAAACTTATGGCTGAGATTTGAACCCCAGGCTGCCAGGATCTTGAGTTAAGGCATGTATTCTCCCGACCCCACCTGGATGTCTGCTTGGTAAAGTCATGCATTTAAAAATTCATTGCCTACCTAATTCATTAATGGAAACTTGGGAGTATTTGACTGTATGCTTCTTTGGGTCAGAGCCTGCTTCTTCTTCCAGAACTTTCAGATCGTTTACTGCCCCATCTGGGCAGTAAAAGTAAGCACTCAGTGCTCCTTGTCATCCACCCAAAGGTGAGAGGAGGAAGTTCAGCTTGTTCAAAGTTGCTTGAGCACCTGAAATAGTGGAGAATCATCATCAGTTAGAGGTTAAATATGGAATGAAAATCAGATCGCGGCGTTTGAAATAATAGCTGCATTCACATCTAAGCTCTCCATTGACTGGATGCTGAGAAACTACCTCAGTAACAAACAGCACTGGAGGTCGGAATGGCATTCTGAATGGCTCCTGGCCTGCTGGCTGAAATCCTCATCAGGGCAAGCTCCAAAAAGAAGTTATTTCACCTAAAGCCTGTCAACTTCTATTAGATCACCCTGGGCATTAATTTCAATTTTCATGTTTCTGCACCATAAAAAAAGGACGAAAAAAACTTTGTATGTGCCAAAGCTTAGCTGCCAACTGCTGGGGGAAAAAAATTTGATTTCTATTGAATACTGCACTTTGGAATGAAAGAAAACATTGTCTAAATGAAGCTGAAGCTCTCAGTCACCTATTCCTATATTACTGTGAAATCAATTATGTGGGCTTTTTCGAAAGTTACTGATTGTAGCAAATTGAATGGCCTTCATTTCAGCATAATTTGGAGAGGTTGATGTAATCAGAGACCTTACACCACAGTGAGATACAAGATTCGTGATATTCAGATGGGAAAAAGCTACAGTGGTTAAGCTTGTTCCTTACCTTCCGCTTACCGGCTGTAAGGCTTTCATAAGTACAAATGAAATTGTTTTGATGAAGGCGGTGAGGGTTCTGAAGAGATGTGTGAGGGGGTAAGGGAATGGAAATAAGGTTGATGGAAATGGCACTGTTGTCTTTATATGCAAGGAGGCTGCAGAACCTGATCCAAGACCTAATTGGCTGCAAATGAAACACTTTAGTATCAAATCTTGAGTTATACCTCAGAGCTGAGGTTCAAGCTTAGATGGGAGGAGAGGTGAAATACTTGATTTTTCTTGCCACGAATATTCGTTCCACTTCATTCTTTTGGAAGTCTAGAGGCCCAAATAATTGCTCTTCCAATTATAAATTGATTATCTCCTACTCCAAGACAATTTTTGGTTTGAGAAAATTCCTGACAGGCTTGGTTTTATTACATTTGCCTAAATGAAATATATTGTATGCGTTTATATGTGGGAAGCAGCATATTTGCAGTTTAAGCATTTCTACGTTGTAATAGGTCAATTAGCATTGCCTGATACTTAAACAATATGGTTTGCTCCAAATCATTGGCAAAGTGACCATATTCCATCAAAGGTCTCGAGTTATTGTGAGCACACGTTACTTGACTTTAGGAGATGTGAGATGCTAAACAGTAGTATAGTTCTTACAAAGTGCTTGGGTCTTATTTTAGCTTTTAGAATTAGTGTGGCTTTGACTTGGAGAAACAGACAACAACAGCACTGTTTCCTTTTGTATGCATAAGCCTTCAGATTTGTTCTTCTTGCACCAATTACAAAAAGCCCAGCTTGAGAACATAAGGTTGGCACCCACTGTCTCTGTATACTGAAGATAGCTCCCTCAGTTGGAGCTGACTGTTGATCAGAGCTGAGAGACCTTGACACAGTGAGAGAAAAAGGACCTGGGTTCAATCTTAAATCCTTTGCCTTGAATCCATGGTTTACCTGACAGAACTTTAAAGTCTTCACATGTACATAGGATACATTCTGAAGGTTCATTAAAGGATTAAATTACAAAATGTATGTATGTCAATGAATACATAACAATGAGAAAAAATTAGTTATTTTAATCTACTCAACTAGATTGTAAGACCTTTAAAATAATAGTTACACTTTCCTATTTGCATAGAATGCACCTGGTATACATTAGGGGTTTGATAATTTATTGCCTGAGGCAACATGATGTTTTGGAAAGAGAATGCATTAGAGTTCAAAAGCTCAGTGAGGATTTCCCTTCACCACTGTTCTCTAGGGACACCTGTGGCCTAGTCGAGGTGACACATAAAAGTGACCATCTCACAGCATTCCTCTACGTGGGGACACATGACCCAGGGCTGGGATTGATGCACCCATCATCCCTCCTGTTAGAAGCTAGACTCATGTTCAGTTCCAACCACGAAAGACTTTCATAATCCTGAAATTATTACCATTTGTACACTGCCCAAAATAATTGCTAATGCTGTTCATAAGAGAAAAATGTTAACAAACAACATTACAGGGGAAGTTTTGAACTACCTCAAGATTAAATTATTAAAAAATGAAACCTGGCAATCTCCAAATTTTTACATAGTATGTGCTAACCCTACCAGCTCTCACTATTGTAATAAGTTCAAGTGGATTTCTACTTTGTCTGTATTTTTTAAATTTATGTACTCAGAAGTTAAAAATATACACACACACAGTTTTGTTCCCTTAGTTGCATCATTTACTTAAAATTTTAAAAGATTTTATTTGTTTGTTTTTAGAGAGGGGAAGGGAGGGAGAAAGAGAGGGAGAGAAACATCAATGTGCGGTTGCCTGTTGCCCACCCTCAACCAGGGACCTGGCCTTCAACCCAGGTGTGAGCCCTGACTGGCAATCAAACCAGTGGCTCTTTGATGCACAGGCTGGCACTCAATCCACTGAGCCACACCAGCCAGGGCTGTTTCCTTAAATACTTACTGAAACTCAGTGAAATAACAAAAGGCCACTTTTGCTTGAGATTTTTTTTATAATCAATCATCTAGGGAAGAAAATCAAACACATATAAATATTAGAAAAAATATGACTCTAATCCACTGCCAGATTTTGTGGGAGACAATTATTGTCATAAAGAAGAAAGTCAGAGTCTATCTGAGACTATTTAACAAAGGGATGACTTAGCCATAAAATAAAACGTGACAGATACCTTGAAGAGAACAGAAGGCAGGAAAACATCCCAGGCATTGATAAAACACGCATTTAAACTGGATGATAAGACTAGGAATTGTGTACATTACTGATATTTTCAAATTTAGTCTGAATGCTTTGGATTAAAACACATTCTAACTGCATTCTAACTCTTTTATCCCCTTGATCTGAACACTTTTCTTAACATGTGCAATTCATCTGATAGTCTCATATGTAAAGTGTCTAAGCAGATTTCTTCATACCACCTAAAAGTTGCCATTTTGCTTTTCTCTCATTTGCTTCATACAGGCTGTGCTATGATTATAAAATTATTACATAATTATTGGTTGCATTTATTCCATCCTGTAATACTATACTACAATATCTGTGTTCATTCAAAAATAAACGCTAACCACATTATCCATATTAATCTATTTCACTTTAAACACTGTCACGATGTCCTGCTGCATGCGAGTCATATGATAGGCTCTACCAGTCCTGTAACGAAGATTTACCCCATGAACTATCGGAGGTTTTCCTTCACATATTATTGAAAAGATCAGAGAAAGAACCTGAAGTAATTGGAGAAACATTATCTCTAAAAATAATATTTAAAAAGAACAGAACTCTCCAAAGATAGAATAAATCACCTTATGAGTGTCCTGTTAGTGAAGACTTTTAGAGAGAGAGATGGGGTGACCTGTTTGTTCTTTCCAGGCTGCTGGAAGAGAAATTATGATTTAGACTAGGGTTTGGATTCCAAGACTCCTCTGTTTCCATCCATACTATCCCAGCCTCTCACTACTCCCCTTGACTTTCAAACTTTCAGTTTCCTCATCTCTAAGATGGAGATAATGCAACCTTCCCCATTATTTGCCATAAGGATTGAATTACAGAGTATTTTAAGAATATTTAGTTCAGCATCTGGAATCCATTGTCATTCTCATTTCTCATGTTACCCATTATTATTAGCTTTGCTGAAAAGATACTCACTCCCAAAAGCCAACACCTCCAAGATCCTTTTCCCGATTTCCTATAGTCAAAGGTATCACTCCCTAAATCTAATACATACTTGTATTTGAACATCTCTGTTAATATTTATCACACCATCTCGATATGTATTTCATTTCCTCTGCTTCATTGTCAGCTTCTTGAGAATAGGTACCACAATGCAATTCACCTGGGTATCCTCAGGAAATGAATAGGGTAACAACAAAAACGCACATTTATTGAGAACTAATATATGTCAGATATGCTTTTCTGGGCTTTTTTATTCTTCTCAATATTACTATGTCAAAGGTAGTAGTATTATTCCTAGCTTGAAAAAGAAGAAGAAGAAAAAAAAAAAACCCTGATGTTTAGGAGGGTTCAGCAACTTGATGAAATCACTTAGCTACCAAGAACTTGGGATAGGTTTTAAAACAAAACTAATTCTGGAACTCACCTCTGTACTATGAATGTGGCAGTCTTGATCTGAATCCAGTTCCTGGCAGTGGAGATTCATTTCGCTATTTCTTCAGTAGTAAATCTGTTTCTCTTAGCCAGGTGATGGAAAGAGTCCTAGATGGAAGTTGGTGTAGTATTTCCATTCTGTGGGTTAGTAACAAAAGTGTGTACCAGAATACAATGGTGTCACAGAATCACTGAGAAGGTCTAGTAGTGCAGATAGACTTTACTGTACACCAGAAGGGATATTGGACACTGAGTACAGAAGGAAAAGCTTCAAACAGTGTGTTGAGACAAATGTCCACTATCAGGCACATCCAACAAGGAGAAGAGGGAGCATCTGAACAAAGAGGTGAAGCTTGAACATGTTTCAGAAATAGAACCAGCCCTGGCTGGTGTGGCTCAGTGGATTGTGCACCAGCCTGTGAACCAAAGGGTCACTGGTTTGATTCCCAGTCAGGGCACATGCCTGTGTTGTGGGCTAGGTTCCCGCAGGGGGCGCATGAGAGGCAACCACACATTGGTGTTTTACTCCCTCTCTCTCTTCCTCCCTTCCCCTCTAAAAATAAATAAATAAAACCTTAAAGAAAAAGAATTAGAATCATATGCAGAAGTCCAATATGATAGCATCTGAACTTCAGTTCTATGGCTTATCAGTCTCTTATAGGAACTTATTAGAGGAAGGGACATTTCTGGTCCTAGAGGGACCACATATCAAGACAGGGAGCAATGTTCAGAGTACCAGGCAGAGCTCCAGTAACCACAAGAGGAAAAGAAATTGCTGAATTCATCTAGGATCAAGATGGGCATCTTGTGTGCTAGAAAAAGGTACAAAGTGAGGGACAAACTAGAATCCCTGTTGATATGATGCTGAACCAATTGAAATCATTGCAGCTTAAAGCTAAGCTTTTGGTAGAGCTGAAGTTATGTTCATTATATCTAACTATAGACTGTGGCAGGAAAAGAACTAGGCAAATCCTGATGAGCACATTTTGTAGAGAGAGCCAAGTTGGTTTATTGAATCTTATTGAAATGAAAGCAATGTTAAAATTTAACATAAACACCTAAAGGAGTTTTGGAAGTAGACCCATAAATAAGAATCTATCTCTGATAGACAGGAAAAGATAGAGGCTGTACAAAATAATGATAGCATTTCTATTACTGCTTCAATTATACTTTTGTTTCTCCACATTTAGTATTTCTCAAAAATCACTCAGAGAGGTGTGAAAGCAGAGGTTTCTGGGCCCCACCTCCAGAGGTTCTGACTCTGTATCTGTGATAGGGCCTCACCATTTGTATTTCTAAATCTGCAGGTGATACTGATGATAGGGGGCAGCAATCACAAGTTGAGGTCCCCTGTACTAGAGTAAAACTTCTCCTGAGTATCACTAATAAGAATTGATCCAAAGTCACCAACACTGAACAGGAAGTAGAAAACACCACAGAGAAAAACATGACTTGTCTAAATATGAGATTCTTTCATGGAGTTTGCGAAGTCTGAAACTCTGTTGGATTCATGAATACCCTGATTCTGAACCTTGCCCCTTCATATGTAGGACACCTTGTACACCCCCCAGTCTTAGGGGTCTGTCAATCGATTCTTGTTTGGAACTGTACTGCCTTTCAAATACATCCTTAGATGGGCTCCTACTCAACTGCTATTTTGTTTCTGCCCATATGGGAACTTGAATTTATTAACTTGTCTTGCCATTAAATTAGTAAGGTGTTCTCTGAAACATCCATGATTTTCTAATTATGCATCTAAATTTACCTAAAATTTTTGAATCATACCTTTACTGTGAGGAAAAATATTGGCAAATAAAATGGTCACGAGCAGAGGTATTAGGAAGAGAAGTGAGGCGCAATCACATCTCCACACGGATTAAGTCAGGACTAATAGTCACCAGTGATGGCAGAGTTGAGGAGCAGGTGTCCAGCATTAATCCGCACAGTGTCGTGACGTTAATGGGAGTCCTGTGGCTCCATTCCCAAGCACCACTTTGAACATTCATCCCAAGACATGAATTAATACAATGTAGTTCCTGTACTGCTGGGTCTTATTGCTTAATTAATGTGATCATAATGACAGCGGGGGACTCTAAATTTTCCATGTCACTTCATGTCCTATAAAGTTTCAATAGAGTAATAAGCTTCATAAGAAGATGAGTCATTTGCATATGAGAGTTTAAGTGAGAGGCTTAGAGGCAGTATCCACCACTAAAAAGAGTTTATGCAAAGATATTGGCTGAGAAAGACATATATTGTGCACCAAATTTTAATACAATTGGATAATTATCTTGGGGTTAAATTCTGATGATTAATTTATCATTCACATGTACCAGGTCTTCATTGTACCCCAAAGACAGAAATAGTGGGTTAACTAGCTATACCACTCACTATCCATTTTTCCTTTCATCAGGTAGGTATAAACTTCCCCAACATTTGAAGTATTTCCCTTGGTATTCAGGGTGGGGTGGGTTGTGGGGAGCAAGTCAAGACAATAGGCTGTATCTTTCCACAGTTTTGTACAGAAATGATTTCTTTCAAGTTCTTAGGTTTACTGTGCTTTCTCTCTCTTTATCCCACTTACTGTCTGTAATATTGCACACTATTGACTGTCTCTTCTCCTTAAATTTTTCTTCTCTTTTGTCTGTACTCTCACTAAAATTTCTTGTCCTCCTTCTATAATTTTGACACTACTCTTATTCTTTGACTATACCTTAAATTAACATATCCCTTCAATGTAAGCAGCCCCTGGGTTATGATCTTGACCTCTCCTTTACTGTTTCTTTGGGGTATCTTGTGTGCTTACACAACTTGAACTATCATCAAAGGGACTCCAAAAAGTACATGGCAGAACCAGAGAGGGAAATGTGTGGCTGAAGTATGCAGGACATGCACTATTCCATCACAGCCTCGTGCCACATTTGAGCAAAACTACCTTTGCACTGGTGTTTATAAGATAATAACAGAGATTTTTCAAAATAAAACTAATAAAATTAAAGTAATTCCATCCTTTCATCATGTCCAGCAGCAAGGCTGGTCACACATGAAGTTATGTATTAGATGAACTTGAAGATATTTGGAAGGGCATTCTTTGGTTTCTGTAATAGAATTATGCATACTTGTTGGTATAGGAATTTACTTCTCTGAATTCTTACACTGTCAGCAGTCTAGAAGGCTATGCCTTCTATTTCCCAATTTAATGTGGTTCAAAGAAGAGAGAATACTTATTTTCCCTAATGTATAAATTTATGCCATAATGAAAACAGTGGACTGCTTTAATTGCATGGGCTGACAAGAAAGGACAGTGTTAGGATCTCAAGTTTTTGAGGTTTATGAGTCACCAGGAAATTTTATAAACAACATTACATGTTATCTTTCTAATATTATGGAAATATAAATCTTAAAATTCACAAGAAGGATGGAATGTCTATTTCCCTGAATTATAATTTTCATGCCATGAGTTTTTGCAAATGTAGATTTTGTATTCAGACAATCTTGAAACAAACCAGATACAAGCAGAAAAATGTACATCATCCTTGAGATCTTGGTAACAAAGGTCACCTACTCTCCAATTGGTATCAGATATCAGGAATGGAGTACATAAAAATCTAGAAGACCAACATGCATATCATAAAATCATGGAAGACACTTTAAAAGGCGGTTTAATTACAAAGTCACCCCAAACACATAAGTAGTTGCAGTTCAAGAAAAAAAACAGATATGCAACTTAAAGGAAATCATATCAGGCATAACTGGTTATTTCAGAAAGTTCCTTCCCTAACTTTTACATAGTTGTTATGGGGCAGAAACCAACCCTAGTAGTTAGAACTGTTTCTTGGTCAACATCTGGGAACAGACAGACAGAATCAGAGCACCATGGAGTGCTACAACAGAAGATCTCTGCTGTCACCAGGCTCTATAACCTTCACTTTATACATGAAAAACCTGAGGCCCAGACAAGGAAAACACATGCCTGAGAAAACATAAAATGTTAAACTCACACCTGGAATAAAGCCACACCCCCTAATTTCCAACCCAATTATCTAAACTGTCATCTGAGTTAATGTTGATAAAATCCAAAAAATTAATATTAAATGTGCATATATGGATAAACCAATTTTAGGAGGTTTATACTATTTATCCTTCTCAAGGTCTTGGTTATAGAGAGGACATTAAATTACAGACCTTAGATATACAAGAACAGGAACAATATTATGAGGTCATGGACCACATTTGCTTACTCATTTCTACCTCATGATTCACTTAACCTAGACTTTGATCCCTCACCCAGTATGTTATTTATTTCTAAAGGTCCTTTCTGTATTCTGAGAAAAAATACCCCTGGAATCTTGGGCCCAAATTAAAACGAATGGTCATTTGATGAGGCATTCACCTTGGGAAGAAATTTTGCCCTGGACTACAATGAATACGATCACCCTTTATACCACTGACAATCAATAACAGTTTAGTTGCTTAAATCCCTGTCCAATGTATTTCATTTTTGTAGTGAAAGATCTAACTCCAATATGGAGTGTATGTTATTTAATAGAGTAATGTACAATTTCAAAAATTGCCATTCCTATTATTTCTTGCAGCTCTGTAAAGTCATTGAAAATCCCATGCATTTTTTGGTAACTATTCTCAAGCTATACACTAATCTGTAGGCCAGTCTCTGAAGCTGTTCTATAATCTCACAAATCACTTGGAAGTGCCCAAAGGGGCCCCAAGTGGATTCCTTATGTTGTAATGGAATTCATATATTAAAACACTTTGTGAAACTATTTCTGTTAATGAAATATAAGTCCAGCAAAATGATAATGACTGGTAAGTGTTAATGACTTGGGTACCCTGTGAGATACTAGATTTTGTACAATTATCTCACACCTAGGTAATAATCACTTCTGCAAGGCCTAAGGCTTGACTATGTAGGATTGGTGACCAGTTGGGCAATTCCATAGGTATATATTTTTGTGTAATAATTGAAAAAATCTAGTTGAAATTCATTTGAAAAGAAATCCAACCTGATTAGATGACTGGTAACAAAGCTTTGCCTTCAAATAAACTGATGACCCATAACCCAAAGGCTTAAAATCTGAGGCCTCAAGGGTTTTATGGCAGAAGCCATAAGAAACAGAGAAAATAAATTTCACCAAAAGCTTCTGGAGACTTTGCAATGTACGTGCTATATTCTTGAGAATCCTCTAAGTGAATGTAATGCCAAGTGAAGAGAGGTGGGCCCCACTCTACCTTGGAAACAGGTGGAGGTTGGACACCTTAGGTTTCTGTTGATTTGGAATCTCACCATTCATGCACACTGAAGCATGGTTCCAGAAGATGGTGTCCCCCTAGCAGCGGCCGCCTAAGACCGGGTGTCCCCGTGTTGCAATGGGAATGCCAAATATGTGACTCTGCAAACTGGAGATAGAGTGGAAAGACTTAGAGAAGCAACACCTTTGCTGAAGTGAAGTCTGTTATGTCTGACAGAGTGGTGATTATGAACATAAGTGGAATGCCACACACAAACTCTTAGATGTACTCTAGGAAGATTTGCAGGGAACTTCAATTGAATTAGAGGACAGAAACCCACTATATAGGCATTATAACTATTAATAAGTGTATTCACGAGTGTATAGGGCCAGAGAAAGTTCAGTGGACATATTTGCAAGCTTTGTTTCCTGCTATTCACTAGCCGGCCATGGGCATTTTTACACCCTGTAGTATCTAAGTTTATTTTATCAAAATCTCAGAAGATTTTACATCCCTGAATAACAAAGCCAGTATTCTAAAGTTAACACTTTCTTGGCTACCTGAGTCCACTGTGATCTAATTCTTGGAATGTGCATGTCAGTTGTCACCTGTACCATTCAGGTAGTGAGCATTATCATAGACTCATTTGTGTCCTTGCTTATATTGTTGTCTTAAATGCCTACAACTGCAGAGATGGGTTTTTAGATTTTTTAAGAGTGGACTCTATCTCCTTCACTAGACTGCAAACTCTGAGATTGTTGGGACTTGTCTGTTTTTAGCTTCGAGTAGTTCCTGCTGTGTTATAGCAATGGTAGATACTAGAACGCACTTGAATGAATGCATGAATGAAATAAATTTTCCATCACTAAGACTATGATGGTCTGACAGAAGAACATGCCCAGTTGCTGTTACATGCTTTGGTTCATCTATTTACACTGTATTTTAGCCAATAATAAATAAATGGCTGAATTCTGCCTTTCAGTAGGGTGTAGTGATTCCCTGGGACAATTTCTCATTTGTCAGAATTGCATTTGGATAAAAGTACAAGGAGAGAGGTGAAAAAAAATGAACAAAAACCTGCTGATAAATTTAAAATTTTTCACTAAAAACACAGCAGTAAAACAGCTGAAGCTCAAACATAGAGAATCATGTCTCCAGAAAATAAATATCCCCCAAGCTCATAAACACCGAGGCTAGTGGTCAGGAATGAACAGATGTTTATTGCCTCATGCACCCTCTGCTACTCTGGGATAATCTCTTAAATATCCCAAATCCAGTTTGAATTTAAATTAGATTCATATTTTCTTTCACGATTATTCCATTAAAAATATCATATGATTAGCCAATTAAATAGAGGAAAAAATCAGTAGGAGAGCAATCCCCTTTAATATTTTCAATTAAGATGTAGTGTGGCCAATAAAAACGGCTTACATTTTCATTTTATGGGTACCTATGGAGAGCATTATGACACAAATGACTCAGAAGAAGGTAATCGTTTCAAAATATATTGTAGTGGAAGACTGTAAACAGTGCAGTGTGTTAGCTTACAGGGGATGTGATGAAAATATAAAGTTTTTTTCAAAGGGGATTCATGTTTATTTTATAGTCTTTTAGGGTGCTTGTGCCTGCCAATTTACAGCGCATATTTCTAAAATGCCATGGACTGTTCTCTCCTAGGGAAGGGTGGGAAGGTGAGGATATACCCATTAGGGGATAATATGTTTTTAAGGAGAAGAGAGTCATGTAGCAACTCCATCCTGTTTGCTGCCTATATTTGAAATGGAACTTCACCAGGGCATAGTATAAAAACTTATTTTCTTCTAGGACCATAAGGGGAAGGCTGCAAGGCTGGGGCTCCATGAGTCAAATGTAGCAAGGAATATGAGAAATTTCCAACTCACAGCTCATTTTGAGATCTATAATTACTGAAATTTGGGCTGAGTTATTTTCTCTGACTTCTTGAGATTGTGTGACTTCAAGTAATATCAGTCTTAATAGTTCTTTTTTAAGAAAGATTTTATGTATTTATTTTTAGAGAAAGGGGAAGGGAGGGAGAAAGAGAGGGAGGGAAACATCAATGTGTGGTTGTCTCTCACGTGCCCCCTACTGGGGACTTGGCCTGCAACCCAGGCATGTGCCCTGAATGGGAATTTTACCAGTGACTCTTTGGTTTGCAGGCCAGCGCTCAGTCCACTGAGCCACACCGTCCAAAACAATCTTAATAGTTCTTAATGGTTACAGAATGGCATAGCAATTTTTAATAAATGCTTGTATACGTGATTGTATTGAATTGCCTAATTCAATAAATGATAAAATTTATTCAGTGATATTCAAATGATAAAATTCAAGCAATGATAAAATTCTTATGGGTTGGGAATGGTCCTCAAGTTCCCAATATTAATTTTTTGATTCTAGTTTGATTTAGAATTTAAATACTTTATTTTGACTGAGAAAGGGTTTATCAAGATCATATTGGCCAAAGATCATTTCTTGCACATGGGATTTAATAAATATTTATTTAGTCACCGATGTAAAAGAAGACCAATATTATTGAGAATTCTTCTCAACATACTGAAGCAGTAATGCAAAAATAAAGCAACTGGGGATTAAAATACATGCTACTAATAATAAAAATTTTTAGTTTTAAAATGTGCTTATCATGTGTCAGATCATATGCTAAATCTTTAAGATATATACCCCTCATTCTTTTTCACAATCTAGCAAGATTGATATTTTCATCAGACTCAACAAAGGCCATATAGCTAGAAACTGGCAACAAGTTGGAGTGTAATCCCAATATCTAGGGCCGTACTGGTACATAGTTCGTTGCATGGTCATACGTACATGACACTATTCTAAGCACAGGAAATACTGGGTTGAACAGAGGTGCACAAGTCAATCAAATTGCTTTCCTTTGGGGAATTTACATTCTATCATATTTTATGTATAAGTAAAATTTGTTTTCTAAGCTATTTGATAAAGCACCTACTGTTTTTAATGAATATGATGAAGAATTAAAAATGATAAGTAGAACATTGAGCCAAACTTTTTCTCTTCTTGTAGCTTGTGCTCATACAGAATGGGCATGTTTTCTATTTTCGTATTTACCCAGTAATTATACAAACTACATCAATAATTAATTCCAATCTCAGACTTCAGGGGCAAATTATATTTTTTTTCTTTGTATACAGGAAAATTAAGAACACTGAAATTATTTTTGGCCACAAGCAAACATGAAGTCTAGAAGTTAGTTTTGTTTCTGACTTCACCCCTATACAACTAATTTAGATTTCTTGAGCCATTGTGGTATTTTTTTTCAAAAATTTTCATATAAAACGTATCGAGTTTATCAGGGGTTGGGATTTGGGGGAGAAGTGAAAGACAAAACGTGGAGGATTTTTACAACAATGGCACTAGTTGGTATAACACTGTGATGGTCAACACAGGTTATTACACATTTGTCAAAACCCATAGAATGTACAACATCAAGAGTGAACCCTAAAGTAAACTATTGACTTTGGGTGATTGTGATGTGTCAGTGTAGGTTCATTTAATGTAACAAATACACCATTCTGGTTGGAGATGTTGATAATGGGGGGAGGCTATGCATGTCTGAGAGCAGGGATTATATGGGAAATCTGTAACTTTTTCTCAATTTGGCTGTGAACCTATAACTTTTCTAAAAAACAAAGTCTTTGAAAAATGCTTATCCATATTAAGTGGTGGTGTAGTTGAAGATCAAGTCTAACTCTCATATACTACTGATTGAAATAATTTTACAACCATATTAGAAGTCAGTTTAGCAATTTCTTATCAAGTTAAATATGCATTTATCACACAACTCAGCAGTCCCACTCTTAGGTATTTATCCAAGTGAATTGGAAAAGTATGTACTTTGAAGTTTGCAGCATCTTTATTTATAATTGCCAAAATCCCAATTGTCCTTCAATAGGTGAAGGCATAAACACTTTGCGTATGTCTTTGCAATGGAATACCAATCAGTATCAAGAGCGAATACACAAGTGACTCACACAACATGCATGACTCTTATGCATGTTTTGCTAAATAACAGAAGTCAAATGAAAACTACATATTTTCTTTTTAAAATTTACGTAGCAATCTGTAAAAGGTGAAATTATAGAAAATGTATCTAAAGTCGTAGGGTTTGGGGTAGAAGAATTGATTGTCTACAAGGAATAGCATGAGGACATCTTGGAGGTAAAGAAATTGATCTCCATAGCACTGTGATGAAGTATACATGAGTGGATGCATTTGCTTAAACCTATAGGACTGTACACCACAAGTGATCAATTTTAGAGCATAAAAATCAAAACAAATGGCCAACTAAGATGGTGGAAAACCCAAGCTGGAATGCAGATTGTGCCAAATAACCCTGACAGTGTTATAAATTAGTAACATAACTGTACTAAAGTAAGTACATAAAGTAGTAAGTGGTCTAAAAAAACTTTGGAAAAGTCTGTTTTGAAAAGTTTTTTCTAAAATTAAAATACAAATTAAAAATATATATGTTTATAGTATTCATGATTAAAATAAATATAGTATTTATAATTTATAAAATATATAGTAACATATTTATATATTATGTATAATAATAAAACATATTTGTCATAGGCATTTTAGAAGAATATTCCTTCCTTTATAAGAAATCGATCAATGCCTAGTTATTTTTTGTTATTGATTTCTAGCCAAAATCCACTGTAATAATATATCAGATGATGAATATGTTCAATTTAAAATATACAGGGTCCAGCAAAAGTAAGGCCTGCTTGAGTGTGGTTGTTAGGGAAATTATATGGGTATAATAATTTATAGTTTTAATTTTAACATTTCGAGTAAAATGTCATATGGTGTGCTTGAGTGTGATATTGTTATGTTATAGAATTACATTCTTATGATTTTGTAATAAAAAAGGGTGTTATTTTTGCATGGCCCTATATGTATGTATGTGTATGTGTATATACTATATATATATAGTGTGTATATATATATTTAGTCTTGCTTTACAAAGCAATGTATGGTAAATTTTTGTGAATCTTCCATTTGAATTTGTACGGAAGGTAATATTTTTCATTTATTGGTGCAGGTTCTACATACAGGGTCTGTCCAGAAGTTATCCAGCTTGGATTATGAAAAATAGAAAAATATGGGAAAAGCCAGAAGTTGCAGGGCACTGAATCTAGGCTGTAGGGATTCTGAGTCACCTCGGTGATTTGATGTTTTGCCTAAAACTCCACACAAGATATGGTACATGAGTGGGTGCATTTTCATTATGAAGCAGCCAATTACCAATTGCCCAGAGCTGCAGCCTTCTGTGTCATCTGAATTGTTTCTGCAGAGGAATGTTTACACTTAATGCAAAATTTGATGCAGATTCATTGTTCCAGTAGTTCAGTTATTTTGAATGCATCAGCCACACAGTACACATGCTCACTCAACAGCATCCATGGCCCCACTGACTAGTACAGTGAAGTCGTCATTGTTCACACATGGGCATTGCAGTCCACTCTCCTTGGCTGCCAGGTTACATCGATACTGCACAAACCATTCTCATTATATTAACAACTCAGACCCCTGCAGCTCAGATTTGGCTTTTCCCAAAACTAAAATCACCTGTGAAATGGAAGAGATTTCAGATTATTCATGAGATTCAGTAAAATACAATGGGGCAGCTGATGGCAAATGCGAGAACTGTGTGAGGTCCTAAGGTGCCTATTTTGAAGGTGACTGAGGTGTCATTGTCCTATGTACAATGTTTCTTGTATCTTGTATCTTCTTGAATAAATGTCTTTATTTGTCATATTACATGGCAGGATAGACCTTGTATGCTGGTGTAAATTGGGACCCTATGACTTTAAACAGATCATTTAAATTTCATAGCCTTAAAGGTTCTTTAATGTCAAGATTGTGTGTTGTACTTTTCTACTATCCACGGTATCTAGGTCATTTTATAATAAGTATATAGTGTGTACTGTGTAAATAAGAGACCATTTTATTGCCAATGAAATATATAGATCAAGATTTAGCATTAGGAACAAATAACATTAAATGTGCTAACTGCTTCAATTTTAATTTCTATGAAATTTCAAGATTTATCACTCTGAAAAAATGTATATAGTCCTTAAAATAATCACAATATTAAATAGTAGTGGAGAATATGTAAATGAAAAATACCTCCTGGGACTTTACATAAGGAAAGGAGGTCTTACACCATGTGACAGATGACTTTATGATCTTGTCTTCCTCAGAGGAGAATATGAATCTAATTCTGAACTTCTTGAGAAAAAAAAATATTGGCATTTAATTAACACCATAAGGCAGGCAAACATAGCTCAAGTGATCTTTATCTCTGATGTTTGCCTTGGATGCTTTCAGGAAGAGAGAGCTTTCAGCAGTTTCATGCTTTTTGTAGTACCCCTTTAAGGTACCTTCAGGCATCATGCACATCAGCTACGTGCCTGAATGGCTGTGTTTGTGGGCGCACTTGCTGGGGCTTGTAAGAAGCTGTTTTTATATTATTCAAATATCAAAATGATTATACTGTGTTACTTATGTAAGTACCTCTGGGAGAATATACTTTTCTTCTATGAAAAATAAGCTTTAAGTCATCCTCATGAAAAATACTATTGTAACTGTTCCATAAGCCTAGATATAATTCTACAGGATTTTCAGAAACTAGCTGAGCTGACTTGGCAGGCAATTATTGATTTTTTTACTTTATTTATTTGTCACTTTGGTACCATAAAAATAGAATCATAAAGTTGAAATCCTCAGTACAAAATAAGAAAAATAGTAATCACTAATTTGACAAATATTTCAAGAAATAATTTTGATCACCTTCTCTGTCCCAGACTACAGTAGAAGTTTTAGGGCTAAAGCAGCATACAAAACTTGAGGTCATTTTCCTGGAGTTTAAGGAGAGACAAAGAGTAAGCATATAAATGAATAAGTAAACCAGAAAAAATATCAGCAATAATGGCATGATATAGAATGCCAGGTAGGTGGGTCCAATTTTGATTACCTATACTAAAATCCAGATGACAAAAGAGAGAAGCAGGGGTTTTTGTTTGTTTGTGTGTGTTTTTTTTTTCCAAAAACAATACCTCATTCAAAGACCAAGGTAATTTACTGCTCATTTACTGTAATCTACAGAATCTACTGTTATTTCACATATAAAGAATTCTCAAGGTGCTTATTTAATGGGTTGGCATGTTTTCTGCTTCATCGTAGCCTGTCCAGATCACAAGCTTAGGCTTCTCCTGACTGAATTCCCACGATGTTTTGTCTGTGCTGTGTTCAACCTGAGCTTTCATAGATGGCAAGGCAAGGCAAGAGAAACTAGAGAATCATATGTAGTCTTTGCACTGACAGCCTGAAAGGGCCATGTCACTTCTGTTTATATTGTATTGGCTAGATCTTATCAAATATCCTTCTCAATTGTATGGGGGGCTTAGAAGTGAAACTTCACGTGACTAGATTTAGGGAACAAGATATTAGTGAACCCTGGTCATCTCTCTCCTATGTAGAAAAAAGTTTGAAAAATGTAAGGAACAATAAAACAGAGAGTGCTGGAATGTAGAGAGGAGAAGAAAGTCCTATAAGATGAGGTTAGAGATAGGGTAAGGGAGTTTTTAAGGGTTTTGTAAGCCCAGAGTTAGTTGTTAGGTTTTATCCGAAGTGGAAAGCAATGCTTTAAAATGACCTGATTTGCATCTTTAAAACATGAATCTTTCTGGTATATGGAATATTGATATTTGCCACAATAAAGAGGTTGGCCAGTAGGAAGCAAGTGGAACCTTTTAGGAAATGGGTTGATATGAAAGTTAATAGTAAAGAGGGAGAACTGGATTCATTTAAAATGTGTTTTAGTGATCAGATTGACAGGCTTTCTTTCACGATGGCTTGGATGTGAAAGAAAGGATAAGGTTTAGATTTTTGTCTTCAGCAGTGAGGTAAGATGTGTGGGTTACAGGTTTGTAGTATAAATCCAGGGCTGTCTTTTGGGTATATATGATAAGTATATTTGGGGTCATTGAGGGTATGTCGAATAAATGCTGTTCCTGGTAATTCAGAAAGTCATTGGGAATAAAACAAATAGATTTTTGAGTCTTCAACATATACATGGTGTTTTTCTGCCATAGGCAGGAAATTTACCTAGGACAAGGAGATGAGTGTTATGTAATAGGTTTATTGTTGTTATGGGACTAGAAAGAAAACATTTCTTCCATTGTGACATGGATTTTTTTTCTGGAACCAACTACACACATTTTCATGATGACAAACAACATGGTAAAGTTTCCAGGGAGTAAGCCTTAAAAATGGCCTTCCCTACTCTCTAATCAATAAGAAACTATTTTTAAGACAGCTGCTATTTTCTGGTGCAGAATGCATCTCAACATTTCCTGGCTGAGTGGTTCTGGAGGCTGCTTCATGATTGCATTTTATGTTACTTATTGAAGGGCCCACAATTACTATGCCATCTTTCACATCAAAAGATGATTCTGTTGGCAAGCAATGGAATTAGAGAATGGGTAGGTGTCCACATTATCTTGCCTAGTTTTTTCAAAAAAAAACTAACCAAATACTTATATTAGAAAATCTTTGTCATCTCTGTTTACCCAAGTCATATTTATCAGGCACAAACTCAAGCCCAAAGTACAGTATAATCTCTCCATGATGAGTTCTATATGTTTCAGTTTGATGTGAAAATTTGTAAAATTTAAATTATTAATCTAATGTTTTGCATATATATGCTTCATCTCCCCTTATTAGGATATGTGATTTTCATTTTATGTTCCTCTTTGAATTTCCTAAAATATCTAGCCTTGCTTGGAGAACATAGCATTGTTCAGTAGATGGTATTTTCTGTTATGTTGTTTATATGTATGTGTGGTTTGTGTGTGTGTGCAGGAGAGACAGAGAAAGAGAACACGTATCAAAATATTAATGAGTCCATTTTTGAAACTGGGCATATAGTGTTTTGTTTTTATAGTTATATTTTACTGATTATGCTATTACAGTTGCCCCAACTTTCCCCCTTTGCCCCCTCCACCCAGCAACCCCACTCCCTCAGGCAATCCCCACATCATTGTTCATATCCATGGGTCATGTGTAGATTCCTTGGCTACTTCATTTCCTCTATGGTCCTTTACATCCCCATGGCCAAACTGGGTATATATTTTGAATTATCTTTCTAATATAAAAATATATGTGCATTTTTGAACAATTTGAAATTCTAAACATATCTCAAGAAGTATATTTTATATATCTTTAAATATTTTGGAATTTCTGCATGAATATATATATATAAAATTAATAAGTTGAATCATATGATATGATTTTAGATTAAAATAAGCCAGACATCAACAATTTCAAAAGACTTAATATAATCTGTTGAAATTTTCATATATTGATTTTCCATACAAAATAGTGAGCTTATTTTCTGTCTATAAATTGTTCTAAAACACATGAATTGAATTGGCTATTCAGCAATACTTGATTTAAATATTGATTTATTCAGCTACTTCAATATTGTTTAGTATTTGTTTTCCTTTTCTATTGTTAACAAATACAAAATTTGCTACATTAGTTCTTGTCTATATGTGTTATTTTTACTTTTGTATAATTCTGTTAAGGAATCACTAGATTAAAGGGTATTATTATTTATACATTTATTAATTCATCTTAACAACAGGTATCTTGAAATACTATATTAATTTACTCTTCCATTGAAAGGGGATGTACCTTCTCTGTATCTTTTCTAATGTATAAAAATCTAATTGCATAATTTACATATACTGCATTTTATTACTAATGATGGCAAACATTTTTTAAGGTTTTATTAAGAGTTTCCATTTTTTCTGAAATATCTACACCATTTACTAGTTTGTATTTTGTATGCTTAGAGTTTTCTCAGTAATTCTTAAAATTTCCTCACTTATGCTAAATATTAATCTTTTCTCAAATATATTAAAATACTTCCAAATCTTTACACTTATGCTTCAATTATTTTGTCAAATTTTATAGTACAGAGAAATAAAATTGGGGGGTGTAAAACAAATCAGCATTTTCCTATAACTGTGTTTTTAGTCTTAATATTTTTCAGTCTTCAGTTTTTACCCATAAATTCTGTGAATGTTTATTTTTTATATATTTTTGTGGTATATTTAACTCATGACTCTACCACAGATTTATTTTCTACATGGTATGAGCTACAATTTGGATGACTTTTTATCAAATGTTTTCTTAAGTTTAAATTCTATTTCTCAGTTATATTAAGTATTATCTTTATTGTATACTACTTACATACACATACATAAACACACATCTGTTTCAGGAAAACAATCTACTTTATTTTACATTACATTTTTGTTTTAATTATTGTCATTTCTTTGTGGCAAAAAAAAAAATGAGGGCTTTATTTGATATGAGTATTTTTTTGAGCATGAGCGAAACTTCCCAAACTGGAATAGTTTGACCACAACAGTGGTACAGCATAGCTTGCAAAGTGAAAACGAGGGAGTATTTTAACCTTTACAATGATTGCTTATTGCAGTGGGGGTTTCCAAACAGGAGAAAATTGGCTAAAAGTGATTATACCATTTTATAAAAATGACTTAAATTTCACTTCTGATTACCAGACAAGTCTACAAGAAATAACCTAAGTTATATTTTGTTTGCATTCACAAAGTATACTAGGTAAGTTTTGCTTACATGGCTTAACTGGATTTGTGTGCTCAGGAGAATTTCAAGCCTGATCTCTATTTTATTTTATTTTAACAGTAATATCCCATTTAATATATCAAATATTGAGAGGAAAGGTTTACTCACATTACTAGTTTTTAAAAATAATTATTTTGATATGTAGTGTTGGAAAGTTTTAAAAGTATCTATCAAAGTCAACCCTGCATAGCCATTCTTGCTCCAGTGCCTTAAAAAACTATCTAAATAAATTACATTAACCCCATAATTTTTGTGGCTATGTATACATTTATTTGGAAAAACTGACCAATTTACAATGTAAATTACTTTAAATATTTTATAAATAATTTTCTTTACAGCATTGCTAAATATTATAACTTACTGTGACACACAGACATGCCCAGTTTGAGATCTTAAGTTATATTGTTAATTCTAAGCTTATTTCTGTATGTTACATTTGATTTTCTACATATATGAATGAGAAATAGTATTTGAAATTCTAATTTGTCCCCTTTTTTTTACTAAGTGCTATCTTGAATACTATTTTACATTTTATTGAAATGGCCAGAATTTCTTGAAAAGCTTTTTACAAAAAATGTTGAGAATTCTAATATTGCATGTGTACTTTAAAATCTGTAATAATAATTATGTATATAATTAAATTGAGAACTGTACTTTTATTTTTAGTTGTTTATACATATCTAATACTATTTTGAATAATAATAAATTTGTGAAATTTATCATAAGTAGCATTTCTCCTTATGTGCATATCATTTGATGTGATATGCTCATAGATTTTGAAATTGTTAAATATACACTTTCTAGTGTTAAATAATAATACTTGGATGAGAATTCTTTCCAATGATTCAAATGATATTATTACACTTATTTGACAAATATTTTATTTATTTAAGATTTTGAATATGCCCATGTGTGTGCATGGGAACTTGAAGGTGGACGTGATATTATCCAGGGAGTGTTATGTAAGTTTCAAAAATGAAATAGAATGTTTTAAGATTTTCTTATATTTTCCACCAAATTATATCTTGTGGAAATTATTTGAGAATTTGAAGTAACTCAGTAATAAAGCTAACCTTCCTTGTGGCAATTAAAAGTTATCACAAACTTGTCAACATCTTTGATGAGTATTTTTCATTATTCACCTTTTATATTTCTATGGTATTTTATATTTTCCTAGCAATTAACATATTTCAAAATTTTAATCAAATTTTAGCAAATTCATTATAAAGCACATATAATTTTGTTAAACCTTTTAAAACGTTATGTCTCCAATTGTTTTTATCTCTCATTTAAGTGTCATAATTTATATTTTTTATTTTGTTTTCAATGTGAGATTTTATCATTTAATTTACATACCGTTTTAAATTTTTATACTTACTATTTTATATATTTTTTCTGTGCAATGAGTTGTCCTTTTTTTGCTATAATTTTTCCAAACTGAGTGGCAAAATTATATGTATTAGTACTCTTTCTGTTTAATAAAGAGAGCATATGAATCTATAAATGTACCTGGGAAAACCCAATGCATTTTGAGCTGTTTAGTTTTAGTTTTGTTTTAAAAATCATTTTTAAGTTAATAATAGTTATACATTCATTTCATTCAAGCTATGTTCTAGGTTTTGTTGTGTGTGCTTGATGCAGTTTAATCAGTTCATAGTTCCATTTAACAGATAACAGGAAAATTTAGTGAAGAAAAGTTGAGTAATTTAGCCTAGTTTGTTACTAGAAGTAATGTGCCTGGAATTTTAAACTAAGCAGTTTTCATATATTTGCCAGAATGCTCATTTTTAGAAAGGGCTTGTCACCCAGAAATAAACGTTGTTTTGTTTGCTTATTATTCATTTGTTTATCCATTTATTTGTTTGTTTATCTGAGCAGATTTTAAAATGAATGTATTTTAAGCATGATGTTTGATAACTTTTGATAACTACATAAACAAGTATAAGCACCACCTCATCCAATCCTGATGGAAAGATGGAAATTCCCATCAACCCACGTATTCCATTGAACACTTCCCTGGCAGCTCCCATACCCCAGTCATTGTTCTGATTTATATCAGCAGAGAATTTTATCTGTTCAAAGACTTTATGTAGTTGAATATCAGTGTCTGAATTCTTTAGCTAAACATAAAACTTGTCATTCCTACATTTGCTTGCATTTATCTGTAGTTCATTGCTTTTTAAAAAACTTATGAGGAGTAATGTATGTGTGGGTATATCACAATTTTGTCTTTTCCATTACCTCTTGAGGGACAGTTAAGTCATTTCCAATTTATAACTAGTAGGAATAGAGTCTTTCAGGACATATGTTTTCATTTCTCTTGGGTAACTACCTAAGAGTAGAATTGCTGTGTTACAAGGCAAGCTTATTTTTAACCTTATTGAAAAAAAACTGATTTAGAAGGTGGTTGCTACATTTGTAACTCCCACCAAAAAATCATGAGCTTCTTTGTTCTGTTTCCTTAAGAACATTTTGAAGTGATATCTAGTAGTGTGAATTTGCTATTTTCTGATGTCTGACAATGACAATCTCTTTTAAATGTGCTTGTTAGCTATTCTTTGTCTTATTTTGTAAAGTTCACGTGTTTTGCAATTTTGGATTTTTGTCTTCTTTTGAACTATAAGAGTTGTCAATATATTCTGATAAAAGTCCATCAGATGTAATTATAGAAATATTTTCTCTCAATCTATATTTTACAGATTTATTTCCTTAATGATTTGTTTGAAAGAGCAGATATATTTCATTTTGATGTAGTCTAGTTTATCATCTTTTCCTTTTCTTCTTAGTGTTTTGTCTTATCTAAAAAACAACAACTCCATTCCAAGGTTGCATTATATATTTCTGTATTTTGTTTAAAAAGCTTCATACTTTTAGCTTTTATGTTTATGTATATCCATGATCAATATCAAATTAATGTTTATGTATGTTGTCATGTAAAGGATTAAGGTTCATTTCTTTCTGTATTTTTTAAATTTAATCTTTATTATATTTTCCATTACCATTTAGTCCCCTTAGACGCCCTTACCTCCAGCAATCACCACCCTCTTGTCCATGTCCGTGAGTCCTTTTTCCTTTTTTGCTCAATCCCTTTAACCCCTAACTTCCCCCCACCCTCCTAGCTGTCATCTTTTCTCCGTCTATGATTCTGTCTCTGTTTTGCTTGTTAGTTCAGTTAAGGATGGGAATATTAGCCATGTCAGGCTGCAGCCTCCATGGACTTGTGCCCCATGTATTTGAAAAATGTTTTGCTTTCTTAAGTGTTGCTATCATGATAGCATGAATCTTAAGTTACCAGTGACACTCTTTGTAACCATTTTGAGAAGGCCTGCGTGGGAATAAACCTAAACCTAGAGGAATTTAGTGCTGAGAGATGGAGTTGGAAGAGAGAGAGGAACCCTAAGCAATCAACATCCCTGAATCTAGAAGCATCTCTGGATAATTTAATAAAAGAGGGTGGAGAGGTTGGTAAAAATTTTTTGTAAATGCAAGATAGTAACTATTTTTAAGTTTTGAGGGTCAGATAGCCTCAGCCTCAATTATTCAACTCAGCTGTTATATAGTGTGAAGACAGTAATAGATGGTAAATAAGGAGTGATTGTACCTTTGTTCAATCTTTACTTATAAAAATAAACAGTGGCAGTAGCCCATAGCTTGCTGACCCTGATATAAAATAATAAACCCTCTCTTTTTTTAACTTTAGTTCAAATTGGACATATGACATTTACTATCCTAAGATGCCTGACTTAAAAGCTTTCAGTCTTAATTGTGGAAAGTATAGCTTCCATGCATGGCATATCCTCTGTAATCACTAAACCGGCCTTTCCTGCCCTACTACCTACTCTTTTTCAAGTGAATACAGCATGATAATGGCCGCAAGAGAAAAGTGTCATTGTGGCTCAGGAGAAGAAGAGGAGTCTGCCCATATAAAAGAGCGATGCCCTGGCAGCGAACAAAAAGCTGCTTTGTTCCCTGTTGCATTTCCTGGGTCTCTGGAAGAGATGTTTTCTCCCCATTTTATTTCCAGGGGAACAGACTCTCCATTTAGGAACTGAACAACAGGAGAGCCGTGTATTATTTTCTCAACCCAGATCAATTGTCTTTTTACTTAATGCCAAATCTTTTCTGATAACAGCAAAGATTTTCTGTCAGTTGAATTTTGGGGGGAAGAAGGGTGGTGAGTTTTCAAAGCCTTTCTGTTTTTCTTCAAAAATGTTTCAGCAGAGAATTTTATAAAGAGTCTGTATTTAGAGCCGCTGGACCAGTGCTGTTTGGGACTCAGACATTGTTCAATATAATGAAATAAATGTAGTATACAGCTTTGGGGAGTTCTTTTTGTTTTAGTCTGAAGTTATGGAAAATAAAATAAAATAGATAAAAGGGCAGACTCTGACAATAATTAAACTTTCCCAGAAGTCTATGAGTTCTCCAAACTCTTTGGCAAACTTTTTAGAAAGGGTCTGATTCAGAAACAGGTGCCAGACCCAGTAATTCAGGAGCATATGCATTATCTCAACCTGGGGAATGGAAATAAAAGAAGAAGCATTAATCAGACCTCTAATCAGTGAGTGATACAATAAGGTTGATCTCACCTTATTTAGCTAGAAGCTCACAGTGAAGCAGTATCCAGGTAGTCACCATTTTCATACTGATTATATCAGGAAAAATGAGGGTAATGATTCAGATTTGGCAGCTGTGGTGTTCTCTTGTATGAGAAACTAATAAAGGGACACTAAATCTTGATATACTTATCACATTTGGGCTGTCAGGAGTATATAATCTTCTCCAAAGTTTCTTGGATTTGTTCAGTGCAGCATATTTCATCAGGAAGAAAAGTCCCCCATACCCCACCTTTTAGAACATTGCCTGAAGAAACAAACCTACGTCTTCCTAGAAAAGCAAGTCCATTGTTATGTGAACAATATACTTACTAAAGGGTTTTTTTTAAAACATGTGCAAACACACATTATCTACACACTGATGTCCGAATTTAATTTACTTAGAAATGAAGCACCTTCAGATTTGTGGAAATCTTTGCAGTAAATATATTGATGCATAAAATTATGTTTTAAACCCATTACCTGTCGTCACTTGCATTCCTAGATTATGTTTAAAGAGTAGGACGAGTAAACAGATAGCAGAGAATACTTCACATCTAAGGTACAAAACAGAAACATGGAGGTGAGTGTGTGCATGCGTGCACGTGCACAGTGTTCAGGAAATTCATGGGTAACGCTGAAACTGATGCAGACAAATACAGTCAGTTTCGCATTTGCTATGAATTGCCTTGGTTTACCAAAGGCTGGGCAAGGCACACCAGTCGGAGGAAAGGTGGGTATTTTTCACCGTTGATATGCTTATGGAGGGATTCTTTGGGCTGCTAATGTTCAGTCTTGTAACAAAAGCAAAAACAGAATGGAGTAATTAACTGTACCTTTTATTTTCTTTCCTCTGTTTCAGGACATCTGGACACAGAGCCTCTCATTGTATTAGAGCTATTTTATCATTGCAAGTTTTCTCCCTGAGGTAAGACTCTTCACTAAAGGCCTTAGATATCTTGTATGCCCTCATCCCAAGTATGCAGTGGTCCTTTGCTCTCCTGCTTTTGAGGATAAAATAGCTCAGCATTTTTATATCTTATGTTAATAGGTGACCATTTGCATGAAACATATGCATGTTATGTACACTTTTTGAGAACAAATTCTTAAAGATATAGACTTCTAGATTTGGAAGGAATCTAGCAAGTATTAATGTAACCTCTGAACAGAGAATGTGTGGCACATTGAGAAAAATACTCATCTTCAAATCAATGAACTTCACTTTGAGATTTACCACCCTCCTCCCCCATCAATAGTTTAGACAACAAACTAAATACTTGAATCTACAGTTTTCATCTGAAAATGGAGAACATTTTTGGTGTTATGTATTATACTAGATTATTGTAAACATAAATCAGACGATGAGATTGAAAAAATCTTCATAATGTATACTGTAATGGGCTACAAAAATTTTCATTGGAACCGTGCACCTTGCTCACTTAACTTACTTCATTGGCTATCTTCCTAGTTCACAGAAGTGCCAGGACTAATTTTAGGGTCCTGAAAAGCATTTTGTTTTGTTTTCCTGCAAAGTCCTCTTCTCAGACTGTTTTGTATTGTTTTTCTACAAAACACTCTTCTCACAGATACCTGCTCACTTCCTCTAGGTCTCTACACAAAGCCAGCCCTCACCAACTCAACTGAAATGACTTCCTTTTCCCTAACTTTGTTACTCTCAATTCCTTTGTGCTGCTTTATTTTTCTTCCTAACACTTGTCATCACGTGATGTATTATACATTTGAGTCTTTAAATTTATCTTCCCAAAGTTGGGTCCTTTTTGTTTACTGCTGTAAATTCTATTCTGATAAATTCCACAAAAAGATATCCAGTAAGTACCTGCCTGTTAAATGAAATATATAATGATGTATTCATAATATAGTAAAGGTAATCAGAATTGAAAAGGGTGACTCCAGTATAAAAATTAAAATTTCAGTTTTTACTGCTGTGGGAGAAAACCTGGTTTCATGCTTAAAAGAATCTATAGCCCTGTTTACATCAAAGTGCTTGTTCCATCAATGTGTAGGGTTGGGCTTAAGTTTATAGATATTTGACCTCTTTCCATCAGCTGCGATGCCGAGGGTCTAAGGAAATGTTTACCATGTATTAGCTTGCAGCTCAAAGATTCATCCAGGTCTTAGAATTACATATTTATTATTTTTTAACCAGATGATATGTTATAAGAATCAGTAGAGATGTGTCTGAGTTTACAGTGCTTTCAGTATGTAAGTCATCCTTGTGGTATCATATTCTTGTATTGTTTTACGAGTACCAGGAGCATGGCCACCATGTGCCCAGACAAAACAGAGAATTCAGCCCTCTGGTCCTGCGATGAAGAGCCATATGTATTGTTAATCTGTATGCTCTATGGCTACACGCTCTTTGTCTGTACAACCGGAAACTTTTATACAAAAGTATCACTAAAATACTTTTTAATTTAAAAAATGGAGTTTACTTCTTATTAATTTGCAATATTAATGCAATGGGAAAAATAGGGAACTCAACTATCAGTTCAAATTTAAGAAGAAAGGAAATATTGCAGTTACTATCCCCACTGCTGAGTTAAATGGCATAGTAAGGTAAGCCAAGTATGCTTTACCTGAAAGGAGGTTGTTAAGTAATATCCAAAGAACCCAATGGAACTTGAACAATTCATCTCTATCAATTGTTCTTGTTCTTGTTTTTGTTGGGTAGCATGCATGGTTCATCTGGTTTTTATTGAATTATTTTCCCAACATCTTTTCTGCATTATGGATAAGGACTAGTGGTGTTTCCTCTTCCCAAGGAAATAAGAAAGAGGACATAGCATCCAGAGCAGTTAGAATGGCAGGTGTTGTGTGTGTGTGTGTGTATATCAGTGTCACTAAGTATTTGAAACCGACTTTGTGAATACAACAATAAAGAACAGTCATGTAGAGTTTAACTTGGATATTGAAATTTAAAAGGAAATATGACTTGTTATCCTTGGGAGGTAAGTTTATCCTGAGAATAGTGTTTACTGACTTAGGTAAAAATCACCTCCTCATTGCTTTTGAGGTCAACTCGACTTTCTATGAGTCAGTATCTATTGTTTCAATACAGGGCTTTAAAAATGTGCCTAGTAAAGTTTGGAATGTATCATGGAAGATAGGGTCATTTTACTTCTGACACAGTCATCAGCTATGAATATTAACAAAATAATAGCTATAAGTACTTATAAAGCATTTCTATATTTATGGTAATTTGACATCTGTAACACAGAGTTTATCTCTAAAAATACAGGTTCTATTAGAGTAAGGACACATCACAGATTAAATATTTTTTTAAAAAAATTCTAGAATAAGTAATGTTAGGAACAACAAATATTTATACTGGTCAACTTTCTAAGTCATTTGAATTTTTTCTTTATTCTTTCTCATAACATCCCTAGGAGATAGTACTATCCTATGATGAGCTGTATTCTTCCCATTTGATAGCTACAAACACAGAGGAACACAGAGGGGAAAGAAAATTATATAGAGACCACTCAGAAACTGAGTCAAACAGTAATATGAAAGTTTTGCTATTTTTATAGCCAAGTTTTTGTGTACAGTTACAACTCACCCAATTTTTTCTACATTCTAATCTGGCCCTGCTCTATTTTAAGGGATAGATATAAGGAGGCTGTTGTTTTTAATACAATTTTGTTTTGTTTGATACTGATGTGTTTAATCATTATTGCTGCTGGCTATTGTTCCTTTTCATGTATTTTAATACTTTAATCAATGGGAATTTTATTGGTACTTGTATCCTGAGGCTATTGAAAGTGGAAGGTGCAATTTTATAAATATACAATTGAAATAAGGAAAAATAAAACAGATGGGCATGGAGACCATGGTGGTAATAAAGTGATAAAGTCCTTCAGGAGCTAAAGAGATAGGATTCTTTCCAGATGAGTGTTTGCACTAGACTCAGTGAGTTAAAGAAGTTGGTTCAGCTTGTGTTCACTGCACTTTCTCACCTAAAATTTATTCCTCTCCTCTATTTCTTTAAATATAGTTTCAAGCCCAAAATTCCATATGAGACATTAATCTGAATAATAGTTATGTCTTGAATATGCTGATTATATTTTATAAATATAAGCACTAAGCTGTATTTTGTACTTGATTATATAAAATGTATTGACTACTTTTATGTTGGCTTATCATTTCCTCTATTTGTTTTGTATCTAACTGAAAATTTTACCCTTTCTATATGCTTGTCTCCTCTTGCTCTCATAGATTTCAGAGTCCTGAGGACAGATTCATATCAGTTGCTTCTTTGCTATCTCCCCTGGGAAATTATACAGCTTAATTCTGATAACTTCTTTATATATACCTGTGGAAACCAGAATATAAATCCAATATTTTAAAAAGCTTAAATTACTTATTCACCATTTAATTTATTTTTCTATTCTTTAGTAACCTGTTCAATAAGCATAGAAAATAGTCAGTCTTCCATCTGCACTTCAACCTCCCTGCCACACTTTGCTCAAACTGAATTCCCTATAGTCATGTTCTAATCAAGATGATGCCAAACTCACAATTTATCACCTTCCGCCCTGTTGCCACAGTAAAGAGGTCTGAGGGCGTACTGAAGAAAAGGATTCCCCAATATTAATTATATGAAATGCTGAAATAATCAGGGAAATCCTATAATGTTCCTATTGGTACCTGAAAAAAAATATGAACAACCATTGATTTACTAAATTTTAGTGGGCTTTCTTGCACCAACTCATGGGAGAAAAAAAAAGAGACTTAATGATCTCTTAGGACTCTTTAACAATAAGGCTTATCTGGTTTCTTCATAATCATTAAATTGATGGAAGTGGATGGGTAAATGTTCAGTGGAAGTGACCTTCAGATGAAGAAGGAAGTTTCCACTCTTTCCCAATCATGCTGAAAGTTGCATTTTTTTAATTACTCTACTTAAAGCAGCAGGATCAAAGTGATCATCACCAGTAGGTACTTAGACAAGAGTGAGAGGTTCGATGTGGACTGCTCTATTAAAACATCCCCTTCTAAACAGGGCTTCCTGGAGCTTAAGTGCCCATTGCTGCAGAAGTCAGGATACCATTTGTGAGTGCACAGCAAAGCTCACAGCTCCGTCTAATGAGAGGAACTGCATCAAGTAGGCATCCTTAAATAGATGAGAGATCCGTGGCATCTAATGGACAATTAGTTAACTTCATTCTTCAGAGTTTTTAAGCATCTGATAAATGGAGTAATAAAGAAAAATATTCCAAGTGAAACAATAAAGGAAATTAAAAGCAGTCTAAAAGGAAATGACTTCTAGGTTTTATATATTTCCCACACTATCCTGTACTTGAACGTAAAACAACTAGTGTATGAAGTTTGCTATTTTTTTCCTTTGTTTACAATTGTGAGGACTATGGACAATGCCATTATACTGGTTAGAACATATGCTAGGCTAGGTTTTTGAAATGCACATTGAAATAAGTGAGTGAATTCCAGACATTGTCAAATTTAATAAAATAGTATTCAATAACACTTAATCTGGAATGGATCTTAAAGTTACCTGTTCAGTTTTGTTATTCAACAGATGATAGAACTGAGGCCCAAAGTAGTAAGTTTTTTCTAGAAGTCACTTCTAAAATGCATGTTTGAATATTTTTTTGAGCATAGTATTTGTCTCTCCATCCCAATGTTCCATTTAAGGGTGTAGGGAAGACAGATGGTGTTGTAAATTTAGTCTATGTAAATTTGTTTATATTATTTTAAGGTAAAATAAAATCAGTGAGTTCAAATTTCTTGCTTCACACTGTATTAGCTTACCTATAAAGCCTATGAAAAAAATATGGAGCCTATGTATACCCCCTCTTGAGGAATGCATATCTAGTTGGTAGAGAGAGATTTGGGTACAAAATGATAGAAAGCACTGTATGAAGAAGGACCAAAATCAGCAGTAAGTGCAGTGTCCCAGAAAGGTCACAGTGGCATTTGAGTTACCCCAGCTGGGAAGACTCAGAAGAAAGTAAGGAAAATTCTAACTGGTCAAAGGACGGGAGGATGCGTGTCATTGCAGAATTAGAATCTAGGAGTGTGTGGTTTCAACTCACAGATTTAAATGCAGAATATTTTTAAATTGTTTCCATTTGTTTGGGGGACAGTTAGTGGAGCTGCTTTCCTTATTTAGAGAATTGAGGTTCGATTTACTGAATACAGCATTGAATACAGTCAATGCCATTATTCTGTTCCTTATCTACTTGCATCCTTAACACAACCCCATGATTTGGAACACTCCTTTTCCCCACATTATAGATGAAGAAATTGAGGAACAGAGAAAATCAGATTGATTCCAACAGTGTGTGGCTCAGAACCATGGGTTCTCAACTATTACATTTTATTCAGAAAATACACAAATATAAAAATATACATTGCTTAAAGAGCTAAGAGTAAAACATTAAATACAAATTTGTCTCATCATTATGCTGGGTGTGTATGTGTGTGTGAGTGTGTGTGTGTCAACAGAACAGATTCCAAAAGAAATCAAATTTTACCCAAGATTTTCAGATTCTAATACTAATTTACTCTATTAATGTCTCCTTTCAGTTCAGCTCCAGAGGTTGATATCGATGGTGGCTGCTTCTGAATCTGGAGACGTGAATAAGCCCTGGAGAACAGTGCCTGTCATTAAAAAGTTGCCATCTGTCTTTTTTTGATATCCGCTGTGCTGCAGTAAGTCACAGAATTTCCCTATCCTTTCAATGACAGCTCATGGTAAGATAAACTCGCCATGATAAGATAAATGGCAACTTTTTAATGAAAAGCACTATGTGTGAGCTGCTTGGTTAGGTTACAGTTCCTCAAAGTGCATCTCATACCTTATTCCCTAATATCAAAACCAATGACCTATTCTTCAAAGGATTTTCTTTTCAGTTCCATACCTACATGATTTACAAAGTTCCCTTTGCCTTTTTTCTTATATCCTCCCAGAATGAGATCTTAAATGACCCCGTAAACTTAACTTCTTATACTACATTTTTTGGAAGTGTTTGTTTAGAAGACAAAGATAGATTTTCACTATTTTGAAAATCATGTTCAAGGAAGATTGGCAAAGTATGTGAAACAAGCAATTTTTATTTATTTGAATTACTGCTTTCCCTATACCTCTTTATCTATAAAGATAAAGGTACTTTGATTAGCGGGAAGAGTTGGACCTAGAACTAATTCTAATCCATCATAACTACACTGTAGCTGGATGGATCATGTTTTCCCCAACTCTCTGACCTCCCACCTGTCAGGCGGGGATGTTCGGCACAACTCAGTCTAAACCTGATATTGATGCCACATCAACGTGGAGTGCCAACATGGGACAGAGATACCTCCTTAAGGTCCATTTTTATTGTTCTCAGATCCCTGTATATTTTTTTAGATTAGAAGGTTAAAAGTGACATCATGTGATATTTATAAGACGTTATACAATAGTTAAGACAGATTAGAAAACAATTATTAATTTTCAAACTTACAATAGTAAAAGCATAGCAAAAAAATATTGGTACACCTACAAATGTTTTTCTTCTCGCCATCAAAAACCATGTCTAATTTCCAAAATGCTTTTGTTTACCTCAGACACACAAGTCTAGGGATCAAAACAAAATGTTTTTACACTATGTATTTCACAAGGCTTCGAGGTCACCATTGTGAACACAGATTTCTAGGTTTCCACTGGTGGAGATGGAGAAGGAATAGATTCATTGACTCAGTTTGAGCTGAACGAAACACATGGAATTGAATTTATTTTCTTAATATTTTAATTAAATTACTATATAGGTATGTATTTTTATGTAACAAAGTTTGATTATGTCAACTTTTTAAATACTTGGTTTACTAAGAAAATTCCTTATATACTGAGTGACTAAATGATGACTGTATATATATGTGTGTACATATGTATGCATATTATATATATATTCACTCAATAATTATTTATTGATCACCTATCATATAATGGGCTCTAATCTTGGGAATGAAGATTCAGTGTTGAATAAGTCTCTGCTCCCATGATGAGAAGCATTGCACTTGAGACTTGTGGGGGTCAATCAGTAATCAATGCTATGGATATAAAGAGCAGTAAAGTCAGAAAAGCAGAAAGTGGAATAGCAAGTGTTATGGAATGGTAATGGATGGTTTGCCTCTATCGTCAGTGAAGGTGCCATTTGTGTTAATATGTAATGATGAGGAGAGATCTAGGGAGGGTAATTCCAGACAAAGGGCTCAGAAAATGCACATAGTAAGGGGCATCACAGTAAGGTGGGAAGGAATGCTTTGCGCTGGAACATTGCCAATAAGAGGCAAAGTCTTAGGAAATTAAATGTGAGAACTAGGCTAGAGTGAGATAATATAAAGCCATTGAGGCCAAGGCAAGTTTAGAATTATTCTAAGCGTGACTGAAAGCCATTGAGAGATTTTAAACATGAGCATTGCATGATCTTAAGTGAAAAGAAATTACTCTGATCATGGTGTGGAGAATGGACAACACCCATGCACGAGTAGACACAGTAAAGGAGGATGGCACGCAGTCCGAACAATGAGAGTGATTTATTCAGAGGTGGTCGTGGTAAACATGGAAGAAATCGATGAATATGATGAAAGTTCTGAGGCCAGTATCAACTAAATATGCTAATGGATGAGATAATGAGGGACGTGGTGTGAGGAAACAGAAGAATTAAGGATAACACTTGGGTTTTGGATCTGAGCAACTATTGGAGATGGGAAAGTCTGAAGAACAGAAGGTGTATTTGGAGAAAATATCTTTTTTGTTTGTATTTTATTTACTTACATGTGGAATTTGAGATGCTTGAATAGCTGAACAAATAGCAATGATAATTAGGCAATTGAATATATGAGTTTGAAGTTTAGGGGAGAGCTAAAGGTCAGCAATAGAAATGTTTGTGTCAGAAGCATGTCTTTGGTAGTTAAACAATACAAAATTGGATGGATTCACCTAGGAAATGTATCTAAATAAAGGGCACATATAAGTCAGAAGAGAAGAGGGAGCGACTAATGTTGACTAAGTCAGAATAGCCAATGAGCCAGATCGGTGTGCTTTCGAACAGCTTGAAACAAATTAATACATAAAGAGTAGTTCATTATATAAAATGATATTGAAAAATTAAATGGAAGACTGAAAACTGACCTTCAGACTTGGTGAGTAGTTACTTATACAGAATGGACACATATGCATACATGCACATGCACACACGAAACAATTAAAATCATTTATGACTCTGAATTACAGTGCTTGCTGCATAGCTGTAGTCATGAAGAAGGCAAATGCTCGCTCCTGCTGTGCTTGATACACTGAATGACCTGACTTACACCACTTTCTGCTGTATCTATGCTATGGTTGTACTTTTATGGACTTCTATAAAGACTGCCTGCCCTGTGAAGTTGTTTAAGTAGATTAAGTTATCTTTCATGCATTTAGACCCACTAGATGACCATGTACATCTTTCCAAGTAACCATATTTTAACTGATGGAAGAAGTAAACAAAGTGAAACTTATCCTTACAAATGCTACACACAGCAGGGAAAGGGACAGTTTTTACCTTTTGTCCCCAAATAGTGTATGTGTTTGTAATAAAAGGGATGAAGAGGCAGGCCAAATTCAGGAATTTTTATTTATTTAAATTTTTAACAAATATGTTGTTATTAATTCTTTGCAGGTTATCTATCATTTCACAGTGATGGGTTCTGAATGTTAATAAGAGAAAATTAAAAGATGAAGTTTAAATGATCTTATATTTCTCTCTAGTTGACCAGTATATATTGATCGATCTACTTTATCAATAGCTTTCCTACTTAATAGTTAGAATTTTACTATATAATTTAATTTTGGAGATGGTCTACAGCTACCTTCAAAGAAGCCAATTCTTAGTAGATGCTTCTGTAAAGAGAGGAGGGTTTTAAATAATAATCCTAAACACAAAATTTGCAAATGATAAACAATTGTGCTAAAAATAGCAGATACAAACTTTTGAACATTTGAAGTATTGTTTTCTGGTATTGCTTTCTAGCTCTTTCTGTCCCTTTCTTTTGCTTCCTTCCTGTCTTTTTACTTTTTCGAGGGTGCCCTGGCACAGTCCTCAAGAGCAGCCAGTCCTCCAGCAGTTACGTGGCTGCTGTGGCGTGGCTATAGCCTGCCTCTGCCTGGAGTCAGCCGTGGACACTCACTGCATCAGCTGAAACCTGTGTGTCCTCCCTCTGTGAGCCAGTAGCACTGGATCAGACCAATCTTTTTTAATTTTTGAAAGGTTTATGAGAATGGGGTGAAATCTATGGTTCTTTCCCACAGGAAAATAATGCATACTCACATACTCAAAAATGTTCTGCATGTGTTCTCATGTGTATAAGAACCTCGGGACTAGAAGGCAGACAGGTTTAATGTTTATGACTTCGGATGCCATGGAGAGGGGTGCAGGAGTACAGGCAGGGAAAGAGAGGTTTCATCCTAATGCAGTTGAATGAAAATCTGTTCTTCTGCACAAATTAGTACAGCAAAAAGATGGCTTCAAAAACTGTAAGAGTTCCCAGCAAACTGTGCATGGGCTGGAAGAACAGAGACCCAACTCACACTGGTTTATATAGAGAGCCTTTGCTTGGTCAGGTGTGAATTTGTTCTTTGTTTGCAATAATACAATAGATGCCTCTGGTGGCCTTTGGTAGTCACTCCTGGATCACGGCAGGGATTAGTTTCAGTCAATAGAGAGTACGCCACCCCCTTGGCCATCAGAGGCTTCTGTGGCAGTGCTGTGTAAAAGCGAGTTCTTAGGAGGTCTTCTCTTCAGCTTTGCTTAATTAAGCATGGTTCAAAAACACAACCAAAAGTCTGATCATCTTCTATATCAGTATCTCAGATCTCATTGTACGCATTGAGCTTCCTTTGTATTCAGAATTCACCAAATGATATCAATTCTTAATCCTTAGGACACAATCATGGCATGCTATAGATGCTTACTACCTGATAATTCATCTTTTAAACATTTTTTATAACCGTCAGGCCAACATCAAAGAGAAAATTAGCTGTTTTACCATAAATTATTTAAATTACCCTAAAGCAAAAACTGATATAAATCACATATTTAAAACAACATTTCTGACTATTTTTCACAGCTGTGTCCCATAGCAGGAGTGACAAATATATGATGGATTTTGATGAACAGTTGGATTCTCTTGAATAGAATGGTGAGATACTTAAAATTTTTTTTGAATTGCAAATACCTGTGTTATGTAAGGGAGACAGTAACTTGCAAGTAAAATTTTAGGTACTACTTTTGGGTAAGAATAATGGAAACATAATCTTTTATATTTCGAGCAATTATATTTTTCAAGGCTAGATAGTTGTGGGCTGAATGAATGGATGGATGACTCTCTGGGATAACTGGATACTAGCTTATTAAAATTCATGAAGTTAATGTTACTTTTACTTTGTCAAAGGATACGGGGCACTTTTAATTCCATCAAAGTTTTTTTTTTTTAATGCATTATTTACTAGTTCAGAAGAGAACTGGAAAAGAGGCTATGAGTGACAGGGGAAATTATTTTCTCATTAACACAGCAATGATAACAGCCCCTGACAAAATAGAACAAAACAAAAATACTCACATTGAGGGTGTTTTCTTATGAAAGGTGGCGCTTTTAAGGGAAGATAGATACATTATTATTTAGTCCTATTGAAACTGTTATTCACAAAGAAATGTGAAGCCTGGGTGGCAGCTCTTTTCTCTCAGTCACAGAGGTGTACCCACTGCCTCCTCATTCATGCCACTGCTTTCTATCACCAAATAAATGCAGTGCCATTTCAGATAGAACTGATGTTAATAAAATTAGTCGGTCACACATTGGAGCATTTATTGAGATCCTCTGCTTGTACATTTCCAGATCACAGTCGAGGAAGAAAACAACCTGTAGACCAATGAGAAAGTGCCTCAAAAGCTGCAAGGGCAGCACATTTTTTTCTAATATCATCTCTTCTGGGAAACATTACCCTCCTGTGCTCTTCCAGACCATTGATTCCATTCTGAACCCATAAAAAAGAGATTATAAATCAAGAGAAGGAGGTACTGGTAGAATACTATGAATGGTTTATAAAGTTATTTTGTGAACAAAATTGAGACCATTAGAGCTGCTGAGAAGCCTTCTACCTCTAATCATATTTTCCATTAACGAAGTCTTCGCCCACTCTAGAAAGATTTTTATAGCAGTATCATATGGTAGAATTCTAAAACATCAAAAAGGCAGTTCTTACCAGGTGCTGTCTACTTCATATATCTTGTCAAGGTGTCAATACCCAATATGGGTAGGGTACCCCTTCCTCTTGACATTTTCCCGGGAAATGAACCAATAATTAGAGCTCTCTAATAACAACAAAAAAAAACCCTGATATAATAAAAGCGATATAAGACTAAAAGGTAGTAGACTGTGGATTAAGTCCTAATTCTACTTCAAGTTGTTTGTACAGCCTTAGGAAAAACCGCTTAACAAAATGGAGCCTCATTTCCCTTATAAGTACAAAGCTGAAGATGAAACCGTAGGTATCCCATAAGATGCTACAGAGGAAAAAAATGAGATTGCAATGTGGAATTATTTTTAAAAATGAAAATACTTTTGAATACATGAGTAAAAACAAAATATTATATTCATCATTATCTTTATCTGGTTATATTTTCATTATTATTTCTACAGTGTTCTAAATCTCCATATTCTTATCCTCATGAATTCTATGCATATACTGAGACTATGTTTTTTATTTCTAGGTTTTCATAGACTTTAGCTGTTCCCACAGCCTAGTGGCCAGTCATCCTCTTCGGGGTAATAGTTCCCCAATTTCTGTCTAGGACCATGCTTTTCTTAACCATGCATCCACACTACTTTATATGTTTCTGAAGGTCTTCACTGTACCTCAGTGGCAGATGGCATGGATAAATCAATCAGTGTTGTGTGTATTGGCTTCAGATAAGTGATTCAAGGATTGGCCATTAATGAAACTCGAGTGGGAAATGCTCTTACTCTTCTTACTCTTTCTCACTTGATGTAACTGGGAAAGATGTAGCCCTGAGAATGACTAGCAGCCATCTTGTGACTGTGCCAGGGAATAAAGTCTTCAGGGAGGCTGCAGACCTACCACATGAAAGACAAAAGCAGGTTTTGATGAGATTGTTTAAAACTCCTTGTCAAGCTGGGACTGAATCCATATCTGCCATGCACTCTTTAATTATGTGTCCCCCAGTAAATGTCCTCCCTTTCCCTCAGTCAATTTTGATTATGTGGTTTTGTCATGTGCAAGCAAAGTAACTCAAATGAATATAAACCTAAACATAAAATAAATATAATTTTCTGAATTATATTCTTGAAGTCTAAATTTTCAGTGTGTTTGTGTGTTTTTAGGCATTCACAGAAGACCTTTATGCCTTTATACCTTAACCCTCTCACCCAACTCTCTGAGAGAGATATGAGGGACTCGGGACAATTGCTCAGAGTCACACAACTACAAAGGGGAGGAGTCAGTATGCAGTTATAGTCTGTCAATGGGAACCATACTTTTTACTCAATAAGGGTTCCATTTTTTATGGAAAAATTCTTCACAACACATAATCAAGGGGCAAGAATATTGAAATTCTTGGACAGTCTTGGGAGTTTTAACTAGATGAACTCTTCCCTTGAACATACCTTCTTTATGGGAATCTGTGGAAACCAGGAAAAGAGAGACTCGGTGAGGGGTGCAAAATTGTCCTTATGATAGAGATTAGGATAGTGGGAAACTAAAGTAAAATTGAAGATTTCCATGGTGGCAAAAGGAGAGAAAACTTTTCCTCTGATTGCATGCAGGAATTCCACTATAATATAGCTTGCCTGTGAATGGAGTATGAAGTTTTGGAACTTAAACTGTTCCAGAGTGTTTTCTGCCATAGTTTCTACCCAACTACCTTGACTATGAGTAATTCCCTGCTCAATCCCGCTGAAGCTGGAGATACTGTGGTAGAAAACCCTGAAGGGGGATAGAGGGAGAGCTGCCTGATGCTAGGTGTTCACACGTGTTCTGGTGGAAACTTAACAATACGGAAGAGAATGTGTTATAATCAAAAAGTACTGTAGTTCTGATTCCTGCGGACTTTCAAAATACCTGGAACTTTATGTTACTGAATTAGGCCATTTTCAGCAAAGTTTGGGCACTTATTTTATTCCGGGCACACAATCTGCAATCATGGCTGAGCTCTCCTAATAGTTATAAATGTGCGGCATAGTCCGATAGGGTTCACTTCTTTGTTCCTAGGTGGTTACATATCATCACTCAAAGGAATCACTTAAGATAACATTGATGTATGAATTATTTTCCCTGACCAAAAGGAAGCTCTTTCCAGTCAATTGACACTCAGTCTTGAGTGTCTGAATGTCTCACAGTTAAATTATTAGAAAATGACATTGAAACTAGGGAAGGTTTTTTCTTTCTTTACCTATCTTCTGAGTGACTTTAGTACACAGAGGAATGTATTTTCAGCTACTCATTAAATTTGAAATAAATACTTAACAAGAATTTTCATTTAAAATTCAGAATAATTTTCAATGTCAAATTCTAATTTCAAATGTCATTGCTACTCCATTTTAAATATCAACAGCAGTTCTCACCGCCTTCCTTTCTGGATCACAAAACCAATGCTGCCTTCGAAGGGAGAACGTGGCACCAATTCTCATCCCCTTGTATCTTGGCTGGAATGCTGTAGCACATTGTACGCTTTCTTGACTGTTTACCTAGGCAGCAAATCTTGTCATTACATGTACTGTATTTGTCAGGTTCAAGACAACTGAACAAAAGCCCAATTGCTATTATAAACATTTAATTTGAAAATCTATAATTAAAGAAGGGCAAATACATTATTTGACATTTGAAGCATTGGTGGTTTGGAGACACACCAATGTTTAACTGTACTAGTTCAAAGTAATAATTTCAAAGGTGAGATAAGTGGACTGATGAGGCAATGGATCCAAATAGAACAATCCCTCCCTCCCCCTGAGAGACATTGCCTCACATTTCAGGCCTCATATCTTCGCTTCTACCTAACCACACTGGTAGGATTCTCATCTCTAAGAAAGAATGAAGGCTACAGATTCAAGTGGGAATGGCTTTGGAGACAGGAGGCACCTCAACAAGCAGATATTTTGATCCTTGAATGCTGACCTTGGTTCCCTTGGAATTCTTCATATTAACCCACCCAGTGTTTGTCATCAAAATTAATCAAGAAGAGTTACCAAGGGAATCAAACTCTTAACATCTTTCACTTTCTCTAGCTTTCTGTCTTTCAAAATGAATATTAAAATGACTGTCAATTATTTAGAGACTCTTAGATGCCAGGCACTTTACTTAGCACATCCTTCGCAAGAGTCCCTTAATATAGGAAAATAAGTACCTCATTTTCAATGTAATTGAATTAGGTATGAGAGTTTAAGTTATTTTCAGGATCTGAAATTGGTATCAAATGGAGATAGTGTATCTGCAGTCTTTAAAGCTTTGCTGTGACCAAAGACACCGCTGGAGGTCTGGAACTCCCACTTGCTGAAATCCCGAACAGCCCCGATTGTCCCAGAAGAGCGGGCCTTTAGCTCTCTTTTCTCAAACTGTATGTACTCTCCCCGGGTGACCTCATGTTTCCTCCTCCAACTGCAGTTTCTAGCTCTTCAACTGCAACTCCAAATTATGTCTCTGACTCTAATCTTTCTCTTTCAGAATTGTTGCCAATTTTATTTTATTCTTAAAAACCTTTTTTAAAATTTTGAAATAACTTTAAATTTCCAGAAGAGTTTCAAAGACAGTAGAGGAAGGCCCCAGATATTCTTCACCCGGTTTCTCATACTGTAGACATCTTATATAACTGTAGTTGAATGACCACAACTAAGAAATTAGCATTGATACAACACTATTAACTAAACCACAAGTTCTACTTGCATTTTATCAGTTTTCTACTGATGTCTTTTCTCTCTATAACTCTCTACTCTAGGACACAACATTGCATTTAGTCATCACGTCTGACTGTTCTCGTGTATGACAGTTTCTTGGCGTTTGTTTATCATGACATTCACATTGTTGATCAATTATTGTACTCTGTAGAATGCCTCTCAGTTTTATGTCTGGTGTTTTCTCTTGGCTACACTGGGTTTATGGATATTTGGAAAAATAGCATAGGGATGAAATAAATGCCTTTATCATCTCATTTTATGTCTTACTATTCATGAAGTTGACTTTGGTCACTTGGTGAAGTAAAACTTACTTTGTAGGATGTTTAGTACACATTACACATGCATAGGTTCATGTTATTACCACCACAATAGGATGCAAAAGAGTGCAATCCTCTCAAGAAAATTTCCTCATACTATCACTTTATAACCATCCCGTCTCTTCGCCTAACCCCTGACAATCACTGATCTGCCCTCCAATACTGTCGCCTGTCTTTTTGAGACTGTTATATATATGGATCAAAGACTATGACACCTGTTAAATTTGGCTTTGAAATCCATTAGTTAGTGAATTTATGTTCATTAAATATTTATATAAATCCTACAATAAAATTTTCTAAATATTTTATACATTTTTTAAATCAAGAGAAGAAAGCAGAAGAAAACTATACACATATTTATGTATGTATATATGTACATACATAATTGCCTAAATAGTTACTATTACTAGTGTTCTATATTTCTTCACAGATGTAAATTATTATCTAGTATTACTTCATCACTTTATTTTAGCCTGAAGAGCTTCATTTAGTATTTGGCTTCCAGTAACAAATTCTCTTAGTCTTTTTTTTTTTTAATATTGAAATACCATTATTTTGCCTTTGTTACTAAAATATGGTTTGTTTTGGTACAGAATTGTTAATTGACACTTTATTTTTTCTTTCTTTTACTATTTTGTCTACGCTTTTGTACAGGATGGGAGGAGAGTAGGTTTACAGACCTGGCCAGGTGGCTTAGTTGGTTGGAACATTGTCCTGTAAACCAAAAGGTTGTGGGTTTGATCCCCAGTCAGGGCATTCACAGGAGGCAACTGATTGGTGTTTCTCTCTCACATTGCTATTTCCCTCTGTCTCTCTAAAAATAAAAAATAAATAAATTAAAATATATCCTCAAGTGTGGATTTAAAAGAAAAGTTTACAGTTGTTTGAGGGAAAATAATACAATGATTAATAAATATTACAAGAGTAAACTGTTTTGTGTACTCACAACTGTAGACCTACTTTTCCCCACCCTGTATTGATCACTAGTTTTGATGAGAAGTCAGCTATTAATCTTATTACAGTTCTTTGTTTATATAATATGCCATTTGGCTATGGCTGGTTGCAATATTTTCTTTTCATCTTTTGTCTTTCAATAATTTAATTATGATGTGTCTGGGTGTGACTATCTTTGTGTTTATCCTACTTAAAATTCATTGAGCTTCTTTGAGATGGAGAGGTTTTGTTGCTCTTGTCTCTGTTTATTAAGGCTTTTGTGCCTTAGGAGAGATGAAGTGGCTGGGTCTAGCTGTCAGTGGACACCGTTTGCTCACCCGCGCCAGCCCCATGAGGGGCTCCTTTTCAGCATTTCCCCCAATATTCTGGTTGAGGGGAAATTCTCTGTGAGAGCCTGGTTGGGTTTGTGGAGGAAAAGCCTGCAAGACAGTGTGACTTCCCCTCCCTTTACATTTTTGGTGCCCATTACTTCACAGTCTCATGCTAGCCCACACCTGGCTTTTAGAAATTGTTTTAAACCATTAGCTGTAATTTTGTACCCATTTTTAGCTCACCCATTGTTTTCTGCCCAAGTCAGTGAATGCAGAGTTCCCTTTCTCCCTGCACTAGTCTCTCTTTATTAAAATTTCAACTTACTTGATTGTCCAATAATCTCAGTTCTTGATAGGCTAAAGAAAAGTTATCAGTGTGCAAGTTATTAATTTCTTTTCTTTTTACAAGCAAAGAAGTGCTGTTCTTTCTAGTTCTCTGTTTTTTTTCACCTGAAATTGTCAGTTTGTGTCACTAACTTTCTATAGGATTCTACTTTGATGTACCATAAATTCCTCAAAGTTAATTCAATTTGATCTTATTTTTGTTATCTACCAAGTGTCTCTCCCTCTACTTTCTTTATTACTCAGGTGTTGTCATCATCCACCTGGTCCCACAAACCAGAAGTCTAGAAATCCTGCTTTGGATGGTGTTTCATTCTCTAGAAGACGCTAATGCTTATTCAGTGATAAATGTGAAGGAACAGAGCTGGAAGGGAACCATTTCAGTGTTTCTTTCTTGCATCATATTTTCTACTGTCACTTGGCCCCCACCCCATTACAGAATCAGAGTGGAAGGATACTACCAAAGGGTGTACACACTGAGAGGTACAGAAATGAGACCATTCATACAATAAATCCATCATCCACTTTGAAGTTTGAAAAGCACTGATCTAATTGTAACTTTTATATATTTCTTGAAAGTTCTGCATTGTGATTTGTATTGATTGACCAAGCAGTGTGGAAAAAGACATCAATACTACATGGTGCTGTTTCAAAAGCAGAACTTACAATATAGGTATGACATGAGCCCCTCCAGACCATCCCACGGAGAGGTTTGCCTGGGTGACGAGTACCTGGATACACCATGGGTTATACGCCAGAACTCGGTCTCCTTCTCCATTGAATATTTACTGACGTTTTAGGAGGAGGCAAATATCTCTGTTGTGCCCGTTCTAACCAAGGAGGATTTGCCAGTATCACAAACTAAATTTGAAATGGGATGTCCATTAACTTCATTCCCCAGTTAAAATAGGTACATTGACAAGTCATTTTAATAGTTTGATAGATGAAGGAAGATTCATGCCAGGTGTCAGAAGAAACTGAATGGGATTGGAATTTTTCTGTGAACAAGTTATAAATGTTTTGAGTTTATCTTATTTATATCATGCCTTTAGATCTTAATTTCCTGAATCACATATTGTCACCATCTCGCCTGATTTTTTTCATGGGGAAGTATGCAAAGTAATAGTGTCTGAACTAAGACACTGATGTGTGTGTGTGTCTTTCTGTTTCCATTCACATTCTGATTCTTAAATCTCTCTATTCACTATTACCCAAGTCAAATTACGTCAGATGAAGTGTTCAATATAACAGCAAATAAACTACTAGGTGGAATAGCCCACTCACTAATTGAGAGGGTGGATTTAACATCTATCCCTGCTATCTCCAAGTTTCTGTGACTTTCCAAATTTTATCTTTTCCATTTTCTTTTATAAGGCATGGTACAAGGGAAAGACAAAGTTCCTCAGGAGGACACTTGGGTTTTTGTTCCCTAAATATCCTACATTCTGTGAATTTATACAAATAAGTTTTTGTAAACTATAGTTTCACTCCTCTGTTTTCAGAAAAAAATATTAATATCTTATGGTGAAATGAGAAAATGTATGCAAGGAATTAATTTTTAAATAATAATAGTTGTACAAGTTCAAGGCACTATTACCTTTATTCACAGATCCTATGTGCATATTTCTAAACGCTTTTATGACTCCGAGGTTAAGATTAAGATGTGTTGGAGTTTAAGTGGCAGGGCTTTCACATTCTTAGAGCAGCAATAAAACAATTGTTCACCTTACAATCAACAGTATCTTTGTGCGCAATGAAATAATTCTGCGTCCTACAATTGAGAGTATCTTTGAATCAATAAAAAATAGTATATTATAATTATGATAAATTCTAGTATTTCAAAGCACAATTTCTCATGAAAGAAGTCTTTATAAAAACTGAATGTAAAAAGTATTTCTAATTTGAAACAATAACATAGGAAGCCAAACAAAATTTAAAATAGCATCCATCCATGCAAGCAGCCATTCTCATTTTTTGGCAAGTATGATTCAACACATTTAAAAATAAGAAATAATAGGAAAGGTCGACAAGCTCATTTTGCATTAAAATACTAAAGATCCCATGGTGATAGGTTCTTTAAATATAAAACATCAGTATCATGTTTTCACATTGAATATTACTTGAATATGTTTTGATTTTATATTTTCTTCTCATAGGAGCTATTATACAGGGCAAGTATATATTGCCCCTTTTCACAGATAGTGAAACTGAGGCCCCTAAAATGATGTTTCATACCTTCAGTTCATACTGGGTTAATATGAGTTTAGAATCTAAAACAGTATTTGATTCCTAAATCCAAAATCCTAAATCATTCTACTAGGCCAGGCACAATTTTCTAGTAGTGGACTCAAGAGACATTAAAAGACTGAATCAGAGGCTTTTTGACTGATGACAAAAACAATAATAACTGAAAGGTCAGAGGAAAGGAAGAAACAATAATGCTTCATGTGGTTGAAAAGGCAGAACTCTCTCTTATCTGCCTGCCTTGCCCCTTCACCTTTCCTTTGTATGGAATCAGTTAAAGTACTTTCATCCTATTAAGAAACTCAGCATCCTTCAATAACCCATAACTATTGATTCTGCATCAAGTATTGACCCATACCCACAGAACTGACAAAAATACCAAGAACAAATTCTGCTGATATTTAATAAAATGCCTATTATAAGTCACACCTTGTGTGTTATGTAATTTACCTCATTCTATGCATTCAGAAAGCAAGTGCCAGACTAGATTTCAACCCTAGGGTGTATGTCTGGAGAAAGAGAGTGATTTCTACAGCACAATGCTTCTTCTTATTAAAATAATGAGAAGATACAAACAAAAATACACCTCATAGATGTTTCGGTTATGAACATTTATTATAAATAACAAAGTTATTATGAAATCAAAGTTAATATAAACCTAGTATTACACAACTCTCTCTATGCAATTTTATCTATGTCTGTAATTTTAACCACCAGAGTGATGGTTTAAAAATTAACCTTCTGGCTAAACTTTAAGATACACTTCTTCAGTTGGATTCCCACCAGCACCCCCCATAAAAATGCATCCTCTTCAGAGCTGTAAATGATATCACCGTTAGAGTTTCTCAAGTCCGACGTCAAAAATTCTCTGCCCCTTTCTCTGTCCCTCCTTCCCCTACCATCTTGCTCCTCCTGATTTCAATGCAGTGGAATCTGGCCCCCTTGGCAAACTCCATTGCTCACTTCTTGGTTCAGCTCCTCATAATTTCTTAACTGGATGACTGAAATCATCTTCTAACGGCTCCCCATGTCTTCAGGCTTGCCTCTTTTCAATCTGTTGCTCAATAGAGCAGTGATTGTTTGTCTCTATTAAATGCCTGACTGATCCTGTCACTTCCTAAAACGGGGCCTAGGAGGCCTCTGGATGTGCCTCCCGTGAACTCCATCCCTTGAACTCAGTCATAAGTGTGCCCATCGTGCCCCAGGCATTCTGAAATAAAGTGTTGGTGCACATTACACAAAATATTCATTGCAAAATCAGTGCATTTAGCAACAATTGGTTCCCTGTCAAAATCTTTGAATACTACCATAATACATGGTATTCCTACTTTATGTATACTGTATTCTCTCTGCACAAATCCAGTGAGGCCAGATTTTCCTCAAAAATTAAAACAGTCTTCTTTCTATTGGCTTTTGATGCACATTTATTTTAAGTCATGTTTACCAACATGTTTATGATGTGACTTCTATGTGCTTTCCTTTTCTGGATGCACAGGCATTCTTTTTCTGTGTTTTCTGACCAAGCACTTTCTTTTTCTGTGTTTTTCTGAATGTTTATTTACTTTCAAGATACAGCCCTGCAGCCATGTCATCCAGGCTTCCCTGATCACCCCATCTGTGTACTGTGAGTGGGGCTTTCTTCTTTGGTTATGGCATCACGCCATAACATTTAAGTAATTATCGTACATATTATCATTTGTTTAATTGTCCTACTTATGCAGCATTACGTTTGCTTTGTACAAGAATATGAGCTAAACCATTGGCAGAGCTCCAATTCTATCTCTTCATACTTTGGTCTTAGGATGTTGCCTGGTACATAGTAAGTGATTAATGAATATTTATTTCATAAATGGGTACTCAAGGTGCGCCCACTGTGTAGGCTGTGTACACCTTCCTTTTGTAGTTGAACCTGGATTGCTCTTTGTATATTCAAGGTCAGCCACCACCTGTGTGTTTTCCAGAGTCACACAGCATAAGCTACATAGCAATCTTCAGGTAGCTGCTACTTGCACTGGACTTGTAGGTGCCCAGGAGAGGCCAAACTGTGATCCAAGGCCAGCTGCTCCTAGTGCCAGGCCTGGGGCAATTCACCTCACTGAAGCCTGATGCTGCTTTTTTGAGAGAATTTAGGAAAATCTGAGGCATGGGCCAAGAGAACCCATTTGTATGGAAAAATCACTGGAAACAGCTTGGGTGGGCCTGAGAGTTGGGTAGGGCAGGGCCTCAGGGAATCGCTTAGATGGGGCAAACAGTGTGAGCCAGGTTGGTGGAGCCTCAGATACTGTGCCCACCTGCTGGCTCTGCAGCTGTGGGGAGAGGGCTCAGAAAAGGAACAGTGGTCTTTGCCAGCACTTCTCTCTGGCAAAAAGTTGGCCCCAGCTCTCTCTCTGATGCCAGACAATTTAGTTCCTTCCTTCCCGTCTCTGATGGCTTTTAATCTGCTTCCTTGGTTCTGGAGCTCAGAGGAGGTGAGTCCGAGTGAGTCTGTGCCGGGGGCCTTTAAAAGGAACTGCCTGGGATTACTGCAGTTTCTGTCTTCCACAGTATCAGTTGCCACTAGTTTTTACAGCCAGAAATTAGGGAAGTTATCTTCCTGGAATTGGAACCCTGGGCTGGTGCCCCTGGTATGGAGCTGGGACCCCTCACTCCTAAAATACTTCTCCTCATTTTTATTTGCCACATGTGGGTGTGGAACCTGCCCATTCTGCATCTCCACTCCACCTACGGGTTTTGATGTGGTTTCCTCTTTAATTCCCTCATTGTAGGACTTCCATTCAGCTCAATTTCGGATGATTCTAAATGGTGATTGTTCTACAGTTTAGTTGTAATTTTGATGTGGCTATGCAAGGAGGTAAGCCATGTTTACCTATGCCACCATCTTGACCTGAAGTATTATAGAAATACTGAATATTTTATCTAATAAGTTCATTATACTGTATATACATGATATAGTTAAATACTTGGGGTTTCCCCCCATGGTTTACAGTTTGAATAATGTTCTTACCCCCAAATCAAAAAGAGTCTCAACCATTCTTTTCTATTGTATTTTGAATATTAACTTTCACCTCTATGAATTAATTAAACTGTTTTTAACCTTGATAAATGTAAAAATAACATTTACTTTTCTCCATATACTAAGACAATAATTCCAAAAGCATCAGTTAAACAGCTCACGTACACACACATACATACACTGCATTCTTTTTTGGCTTTATTACCTAGTGATTATTTCTGCAATGTTTTTTATTAATATGGTTTTGTATATCTTAATATTGTTAGGGTAGAATGAGTTCATATTTTTCTTTTCTATTTCAAAATTGATGTAGCTATTTATGGACCTTTATTCTTTTACATAAAAATTAAGTATAAATTTGTCAAATTCTTTAAAAAGTCAACTATAATTTATTTTCAGAAGCATTAAATTTATGCATTAATATTTTTAGGTCTGAAGTCACCCTTCTGTGAACATCTTATATATCTGCATTTATTTGTCCTTTATAATTTTATATTTTAATATCTTCTCCATAAAAATCTGTGCATTATTTGTTAACTTAATTATCAGCTACTTAATTTTTTAAAATATATTTTATTTATTTATTTTTAGAGAGAGGGGAAGGGAAGGAGAAAGAGAGGGAGAGAAATATCAGTGTGTGGTTGCCTGTCACACTCTCCCTACTGGGGGCCTGACCTGGCCTGCGACCCAGGCATGTGTCCTGACCAGGAATCAGACCAGCGACCCTTTGATGTGCAGGCCAGCGCTCAATCCACTTAGTCACACCAGCCAGGGCTATTTTTTATGATATCATCAAGTTAGCTATTCCTCATATTGAAATGTCCTACAGACTTTTACAAAGTGATCTTGTAGTCAGTGATATAATACAATGTTTTTTGTTATAATATGTTTCTTTATACATATACATCTATGTGTCTATCTTTTCACTGTTTTAAAGGGGCCTTAAATTTATTTATTATATGTCAGTATATGTATGTCTTTTATACATACATATAATTACAAATAAATATAATTATCTATGTGTCAGAGAGAGAGAAAAGGTAAGCTTATCTATGTCTTTATACTGAGAGATTTATACATATATACATGCATATACTAGATAGATTAAATAGATACCTATTATACATCTATTGGTAGAGATAGGGTTTGTTGTACAGCCATTTTACTATTTTATTATACAACATATTTTCAGATATAACTTATGTCATTTTGGTATATTATTTTTAGTACAAAATTGGATTATTTTAGGAAATATATTAAGAATTTTGCAGCTATATCCAGGAATGAAACAGGTCTGTAATTTGCTTTCTCTGAATTATTTTTATCTAATTTTATAAAAACAATATACTAGCCTCATAAAAGAGATAGACAGCTCTCTGCCTCTTCAGGAACAAGTGAAAGTTAGCATTATACAAGTAAGAATTATTATTACTTAAACTGGTAGACTTTAACTCTATAGTCAGCAGGGCAGGTGCTTTCTGGAGGAAAAATTGATTAAAATGATTATTTTTTATACCTCTTGATATATCTAAGTTTTTGTGTTCCTCTCCAAAGTTCACATTTTATATTTTATTATAAATTCATCTATTTTGTCTTAGTCTGAAAATGTATTGGAATTTACTATGTATTGGTTACTATGATGGGCACATGAAGTTTTCCCCATTTTATTTTATTTTTTTTCATTTGCTGTCTTACCCTCATGAATACTTGGCAACAATGTCTATGTATTTTTAAAATATTTTTAAATAACCATTTAGGTTTTTGAATTTTTAATATTTTTATCTTTTTATTGATTTTAGCCTTTAATCTATGATTTCCTTTCCTATATTTTCTATGCTTTTTAAATTTAGTTTTACCTCATTTTTAGATTTAATTTTATAAAGTTTATTTATTACTAAATTTATTTTTTCTAAAAACTACTAGTGTAGCTCTGTTTCATAGATTTTAACAGTTACTAATTTCATGTCATTTAGTTCTAAGATCTTCACAATTTCCTCATCATTTAAATTGCTATTTAATTGATAGATTATTTAGTAGTAAGATATCCATTTAAATTCATTTACATGTTTAATGCTACCTTATGCTTACTAATTAACAAATGCCATTGCATATCAATCAGAAAACATATTTTGAACTTATTTTGGAATTTTTGATGTATCATTTATGCCCGAGGACATGATCAGTACTTGTGAATTATCTATATATTATCATTGGAAATAATGAGTAATCTCTTCATTGTATAAAATTTTTATATGCATAAACATGCCCACATAAATACTATGTTGATAAAATATATTATTTTATGTCCAACATAATTTGCATAATGTTTATGCTTTTTACTTGTATTATTTTAATACTCAATATATTTACTATTTATTTAGTCTGAGATTCTGAAAAGTTTATGGCAAAATATGAACTGTAATTGCTGATTTGTCTATATCCTCTGCAATTCTTTTAGCTTATAACTAAATTTTTATTAAATAATATTTATATATCTATGGTGATTATATCTTTGGTTATATATTTTTATTTTACCGGCATGTAACATCCTTTTATATATGTACATTCATCCAAAGTTTTTGTATTGTTTAATATGCAGAAGGCAATAAAAAATGCCTATATGGTACTCTAGAGGGACAAAGTTGAAGGCAAAATTGTTGTATTTCAATAGACTCTTTTTCAAAGATAAAGATACTTAATAGTTTATACGTGAAAAACATGAAGCTCTTACTCAGATGAGTTTTCCGAAACTCTTAGAAGGTGAAAGCAAAGGAACTGGGAGATCAAAACAAGCATTTGGGTGGGAAAGTGAGTGACAGAATAGAATATAAATACCAGCGATCTGCCGAGGATAGACATGGCAGCTAACCAAATGGGGGATGGGACTGGAAAAATGAAAAGTGGAATGAAGCTTTTTCATTGCCTCATTTATAATGGCTGAAAGTCACAAATCCAGCTAGAAAATGATAAATTAAGTTGTAGACTTTCAAGTGTATTTAAAATACAAAGGTAAAGACTAAGAAAAATTGTTTTATTTGGTGAGATTGAATGGGGAAGGAGAGAGTGGAAGGTATGAAAAAGGATAAAAGTACATTTTTTTTGTTATTTCATTCTAAGAAGCCAAATACTCTTGAAGAATGAAAGCTGTGGTATTATATTAATGTCACTACTAGAGCAAAACTTTTTCCAAATTAAAAAACTGATTGGGGAACTCACATTGAGTTAATATATTTACAAATAATAACAATAAGAACAAATAAGTAAAACCTTTGTCATATGGACAAATGAGAATGTATATAAATAGGTATAACTTATAAATTTTCTGATTTGACTACAAACAAAAGTGCCAGTCTATATTATAGACAAAGTATCATTCCTAAAGCAACTTTATTAAGAAAATAGAAATCATTAGCAATATGGAAGCACAGACATTTACATTCATCTATTGATGGACACTTCGATTGCTTTCACAGCTACAATAAATATGCTGCAGTGAATGTGGGGGGCCGTATCTATTTTAGAATTAGTGTTTTTGTTTTCATCAAACAAATAGTCAGAAGTAGAATTTCTAGGTCTTTTGGCAGCTCTATTTTCAGATTTTGAAGAATCTTTATATTGATGATTAGTGATGTTGAGCATTTTTTCATATGTCCATTGGTAATCTGTGTGTCATGTTTGGAGAAATATCTATTCAGGTCCTCTGCCCATTTTTAAAATTGAATTGTTTGTTTTTGGGGTGTTAAGTTGAATGAGTTCCTTATATATTTTACATATCAACCACTTATTGTATATATCATTTAAAAAGGTCTTCTCCTATCCAGTACGTTGTCTTTTCATTTGGCTGTTTCCTTTGCTGTGCAAAACTTTTTAGTTCTATGTAGTCCCATAAGTGTATTTCTGGTTTTGTTTCTGTTATCCAAGGAGACATGTTCAAAAAGATATTGCTAAGACTGGTGTCAGAACTTTACTGCCTATTTTTTCTTCTATAAGTTTTATGGTTTCAGATCCTACAAACCTTTTTTTAGAAAAGATATTTAGGAAATTGCCCCAGTTACCTCAGAAAAGCATGTATTTTTACACAACAACAACAACAACAACAACAACAAACCCAAAAGGAGGAAATTGATAATTTGACTAGTGTATAAGTATTTTTAAAGGTTTTATAGATGGCAACAAAAGTTAACAAAATGGTCAATAATAGTTGAATGCTTTAAAAATGTAAACATATTTGCTTATATACATATGCACATATAATCACATACAGTATATGGAAATTAAGAACCTCAGTTAAAAGTATATTGTGAAAAGGACTCATTTATGTTTAAAATGTTAAAAAATACTATGTGAAAATGAAAAAGATACAAATTATAAATAGATTACAATCTTAATGTTTTAAATACATAAGCATATCCCGACACATAAAAGAATAAATACCAAAATTAGTTCAGTACTGATTTTTAGGTGACTCAGTGAGTGAGTGCTTTCTCTTTTCTTTTTTCTTGCTTAGTTTTTGACTGTTTTCTTTTCTCCAAAGTTCTACAATGACCCTGTGTTCAAGGTGTTTTCTGAAAACTAAGGACATTTGACACTGTGAACAGTTTTGGATATAGCGGAGCAGTTTGACTTGAGCTCCATCCAGCCAAAGTCGGTGTCACCTATGATTAGGTAACATGGGTGCTGCCTAGATACAGCAGATCCTCATACCTCTGAGCGTGAGTCTCTGCTTTGCCCAGTGGGCAGTAAATTGTCATGTGGAAGACAGCCTGAAAGGAAGTGTGTTCCACTAGATAGAATTAAACACTACAATGACAGGAACATGAATTATGTTCATAATGTAGTAACTTACTTTCTGTTCAACTTTGAAAAAAGTAATTTAACTTATGTGTTTCAGTTCCCATTAAATTGATGGTAATAATCTTTCTTTGTTAACAAAGTGCTTTGAAATCACTGTGTGACAAGTAATGTATTACCAGAAAGTATTCTTATTTCACTCTGCATTGTAACCTCTCAGGAACAGGATCTATGCATCATTGTTAGTATTTCAATGTATAATGTTGGGGAAAAATGAGGATATGATTGAGAATAATACGGAAAATACCGTAATGCTCCTCTGTAACTCAGTGTTATGAACTCACCTTGAATGTTGAATTGACTAATAGTACGTTTACATCAATGGAATGACAAATGCAAGGAAGTTTCAGAGAAAGCACAATGGCACCTTATTTGTGAAGGAGGCAGGGAAAAATAGAGGGTAATAGAACTTAGTACGCAAATATAGGACTATATTTCAAAATAGGCAACAGAATTACAGGGAGTATATACATATAAGTGACGAGAAAAGGCTTATTTTTATCCTGTGAAGACTTGAAGTTTGACCGAGGGACTTTCAGTATAAATAAACGGGGTGCCATTTTACTAACTTCAGCCTATGGGACTCATTGTTCAAGGGGTGGCAGAAAAACAAAATATAAATTGTAAAGAAAGGTTAAAACATAAGGGTATGTACAGATTTGCCTATATACGTGTTTGAGTTGCTAGTGATGCACGCTTCTCCCTTTGACATCAGTGCCAAAGGAGCAGAGTCTGCTTTTATCAAGTCATTAGTTGCTTTGTTGCCTTCTTGGTAAAGAATGTTCTGATCCAGAAAAACCATAAAGCTGAGCAGAAGCACATTTATGAATTAATTACATAATTATATATTCTTATTGCTCCACTGGGGATTTATATTTTTTAAGGAAAACAAATAAAAGTTAGTCATCATGTGATAGCATAGGACTAACAATAAAAAGATAACTTATCTGAAAAATATGTGTAAACCCTAAAATACTACATGAGTATTTCTATACACTCACTAGTGGCTTTTTTTAAATCAGAAGATCATATTCATTCTTGGCTTAGTAAGGAAACTGCACCTGTGATTATGAATCTAAAGTAGCCATCATACCATAGTTCTGAAATATTCAGGAAATGATATTTCTTCTTGTTGTTTTGTAGGTGACATATGTTACATACTGTCACAGTGAATTCCAGTAGATTTGAGTTCAAATCCAACACACTGCTTACTATTCTAATAAAATATCTGATTAATATTCAGAATTTTTCTAAGGCTCTATAACCTCAGACATTATATGAAAATAAAACACCAAACTTACAATTGGCTTGAGGAAGTAAATGACATGATGGATGTATAAGTGGCCAACAAAGTTTGAGGCATTTAAGACCTGTTGATAAGTACCAGATTTATCAGCAAATAGGGACTTTAACAGTTCACCATTATTTGAGTAATGTTCAGCTAATTACAAAATCCTCTAAGTGTCAGATTCCTCATATGTATCATCAGAGTAATAATAGCAAATTCATATGTTGTTGAGATTATTGCAGATAAACGACAGATCATCAATAACCTCCATTCCCACCTTTCTTCCCACCCACATTCTTCACTAGTTGTCTCATTAAAGACAACTACACCACATTGAACAGTTACAGAATAAATTAGTCACCAAGTGCTTAAATGCTCAATCTGCTTTGCTCATTTTAATGTCTGAAATAATAAGACTTGGCAATTTTACACAAGTGAATTACATGAACCATTTAATGCTGATACAGTCTGTAGTGATCCACTTCTCTATAAAGTATGCTGAACTCTCTTACACCTGCACAACATTGTTTTTTACTCTTTACATGTTAATGGTTGCAGGAATAAAAATAACATTTTGAGATACTTCCGGTTTCTGTTCTACATGTAACAAGCTTGAAAGTTGCCACTCTCTTGACAACAACTAAAAAAGCTGGAGAACTGGAAAAATCAAAAACTTTTTTGAATCCCTAAAAGACGTAGGACACAGGGAAAATTGCTGCCCCCGCACCCCCAACCTGGGGAGACAGACAAGCAAATGCAGGTCATCATGACCTACTGGAGCAAAAACTCACAGTGGAAACCACTGTAGGAGCCAGTGCCACAGTAGTTAAACCTGCACTACAATTAATACATTTCTAATGGTTCAGTGTGGACACAATTAAGAGTTAAAAACTCTCAGGGAGTTTCACTTCCAGGATCTCTGTCAGGTTCTTACAGTTAATGTCAGAAATTCCCGACAGCTTGTGGCAGGAGAGGAGAAAGGGAACCACTTTGAAGTACTCCAGAATACCATGTTTTCTGAACGAGGCCTGCCCTCATAGGAAACTAGTTCATCAGAGCCTAGTCTCTGGGGTGTTGTTGGGACTTAACAGACATGGATGAAGGGAAACACCCAACTCCAGCCAGCTCTAGCTTCCCTTCTGGGAGAACTGTTGCCCACTCTAGCCATCCTGTTCCACGTGGTGGAGGAGGGGACTGAAAAGCAATCGGGTGATTTACAGACCAGAGGCATAAACTCACAAAAAGACTGTGACCTAATTATAACACTAAAGAATGCCTGCCTTCCACCTGCACCTCATCACCACATTACTAAAGAACTATTTACAGCAGGTTTTTTTTTTTTTAACAAGAGACAACATGGCAGGCTATTAAGAAAAATTTACAAGGCATACCAAAGGCACAACACACAATTTGAAGAGACAGAGACCAAGCAACAGAGCCAGACATGTCAGGTATGATGGGATTATCATGCAGGGAATTTAAAACTATAATGCTTAATATGCTATAATGGATAAAATAGGCAGCATGTAAGAACAGATGGGGAGGGTAAGCATGAAACCGGGAAAATGACCAGCAGGTCCAGCTGCCCACCTCCACAAAAGCCAAACTTGTGATTCAGGTTCTGGGTGATAAGGAAAGGAGTTTATTCAGAAGTTGACCATCTGAGAAGAGGGCAGGCTCATGCCTCCAAAACCATCCTAGCAGCTCAGACACCCTGAGGGACCATGGGAAGGGAGGCGCTCAGGACATTCTGATGATGTGCAGTTTCCCGCTCTGCTCTCCGTGGTCTCACTGTTATCTCCTGCATGTGTCGTCATGTGGTTCCATCTCTCTCTCCAGTTCCACTGCTGATGTTCAGGAACAGGACCAGCGGGCAGCGCTTCTGCTGCTTCTGATGTGAATTGCTGACTCTTGCCCACTTCTTGGAGTCAGGGTTGTTCCTTGCTCAGGAAGGAACCGTGTCTGCTGATATCTACAAATTATTCATAAGAAAATTTCTAATACATAATTTTTCTATCAGTCTGTTAGAACAACCTATTCTATAATTATTACTTGATTAACCTATTTTTTTTTCAATCACTGTTACAAGCAGAGCAATAGAAATCCTAAGGAAAAACCAAAAGAAATGTTAAAGATAAAACAACATTGTAGCAGAAGTGAGAACAACTTTGATGGCTTATTAGCTAGAACACAGCTGAGGAAACAATCTCTGAGCTTGAATATGTCTCAATAGGATCCTTAAAAACTGAAAAGGAAAGAGAATAGAGACTGAAAAAATATCCGAGGATTGTGGACAAATCCAAAAGGTGTAACATAGGAGTAAACGTAAATACCAGGAGGAAAAAAAGGTATAAAAAATATTTTGAAACAATAATCACTGACAATTTTCCCAAATTATCATTAGACACCAAAACACAGATCCAGGAAGCTTAGAGAACACTCAAATAAATGTGAAGAAAATAAAACCTAGGTATATCATTTTAAAGAAATTCAAAGATAGAAAATTTCTGAAAGGAGCTGGGGGCAGGGCATGGAACATATTTACAGAGGACCAATGTTAAAAAAATACACTTGACTTCTTTTCAGCACCATGTCAGCAAGAAGAGAATGGAGTATAATGCTTAAAGTGGTGAGAGAAAAAAATTATCAACCTAGAAATTTAAACCCTGTGAAATTATCTTTCAAAACTGAAGCAGAGAAGAATATTGTACCCCTTGCAACAGCATGGTTGGGCCAAGAGAGCCGTGTGCAAGTGAAATAAGCTAGTCAGAGAAAGGCAAGTACCGTATGATTTTACTCATATGTGGAATCTAATCAACAAAATAAATAACGAACAAAATAGAAACAGACTGATAGATAGAGAACAAACTGATAGTTGTCAGAGGTGAGAGGAAGAGGAGTTGCAGCTCTGCCTTTAAAACATGAAGTGATTAAGAAAAAAAAAATAAACCTCATAACCACAGATAACAGCATGGTGCTTATAGCAGGGGAAGACCAGTGGAGGTGGGAGGGTAAAAGGGGATAAATGGTGATGGAAGGAGACTTGACTTGGGGTGCTGAACACACAATACAATTTCAGATGCTGTGTTACAGAATTGTACACCTGAAACCTATATGATTTTATTGACCAATGTCACCCCAATGAAGTCAGTAAAAATAAATAAAAATAAATAAATAAATAAATAAAATTTTAAAAAATGAAGCAGAATTAGGCTTTCTAGACCAACAAAAGTAAAGGAGAAAGAACACATATCATATTAATTAATATCATATCAATTATTCATATCAGAAATAAAACATTGAACATACAGGTTCTATGGGCATTAAAAAGCTCATAAAGGAGGATTAGAAACAATTCTATACCCACAAATTTAATAACCTAGATGAAATGGACAAATTCCTAGAAAGACACAATTTGCAAAAATTCATACAAGAAGAAATAAACTATCCAAATAGCCCTATTTTATTAAAGGAATTGAATCGGTGATAAATAACCTTCCCAAACAGAAAGCACCAGTTCCAGAAAGGTTCACAGGTAAATTCTACCATTCATTTAAAGAATAAATTATTTCAATTCTCTATCATCTCTTTAAGAGCACAGACACTCTTAGTTTATTCTAACGCCAAAAACAGACAAAACCATTACAAAAAAATTACAGACCATTATTTTTCATGAACATAGATATAAATATTCTTCCCAAAATACTAGCAAATTTAATCCAACAATGTATAAAAAGAAGTACACATCACAACTAAGTGGGATTTGTCCCAGGTGTGAATGCTGGTTCAACATTCGAAAGTCAATGAATGCAATTCATTACATTAGGAGGCTAAAGGAGAAAAATTACAGGATCATATCAATAGAAAAAGCCTTTTATAAAAATAGAACATCCATTTGTAATAAAAACTCTCAGTAAACTAGGAATAGAGCAGAACATCTTCAACTTGATACAGAATGTCTACAAAAAACCCAAAGCAAATATTTTACGCAATGGTGAGAAACTCAAAGTGTTCCACTAAAATTTTATACAAGGAAAGAATAGTGTCTCACCATTCCTTTTCAACATTGTACTAGAAGTTCTAACTGATTCAATGAGACAATAAAAGGAAATAAAAAGTTTACATATTAGAAAGGGAGAAAGAAAATGTATGCAGATGATCATGTCAAAAGATAACAAAATCCAAAAAAATATGACTAAAAACCTAAAACTAATAAGTAATTACAAGGGTGCAGGATACAAGGTTACTATACAAAACCCAACCCCTTTTCTATATAACAGCAATGAACAAATGGAATTTGAAACTAAAAACAAAATACCATTTATATTAGCATTCAAAGAAATGAAATATTTATATAATTCAAACTAAATATGTATATGAGCTATATGAGGAAAACTACAAAATTCTGATTAATGAAAGCACAAAGGAATTAAATAGATGGAGAGAGATTCCATGCTCATGAATAGGAAGACTCAATATTGTCAAGATGCCAGTTCTTTCCAAGTTGATCTGTAGATTTAATACAATCCTAATCAAAATCCCAGAAAGTTATTTTGTGGATATCAAAAACTTGTTCTAAAGTTTACATGGAGAGACAAAAGATCCAGAATAGTCAACACAATATTGGAGTAGCAAAACAAAGTTGGAAAACTGACATTACTTGACTTCAAGACTTGTCAAAAACCTACAGTACTGAAAACATCATGCTATTGGTGAAAGGATAGAGAAATAGAACAATGGAGCATAATAAAACCCCAGAAATAGACCAACAGAGTCTGCTGAAGTTGGGTGAAACACCAAGGGCAAACAAATAAAGCAAATATGGTCTTTTAAATGGTGTTGGAAAAACTGGACATTCACTCACAGAAAAAAAGATAAAAAAGAATTGAAACACAGAAATTACACCCTTCACAAAAATTAATGCAAAGCAAATCACATGCCTAAATGTAAAATGCAAAAGTCTAAAATCCCTATAAGTTACCTTGGCCATGGTGATGACTGTTTGGCTATGACACCAAAGATATGCTCCATAAAAGACATTGACAAGCTAGATTTCATTAAAATTTAAAACTTCTGCTCTGAAAAAGATAACGTCAAGAGAATGAGAACAGGAACAGCGAGAGATGGAGAAAATATTTGCAAAAGACACTTTTATTAAAGGACTGTTATCCAAAATGTATGAACTATTTTTTAATTTTTATTTTTTCAATTATAGTTGCCACTTAATATTATTTTATATTAGTTTCAGGTGTACAGCATACAGCATAGTGGTTAGAAATTTATGTAATTTACAAAGTGACCCTCCCAATAAGTTTAATGCCCACCAGGTACCACACATAGTTAAAATAACATTATTTACTCTGTTACCTATGTTGTACTTTACATCTTGTGACTCTTTTGTGACTATGAATTTGTATTTTTAAATCCCTTCAAGTTTTTCACCCAGTACCCCAACCTACTCCCATCTGGTAATCATTAGTTTGTTCTCAGTATTTAGAAGTCTCTTTCTGTTTTGTTTGTTCATTTATTTTGTTTTATGATTGCACATATATATGGAATCAGATGCTGTTTGTCTTTCTTTGTCTCACTTATTTCACTCAGCATGATGCTCTGCAGGTCTATCCATGCTGTAGAAAATAGTAAAATTTCATTCTTTTTTATGGGAGTAATATTACATTGTATACATGTACCACAGCTTCTTTATCCAATCACCTATTGATGGGCAATGGGCACTTAGTTTTCTTTCTTGTCTTAGCTATTGTACATAATACTGCAATTAATATAAGGGTACATTTGTATTTTTGAATTAGTATTTTTTATTTCTTTAGATAAATACCCAGAAGTGGAATTGTTGGGCCATACAGTAGTTCTATTTTTAAGTTTTTGAGGAAACCACATACTGTTTTTTATAGTGGCTGCACCAATTTAAAATCCCACTAACAGTTAACAAGGGTTCCCATTTATCCACATCCTTAACAACACTTATTATTTGTTGACTTTTTGATACTAGACATTCTGACAGCTGTAAAGTGGTATCTCGTTTCAATTTGCATTTCTCTGTTGATTAGTAACTTTGGGCATCTTGACATATATCTGTTGACCATTGTATGTCCTCTTTGGAGAAATAGAAATGTCTATGCAGATCTTCTCCCCATGTTTTAATTGGGTTGTTTGTTTGTTTATTTGTTTTTTAATGTTAAAAATCTATGAGTTCTTCATAAATTTTGAATACTAACCCCTTTTCAGATGTATCATTGGTGAATATTTTCTGCCATTCAGTAGGTTGTCTTTTCATTTTGTCAATGGTTTTCTTTGCTGTGCAAAAAACTTCAGTTTGATATAGTCCCATTTGTTTATTTTTTCTTTTGTTTCTTTTTCCCAGGAATACGTATCAGAGAAATATTGCTAACAGCAATGTCAGAGTTTACTGCCTATGTTTTTCCCCCTGGGAGTTTTATGGTTTTGTGTCTTTTATTTAAGTCTTTAATCCATTTTGAGTTTATTCTTATATATGGTGTGGGAAAGTGGTCGATTCATTTTTTTATATACATCAGTCCAATTTTCTCAATATCATTTATTGAATAGACTATATTTACCCCATATTATGTTCTTGCCTCCTTTGTCATATGCTAATTGTCCATATAGGCCTTTGTTTATTTTTGAGTTTTCTATTCTGTTCCATTGATCTATATGTCTGTTTTCATGACAATATCCAGGTGGATTGATTACTATAGCCTTACAGTTTGACATCAGTGTCATACCTCCTTCTCTGTTCTTTCTCAGGATTGCTGGCTATTTATGTTCTTTGAGGTCCCATATAAAATTTATGATTATTTGTTCTAGATCTGTGGAAAATGCCATTGGTATTTTAATAGGGATTGTATTGAATCTATACTTTACTTTGGGTTGTATGGACATCTGTAATGGTGTTTATTCTTGTAATTCATGAGCATGAGCACAGTTTATGCTTCTATTTATTTGTATCTTCTTTTTTGTCTAAAATGTTTTATAATTTTCTGAGTATAGCTCTTTTTACTTCTTGGTTAAATTTATTTCTAGAAAATGTTTTTTGATGCAGTTTGAAGTAGGATTGTTTTCTTAATTTTTCTTTCTGATAGTTTGCTGTTTGTATATAAAAGTAGAACCAATTTCTGAAAGTTAATTTTTGTGTCCTCTTACTTCACAAGCTCATCTAACTGTCTAATAGTTTTTGGTGGAATCTTTATAGTCCTTTTTATATAGTATTGTATTGTCTGCCAAGTATGACAATTTACTTCTTCCTTTCCTATTTGGATGCCTTTTATTTCTTCTTCTTGTCTGATTGCTGTGGCCAGAACTTCCAATATATGTTGAACAAGAGTGGTGAAAGTGGACATGCCTATCTTGTCTCTGACTTTAAAAAAACACTTTTAGCTTCTCCCTGTTGAGTATGAAGTTAGCTATGGATTTGTCATATGTGGCCTTTATTAAATTGAGATATCATCTCTCTATTCATACTTGCTGAGAGTTTTAATCATAAATTGGTGCTAGATTTTGTCAAATGTTCTTTCTGCCTCTGTTGATATGATTATATGATTTTCATTCTTCATTTTGTTAATGTAGCATAGCATGTTAATTGAGGTGCAGATATTGAACCAACGCTGCATGGCAGGTATAACTACCACTTGATCATGATGTATAATCTTCTCAATGTATTGCTGAGTTCAGTTTATTAATACTTTGTTGAAGATTTTTATATTTATGTCGTTCAGAGTTATTGATCTATACTTTTCTTTTTTGTAATTTTTTGGAAGGTTTTGGAATCAGTATAATGCTGGCCTTGTAAAAGGAGATTGAGAGACTTTTCTCCTCTTGAATCTTCTGGAATAGTTTCAGAATAGGTGTTAATTCTTTCTTGAATGTTTTGTACAGTTTTATCTGTGAAGCCATCAGTCCATTGCTTTTGTTTTTTGGGGGAGCTTTGGATTACTGAATCAATTTTGTTAAGATAATCAATCTGTTTAGATATTCTGTTTTTCTTGATTCAGTTTTGGAAGATTGTATGTTGATAGGAACTTACTCACATCTTCTGTATTATCCAATTTCTTTGCATATAATTATGTGGTATTTTCTTGTAACACTTTGTATTTCTGAGGTGTCAGTTGTCACTTCTCTTTCATTTTTTATTTCATTTAATTGGGTCTTTTCTCTTTTTGTTTCAATGAGTCTCTTTAAAGCTTTATCAATCTTGTATATCTTTTCATAGAACCAGCTCTTATTGTCATTGATATTTTGTATTTGAACGTTATTTTTTTGCTCTCATGTTTGTTATTCCCTTTCTTCTACTCACATTGACTTTGTGTATTGTCTTTCTCTAGTTCTCTTAGATATAATGTTAAATTGTTTATTTGAGTTTTTTCTTGTTGCTTGAGATAGGTCTGTATTGCTATGAATTTCCATCCAAAGACTATTTGTGCTGTGCCCAATAGATTTGAGATTGTTGTATATTTATTTTCATTTGCATCATGGTATATTTTGATTTTTTCCTTAATATCATCATTACCCATTCCATGTTTAGTATCACATTATTTAGTGGTTGTGTGTTTGTGTGTTTTTTTTAATTTTTATTTTTCATAATTGATTTTCAGTTTCATACCATTGTGGTCAGAGAAGATGCTTGATGATTTCAGCCTTCTTAAATTTATGGAGACTTGTTCTGTGGCATAACATGTGGTTCATCCTACAATATGTTCTATGTAAATATACTTTAAAAGAATGCATATTCTTCTTCTTTTTGTGAAATTCTTTAAAATATCAATTAAATTTATTTGGGCTAAAGTGTCATTTGAAGTCACTGTTCGATTTTGTTGTTGATTTTCGGTCTGGAGGATCCACCTGTTGATGTCAGCGCATTGTTGTTGATCTCTACCTTCACGTTTGTCAACACTTGCTTTATGTACTTAGGTGCTCTTATGTTGGGCGCAAAATGTTTACAGGGGTTATGGTATATCTTCTCGTTGGATTGATCCCTTTATTATTATGAAATTTCCTTCTTTATTTCTTTTTATAGACTTTGTTTTAAAATTCATTTTGTCTGATAAAAGTATTGCTACACCAGCTTTTTTTTTCCATTTGTAAGAAGTATTTCCCATCCTTTTGCTTGTATTCTATGTGTGTCTTTCAATTTGAAATAGGTCTCTTGTAGACGGCATGTGTATGGGTCTTGTTTTCTATCTTTTTAGTCACCCTCTGTCTTTTGACTGGAATATTAAATCCATTTATATTTAAAGTGATTATTGATAGGCATGTAGTTATTACCATTTTATTATTCATATTTATGTTATTTTTTCCCTTCTTCATAAAGAAGTCCCTTTCTTTAACATTTCTTGTAATACTGGTTTGGTGGTAATGAACTCCTTTAGCTTTTCCTTGTCCAATTTTAAATGATAAAATTGCTAGATAGTGTAGTCTTGGTTGAAGGTCCTTGCATTTCATCACTTAAAAATTTTACGCCAGTCCCTCTGTCCTGCAAGAGTTACACTTGTTGTCCCAGAGGTCCCTCAAACTACCTTCGTTTTTTATTTTATTTTTATCCTCACTCAAGGACACTTTTTTCTTGCTTTTAGAGACAGATGAAAAGAGAGGGGGGGCAACATCTATGTGCAAGAGAAAATGCACATCCATGTGCATTCACTAACTGGTGGGAGTACAGAGTGGTACAGCCTTTTGGGAGGACAGTTTTCCAGTTTCTTAGAAAATTAAACATAGTCTTACTACACAGTCCAATAATAGTGTCCTTGGTATTTTCCCAAAGAAGTTGACAACTTATGCACACAAAAACCCAGCACGTGGATGTTTATAGAAGCTTTATTCATAATTATCAAACCTTGGAAGCAACCCAAGATGGGCTTTAAAAGGTGAATAGATGAATAAATTGTGGTATGTCTAGACAATGAAATATCATGCAGTACCAAAAAGAAATGAGCTATTAAGCTATGAAAAGACATGGAGGAAACTTAATTACATATTGCTGTGAAAAAAGCCAATGTGAAAAGGCTAGTATTATTTTAATTGACTGATTGGAAAATGAAAGCTGTAGAGAAAGTAAAAACATAAAGATCAGTGATTGCCAGCGACTGCCAGGTGGGGGTTTGATGAATATGGGGACCACAGAGGATGTGGGAGGCATGGAAAACACTCTGTATAAAACTGTAATGATGGATGCATGTCATCAGACATTCGTTCAAACCCATTGAATGCACAACACCTAGAGTAAACTGTGTTCTAACTAATGGACTTCGGGTGGTGACGTGTCCGTGAAGTCTCATTAATTGTGACAAATGTATCACGATGGTGGGGGAGTGCTGATAATGGTGGAGTTTATGCATGTGTGGGGGCGGGGAGTACACAGAATATCCCTGTGCTCTTAATTTTTCTGTGAACTTAAAACTGCTCTAACAAATTAATTTAATAAATCAATTACAAGAAATTATAGGGAATGAATATACTTGCTCTTAGAACCATGGACAAAGTTGAACAACTATTTTGCCTACCACACAAAGTTATGATTGACTATCAAAATGCCAGTTTATTAAGTCAACTTGGATTCTTGTCTGTGGTTGAGAAAGACCCTTGGGTATCACAGGAAAGTTTGAGGAACTTTCCATAAATCTTCTTTCAGTTATTAACCATAAATCATTTCAAATTAGAAAGCTACCTTAATGTTACATTTTTATAGAGCGTTATGTTACTATATTGTTATGGAACAGAAAATGTACTTTAAAAGAGATAAGCAAACATAATTTTTACTAATTACTAAGCACTGTGTGCAGCTTAAGGTGAGGCTGCATGTAAGTCTGTTTTCTAGCTCAGCAGAATATAGCAAAGAGGGAATAAGTATGGTGTAAATGGCGTCCCTGTGCCTTGGTATAAATAAGATCATTAGAGTTAAGAAATAAAACGGCTTCCTTATAAATTGCATAAAGTCATTTTCTTCTATTATAACACTCAAAGACTGCTGTTTCATACTAGATAGATTTACTTTAAATTGAACATATTTTAATGTAAGCTACAATCTGTACTTTCTTCTCTGGGGTGAGATTTCTTCACTATGGATGATCTTGACAAGCATACACTCTTCTCCGTTCACCAGAAGGTGGATCTGTGCAAAGAAAATGAAATTACCTCAGAAAGAACTCAAAAGCACTCCAAATAGCTTTATATTAACTCTAAATAAAGGTTTCCTAGGATCACCAAAAGTTTAGCCTCTCCAGGTTGTAGGGTAGACAGCTCCCTATGCAATTGGATTTCTGTAATAACAATGGGTGTCCCAATAAAAGGGCATCTTTCTAAAATTCCTACCATTACTTCTCTGATTGAGTGCTTAAGTTACTATATTGCCAAGAAAATATGACCACTTATTTAATATTTTTGCAGGAACTATATTTCAGGCAGAGTAGAAGCTGGAAGAGATGAAAGGATCTGAGAAAGGATTCAGGAAGCTACTGAGAGGTGATGGAAATTTTGTTTGAGAAGGAGAGAGAGGTCATCGACAACTCAGGTTGTGTGAGGGCATTTCAGTTACAAAAGGAAAATCAGGAGCCTATTGCTGTCTCTAAATGGCAAATGGAAATGATTTAAGGGAATGTGATTTTATTTCATTGCATTGAGACATAGTAGTTATTAAAAAGAAATAACAACCTTGCTTCATGGCTACACCAATGTATGACCTACTACCCTTTATCTCAAGAAACTTTGAGTTCACAAGCATATACAGAGTTCACTACTAATGACAGAGTTAAAATGAATATAAGAGAATTGCACATGTCATTCTATAATTAATGGAAAATGTATAGTGCAGAATATGTGGCCTGACTTCATTACGGGGTGGCAAAATCAGGGCAGGCTTTAGAGAAGTGGCATTCCTTTTGGCTCCTCTTAGAAAGTCAGTAACTGTTGCAGCTAAAAATAAAAAGAATAAACAGAAGAAATGCATTTTAAATTAATATTCAAATGATCTTGAAATATTCAAGTTGAGCTACTGTGAGCATCAGTAATTACACCAAAAAATGAGTAAATGTTATAATTATAACTGCAGTAAAAATTATCCAGCAGTTTCAGGAAGAGGTTCTGCACCGCATATTGATCAGCAGTTATAGGGCTTGTCTGAAGGCTGAAAGCAACCTGAAGAGAACATAAATTCAGTTTGTTCCAGCAGCTGAGTCACAAGACCCTATAAGTAGCTAGCTTCATGAATACAGGCCCCTACTGTTTACATCAAATCTAATAATCTTATATTAATACATTTCCTGGATTATGCCGTGGAGAGAAAGACTGCTCTCTGTAGTTCTCTAAATTTCTCAATTCAAACCACTTAGCTAAAGGAAGTTTGGGTTAGAATCACTTTCTTCATTTATTAGCCCCAACCCAGTTCTAAAATCATGTTAATCTTATTGCAAATATTATGTCTAGGGTTATAAATTTAGACTTACAATAGTGATTGGGAGAAGGGAGAACTCGACTGCCTGTTACTCTTCCTCTATATACTTCTACTCTTTGCAGCTTGACCTATCCCAGATCCAGAGATTCACCCCAATCCCTAGACACGACCCTGACCTTAAACATACCTCAGCTGGCTACTGGTAGTCTCTGCCTATCCTCACCACTATGACTTTCTTTAGACAGATGGTGATGGTTTCCTATAAGGTGAAGTCAAACTCCTTAGCATTGCCTTCTAGAATCTCTGCCACCAAACATACAAATACCCCATGATTTTCTTGCAGCGGCCCTTAAGTCTCAGTGAGGGCCCCAGGTTACTTTTTCTACATCCTCACTTCCTTCAACCAAAGAAGTCAGCTCCAATACCCTCCTTGCACACTATAGCCTCCTCGCACACTATAGCCTCCTCGCACACTATAGCCTCCTCGCACACTGTGACTCCTTGGTAACTACACAACTGACCAAACCATGTCTTCTGAAATGCTACTGGCATTTGAAATACTTTGTCCTCTAATTGACACCTTCTTCTCAACTAATTTATTGAATTCCATCTTGTCTGCCCAGCTCAGATTTTGCATTCTTTCATTAAAAAACTGCTTCTTAAGTATGTTTGCAGTCCCACCCTACCTACCACACTGCAGTGTGTACGAAGTTGAGTATATATTTATTGAGTGAATAGATGGGGAAATGAGCAATTGAATTATTGAGTCTCAGGACAGCAGAGGACTCAGAGATTCTTGGAAATTTAAATGTCTAATAATAAACATTGATGGATTGAGAAAATTTTCTTTTTATATTTTACAATTGTTAGGCTGATTTAATGCAGCATAACTATAAAATTTACTTATTTTTGCTGGGATTTTAATGGAGCTTATAATCTAGTGGAAGGGAAGAAAATAAACAAGTAAACACTCAAATAAACAAGATGATTTATCATTAATTTTGCTACAGATATATGTGTTGTATATTACTAGTTATTGATGATTCTAAATTATGCAGTAGAATACAAATATGAATCTTTTCCCCAACCACTGTGTTCAGTGCTGCTCTGCTAAATCTTCCTTTTCTGTCTTTTACTGACATCTTGGGCAGAAACCATAACTTTCCAGTTGATCTAGCTATAAAAACTCAAGCCATTTTAGAACTTTAATCTTAAACTCAATTTTTATTCTGTTTTCTTCCCTTTCCCCAGTACGATTTTGAGCTAGCAATCTGGCTGGAAAGAAGAGAGGAGGTATATGTATGGTATGGCTGGGAGACCTCAGCCTATTCTGCTGCTGAAGTTCCTTCAACGGGGAGAGGGGAGCAGTCTCCTTAGATGTCGTGTGGCTCAATCTTGGATACCTATTCAAGTGTTCAGTGAAAATTTCTCATTTTTGCGTGGTTAAGAGGTCTGCTCCCTTTCCTGGTCCTTCCATTTCTTTCCAATTCTCTCCTCTGCTCATTAGGCACAGGGGCAGCTCTCAAGCTCATCGCCCAGGCAGACATCCACAGAATGGCCCCTGTATTGTAGGGAGAGCACCTTGGAGACTCATTGTCTCATTCTGGGAGGGCACAGGGGTGAACCAGGTGATTCTCTTCCACATTAAACGTGGTACTCTTCTTAGAACCAATCACATCCATACTCTCTCTCATCCAAACTTGCCCCCCTCTACTGCATCACCTTTTTTTTTGTCTTAATCCCAGTCTCATCTAGTCTTTTCAGGCAGGGAAAAAGAAGATCTTATCATGTAAGTATATGTTAAAATATTTTTATCTTGCATTCTACAGTCTCTTCAAGCTAGAATATTCTTGATCTGCTTGACAATCTTTTCTTCTGAGCTTTGGGCTCTAGTTCTCAATGGGTAAATACCAGGAAATGTCCAGGTCATCACCTCTATTTTTCTTTTTCCATCTTTTGAAGTGAGCAAAGTGTAAATTTCTTTTCAGTGTTACTATTTGCATGTTTGTCACCATGGTGACAGTAATCCAAGACAAAAGGATAACAATGGATGCAGACAAGGGATAAAGAATGACTTAAGACCATAACTTCATGAAGATAATTATAGGCGTCTTAGCCAGCCCCATACCACAACCCCCACCTGCCTAGCCCCATGGAGATATCATGCTTTAGGTAGACAGATTGGGAATAAGAATCTTGGTCGTATTTGGAGAAACTTTCTATTTTCTTGGACACTTTCAGCTTTGGAGAAGATAACTGTCCAACAACCTGCCCGATAACAGATCCAAGTAACGGGTAAAATCCTGAGTCATCACAGTGAAGCTGAGTGTGTTGAGATTCAGTCCTAGCCAAAAAGCCTGGCTTTCCACCTATACCGCTGCTTCTGGGTTGCCTCAGGTGGGCGTGTGCACCTGTGCCATTTGCTTGTGGTCAGACTTGTGACTGCTTTACCAAATACGTTGTTCCTGGCGCATGAGATAGACAACGATTAACTTTTTAACAGTGGCCGTGGACTACATTAAAATGCAGTTTTCAGGGCTTGACTAAAACTGCTTCAGAGAGAGAAGGGATGACTTTTGCTGTTTGTTAGAAGTAAAAACCAAACAATGAAATGTGTTTGTTTCTCTTACATTTTCTATTGTTTCTTTGGATCTTATTTTTTCTATGATCATTTTCGAAAACAGTGACATTGTGTCTACCAACAGAGGAAGTAAAATGACTAAAATGAAATGTTAGTTGCATATATGTTAGCTACATGTTGGAATTATCCAAGGTAGAAAAACTTTTTCCCTTCAACTACATGAAAAATTAAACTAAAAGCAAGTACATTTGCCTAACTTCTAAAATAATAGCAATGTTATAGATTAGCACTGAGTATTATGCATTTTTAGAGGTTATTAAGTAATTTAAACCATTGAAGTCAAAGTTGACATAGAAAAAACAATGAGAGGACACTGTCGAGTGATTAATTTTCCATGTTCATTTGAAAATAAGATATCTAAATAGATGAAATGTATCAAAATAACATTTGTTCGGGGAGTTTCAATGCCCAGCACACATTTGAATGTTTCTTTTATTTAAATTAACATCTATATCATTCTGCCTACGTGTTTTGCTTACTTTGATGTGTTTATAAATATTAATGCATTTAATCTTTACATCAGTCACATGAGTGAGGTATTATTATTATCATGCTCATTTTACAAAATAAGACACAGAGGCACTCACTGAGTGGTAAATAATTGCCAGGGTTCACCCAGGAAGGAAAGCATGTAAGCTGGCCTTGAATGCAGATAGGCCAGGTCAGAAATTCAGGCTCTGTGTTGCTCCACTAGGTCACAAGGAGACCAGCCCCTGAGCCTGTTGGAGTGTGTGGGGAGCTCATGGGCTATGATGGCAGACGGATGTCAGTTTCAGTCCTGGCTCTGCCATACGTAGGATGTTTGACCTTGGGTAAGACCCTGTAGTGCTTCATTATCTGTATGCCATTTAATTCAAAATGTTGAGGGGAGGCTGTAAATATGTAGTACAGATAAGAGAAAGCACTTAGAATCCTGCTCGGCACTCAAAAGCACTCAAAAGTATCACATATTAATATCTCTATTGGATAATAATAAAGAACATGAAATGTGCCAGTTACCACCACCAGCTTGGTCCAAGCATTCACATCTCTCGCCTAGACTAATGCTCTTGACTTTGAGTCTGATTTCCCACCTCCAATCCTACCTCTAGCCCAAGAAGCATTCTTTTTAAACTGAGCTGGAATTTGGATGCTGTCTGTGCAAGTTTAAACCCTTCAGTGATTTCCACAATTCCTGTATTAAAATAGGCAGAGCTTACGTAGATCACAGGGCTCGCAGGATCTGGTCCTCTCACGTATCAGCCCCATCTCTGTCATTCTCTTCCACATACCTCATGGTTAAAGCAAGAAAGACTGACCAAAAAAGTCATAATCTCCATAGTGTTTATCAATTCCACAGGCATTTACTGAATGCCTGTTTAAGTTTCAGGTGCCAAGTGAGGGAGCACAAAATGGGAAAAGCCAGACGTCCTTTCCCATACATGTAAACGTTAATAGGAATGTGCACAACATCTATGCATATGGCTCCACCTTCTCTCCTTCTCAGGCTAGCTTCCTGCCAATGTCTGCCTTCACCACAGTCTCCTCTTTCAGTTAGTCCTGCAGTGGTTTCATTATGATTTTTGTCGCATCTCTACCACTGAAACTGTTCTCACTCAGATCATAAATGACATCTGTCTCAGATTCTGATAGTTGTTTTTATAATACCCCTTTATCCGCTTCCTCCCTCCCTCCCTTCCTTTTTTCTTTCTTTTCCCTTTTCTTTTCTTTTTTCGGGGATGAGAGAGAAGGGGGAATATGTTTAGGACAATAATGGAGTCAGCTTAATTTTAAAAATTAACCACATTTCTTTGCAGCTTAAGGACTGTAATTGTCAGTCTACAGAGCATTTCTGGAAAAGATGTGTTTTCCTTATTAAAAAAGTGCTGCACTTTCCTCTGTGTTATTCTTCTTTTCTACTTAAAACATAGATGAAAAGCTGGAGATAGAGCAGCCATCTTGTGGATAAAATATGACCATGAAGATGAAAAACTATAGGCAGAGAAAAGAAAAATGGAAAAGGCCTGGGATTTTGATGAGGTTGTGAATTCTCTGCAGAACTCCTGAAACCTCCTGTTTCTGGACTTTGTTATGTGAGCAACAGGTTTCTGTATTTTGTTGCCGGACGCACTCTGTAATTGGTACAGAGTCCCAATAACCAAGTCTAATGGCCAATGTTTGCTTTATATTTCTGAAATACTTTAATGTATTTGATTCTGTTGATAATTTTTTCTTACTTTAATCCCTTTCTACATCTCTTTCGTGTGTTACCACTCCTTCCTTGTTCTTTCCTTCTATCTTCCTATGACTTCTCCTTTTTGGTCATTTTCTACGTTCCTGTTCTTCTGATTGTCTATTATATGTTGACACTTCTCATTTTTTTAATGTGACCTTTTAGTTTCTCTTTGCACATTCTCTCTAAAAGATGCCATCTACTTCTGCACTGTACTACAAACTATATGTGCGAAACTCAAAATCGTTGTGCCCCTGGTCCAAAGCTCTTTTCTTAACTCTAAACTTAAATAGCAAATGGCCTACATAACATTTATACCTGGTATCCCACAATGATTTTAAACTCAGGGGTTCTAAGACTGATATCAAAATATTAACTTCTTGCCACAGTTCTGGAAAGTATTACCTTCATTTGTACCTTCATTATGTTATGTGCTTTTTATTGCAGCATTCACCAGATTTACAGTAGCATTTTATTATAGCATTTACCAGATTTACAATTTATGGCACATATAACAAAAAATGCAACTCAGCATGGCTTAAACAAAAGGAAATGTGTTATCCCCATAACAAGGGGCTTTTAAGTTGGGAGCTCCAGATTTAGTTAATTTAGCAGGTCAGTAACGATATCTAGACCCTTGTCATTTCAATCGTTTCATTATGCCATCTTTGTTGTGTCACTGGATGATTGACACAGGTTTAGGCGTCAAATCCAAGGATGTACAAGTTTAGAAGAAGAAGAGAACATCTTTGCATCTGTGACTCTTTAAGAGCAAAGAATATTTTCACAGAAGCTGCCAAGCAGGCTCACCTTCATTACCCAGAATTGTAAATCCTGTTCTTTTCTAAAGGGGGTCTGGTAAAGGAAGGTGGGGGAAGGGGGCTTCCACACCTGCTTTTACCCCAGTCTCATCTGACTAAATCCTCACTATTAAATTTCTCTTTCTAAGATAGCCCTTTTTTAACCAATCTTTTCTCTTTTGTACCAGACATTCAGTTTGCCCAGAACTTTAGTCTTTTTTAGCAGTACTTGTAATGATGGGATTAAATGTTTATTTGTTTATTTGTTTCTCCACTAGATCCAGTGTATCAGGAAGTCCCACTGGCCCCAAAGTACCAGGAAGGCAGACTATGTCTGTTTGTCCACAGCTGTGTTAGCAATGTTAAGAGAGTGCCAGGCACAGAGTATCAACACACAATAAACATTCATTAAATAAGTGGATTAACACAGAGGAATGAATGGTTTGATTCCATACAGGAAAAACATAGATTATCCATTCAGATAATTGTGACTTATAGAAAGAGACCAAGTTCTGTCTTGATTGTGTATTGGCGATTCCAAGCATATCTCATATTGGGAAGGCACATAAATAAATTTTAAAATTTGTCTATGTTTACCAAAAGAAGCTACTGAGAAATAGTAAAGATAGTTTAGTGAAGATCACATTGCGACAAAAAAAATTTATTTTTTTCAATTAAAAATCTTATGTGCTGCGTTGGAGCCATGTACTCACATTCTAAAATGTAACGTTCCAACATAGAAAAAACTTCTGTCTTGGGAAAACTGCTGAAAGTGGCTCACTGTTCCACTAGACAGTAATCATTTTACTATAAAGTAATAATTACAATAACAAATATAATTCAAATAATTACTAGCATATATTAGCATGCTTGTAACGTGTAACAGAGTACATAGTATTTTCATTACCGTTATCTTTCTTAGATTAAATTTCTTTTTTGCTAAGAATAATGTGCTGTCATTTCAACACTTTAAAATGCATATTCTTGTATAAATGTATTTGCATAAATGAAATACACACTCACAAATGCATACGCAAACTTAGATAAAGTATGTATCATTTATCAGTAGCCAGAAAAGTGATATGTTGGTGTGCTAGTCTGCATAACTATTGTTTTCTTCTATTGATGGTTCTTGCCCTTTTTAAAAGTCCTTGGAACCTCCCTCTCCATTTCTCTGACACACACACACAAAAATACGAGGTTTTGATTTCTGGCAGATGTTTCACAATGTTTACACTTTGTTTGATTGTTGCAAAATATTTAATGAATGTAAGTTAGGTGACTATTCTCATGCAAATGTTTAAGCACATCAACAAACCAATACTTATGTAAAATACAATTTTACTTTAAATTATTGGAAGTTTCTTATTAGAAGTTCCCTGTGCCAATGGGATACTGATGGGCATTGACCAGCTAATGCACACTAACCATACATAATCCATAACTGCAAAGGGAAAGCACGAAATGACATTTTCTTCTAACTTTAGACTGAAGGATTTGTTTACCCAGAGTCTCACCATCACCACAGGCCAGTTTGGGATTCTTAAAATTGTTTATGTTGAGTGAAAGGAGCAATATGTTATTCCACTTCCTTAGTAACTGCATGTTCTCAAAGCGCATCCTCTGGCTCTTGGTGAATGTGAGGATGATCACTGAGCTTCCTGTTGTGCTTCTGCTGGGTGAGCAGGGGCCCCCACAGCCAGCGTTCAGTTGGTTGCAGTGGAGCTTAATCATAGCAACCGTAATCTTAGGAGAATGAGCAGCTTTCTTCAAGTTTAATGCTTGGGAGTTGGTTCTCTTTAAGTGTTTGGAAAAAAAGTTGAAATGACAATTCTTCATTCTCTCTCTCATTTACCATTCATTCTGTGTGGGTGAGTGGGGGATAGTGAACAATAAATTGCACTACTCAGAGATGTAGGCTTAGCCATTTTGGGGGCAGCTGTGTCAATAAAGTACACACATAGCATCAATTTCCCATTACACGCATCATTCAGAGTCATATATTACTCAGTAAAAAGGAAAAAAGGGAGACCAAAATCTAAAATGAAAAGAGAAATTGAAGTACAACCAGAGCAAGTAGCAGCTGAGCCAACAGCAGCCAGCCCAGTGAAACATTTAGTCAGTTCTCCTGCAAAACAAGCACTTCTGGCATTAATGACCCTCGATGTCACATCCCAGAAAACTGACGACCAGATGGGGTGCAAGAATGTTGGAAACAAATTTTTCTTGCTATTCACATGTAATTGGAAATAAATATATGACTGCCCCCACACATCGCCCTGCAGATTGTGATTTAGTTCAAGAGTTTCGAAGTTGAACGTTTCTGTCTGTTTGCATTGACTTTGATGTGGATTTTTCAAAGCAGGTGTGATAGGACAGTCACCATGGGGGTATGTTATCCTTGCAAAAATGAGTATTCTTGAGGTTCAGGTCGGGGGGTCCTAATCATTCTCCTACTTCTCTTTGTACCCAAGTGTCATCAACTTCTGCCTGGTTGTTGGCAGGGGCTAACACTGGTTCCCAAATGCCTGCTTCATCAGCCTCAGAAACAACACCCCAAGCATGGCGTGGCTCATTCTGCTTTACTCAGTAGATTTCCAGACAGTTGCAGTTACCTATTTATGTTCTAACTGTAAACGGATTCCAACTCTTATTGTACTGAGAAGGCTGGCTACGAAAAACATCTTTCTTCAGGAAAGGATTTATTTCTGATGCCTATGCCCAAAATATGCACACAATGTACTCTATTCATTTAAGGGGATTTCTAAAATTTAAGTTTGTAAAGGGGTTTGCAAGATTTGGTAACAGTCAGGGATTATTTTGGCAGATATGTGTGTATTTTCAGTGTTTCATTTCTTTTCGTTTATAACTTTAATATCTCTTTGCCTCAAGGAGTGTTTATTAGCACCCTCGCATGAATAACAAAGAATTGCTGAATCTCCACTTATTCTCACATTCTCCTTTGCACCCTCCAAAATTAGTGTTGTCATAAATTGCATAAACTTAAATGAGTTTATGTGAAAATAATTCTTTTAATTTTATTTATTTTTAATTGTTGTTCAAGAACAGCCATCTGCATTTTCTTCCCACCACTGTCCTTTGCCCCCCTCAGTCCTTCCCCGCTTTGGCTTTGTCCATGGGTCCTTTATACATGTTCCTTAATGACCCTTTCCCTTCTTTCCCCCCATTACCCCCTCCACTCTGGTTACTGTCAGTTTGTCCTTTATTTCAATGTCTCTTGTTATATTTTGCTTGCTTGTTTGTTTTGTTAATTAGGTTACACTATAGGTGAGATTATATGGTATTTGTCATTCACTGCCTGGCTTATTTGAAAATAATTCTAAGGATTTAAAAATATGCCTTTAGAAAAATATTTTTATGTCCCTTTCTTGCTTTTTCAACTTTATCATTAACTACTGAGATCCCAGCATGATTCAGAGGGTAGTGACCAATCTCTTTTAATACTTACAAGTTGTTTTCCTTCCTTAATCTAGTAATTTAGTTATATATTTTTCTTGCTTATTTTCATTACTATATTTACAACTTCCAAATGACATACCCCTATTACTTAGTTATAAAGTTTTAGAAATATCTATTGATCTCCCAATTACCAAAACATAACAAAGGAGCCAACTTGCTTACATAGAACCTGACCGTCTCACACCTTCATTCCATTAGTTACATTTTTAGTTTCACAGCCATGATTTATATTATGTAAGCTTTTGTTTTCTCTAAGCCAGACAGCGATGTCAAACTCATTTTCACTGGGGGCCACATCAGCCTTAAGATTGCCTCAAAGGGCCGAATGTAATTCTAGGACTGTATAAATGTAACTGCTCTTTAACTAGGGGCAAGGAGCTCTACATTCAACCCTTTGAAGGCAACCGCGAGGCTGATGTGGCCCCCAGTGAAAATGAGTTTGACACCCTTGCTCTACGCCAAGGGCGGGTCTGGGTTTCATGGGTCCCAAAGCTTGAACAATTTGGTTCTCTTTAATTGAAATAACATAAAATTATAATTGAAAAAGTAGGGTACAGACTATTATTTCTTTTGACTGAGAATTCACAACAAATTAGAAATGTCAAAAAGCAAATAAATACAAGTTTCCCAAAATTCTAGGGAAATTGCATGCTTTTATTAACTAAGAGTCAGGTACACCTTTATAATACTTCTGTTTCTCTATTGTTTGGCTGCATAGTCTTTGATTACCTTTTCATGTGACAATGATTTTGTGATGTTTCTACAATCTGAACAAAAAATATAATTCACTCTTTTGTCTAGAATGTCCAATTGATTTTTTGTAACTAGAAAAGTTTCTTGCAGCTTTATAATTTATTTTTGGTATGATATGCACATTTATATTATACTTAAAAAATTTAGCATAATCTTTATCAGGATATTTTTCATAGCGAGCTATATGATTTCAGAACATTAACATTTTCTTACAGCATGATTAAACACTGGTTTTTAAATAGTAAAACCACTATTAATCTGTATGCTGTTTATGTTTTGTCTGCTCTCTCCGTGGTCACTTCCCGCTCAGCGCCATCCAGAGTCCTCAAACGTCAGGGCAGACGTGTCACGGTGCGCGCTAAGGGACCGCCCAAAGCAGGACTTGCCGCACACGCAGCTCACTGATGTTGGCTTCCATGCTGTGAGGGCTGCAAGCGTAGGGTTTCTATTTCCATTTCACACAATTCCCATCAAAATTGTTAAAAATGAATGCAGTGAATTTGTAATTGTATATGTTGTATGAATAAGAGAAAACATTCATTTTTGAGTAGGTGATGGTGCCAAAGTGTTTTAATAATTGAAAGGATTTTCCATTAGCCGTATGTAGCTCCATTCTTTCAAACATTTTCTCCTGTTACCCATGCTGTCTCTAATTTTAAATGTGTCTTTGGAGAAGTCTGAAGCCAGTCTACTATTTCTGCCTTCACAGATATTTTAGATAGGTATTTTGCCTTCAAAGCTGATTTTAAATTTTTTTGGCCTATATGCCCTTAGGGTTCTTTCTTCACCTCTGAAGTCTAGTGACATTAACAGGACATATCTCCAGAGTAACACATAGATTTTCTCAGGGATATAATTTTCCCTATCAGCTTGTGTATTTTAGTCTTTTCTTTTGAAAATTTTCTTGAATTATATCTTTTTTCTCATTCATCATTTGCCCTTCTGCCAAGATACTAATTATGCTTTTATTCCCTTGCATTGTCGATTTTCTTGTCTAGTTTTATATCACCAATCCTTTTCAACTCTATTTTTTAATTTTACTTCAATCCCCTGTTGAAGCTTATTTTTATGTTTCTGCCTTTGTTTTCAATGGTGCCTATTGCCCTGTGTTGTAGTTTCTAATATGTTCTTTATTTGTTTTTTTTTCATATTTTTTCTAAGTTATTTTATCTATTTTTGTTGTTTTAGTATTTCATCCTTAAAACCACTATATCTTCTTGGAGTATTTGTTTCTGGAAAGAATTCATTTTGTTAAAAACCTTTGAATTTGTTCAAAATATTGCTTCACATATTTATCTGCTCTGTGAAAGAAAACTTGTACACCTTGTTCAGTTTTCCATGGTTTGAATCTCTTGTGTCCTTTGTATTTATACCAATCATGTGACTATTAAAAATTTTCGGTGTGAAGGTCTTTCTCAGAAGACCAAGTGTCTGCAGAGGGAACACTGAGCCCTGAGCTAGGGCCCTGTGTGCACAAGTGTCGGACTGCAGATGTGAGAAGGCTAGAGAGAGACTGAAACCCATAGAGACCGATTGAGCCAGAGACAGAAAGAAACGGTTGGCTCACCATTTTTCCTCAATAACAAAGCATGGCAGCTGGGAGGGTCCCCACAAAACCCCGTCCTCTTACACCCTGCTGCAACGAGAGCCAGTTTTCAAAAATATCACATTGAATTAGTACACTGTCTTTCTCCCTCAGCTATTCCATAGTGTGAACTGGGGCCTCAGAAAGCTTCAGCAGGGAGCCCATGCACTCTCCACCTCTCATTTCAAAGACAGTGCTGTTCTTCCAGACATTGCACTTTGCCATTTCTGGAGAGAATGGTCTGCCCCTCAACTATCTCTGTGATACACAGTCATGTACACCCCATCACAGCCTCCCGCCCCACCCCAACCAAGGCATTGCTAATCTTTAGACAGCGATTTCTCCTGAATTGTAATTTGGATTTACAGATCACTCCTAGATTTATTATAAAGAATGTATAAAAAGAGAATTGTTATTTTTCCTGTGGTTTTCATTTGCATTGGGGAGGTGGTGGGGAGGGAGCACATATATCTTAATCTTCCATAATAAGCTAAAATTATAAATAAAGTATTTTTGAAAACAGCCAGAAACTCTGCTCTGGATCAACTTCCATATGTAAACCTAAGTTCTCGTTTACTCATTCTTATCTGAGAGCATAGAGACTTTTACTGGATTTTCTCATTTATTTTGCAGCGGCTAATGAGAAAATATTAGAGTGTTTTAGGAGTCTTTTAAAAAAATTACTATGTGTCTAAAGTAACAGTCTATTTATCTCATACCCTTTTATTTTTGTTTACAGATTTGTATTTTAATCATTAAGATCTTTTTAAAGAAACCAAAACAACTTTATTTTGTACATTGAAAAAGATAAATTCTATTTTAGTAAAATGTACACAAGGATTATTTTTCAGTTTAAATAATAGTAATAAATAAAGAGAACCTCAGAACTGTTACACTATATTCAAATTCAATGGTATCTGCTAAGCAAGAACAATGGAGACCTCAGGCATATTTAAGAAAGCTCCAGTACTCAATTTGAAAATAAATGGTTAGGTGTATTGTTTAAAAAATTCGTTTTAGCCCTGGCTGGTGTAGCTCAGTGGATTGAGTATGGGCTGTGAACAAAAAAGGGTCACCAGTTTGATTCCCAGTCAGGGCACAAGCCTAGGTTGCAGGCCAAGTCCCCAGTAGGGGGCACGTGAAAGGCAACCACACATTGATATTTCTCTTCCTCTCTTTCTCCCACCCTTCCCCTCTCTCTAAAAATAAATAAATAAAATATTTTTTAAAATTCAGTTTAGACAATTTGGAACAGGAGGAAGAAATAGACATTCAACCAGAACAGAATGAGGAAACAAGAATCCAAAAAAAATGAGGAGAGGCTTAGGAACCTCTGGGACAGCTTTAAATGTTCCAACATCTGAATCAGATGTCAGATGCCTCTTGCTGGGGGTGCCAGAAAGGGAAGAGGAAGAGCAAGAAATTGAAAACTTATTTGAAAAAATAATGAAGGAGAACTTCCTCAATCTGGTGAAAGGAATAGACTTCCAGGAAGTCCAGGAAGTTCAGAGAGTACCAAAGAAATTGGACCCAAGGAGGAACACACCAAGACACATCATAATTAAATTACCCAAGATAAAAGATAAGGAGAAGATCTTCAAAGCAGTAAGAGAAAAGAAGGCAGTTACCTACAAAGGAGTTCCCATAAGACTCAGTTGATTTCTCAAAAGAAACCTTATAGGTAAGAAGGGGCTGGAAAGAAGTACTCAAAGTCATAAAAAGCAATGAAGCTATCATTTAGAATGGAAGAGCAGAGAAAGTACTTCCCAGAGAAGGCAAAGTTAAAGGAGTTCATCACCAAGGCTTTATTACATGAAATGTTAAAGGGACTCAGCTAAGAAAAAAAGATCACAACTATGAACAGAAAATGACAACAAACTCACAACTATCAACAACTGAACCTTAAAAAAAAAAACTAAGCAAACAACTGGAACAGGAACAGAATCACAGAAATGGAGATCACATGACGGGTTATCAGTGGGGAGGTGGGGGGAATGGGGTAAAGGTACAAGGAATAAGAAGCATAAATAGTAGGCACAGAGTAGGCAGGGGTAGATTAAGAATAGTATAGAAAATGGAGAAGCCAAAGAACTTATATGAATGACCCATGGACACAAACTAAGGGGTGGGGGAGAGAATGCTGGTGAGGGAGGTGGTTCAGGGAGGAGAGTAATAAAGAGGAGAAAAAATGAGACAATTATAATAGCATAATCAATAAAATATATTTTAAAAATTCAGTTTACACATATTAAATAATTAATATTATTCTAGATATTTTTGTATCTAGAATAGTGTCTAATTTATAGCATTTGATGAAATAAGTTGGTTCACTTCCCCCTACTCAATGAAACTTAGGCCAACCTTATCCTTGGGGTGACAAAACTAAAAAATGCCATAATTGGGCAATGCTGTCCCAGGATATGTGATTATACTGCAAATGTGATTAAAGAAGTCTGCAGTACCAGCAAGATCAGGGACCATAAAAGGATGCTTCTCATTTCTTCTCTCCAACTTCAGAAATCCGTCTGCTGGGAACTTCTGAGCTCTCACTCCTGTGTGCCAATTGCAAGTTCATAGGCAGTGGGAGGGTTGATGCCAAGGAGACCTGACAGCATGGAGCAAAAAGGCACCAGAAAAATCCTACACCCCCAAGTGGCCCTGTGGACACAGACACTGTAAAATATACAAATGAAGCCACAGAGCAAGGAGGCATCATTTTGGTGTCCCTGAGTCCCGCAGGAGTCAAAATACAGCAACTGTCAGAAAAAAAGGTCTTTCCCTATTAGCTTGATGTGCTACTGTGGCAATTTTTATTGTAATTTTTTTGCCATTCCTAAGTCTGTAATGCAAAGAAAAAGTTTTTACCTTCTCACAGTACATGTGATCTATTTTTTATCTGATACCATCCCTTCCTTCCACCACCTGCCTTCTTGTAAGATACTTTCTGAATTACAATAATTTTTGTGGACTTGTTGTAGTAAACACTTAGTCTGGGTAAGTAGAACCAGCAGAGAGATGGAAAAAGAAGGAACACAAGTTCTCTCCAATGCCAGATTTAAGGCCAGTATCCTGAAATATGCTCCATCAAGGGATTTCCATCAAGGAAATGTATATGACAGTGAGCAAACACTCTGACATATACTCTGTGCCTGTTAAGTACATAGTATAGGATCAGGTGTTTCACAATAAAAAACAAACAAACAAAATTTAAGTCATAACTTTTTTCTTTGATGAGTATCCATCAGAAGAGTCTAGATTACACAGAATGATTACAAACAATATTGACTAAATATTTCTCAGAATTATTGGATTCTCAATCATATATAAATGAAATTACTATTGATGTGAACTTACCATTAACATATATATTACATTTTACTATTTACTTACAGCTTTACTGACTATTGTTATATAATCAGAGAGCCCAAGATTTCTAAATGGTCAAGGAATGTGGACCCTGTGACCACAACAATGTTTTAGGAGTATTATTTGAAGAACAATCAGTTATTTAAACACCACAAACTTCTGCTTTCATACATTAATGATTTAGGTGAGAAGTTTTAAAACCCTTTTATATAAATAGTTTTTACTTCTTTCAGTCCAACCAGTCTAGCGCCTGATATTGCCTATGTAATTTCCTGAAGTTCTTGTGTTTTCTTCAGATAATTTAATGTGGTATAGATATTCTTGGAGTTGATATGTGAGATACTAGGCAAGTGCTCATAAGCACAGAAATATTAAAGCCTAAAAATTAAAATATGTGAAGAACAGTTTCCCATTGACACTAATGTAGTATACCCTGATGTTTGCTGAGTGGTCTGTGAAATGAGCAAGAGGTTTTTTAGTTGAAAAATCTATCCATGACCCAATGAGATGCATACCCCAGGTAAAAGTAGCAATGCCCTTTCAGGTCACAGAGATTCTGATTCAATGAGGTAAGTTAGAGACTGAAGCAAAGCATGCCATCCTTGTGCTTTCTACACATCTTAGGGGGTGGAGGAGGGGATGGGAGAGAGTAGTAGTGGGGAATTGAGTTCTATTTATAAACTAATTATAATACAAATTGGTTGCGTCACCCTTGATTTTATAAATATTTTGGAATAAAGTGTAGTGATTGCATAATGGCCCATCAAATGGGAGGTTGATTAGTTGAGTCAGTATGATATACAATTTAGCTGGTATTTTCTACTAGAATGGAGAAACTGAGCAAATCTGTCACCATCATGCTGGTGCCTGGCAGAGGGGAAGCGAGGATCAGCCCCACTTGTAACAGGCAAAGTCTGAAGAAAGTAATAGTTAACTCTTTCATCTGACACCCTATTCTCAAGTCATGTCATTTCAGAAGTATGACTCATTGGGATCTTTGGAGATCCTATCTGTCCCTCCCAATGTGGGTCATCATATCATTGAAGTTACTTTCTCTTTTATCACATAGGCTAATTTGGATGTTGTGTTATATACCTTGGTTCTAGAAATTTTTAAAAATATAATTTATTATTTTCCTTGAGTTTCATTATTTCTAGAAAATAGTCTCCCTTTCATTCCAACACATACAAAATTATCTTCCTCAGTAAAAGCCTTTAAGGTTCATGGTGTCGGTATATGTTGCTGGCTTCTGGTGAACAAGGGACAGAGAAAATAGTGACTAATGTCAGAATCATGAGTAAAGATATGTTTTATTCATAAACTTTGCACCTCCAGTGAAATTAAAAGCAAAGTAAAGGGTCGAAGCTGTGAACCCTTTTTCCTAGAGCCTGTAAACCAATAAAGGCTTTATATTAGCTATCGATATCTATCTCTGAGTTGCCTTAATAACATCTTATTCCCTGTTTTCACCAGCCATCAATAATATTTCTGCCTGCTCGCTCAGACCCCTATCTCTGCGTGCAATTGCATTATAAGGGTCTATAAGCCCAATTTGCTTCACATTCTTATTTTTGGAAAAGGCTGGCTGGCTTTTGTAATGAGAGCAGCTGCCAAGAAGGCTTGACAGAATTTGTGGTCCATCTGGCTTATAATCTTCACTCAATATCTCAGAGGCCTAAACTTTGAGACCTGCTGATAAGCTCAGGCGTCCAGGCAAGCGATGGCAGCCTTCTCTGTGATTTCTCATTAAGGACGGGAACATCTCTCTGGAAATCTCTCATATTCTGGATATCACATAATTCCTTTTTTCATTTTCTAGTAAGTACAAGAGAGTTGTATTTCTTGCACTGTAGTATCTTCATGTACCCAGATATGAGTGAACAGCAACTTGGAAAATTTTGACATTTAAGTGTTTGGGTTTCCTAAAATATTTGTCATTATTTAAAAATCCCACCATGAAATAGATCAGAATATAGTAAACAACCCTCATATGTTTTAGTTTTTAGTGATGATTGTTTTTTCCACTGTATATTTATATCCATTTTTCACCACAGTGCTATTGTGTGGCACAAGTGGTTTATGGCAAACAAGAATCGAATCAATAGCATAGCCACGGACTCACCCAGCACTGATGGGCCTTGTGATTGAACAAAAAATTGGAGAAAGACAAAGGGACCATTGGGGGTGGGAGAATGTATGGGAGTTGCACTGAAGGCATTCATCTTTCCCCCGATGTACCTATTGAAGGTGAATTTGAGAAATTATGTATAATAATGTAATACATAATAATCTTCTCTATCCTGCATTTTTTCCTGATCTTTGATATAGTGTTTACTATCCTTTGTGATTCCCTGCTAAGTATGTCAAAAGAAAAAGGTGATCTATCTGCTGCCCTGAGAAATGTACAGCTAGTGGGTCTGAATTTATTGACTTCTAACCTGCAGGTGGAAAAACTATTATCTCCCCTCGTGGGGCCACAGTAAGGGATTCTATATTCTCATATATCTGCATCCACCAATATGATTTAGTTTGGAAGATTAGCAAGGCTTTACTTACTATGTTATTTATATTTTCTTTACATTTTATTTTATTTATTTTTAGAGAGGGGGAAGGGAGGGAGAAAGAGAGGAAGAGAAACATCAGTGTGTGGTTGCCTCTTGTGTGCCCCCTACTGGGGACCTGGCCCACAACCCAGGCATGTGCCCTGACTGGGAATTGAACCAGTCACCCTTACATTCACGTTCACAGGCCAGCACTCGATCCATTGAGCCACACCAGCCAGGGCTATCTTTTATTTCTTATAGTAAATTGCTTTTTCTATATTTCTTTATTTTACATGCATTTTAAAAAACTTCAGATGATAGTGACAATATTCTGATCAAAAAGCTCCCACAGGAAGAATCTGAATAATCATTTAAAAAAATAATCTGGGCAAGGAGCAGAACTGGTTGCTTATAAGACAGAAGACTGGATCATTCCTGGAGGCAAGTCAATTTTTTTCTTATCAATTATTCACCATTGATTGAGCACAGACTCTGCATCAGGTGCTACAAATGTCCTTAAGGAATGGAGGTTTGCACCAGTTAGAAAAACAGCAACCTATTGTGCCAAAAGTAGGTAAAGAGGTAAAATGGAGTTTTGCTGAAGAGGGTAACTCCCCTTAACATACTGATTCAAGGTGTCAAACAAAACCACTGAGAAGCATAAACAAACACTCAGATTGAGAGTGGTTAAGAGGCCAGTCAACAGATAGCGTCTTGAGACCAGGTGTGGACATATGTATGTCAGAGAACCCGAGGGGACCAGACACAGAAAGAATGACCCGCACCCTGAGCCATAGTTACAAACAACTTTGAGAAAGAACTAAGGGTTCCATCATCCCGGCACGGAACCAACTCACAGGTGCCTGGCGCAGCATCTTAGTCCACGTGGACCTGGAGATCTGAGGGATGAGTGGCAGCGCCTCCAGGGGCTGCTGCTGGTATTAGTGGAACCTCAAGTCTGACGTCTGTGTCACTCACAGCCAGTTTCTAGACTTTTGTGTTACTTTTTATTTACTCTCTCCCCTAAATTGCTTGGTAAAAGTAACTTCTGAAATTATTACTAACTTGTCTTAGCTGAAATAAAAACAAAGGAGTCTTACCCAATGTTGTGTGAAGGAGAATCAGCTGGAGCTGTTAATGGTTACTGAGGTCATTCTTAAGCCAGTCTCTCACCTTCCTCTCCAGCATCCCCATTATCAAAGCCTTGCTCAGATGCCATTAACTTCCTCTGGTGTTCGAAACAGGCGTTCCTCTGTTTCTCTGTACAGTAGCTTTATATTGTTGTAATCACTCATTTCCCTGTCACTTAAAAATATGGTACTATTCAAAATTTCATGTCATTTGAAAAATACATTATTAGAGTTTTTTCTCCATGTATCCTCTTTATATTCTCAATTAGATCATGTCCTACACTTTAATAATTGTTTTACACTTAGTAGGTGCTCTCGAGGCGACTGTCAAGTCATTGGTTAATGTATTGATCAGTTAACAAATGCAGTTCATTCCAGTTCTAGAGCTTCAGACCTACTAACTGAAGTGTTCAATCACAGAGATCTGAACCTTCTTTGTAAAAAAAGAACAGCTTTCTAATAATGCCGACCTGCAAAGTTACTCAGTGTAGTTAGAATGGCTCAGACTTTTAAATAAATAGCCTGCGCAAACATATAGACACATCCTTCTAGATGCAGCGCAATTTTTATCATGCTCAGAGCATGTTTCACTCTATTTCTGACATGGACTTGATGACATGGAAACTTTTAAATAAAAGTGAAATAGGAAGATCCTAAATGAAGGACTATGTGAGAGAATGTCTCCTCTCTCGTCTGTAAAATCCAGCAGCATTTGCCTGCTCAACCTCATGCTCAAGCATTAATTTCACACTTTATTTCCCAGAAATTGAAGACAGTTAATTGACTTTTTACAACTGGTATTGAAACTTTTTCTACTTCATGCCTCATGAGATGGGAAAACTGTGCTGTTAGTGGGACTCAATGGCTTGTCCAAGAAAAGGTGACAAGTCAGTAAATAAAAGACCAGGATTAGATTCTGTACCTTACAATGTCCTGTTTTCATTTCCCTGGAGAATTATTGCATTTAAAAAGGACTTTAGTCATGATCACAATTTAGCTACTTTTCTTCAGTGATGTTAATTTTCTTATTTTATAAAAATGCTGGAGCTAGAAAGGACTTTAGAAAGTGAAGTTCAGAGATCAGCTGTTCATGTAATGGAATTCATCAAATCAGGGTTCAAGAAAAATTCTCATGTTCTTTAACCCTTTTCAAGATACAACATGGAAAAGAAAGAAGAAAAAGAAGGATGGAAGTAAAGATACATCCCGATATTTACCACTGTGTGCCAGGCCTCACATTAGCCACTTTCTGTTTCTTTGATGACTTTATCTCATCTTATGAGATAAGATAGGGCCACCCTCTTATGCTGACCCTTGTTCTAGGGTCACTATTACTCAGATGAGGAAATTGTTCAGGTTGTGTGCATTGCAGGTACAATTCAACACCTGTGAACATAGAAAGTCATGACCAATCTCCACTTTTCCAGTTAGTCTGAAAAAATTCCTAGATAGAGTAAACTTTAGAAAGTTACTGAATAGCCCTGTCTGGTGTGGCTCAGTGGATTGAGAGCTGGCCTACAAACCAAAGTGTTGCTGGTTCAATTCCCAGTCAGGACACATGCCTGGGTTGTAGGCCAGGAGGTCCCCAGTAGGGGTTGTGTGAGAGGCAACCACACATCGATGTTTCTCTGCTTCTCTTTCTCCCTTCCCCTCTCTAAAAATAAATAAATAATTTTTTTTAAAGTTACTGAACAAACTAAGGGAAGAATTTTTCAGGTAACTATCGTAAGAGTTTCATAAACAAGTCCTATTTTAACATAACACTTAAATGAAGCATGGTGAGTATCACTGGGGTTTTTAAAAATGCTCTAGCTTCCCCTCCTTCCAGGCATACATCAAGTTACCATTCCCCATTGCCACTGAAGGTAGGAGTGGCCACGAGACTTGTTTATACCCATAAAATACGGCAACATGAGGCACGTCTGGGTAGAAGCTCTCAGGGGCAAAATACTCCTTGCCTCTCCCTTTTTCCTGTCCTGGGCATGGACAAATCGTGTGTGAAGGGGTCTAAGTCAGACTGGGCCTTTGAGTGACTATGACAGGCGAAGTGTAGCTTGTCCTGACTCATCTCGTGAGCATTGAACAATCTACCTTGATGCGTCAGGATTTTCTTGTGGAAATAAATATGAAGAGCGCACTTTTTGGCTATACAGAGACTTGACTTTTAATGCCCATTTCTGCTTCTTACTGGCTGGGTGACCATGGATAGCTGATTCTCTAACATTTCAGTTCCCTCACATATAACATGGTCACAATAGCATCTATACCATGAAGTTGTCATAAATTAAATGCAGTGATGTTTATAAATTGTTCAATGGAGTACCTGTCAACATACTATTGGAGTTTTAGAAGTACCATAATAAGTCATAGTCCTCATCATCTAGGGAGACAAGATACTAGATACTAATTTTCATAAGACACTTTGAAACAAATGGGTAAAGCTTTTGTGTTGATTGAAAATGAAGGAGTATCAACAGTAACAGACTCAGAATGAAAAACAAGAGTGACAGGCGAAGGCCATAGACCGCGTGTCCGGAACACTCAGTAAGTGAGACATGGACCACAGGCTCAGCTGAGGCTGGGAAAGGACATGGTGACTGTTCCCAGGGGGGAAAAATGTGAAGGCCAAAGTAACTTCTGGGTATTTTTAGTTAAATTGTTATCTCTTGAAAAAACATTCTTAGAAAGGTGAAGTGGAAATTAAACGTCCATGCATTCTTTCATCTTTTCTTCCTAAGTGGTGTCAGCATCTTGGGAATGACTTGAAGCTGGGTTGGGTTGAAGAGGGAGGCATCCGGGTGTGAATCCTTGTCTGACTTTATGAAACACTAACAGAAGAAGTTACTAAAACAGAAAATAATAACAACAACGTCAAGGGACAGTTGCCCCACATCTGAATGCCAGAGGTTTTCAAAGAGCCCGCAGCAGGAAGCCTCCCGCTGAGATGTGCAGCCTGAAATCCCTTCCCAGGACCGCGACTCTCAGACCTGGATGTGCTCTGTGCAGGTGTTTCCGCGAGAGCAGCCGACTGGATCCTTCAAGTCAGTCGGAGACAGCCTCAGCCACGACTCTGCAACCTTCGCAAGTAAGACATTCAGTGGAAACTGGCAGAACAGCATGTATAGAGGGGAAACTATCAGCTTTTACAAACTATTAGACTATATGGATATATATATATTCATGTTCTCCATGTGACAATTGTTTATTACAAATAGACATAGCATAGATTATCATATGGTTCTCAAAAGAAACATATCTCTACCACCGTAGAATTATCTAACCTAATAAACAACTTAACTGGTCATTTAAGCAAGCTCCATACTTGGATATAAACCACCAAAGCTGATGTTTTCCTATAAAGGAAATAATGTGAGCTAGTCATACAGGTTTGGTCAATTCCAGTTGGATCACAAAGAGCAGTAACAGGAATAAACAGGGCCTGGCTTTCTGAGAAATTTTATTCTAGTTCTACACCCTAGTCTGCTATATGTCTTATAGAGCTCACCAAACTGTCCTGAGAATCAATGTCTTTACCTGTAAAATAATAAAAAAAAGTACCTACTGTACCTACAGTAGAGTTTGGTTGAAAGAATGAAGGAGAATGATGTACAAGAAAGCTTTTAAAAGCTCCAAAACACTATAGAGATGCAAGAAGCTATTATTAGCATGATAGTTAATTTGGGAATAAATGAACCCACGTGGAACCTGTGTTTATTTCCCTGCTCTCTTTTATAGGTATAGACAGTACTATACAATTATCAGCTTCTTCTACTAGCATAATTCGCTAACATTTCCTGCTGCATAAGGCAGTGATGAATTGTACTTTATTGTACTTTGTTTTATTCCAGAATTATTTCATACGCATCCTTTTCTACCTGTAGGGACCATAATTTCTTTGGCTTCTCCTTTTTATGTGGCTTCGTCTGTATTTGGCAATACTGAGTATTCAGAGGGTATTCTCCATTAATTATTTTAAAACTAGAAACTAAGAAGCATATTGAAAAGGTAAGAAGTAAAAGAAAAGAAGTTCCACACTTGTCTAGAGGTAGTGTGGTGAAGTAGAAGCTGCTCCTAGAAGAAAATTCAGTTTGAATTTCTAGCTGTCCTCCAATGCTAGATAGCTTCATAATAAAGTTAGAAAATATGACAATTTATAGTCAAGGGTCTTACTGATTTTTAACAGGTGTCAAAATGCACACTGGTCAGTTGGAGAATAATGTGATATATGTATCACATAAAAATACTGTGACATGCTTCTTGGAAGGCATAATTGATGAGATAAATACCTATTCATGATTTCTGTTGCCTTACTATCCAGAAAACAGGATGTTAGAATAAGTAAAAAGTCCGTTTCTCTCTCTCTTTCTCACACATACACTCGCATGTTTCCACAGACACCCACTCAGAGAAACTCTGTTCCAGATCTTTAATTTGATGAGTATTTCTGAATCAAACCCCTTCCTGCTTGGATTCTTTACAGACACCAATCTCTAGCCCTTTAACACTGAGATGTAATATCTGTAAGAATGAATGTTCCCTGTCTGTTTTCACATTCTCAAGTTTATCACTAATGGGCATTTCACTCATTATGCAAATATGGAATAGCAGGGAATGCATGACCTTGGGTCAGAGCTAAGGGTAGAACAAGAAGTCTGACCAAGAAATGTAACTTAGCCAAGCTTAATGACAGACTGGCCCATGCCCAATGGCAGCATACCCCAGGCAGCCTTGTCCTGGCTGGGCAGGGTAGCAGCGACTTGTCAGGGAGGGCTCCCAAGCTCAGCTGGTTCACAGAGACATCCCAGGGATAATTTTATTATCCACCTAAAACCTGTGGAATGCCAAATTGCTCTCCGTCTTCCAGTTCTGTGCCTCTGCTGTGGAAAGGGGGCTTCTAATAACATCTACTTTGAAAAGGGTTTTGAAACTTACTGTCAGTTGTGTACTGATTTAAGAATAAAGAAACACTTAAACCTGCTTTGAAATAGAAGTAATAAGAGCCTTAATTTGAGGGCCACTGATTACAAACAAACTCCATTAAAATTGCCACAAGACACATCAATTAATACACCATATGACAGTAATAGTAACAATGTATTTAAACCATTTATGTAAATGGAGCTAACATACACCATTTATGCAAATGTTAGCTTGCGATACCATCCAAGGCATATATGATTTTTTTATTCATCATATTATCTGTGAATATAAAATTTTAGTGGGTTAAGATAAATTAAATTTGTAGGTTACCATAGATCTTTTGGGTTCCACACGTTCATAAAATCCTGCTTAAATCGAGCTGGTGCAGGTGTGAGCGGTGCACTTACTCGATGTACCCAGTTCTACCACAAGGGCATGGAGGCATTTTTATCACCAGCAGCGATGTTGAAAATATCCATGCATAAAGACAAATACTGTACTATAATATAAAAGAGTAAAAGTGATGGCATAATACTTTTTGTTGCTCTAGTTTAAACTTGTCATGTTTAATGATAATCGATGTGTCTTAGTCACTTTGGACTGCCATATCAAACCACCATGGACTGAGGGGCTTAAATAACATGTATTCGAGAGGCTGGACGTCCAGAAACAGGGCGTTAGCATAGCAGGGTTCTGAGGAAAGGCCCCTTTGTGATTTGCAGGGGAGCACCTTATCACTGTGTTCTCACATGGCAGAGAGAGGGGGCTGTGCAGAGAGAAAAAGAGAGAGGGAGGGGGTGGAGAGAATGAACACTCTGATGTTATAAGGGCAGTAATCTCATCACGAGGGCCCTATCCTCATGCTCTCCATAACCCTAATTAACTCTAAAAGGCTTCATTTCCAAATATCATCACACTGAGGGTTAAAGCTTCAACACATATATTTTAAGGTGACACAAACATTCAGTCCGTAACAATTACTGTGGGATTTTTAAACAAGAGGAATACAATAAATAATTTTAAAGTGCCACTGAAATTCCTCCCAATTAGGGCATTTCAATTTTAAAAATGCATTTGAAATAGTTTTTAACAGTGAACTTTAATTAAATAGAAATAAACTATGAAATGAATAAATGTTTCACCATTAGTAATAAAAGTATTCAGCATGTTTCAACAATATACAGCTTTGTTCTTAGAGTGGAATCCTGCCAGATGCTATCTACCAGCCCCTCTTCAGGGAATCCCTATTGCAAAGAGGTATCATTATCCCAGCTCTGGATGGTATCTGATTTTGTCAGTCTTTTGACACATTGCTGCCTCCTAGGACTACACATGATACTTATGTATCCCACTAAGAAAGGCTGCTGGGAGTTCTCAGTCTCTCTGACTGCAACACTCGAAGTTCAATCCTGCTAGAAAAATGTTCAGTTACTGTATCATTCAGGGTTCTCCAGAGAATCAGAACCAACAGGATACACACACACACATTTAATTTTAGGAATTTAAGGAATTGGCTCACTCAGTTATGGAGGGTAATCTGCTTTACTCATAGTTCATTCATTTCAATGTTCATCTCATCCAAAAACACTTTCACTGAAACACCCGGAAGAATGTTTGATCAATTATTTGAACACTGTGACCCAGCTAAATTAACCACCACAGTTCCTTCATGTCAAGAACTGATGCCCCGCTTAATTTTTTAAAATCCGACTCCAAACAGCTTTGGATGAGTGAATATTTTTAAGCACTTATCATCTATTAAGTACTGGGGCAGATACTTTTACACTCATTTCATTGATGCCCAAAACAATCTTGTGGGAAAAACTCGAACATTATCTTCATTTTACAGATAAGAGAATTGAAAGTCAGTTGGCTTGATTGATTATGTGCAAATCAATAACCAGGTTACAACTCTCCTGGGATGCTGTGCTTTTGCGCATCTCTGCGAGTGAAATCATGCGTCCTGACACAGGGCTTATACACCTTCACTTTCCCAGCAAGGAGCCATGAGAGTGGGTGAGTCTGGAAGCTACCATCCTTCCTCCTCTTTGCTCCCCTCACACACCTTCCTCATCCTCCTCGTTGCCCACTACTTCATAGACACCATACAGCAAGTTTTAAATGCATCATTTAATGGCATTCCCTGTCATAGGCATATATAAGCACGCACATGTGTGTGCATGTACACATACAGTATATCTATGATGCAGGTATACTGAACAAAAGAGAATTGAAGTTTAGGGGGTATCTAGGTAAACTGATGCACATCTAACAATTAGTATGCAGTTAAAAAGAGGTACAGCTACTGCTGAAATTCATGTGTGAGATCATCACCCTGTGCTACCGTTCCACCCATTATCACACACAAAACCAGGGTCCTTTGACCTTCATATCAGCTCATTTTGGTCCCTATAAAGATGTTTGTCAGAATGGGAAGTTCTTTCCCAGCAGGAAGTGGGATATAGAATTATTCATCTGACTGCACTAGGATCAGCTACTACATTGCCACTACATTCTCCCTGCTTGTATAGATATGCATGCTCTGTCGGTCAAAGGGTCACTCTGATTGGGTTCTCTGAAAGTATTGCAGTTCCCCACAGTGAAGTGTGAATTCCAATCCTGTCTTCTTTTCCTAGAGATTAGACTCTGTCCCTGATGACTTTTTATAATGGCCTTTGGGTCAGTCAATAGGGATCATTTCATGAGATCAGACCCATCTGTCCCAAATATAAGCCCCATGAGCACAAACACTTCTCTCTTTCTCTCTTACTACTAGATCTTCAATGCCCCTAACAGTGCCTGACAGGTGGAAATCCCAATATGTTTGTGGAATAAATAAATTAGTGTGGCACAGATTAAATGGGTATTTATTGATTTTCCAGTATATTATAATTTAGACAGCTGGCCTTAATTTTTTATGAGTTGGTGTCTCCATCCATTTGGATTGCTGTAAGAAAAGTAACATAGACCTGCTGACTTAAACAACTAACATTTACTTCCTACCGTTCTGGAGGCTGGAGATTCCAAGGTTGAGGTGCCAGCAGATTCAGTATCTGTGGAAGTCTCACTTACTACATAAGCAGTCATCTTTTTACTGTAAAGCACATGGCAGAAGGAGCAAGAGAACTCTCTGGGATCTATAAGGGCACTAATCTCTGATGAAAGATCCACCCTCTTGACCTAATCACCTCTCAGAGTCCCCACTTCCATGAACCATCACAATGGGCATTAACATTTAATGTATGAGTTTATACGGGGACACAAATATTTAGTCTATGTCAGTTAGTCACACATTCACTCTAAGCTCTTTAAACATATCCACATAGTCTTAACTAATATAGACCTGCATGCCAACTCTTCTTATATTGAAGTCAATATGATTCTACTTGCCCTTTGTACAGTAGACTGCCTTCAGGGTTTTCATCTACAACAATGTCATTCTCACTAGCTATAAATTTATATGAGTCCTATAGAATCTTCTTGCATATAGGATTTTGGAATCAATGCACTTTGATACCATCTTGGTTGACAACTATTTGTTTTCTTGAAGGTGTTCACCCTCATTTTCCAGTTAGCTATTATGAGAGTCTATTTTGAAGTACAAACAGGTGAAACATATAAGAGAATAAAAATGTAATACTCTTCAGTGAACATTCAATATCCTGTGCAATCTGATCCAGAACTCTCTCTCTCTGACCCTGGCCACTCTGCAAGCATGCTCCACTTTCAGAAACCTAAGCATCTGATTCTTTCCCCCATAATGGCACTTCCCTCTTTTTTCACACTCATCCAAATCTTGCCGCATCTTTTAACTTCACTCTAAATCCTCTGTGATGATTTCCCTGACTAGTCATTTCACAATTTTTAATTAAACAACTACATTGAATGTGCTGAGCTAACCTTCCCATAAGAAGCAGTGGTAAAGCAGGCACAGTCTCTATATTTAAGAAGCTTAGAACTCAGGAGAAGGAATGTAGACTGAGAGGAACCTTACAGACTCAGAACTATGGGGAATTTAGAGAAATGGAGGCTTGTTTAATTCTTACCAGTAAAATCCAACCTTGAACAGAGTTGGAGAGAACAAAAAGATTCTTGATTATAGAGATATCTGAAGGGCATAATAAGTGGAACAGACTTCAGAAAAAAAGTTACAGCAGCATATGAACACCTATAATTCATTTGATTTGACTAGTCATTAAAGAATTATGAAAAAAGAGTGTCAGGAAAAAGGGTAGACAGGTTGACTGGAGCTAGTTAATGGGGGACATTAATGTCATTCTAAAGAACTTAAATTTTATCCTGTAGACGATGAATGAGGAAACACTGATTTTTAAAAAAAAATAAATGGGATCATATAAAAGGATCTGTGCTTTGGGGGAAAATTATAACAGGATGCAATAGAAAGATGATCTAGCTTCAAGTTATAAAGAATATCTAAGGATTTCCAAGTGCCCCTAGCAAGATTACCCTGGCCCAACTAAGCCACCCATAAGTGTAAGATCGCAAGTGTATGAAATTCCTGCTCTTCACTGGGGCCTCGTCTGACCAATAGCACTGCGTTTGACGGTCCTTGCCTCCGTTCCTTCACTACCACCAGAAGCATGAGTTTTCCAGGTCTTCCGTCATCACAAAAGCTCATATGCAACTTGTTAAATCCATTTAACTATTAAATTTAACTCTGAACCCCATCTCACATCTCTTTCTCACCCTTGGTATCATTCTATTGTACTCTTTAGACAGTGCTTGCTGCCTGGCATTGGATCCCACCTGGCAGCACTGGTTACAGCTTGTATGATCTTTATCATGTTACGTATCTCTGAGCCTCAATTCCCTCATCTATGAAAAAGAAGAAAATAACATGCATGGTAATGTGGTTAGTGTGAGGATTTAAATTGTGAGTACACATAAAACATTCAGAACAATAACGGTAACAATATGAAGTTATAAGAATATTCCCTGTCATAGAGTGAGTGCTCAGCCAATAAGACTTATTAGGATTATTAGTATCCTTAGCAAAATTTCCTATATTCTACAATCTAAACATTCTTTTATCTGAGAATACTACTATTTCTGAAAATGCTACTTATACTGTCAGCCTCTTGAGCAATGTTTTGGTGTCTTTTTTTTTCTTTTCACACCCCACATGGCTTGGGTGTCTTTTTTTCTCATTGGAAGTTTCATATTAATTTTTCTTTGTGTATTCTCAAAATCCCCAATTTCTTTCAAGTATGGGCCACCATACTTCATCACATTGTTTCTCAAGACTGTCTTTTATGATCATGTAGATTACCACTCCATCCCACCCCATCAGTCTGTCTTCCCGCTTCTCTGTTACCTCTTTAGCCCTCATTCTTGGCAATTCAGTATCTATATTGGACACTTTTCTATTAACTCCTCGACTTCTTTACTTCCCTCTTTCCCAGGTTCACTTTGCACTCCCATGGTTGTAACCTAGATTTTGTCATCAATGAGTGCACCCTGTCTAGAGCTTGATTTCGAGCACAGCACTTCCTGATCCTAACTTCTCTTGACTACTCCTTCACTCTACATCCTCACCCTGACAACTCATGTGATGTGCTAACATTTGCTCCAATAGTCCTTCGTCTTTTTTGAAGTTAACCCAACTAGGGAAAAAAGTAAAATAAAATAGAACATTATGAGAACCTACCTGCTACTTCACCATCCAACAGACCTGCTCTTCCTCGATTCTCCTTCATCTCAGCAACCTTTAGATTTAAGATATTTTAAAAACAGATCAGCTAGCATAAGTGTTCTAAGATGTCAGTTGTTCAATGACATTCCTCTGTCTGAAATAGTTTAATAACTATTACGTTTTGAGTGGCCTATAAACTCCTTTCTTTGACCTACAGAGTCCTGCATGGTGACCCCTGTTCACTCATTCCCTATCCCTCACTCACAAAGATGCACTCTTTGGCCTTCTTGCTATTGGTAAACAGCTCAAACCTGCTTCGTTGTCCTGTCTGAACCTTTATGCTTAAGGTTTCTTTACCTGGAATTATTTTCTCTCAGATTGTTTTTAACCCTCATCTTTCTCCCCACTCAGATCTTTGCTCAAATGTTACCTCCTCAGTGAGGTCTTCCCTGACAACTCTTCACTTTTTCTAAAACACAAACAAGCAGAAAAAAACTGTCCTCTACCAACATTGTCACTTTTTTTTCTCTCTCATTCTGCTTTGTTTTTTTTACCTAGCACTTACTAAAACCTAATTTCCTTTATTACTTTGTTGCTTTGTTTATTTCCTGATGCTTCCAGTTAGGGTTAGCTGCTTTCATGGTTCACCACTTTATTTTTGGTGCTATCATCGCCACATAATAGGGCTCAATTAACACTCTTCTTTTTGAATGAATGAATGAATGAATGAGTGAATGAAGAAAGATAAAAATCAGAAAGTCTATTTAGGAGTCTCTTGCAATAATCAGTAACTGTTACATCTAAAAGTAATAGTTTATTATTCATTTCATAGATAAAGAGCATCTTGTGTCTTTTTCTGTACTGCCAGTTTGCATTGGCAACTAACTGTTGTTTTTTGGTCTGTGTGTTGATAGTGTTGTAACTCCAGCTCTAGGATGAGTACACCCAATATCTCATTTTCCTTTTTGATAACTTTAAACACAAGCCTTATAGTCTTCTGTGTACAAGAAATATTTAGTGAAAAAAAACATTAAAAATTGGATATTCTGACACATTTGGAGAATATGGGGAAAGTAGCATATGAAGAGGAGCAGATATGTCTAAAAGAAACAAAGAAACTGCTGCTGGAATTGAATTATGTGATACACAGAAAAATGGTCCTTATGCAAGGAGTAGATTTAGATTAGAGTCTCCTAGCTTTAGCACTATTGATATCTGGGAGCAGATAATTGGTTATAGGTGAGGGCTGTAGACTTCCCCCTCATTTGTCACAATTAAAAATGTCTCTAAATATTGTCAAAATAATCCTGGGGGTTCTTAACCACTTTTAGTTGAAACTACTGACTTGAATGAGAAGTGTTGGGAAAGGTGGTTTCATGCATGCGGTCTTTGGATCCCTGCTAGGCCACGTAAGAATGTGCCTTGAACCTGGAATGCTCCTAACCAAGAGATACAGAGTCCACAGAGCCCATGCTCAGCTTTTCACCTTGTGTAGGAATAGCTTTCCCGGTTTCAGACTCTGTGAGTGTTTCTTTATTCTGCTCAATTATGTACAACAATGACCCCTGGACACACGCCCAGCTTTCTGTACCTCAGACTCCATGGGAGAGTCCTTCTGCAGCACCAAAGCAATGCATGTAGGCCATCTGCCCTACTTCAGCTGTCGTGGGCAGCTAGTAGCCATGAGGAACCAATGCACACTGCTGGAGCTGATATCGCTGACTTTTCCCTAAGTGACTAAAAGCCTTGTTCAATTCAGTGTTAGACAGTGTTGTGTTTTCACTGGTGACTCTGATACCAACATGCAGTGGTGAGTAGAATGTGGAATTGAAGTTCTGATGGCTGGCACTGTGATGATCTTTGCTCTCATCCATGTAGTGGAAGTCCTCTGGCAGTAGTTACGGGTGCACGGTGTTCTGTTCGACAATAGGCAGCTACATGGCATTTAGTACCTCACTGTCAAGCACATGGCTGAGAAAGAGTTTGTGAGATTCACTACATCTTATTGCGAAGTCAAAATAGAGCAAAAGACATACGACTTAGTTTGGTCAATAGAATGAGACAGAAGTGATAGCATGCCAGGACCAAGCCCAGGCCGCGAGAGACCTCATTGTTTCTGCTTGCTCCTTTTTACCTCTACCAGGGTCATGAGAAGGGCCTGCCTGGGATAGCCCATTGGTCTCAGGAGCAGTTGAGAAACTGGTGGAGCAGAGCTCCCCACAGCCCATTAGCCTAGATCAGCTGATTTTCTACTGAAATGTGATGTCTGTTTATACTCATGGCAGGGTGACTCAGGAGAGACCAATCTAAACTGGTCTTTGTCCCAGAGCCTTCTGTGAGTTTCGGGTCTACCAACTTGACTCAGATGCAAGTGACCTCAAGGAGCACTTCATATCTAATTGATTCATAACTGGATTTTGGATAATTGTAGCATTATTAGCCAATTTTGACTCAGGCCACATCTTTACTGTTTCTTTCTTTTATAATATCTTCTCTAGAATTTATTATTAGATCCATTATGTCAGTTTCAAGGCTGAGACTTAAGACAAATAATGTGTAACCTCTCTTGATTATCCAGACTCATTCTGGGCTCCCTAACACAATGGAATCCCTGCTTTCTGAATTCTAGTCCTCTAGTTACTGATACCTAATACCCTATTTTCTCTATTCCTGTAACTCCTGCTGGTCTCCTTTTAATTAGATGGCTACTCTTAAGGGATAGACACTAATTTTTAATTTTTGTTATTCTCCATCATTAGTACTATACCCATTAATTAGTATAGAATAGGGGCCCAGTAGATCATTTTGTTAATTTTATGTAAATGACTATAATATTTATGCAGAATAACCTGATGGAGTAGCCATTGGCCTGAGTCAAAAAATAAGGTGACTTCATTTCAAGGTTACAATGATGGCAAGGAAAACACATACACTGAAGACTGATGGTATGGCTGATTTTGTTCTAAATTGAGGTGTTAGGGGAACTGTCAAAGACTTAGTTATGTCATTATGGACATCTGCTAAGAATACTAAAGGTAAACAATCACCTGAAAGATATATTTGCTTGCATGTAGTGGGAAACAGCAGCTCATTAGCTCTCTGCTTAGCTCGTTAACTCACCAGCTCGTTAGCCCTCTGCTCGTTAACTACTTAGCTCTGATTAGCTCTGCTCACTTCCTCCTCCTATCACTCACAGTGTGAATGAACTGTAAATCTGCCAGAGCAACAGATGGCCATTCTAGGTCCAGGGAGGAAGTTCAGGAGGTGGAGGGCGGAGCCTTCCTAAATTTTTCTGACCTTGAAACTATTCCATATTATGGAAGTTAGTGAGTTATGGTATAGAAAGAATTGGCACAGTTTTATTTTAACATGCGAAAGAGCTCACTTAAATGTATTCCCTGTGATGATGCAAATTTGCGAATACCGAGCCATTTTAGAATTGTTGGCATTGGCCTATCTTTCAAGCAGGGATTGTAAAACACAAGGGAAGTCCAAGAGTATTTATATTGAGTATTTTTTGATGGTTTGTCACATGTTCAACCTTGTGCTGGACAATTGTGGAGAATTCCAATGATGGTATTTAAGAGATTATGTGGAAGAGACAATATTTGCATTCTCAAACTATTGGAGAACTCTAAATCTCAGTTGTTAATCAGAAATTATATAGTATAGGATATATGCACTCTGTCAGTGCAGAAAATAAAACACTTTGATTATTGATACAAAAAAAATTGCCCTACTAAGTGATTCATACAAAATCATGAATTTGGCTTACATTGCATTAATAACCAAATTGCCAAATTGTCCACATGGTTGTAGCCAGATCAGGCCTTTATTTTAATAAAATTTGATTACCTCACAAATGATACCCTACAGCTACTTGCTACCAGCTACAAAATACATCGTTGGTGATTCTTTTATTTTAGCCAAGATATTGTGCCTCCAGGGAGCCAACATTAAAGGGCACATATTGTCTGGAAATAATGACAAATTAAACAATGCTTTGGCATCTTTTCATCCAACCACATATTCACTTGTCTATATCTGCAAAAATACACAAAGTAGTGGAGATAGCATCTACTGCTAATAGCTTATTCTAAATCGGTTGGTCACATTGCCAGTCAAGACTCTGGATAGAGATAGTAGAGAGGATGATTAAATTTCGATATAGTAGAAAAAGATACAAGAAATGCATAGCCAGGGTTGGTACACTGAGAGAAAGAGCTGGGTAGAGTAGCCCAGTAAAATTCCTGAGCACGGAGGAGCAGTTGAGACTCTGGACACCTGTGTGAAAGTGTCTTGTCTTGGGGACGGAGGGGCAGACAGTAAAAGAGTAGAGGGCTCTGATAGCCAGTTGTATCTGACTTGCATGGTTGTGGCTGATTGGTTCTGTCCTCAGGGAGGGGCTGCTTCCAGCCAAGCCACCTTGCCCTGCTAGGCAACACCCCACTGATTTTAAGCCATGTAGATACCTGTTTGGTCACTACCCCATAATCTAAAAATATAAAAAATAAATAAAAAGAGAATATAGCAAAACTGCAAGACCTTTCTTAGATGCCTGGGGCTCTCTTATATCTGCTGCAAGAACTTTTGAAAAAGAAAACATAAACAAAATATATTTCCTGTCTGCCCATAACAAACAGAAACTAAAAATACTGTTACAACTGTACAATAGTTTAAGGTCAATGTATTCCCTCTTCATGGCTATGAAAACCTGACCCGCATAAGGCATTAAAATTCATAACACATGAAAATTAGGGAGTCCTGGAAGCACTTTCTTCTATATAAGTACAAATTTTCTCTGCCTACATCTAGCATTTAAAGGAAACCATCCAGATAATTAAAACGCCTATAAATGAAATGTCAAAGTTAAATGTTTTTTTTAAAGTCTTAATGCTTAGGCAAAGTGAAACCTTTATTCTAAAATAATATGCTTTAAATACTAGCAGTATCCTGTGAGGGAGTGGAATAATTAAGGCTGGCCACATAAAATGGGTCTACAGGTCTACATGCTGCTCCACTCAGTAAGTAACCTTTATGAAGGGGAATGCGATAATCAGTGTGTATTTTTTGTCCTTAAATACTGCCATTATTTTAAACATGAATCTAGCTACTGTGGATAAAGCTAACCGCATAAGGCACAAGGAGTAAATTTATCACACAAATACAGAAAACAGAGTTGTTGAGTTATGCAGATTCTGATTTGGTGGTTGTGTGTTTGGCTTCAGTTCCCCTCCCCCCACATTAGTGTGAATATGATTATTTGTTTTCTTCCTTATTTTCCTATGTATATCACACTCATCTGGGTATAGGTGCCACCTGGGAAATGCCCCTGTGAGCTCTGCCCCAGTTTGGGATATGCATGTTACAGCTGAGCTCTGAGACAGTTTGAGTTAGTCTCCTGCGCAAGATGTGAATCAATCCAGATCTTGGAATACGCTGTCCACTTTTCTAAAGATTCTATCAATATCCATAAGATTTGGATCAAATATTTGCCACACCGCCCTCATATAGAAAACTTGCATTCAGACTTTGTGGCTAGTCCCTTTGAATGCTAGAGCAATTGATTTTAAGTGGTAAAGTTCATTTACCATCCGAGTTGACCTCATTGTCACCAAAGAAGCGACAGCGTGGGCCCAGGATAGGGTCTGAGCAGAAGATAAAGAGCTGCGATGTTCAAAATACTTAGAGGGTGTTTTCTGGGATAATGCACGTCATTTCAACCTCCCGTATCCACCTCTCCTCTCTGTGATGCTAAGGAGGCATGACTGCGACTTGCCCTGCCGTCGTGGGTGCCAGCAGCCACGGACCGCTCTACCTTCTCCTTTCGCTGGTGGTACACTTCCCAGTGGGGAGGAGCAAGTAGTTTTGGTGGACAGTCCTTAGCTTTATAGAAGATAATCCTGATAGACCAGTTACTGGACACTCCGTGGCTTTAGTTTCTAAAACTGTATTATTTATTTATACATTATTGATCTAAATTCTAGAAGGCAAATATGTTTCTGCTTATGTATTCCTCTACTATCCTGTTAAGATACAGAATTATTTATAAATATGTATCAAGATAGTACTTATTAGCTAAGTCTTTAGGTACAAATAAGTGATGAGAAAAAAGAAAAGGGCCAACTCAAACTCTTATTCTACTAGAGAACCAGTGGTAAGAAAGCAAAGCTTAAATAATATTTGAATTTAATGTATTAAAATGCCCTCAGCAGTGATCAGATTTTTTGGTTTCCTGAAAGCTCCTTAGACCTTGTCATTTAGTACGTGGAGGTGTTTAGGTGGGCAGGATTGGCGTTGTTCTACAGTGATAAGTCATAAAAGAGAAACTATTTTGTTAGTACAATAAAACTCCTGACATAGCATTCTTTTGAAAAATCTTCCATTTGATTATAGAGAAATTATGTCAGTACTAAAATGGATTTTTACCAATAAAGATGTTATAAAACTTCCAAAGTTCTTTGCTTCCTCTGAAAGTTACTTCCTTTAGAAGTTCAATATTTATGGTTCATAAGATATTTTCATTCTTTGGAACGTTGGTACAATATAAGGGGTCATTTAACTCCGCCATCCTCCTACCTGAATCCTACGGAGCCCTTCACCAGTCAAAACCCCATCAAGGCTCTAGCATGTGCTGTAACTGCATCGGCCTACTGGAGAGGAGGAAAGGGAAACGGGCAACTTCTTTTGGTGAAACCATCTTTTCCCCAAATCTGTTCCTGATTTAAAGCAAGAATTGGTTAAACAGTCATGGGTTTTAAATAGATGCATAATTTTCAAAGTCATTGAAAGGATTTGCAACAGCAGTTCTGGCAATTCAGGGAAGAAGAGTTAATTATGATAACAGAAAGGGATGGAGAGTAAGAAGGGCAGAGCGCTTGCAGAAGTCTTATTTATCACTAGATAAACCCACACTTTCATGTGGGATAGAATACACATTCACTGAGCTTATGTAATTGGAAATAAATATTGTGACTTAGTGGAGTGGGCATCACTTTGGAAATGACCAAAACACAGGTAACCTACACATAAAGTCTCGCGTTATTCAAAAGATGTAAAATACTTCTGTCTGTGCTGCCCTCCTTCTTTCTTTTCTTTCTGCTCATGCCTGCACTGAATTACAGATATACCCACAGAATATAATTAATTTTTTTACTTTTCATAAAATATTTGGAGAAAGAGAACATTGCTTTCATGCCAAGGAAATATGAGGTTAGGAAAAATGCTTCCATTTTGGATTTAGTTAGATGTCATTTTGAATCCTGGTTTTATTGGTTGTCGTATGGGCAGATCACTTCACTACTTTGAACCTTAGTTTTTTTTTGTAAAATATGATTAATAAATCCTAAAACTGGAGATACAGATATACCAGTGCTTGTTAAATGGGAGCTGATACATAAGAAATAGTGCTACCTCCCCTGCATTAATAGACAGGACCCTGACACCTTACTGGCAATACATGACATAATGCATGTTAAACAATAACAGTAAAATGTGTGTGCTACTGCAGGCTTTTAAAACTGAATAGCAGAGGACTTTGGTTGTGAAATTAATGTGAAGCACTGGATTGTGTAGGGTGGCAAATAGCATGGGTAGAGAAACAAAGGAGAGGTAATGAGTTCCAGAAAACTGTGTCTACTTCCTAATTTCACCACCTTATGGGGCCAAATCCTAATCTAATTGTGCTTTCTGCCTGCCTGTACTCCACACAGTGCCTGAATAAGGGCTTGTTGATTTGGTGCACAAGTCACTCCAGAGCAGAGCTAACCGTGTCATTTTGACACTGCTCTGAACTGTAGCAGTCGGCTTTGATGTTTAACTTCCTCCTTAACCAAATTATGAATGCTCTATTTCTCCCCATTGCCACTCTAATGAGCTTTAACAATAATTATACGTGGCCTCCTTGGACTAGATTTTTTTTGTCTCCTTTGGTGCCCATACTCTCCTGAGTATTTCAGATCTTGGAGGTAATGTGACAATTGCTGCATGCAGACACAAAAGAAAGTTTCACCTGACTGAGAAACACTGAGAGGAATAGAGCAAGTCAGGAAGGAGCCAATGGAGAGAGAGGAAAATTATATACTTCATGCATGTATTTGAGAGATTTGAAATGTAACGTATCTTGATTGTATTTTCTGAAGTCAATGTAAGATTTGGGCAGTGGACTTACACAGTGTAACTAAGATTGAATACCATTAATATGCCAAATTCTGCTGTACTCCCCGGGAAATCTGTTTTGCTATGAATTTTATCCGTATAGTGTTTTACATGTTTGCAGTACACTTTTATATGTTACAGACAGATCCCTCAGTGCATTAGTGACAGAGACCACATATCTCAATTGCTCATCCAAACGTTTTCCCACAAGATCCCACTAGAGGGAGGGGAGGGAAAGCATAGGTGATTCAAAGGAATTACTCAAAAAAAAAGAAAAAAGTTTTTTCCTGATTTATTTTGATTTAAGAAAAATTTAATTAAAAATACAACAATATAATGAAAAGTTCAGTCTCCATTGTCCCATTCAAGTTTTGTTATTTATTGAAATGTAATCCTTGACAAACTTGTTCCCAGTATTCCCACCTTTTAAGTGGAGATAACACTATTCACTTCAAAGAACAGTAATGATATTTAAAAGCATTGAGTACAATGTCTACACTATACTAAGAGCTAAAAAAAAAGTTACCCAATTACCATGTGCCTTGACTTACTACATTTTAGCACTCCTTTCTTATTATTTCTTTCTTCTTTTCCTTCTATTTTCTTGTGTTTTATTCTTACCAATAAAATTTCAATAAATGGTAGTTAATGCCAGACATTTACTAAATAATTTAATTTTAATTATCTAATTTAATTTTCACAAAAATCAGAGGTTAGTTCTATTATCATTACAATTTTACAGACAGGGAAAGTGAGATACAAAACAGGTTGAATAACCTGGACGATCACTGATCTGCATTCAGGAAGAACTACATAGTTCTGCTCATTAGCGCTATGCCATATTCCTTCTTACCTTATTATTTTTAACATCAGAGTGAGGTTTTATCTTAAGTTATAATGCAACATTTAAACCTCAGTGGAAATGAGATTTAGAGCTTTACTTTTTTCAATAGATTGTGACAGAAAGGAGAGATCATGCCTATCTAAGTTTCATGGACCAGGCAATGATAATTGAGAGAAAAGATATTGGCAGATATAACAAGAGTCCTTAGGCCTGTTAAAGGATAACCAGTATTTTCCTGTATGTAAAGACAGTGCACTCACCCTCCTCAAACTCACTTCACTCAAGGTGATGAAGAGAAAACAGGACTCCACTCACAGGATATGGCTTTAAATATTCTTCCTTTTTCCAGTCAAGCACTGCTGACCTTGCAGGTGAGAGCACCATTTTAGCATCTGCTTCTGTCTAGGGAAACTGCCTCCCTCAGTTCTGCCTCTCACTGATTGTTCTGTCCTCGTGGAAATCCATGTGACTGCTGGAGGTTTACTCAATGGTCTCTTTCTATAGGATATAGTTATACTTTGTCAACTCAATGGTACATTAAGTTTGCTCACTGCGAAAGAAGTGCCTAAAAGAAAGCTTCAGATGTTGGGGAGAACTGAGATGCTGATGTCAACAGATGACAAATTAGAAGCCGAACAATGCAAGAATTCTTACGGTATAGATTTTAACATAATTATCAATACATTCCTTTCAGCTATTTTCCCATTTTAATTGCACACAGTTTATGTCTTTGTTTTATGTAGCTATTTCTATGAGAGGAGAATAGAAGCAGCAAGATGAAAATGAAAGAATTATGCAAAGGAATCGAAGGCTTGCCAAATACAGAAATTGTGGTTTCTACTTTGTGCATGATTTATGCGTGATTACATTTTTCAGTGTATTATCCTGCAAGCTACTTCATTGTATAGTCCTAGTTTGTCTTTCTGGTGTCTGTGTTTGGATTGAGACAAGTATACTTCTTTTATTTTCATTCTTGAAGCCAGTAACTTTTGGGGGAGATGTGGAATTTCCTTGTATTATTCCTATTTGACTTCATGTTGCACTTTTTCACCATAGTGGCTGGTCTCCTCACCTATGCAGAACATAAAGGCAGATCTACTTCAAAAGCATTTTCCTCTTTGCTTCTCAGAATTAAACTAATAAGTTATTTCATTTTTGTCATAGGTTAGTCAGAAAAGAGGAAAAGGCAAAAGCTGGTAAATAGGTTGTACCCTGGGTGCCACAGTAGTCATGGATGGAAAAAAAAAGACATGTCAGTATTAGTCTTGGCATTGGAAACAGAGTATGTATAGAAGTTAGGATCTGTTGTGGCCCAATGAGAACTTTCTAAAACTCATCTTCTACAGTTTAGGAGAAAACAAAATCATGATATAAAATATAATCAATTATCTGATCTTTAATTATTAGCTGGTAGAGGAAACCAAGAACTGATGTTCTGTAATCATACTTTGTAGCACTGACTTGAGACTGTGATTAAAAAACACAATACCCATTTCCCTTATCTTCGCAGTAACCTATGGTAACCCCACAATGCCAAATGTATTCCTGCTTTTCTTTTTTGCTTATATCCACATTCTTGCCCTCTAGTTCATGAATACCTGTGCTTATCTGTATCTTCCTGACATACATTAATAACTTCTCTCTTTATAACCTCATTTTTATTGAAAGTAATATACTTGTCTTTTGGTGTACAGCCTATCTAAGACCAAGCCATCAAACCTGTCTCTTCAGGTAATTTCCCCTTAAAAGTCACTGGAAAAGTCCCATTTCATATTTTCTTTCTCATGTCCTATGCCCTGTTGTATTTATTTATTTATTTATTTAAGCTTGAAATATCCCATTAACCTTTGTGAAAACTAAATCTCCCCCACATTCAGTGTAATTCTGGGCCTTGACTTAGAGTGAGTGCTACCCTAAATAAGTACCACTACCAAAGGGGCAGGAGATACAGTTCATCATCTGAGTGGCCTGTGCTCGAGACTAGGTCTCATTTCCAGATGTGAAGTGTCATGTGGGACTGGACACTCAGATCTCACAAAAATAGTGCTAAGGAAAAGGGCTCATGTCTTTGTCTGCAAGACGTGTAGCTCAGAGGTCAGAATGAGAATGATGTGTTTTATTTTTGTTAGTAAAATTTCAGTTAAATTAAATATTATCTGATTCACTCATGTTCATATTGGATGCATCCTTGCATGAGAGCAAGCAAAACAGAAGGAAAAAAGTGTGAATAATTGCAATGCACTGTGAAAAAAGCAACAGTAGCAGGCACACAATTCAAAGGTAAAGAGTAGAGGACACTGGAGTAGGGGACATTTTAAAGATGTAATATAAAGTAGCATTCATTTCTTAATTTTAAAAAGAAACATAATTATTTTGCCATTTTTGTTCAAAATAGGCAGAAAAAGCAAACAAAGAAAAAAAGAAAAAATCTGAAAATTTAATTATCCAGAGAAAACCACCACTAAATTTTAGTACATATCTGTATTCATCAGGGTTGAATCAGTAGGAGGTTCATATATAATTTATATATAAATTAAGAGATTCATTAAAAGGAGTTTGATTATGGAATTGTTAGAGTTGGCCAGGCATCCAAACTGTGTGTAGCATGGTAGCATCCTTCCCTTTGGTCCTAAAGATGTAGGCTATTAGACGTAATATCAAAGTAAGGGGAAGCAAACATTTTAATATAGAATAAACATAAATTGAAATCATTATAAAATTTATAATCTCCTATGAAATATTAATATTGCCCCTCGAGAATTTTTTGGTACTGTTAGCATGATACATCTCTTCCTATCCTTCTACTTTTAAGGCATTTGGGTTCTTTTATTTGAAGTAGATTTCTTCTAGGTAGCATGGAATTGAGTCTACATTTTTATTCCATATTGCAATCTTAGCCATTTAATTATAATGTTTACCATCATTACTAATATAGTTTCATTTAAACCAATGTTCGTGCTATGGGTGTGTTATGGTCTATGTGTTTTTTTCTTCTTTTTTTCCTCCTGCCTTCTTTTGAATTAATTGAGAATTTTTTAGAAAGTTCTGAGAATTGTTTGCTCAGATATTTTTGAGTATTTCTCTCTCCAACCTCCATTAGTTTCCGCATATGTGTGCGGTATTTAGTGTCAGCTATAAACATAATAAAGATCACTCTGTGGAACTCCAGTGTTTTCTCTGTGCATCCTTCTTCTCTGTAGTACACTGTCCTGTGAAACCCGCCTCTTTGGGCCGCCCTGCAGGCCCAGCTTTGTGTTGTCCGCTTAGGAAGACCTGAGGGCTTCCATGGGTTCGCTTTCCTCCGCCTGAGAAGGAAGATGTACCAGGACCGTGGTAGGGCTCACTTCACTTGTTTCCCATTTCTAATGGATCACTGCACTCTGACTGCTGTCCAGTATCTAAAGTCCTACCATTCCTTCGTGTGAATTTTCAGTGAAGAGGGTAAATCTGATCCTTGTTATTCCATCATGTCCAGAGCTGAGTTTTATATAATTAGATTTTTATGTTAAAGATATATTTTGAATGCTATTTGTGAGAAAGCCATAGGTGTATAAAAAAAGTATTTTTGTGATTTGTAGCATATGTATTCCGTTATATGGACCTGATGCACATTATTTAGCAGTCTTAATTTGGTATTAATTTTTGATATTTCTAACAATAATTTGGTGGACATTTCTCATAATTGTTAACTTGTCCAATTTTTCCTATGAACTTTTTAAAAAGTGTAATTCCTAGGACAAAATTTAAGGCTTTTAACACATAATCCTAAATTTCCAAAACTCGTTAAGTTTCATATGACTTGTAAAGGATTTAGAAAGTGGTTATATTTGTGTTTGAGAAAAAAAACGTCACAGCTGTATGAAGAGCTGCTGATGGTTGACAAGTGGAAAGGCTAGAGACAAAAGTTCCAGCTGGTACACGAAGCAGCATGAAAGATGATGGGAATTGAATTAAAGGTTTGCTATGAGAACCAAGAAAGGAGGGAGGGATTTTGGAAACATTTCTGAGGTAGAATCCACAGATTCTGAAATTAATTGGATATTGGAAATCTTTACACAATTTGGCCTTGGACACAACAGGAAATTTCTAAGGTGCATGATCAATTTTTTATTCAATTAATTAATTTTATTGGTGTTAAATTGAATAGGAACTGCCTATGGGACATTCAAGTAGTGATGGCTAATATAAAGTAAGTTTAGTTAAGAGATATGAGCTTCAGACATTGATTTAAGTATCTGTATACATTTGATAGGAGCAAATACATCATAGTGGAAATCAATTATGGGTGTGCAATATATAAATGTCACTTCTTAGGCAAAATGTCTAGAGTGAGAAGAAAAGGGGGCTAAGGAAGAAACTAGAGTCTTACATGCATTTTGAGTATGAGTAGAAAAAAATGACACATCTGTGAAATAATGGTTAGAAAGGCAGAAGGAGAGAATGGTATGCAAAATCCATGGAAGAAAGAAAACTGGAAAGGGAGAAGTTGTCCTTAGTATCAAATACTGGTCCAGAGCAATAAATACTATGAAATATTTTTGGACTGGGCAATCATTTTAGCAAAAGTAGTATTAGGTCATCCGGGAGGTTATCTGGTTATATGAGTGGATGGCAACAAATGTAAGGTCAAGAATTTATTAGGCACAAGGGACAATAGTCAACGAGATGGAGTAGTTTTGTGCCAGTCAGGCCCTAGGGACCAGTATGCCACTCGTGGTCATCATGGTGAACTAGGATAGACTGGGGTCTGGTCCGATAGGCTGGTGGCATGAGGATCGATACTGAGGGTTAGATTTAGGGTGGAATGTTCAATATAAAGTTTAACTTGATGGCAACCAACAACACTAACGTGTTTTTGTTGTTTTAGTTGTGTAGAACCTATAGTGTACGTAGATGTAAATGAGTCATTGTAAAATTACAGAGTCTGGGAGACTTAGCACTAGATTCGATCCAGATAGTAAGAAAAAAAAGGTAGGGTTGGGAGGCAGGGAGTGAAGAAAGGAAAAATATTGTCTCAGTAATTCTGAACACTTATTTCCTATAATCCATATAATGAAAGTTATTTACAAATAATGAATTCATAACGATCATTTCATTTCCTTTTCGGGAGTAACAGAAACTGTGTATCCAAAAAGGAGTGGGTGGGTAGGAGGGGCACAGATATGAGAAGGTTTCATTAGTTAGAGAGGCTTTGAGGAGGGGACAGCAGCAATCTGATTCTCATCATCAGTGCTTCTGATCATTCTAAATTCTATCATTAATTTTTAGTCAATATTTTAGACATGTCACTGTAAACTGTGGACTTGAGTGCAATTACATATCACACCCCAGTCACCTTTGTACCCCAGGAGTTCCCTTATGATTAATGTTATTCCCGTGATTGCCAAAGGAATTACTAATAATTAGCTACTATAGCCAGAAACACAGATAAACCATCTGCTTTTCTCTTCCCTATTCACTTCTTCCTTTTTTTGTAATAACACAATGAAACAATTGCCTTCCATTGTGACAAAACAATCACTCCCCTAGCAACAGGCATCTCATTCTATCACTTCAGTATGGGAATAATCAGAGAGCAGATATGAATTTTTGAAGGAGAAAGAACATATTTATATATAAATACACTAACAACCAGCGATTTCTAGGTGACAGGAATAGAGAGGAATAAGAATATTCTCATAGATAAGGATTTCTTTTTAAATGTTAATTTTTGTCTGACTGTAAACTTCATCTTTTAAACCTTTCTCCCATTATTATCATCATACATTGAATGCTTACAGCTGAATACCAGTTCACTGTGACCTTTCTGAAATCACAAGCCATCCTTTCTCTTTGTCACTGTGATAATGGAATGGATCAGATTCTTCCTGCAGACATTATAATGGAGTTCAACTGTCTATGGCATACACTAATGAAAAATGTTAAACCTTTCTCATCTCCACCATGTGCCGCCACAGCACACAGCAGATGCCCTGCCTGGAGATTCCCATATGGCAGGCTGTATCGGTGATATTTCCTCTAATGTCAAGGGAGCCTGCTGTATGGAGAGGATGTTGTGGGTGCCATTTGGAGGCTTAGGTGCAAGTGCATCGAGTGAGAGGCACTTTGTCTGTCTCTGCCTGTCCCCCCTCCACAGTGACAACTAGGCACTGGAAGTGTCAGAGACACTGGGTGCTCTTTCGCTATTCCCTCCCCATATGCACACACAATACCTGTCTATCCTCTTACAGATGTCTGATGTTCCTTTAGCGGTCTATAAAAATTTTTTTCACTGAATGAAAAATTATGTATAAAATGCAAACATTTCAAGCACAGACACATGCTGACTTATATCCTCATTATACAGATATCAGTGTCAATCATGGGCATCACCTCTGTTTCTCAAAGAAAAATGTATTGTGTGGGCTATGTACCATTAACATAATGGGGCAACTAGAGTGGGGTGAGGGGGAGAAGAACAAAAATAATTTAAAATTTATACTTACAGTCACTATGTAACAATCTCGTTGGTTCACTATTACTATTACTCATTGTTCTTACTATTTTGCTAGTCATTTAAGGCTTATGAGGTGATGTACCCATTGACGAAGGGACCAAAGGAAGTAAACAAACTCCTTTGGGCAGGGAGATTTAGTGAATGGACACTCAATCCCCATGGATATTATGTAAGTCAGTTTACTTAATTGTGCACGTGAAATACATGTTTAGCAAAAGACAATAAATAATATAAAGCAGGATGATGCTCCTGGTGGTGGTGGTGGTGATGATGATGATGATGATGGTGATGGTAATGATTTAGTGAGCACACCTTTCTAGTCTCTTCTAACTGCTCATGGGAGACCCCACATTCAGAGATAGAAGCAATAAGCTGATCCAAGCTTTTGACGCCATAGCTGTATTACCCAGGAGTTACAATATAATGAATCATATAGGTTTTCCAAACTTCTCTGGAGGAGGGATATGTCCATGGTCATTCTGATCTGGGCTAATTTTATTATTACTATTGTTCTGGTTCCATATTGCCGCATCGCATTACCATGGTTATATAATAATGGCTCACATTTACTCCAATCCCATCATAACTGTGTGTTGGTGACCAAGATGTAGGACCCTGCTGCCCTTTTTGCACAAACTGTAAAAGCCCAGGAAGCTCTAACCTGGAATGCCTGAGTCTGGTTATCAACTACACTGTTGTTTGGTTTCTTCTTCAGAGGCAGACTCAAACTCATGTGTGCTCGCAAAGTCAAAGGCCAAGTGAGGGAACTATGAGAATAACTCCACCTAAATTTCCATTATTGGCAAAATATTATGGATAGCTAAGGTGTTTGCTTCTGTTTTATTAATATTTGTGTTTATGGCAATATACATAAAATTATATGACTCAAATATTTAGTCTTCTTTTCTCTGGTCATGTCATTCAATGAACGCATTGACACACTGCTGCTTTGAGATTATATCCTCCGACTGTTCACCCAAATATATAGTTTAGCTTATATGTGCAGTTGGCAAGGAGTTTAGAGGCTAAACTCTGCAGTGATTAACAGGTTTTATAATAACACAGCCTGTATTCAATCCATATGTAAGACAAGTTTTTTAACATCCCTATGCCTCAGTTTCCTAATCTTCTCAAAAAAGGTAGTAATAGAAATCCATAGCATGGATTTGTTATGGAAGATAAATTAAGCAATATACATGAAATACCTAAAACAGGGCACAATAAGTCCTTTTAAGTTTATTAGTCAGTTTCAGATTATGGATGAAAGCTGAAATTGTTGAATGTTAAACTTAAAGTTCTCTGAAGACAAAGACTTTAATATACACACACATACACAAATGCACACAGAACATAGTAAGTGCCTAACACAAAAATGGGGCTATGAGAGCTCAGTGGTGTCTGTGTTCTGGAATCTCTAATCTGTGTATGAGCTATGTATCTCATGACAGATGGCTGAGTCTTTTGTCTGGAGCTCCTGTTGAACATCCTATCTAGGACAATAGGCAGATGAGGTGTCACACTCCTAAAGATGATAACAAGGAAGGCACTTTAACAACTACATACAGACTGGCCCTGATTTTCTGCCCATGGTTTTTCTGGTACACTGGATGAAGCTTTGATTGCTGGCTAGGAATGGCACTGACTTGATGTGCGTTCCCTGAGGTTTCACCTGTTTTGATCACATTCTTGTCTCACTGAAAAGTGCAGTTGTTGGCATTCACTTCTTCCCTCATTACTGCCAACTGGCTCTGGCCTGCTGTATTTCTTTCTTTTATGAGGTCCTCACTCTAAGTTTTCATAATGCAGCCTAAAAACAGTCCAAACACCTTGACTATATACCAGCCTAGGCCATCAGAAAGATCCTCGCAGGACTAATGCATTCCTTTGAAGTTTGCTAATAATTACTCAATAATTAATTACCCCTCTATCTTATTATCACTTATATTGAGTCAACTCTCTGCCATGTTTCTTCTGAGGACAAAAAGATATGAAATTTATATTCATCTGGGATATCTTGTACCTTCGATTAATTGATTGATACACATCTTCATCTAATGAGTCTTCATTGAATGCTTCATATGTACCCAGTGCAGTCCAGTTTACTGGGAATACAATAATTAACAAAAGCAAATGCACCCTTGTTCTCATAGAACACTTATTTTAATAAAAGAGACAAGCATCAGCCAAACAAACCAGTGTCAAACTGATGGTGATAACATTCTAAACTTGAAGTACATGGTTCCATGAGTGGTAGGGATGTTTGACCCAGTAAGAGAGGTTAGGTACCTCTTCCTGAAGAAGTGGCTATTGAGCAGTGAGATTAATGACTGATGATAGGGGAAACCTTTTCATGCTGGGGGCAGAGTAAGTGGCATGGGAAGGAAATGCAAGGGAAGGTTGATCACAAAGTCTGAAAGGAGCATGGAGAAAACTGGAGTGACTGAACCAGGAAAAGTGAGGCAGATAAAGCTGAAGTTGGGTTTCAGAAGAATGAGATATGAATGATTTTAAACTAAAAGAGGATATGATTCAAATTTTTATTTTGAAAATGACACTGGCTAGAATATGGATAAGAGATATTGTAAGTGGAGAAGAGACGAGATAAAGATAAACCAGTGAAGTGGCAAATATAAAAATCCTTGTGGGGGGGGGCAGTGATAGCAGCTGGACAAAAGTCATAGAAGTAGGTAGGAAGAGAGATAGATGGGATAAAAGGATATTAGACAGTGATGCGAACAGGACTTGGAATCAAATGTGCATCATTAGTAACAGGGCAAGTCCTAGTTTCCAGACTGTATAAATTAGGTGTGTGCTGGGGCCATTCGCAAAGACAAGGAACATGTTAGATGACTATGTCAACTTCTGTTTTAACCATGTCAGCATTAAAGCCTCTTGGGAATATTCAGGGGAGGATGTCAAGTGAGTAGATGGCTGAACACATCTGAAAATCAGAGATATCTCACTTGAATGTGGTATTTGTGAGCTATCTTCTTATACTTGGTAATTTTAGTAGTGGGAATGGATGAATTCGCTGAGGCAGGGAGTATGAGTGATAAGAGATGTATGAAGAGGACGCAGCTTTTAAAGTCTTGAGAAACTTCGTGTACCAAGAATGCCATGCCTCCCCATTATATTGATAATTCAGCATTTCAGATGGCCTACTACTGAATTAGGAGCAGAACCTGGACAACTAGATCAAAGATATAAGAGAATTTGAAGGATTATGATAGATTCTCTAGTAGCTACAATCATTTATTTTTTTTAAAGCACAGAGTGTTTTATTTTTAGGATAAAAGATACATTAGGCATCATTTTATAGCTTATTTTGATAGCTTTTATTTTTCTTATTTTTCCTTTATTCTTTGTTATAATTTTTTCCATTACCAGTTAGTCCCCTTATTCCCCCCAAAATCACCACACTATTGTCCATATACATGAGTCCTTTTTTTCTTTTTGCTCTATCCTTCCACCCTCTAACCACTCCTACCCAGCTGTCCTCCTGCTCTCTGTCAATGAATCTGTCTCCATTTTTCTTGTTAGCTCAGTTTGTTCATTAGTGTCCACATATGAGTGAAATCATATGGTATTTATCTTTCTCTGACTGGCTTGTTTCACTTAGCATAATGTTTTCCCCATCTACCATGCTGTCACAAATGGTAAAATTTTCTTCTTTTTCACGACCAAGTAGTGTTCATTGTGTAAATGTCCCATAGTTTTTTTTTTATCCACTCATCTACTGATGGACATTTGGGCTGCTTTCATATCTTGGTGATTGTAAATAATGCTGCATTGAACATAGGGTGCTTATGTTCTTTTGAATGAGTGTTTTGTGTTTCTTCAGATAAATTCCCAGAAGTGCAATCATTTATTCTTATTATATATTTGTTTATAGATTGACACTTTGACAATCACCTCTTGATTTTACCCAAAGATCAAGATACTAACTCATCATATATGTTAATTTTTCATCTTTTTGCCTATAAATATAGGAAAGATATCATTCATAATGTTGCTCCATGTCCTTTATAGGAAGATCTAAGAAACAAAATTTTTCATAGCTTTTATTTCTCTTAACTCAGAATTCTTCTGACAAGGTATCCTTCCCTGCTCTCCAATAACCAGGTCATTCATCCCCTCCAACTAAACCCACAGTTTCTTTTTTAAATGTAAACTTACTTCCTTTTGCTCCAAGGCTCCCTTCTTCTTTGCTCATAGGTGTGCTCGTTTCCCTCAGATGTCCAGGCTTCCCACTACTACATTATTTTTGCTGCCTTCAAATTAACTTAAGTGTGTAGGTCATTCTTTTTTCCCTTTTTGCAGCTTCTATCACTTCCTTGCATCCTCTCATATCCTCTCTAGTGCATTTCTACAACTTAGATCTCTACATTTTTAGTATTCTTTTTAACAGGCATCCTCTTCCTCCACAATTTGAGGGATACACCCAAGTCTCTGATGATAGACTTGGGAACCATCTGTGAACTAAACTGTGATTAGTCAGCTCAATGCACTCTGGGACTATACAAAAATAGATAAGCATAAATATTATTGCTCTCTAGTTCTCTTATAATTTACCTTGATCATCAGGTATCTTTCAGCCCTCCCTTTCCCCTTTAAAAACTTAAAATAAACAAAAAAAAAACTAAGGTTTTTGTGGACAGTAGTGTGATTAAGACAATTAAGGAGAAATAGGAAATGAAAGTGCTAATGGAAGCCCATCCTCTCCTTCCCACCACACTTCTACATGCTCTAGTTAATCACTTCTAATCTCTCCATACCTCTCCTCAAAAGCAAGACCATAATAATGCCAATATATTTTTACAGATTTTTATGTCAATAGTGGTAGTGTTAATAATGTCAACAGAGTCTTATTGCACTATTTGGTGGCTTTGAACATTTGCACATACTCGAACTCAGCATATCACTTGTGTGGCTGTCCCCTCCCCTTCAAAGATTTGGGCATTGTCTTCTTTGAAGTTTCCCTTGACAGTCAGCTGTAGGAAAAGCTGATATGTAAATCTTCCAAATCACTCTTAATTAATCATATTTGAGTAAAATGACTTCTACTCTAATATTTCAATATAGGAGAAATACATATCTGTGTAGTTAAGATACCATGTGCTTTGATATCTATCAATTCAACAACTCATGCATCTCACAATGTAAGGGAAAGAGGAGGCATGGATAAAGCTAGTTATAGTATAGATGAGAACACAGTTTGCCTTGGGGAAGTGCTCTGAAGGTTCATTGAAAAGGGTGACAGCTTTCACTGGAAGACTTCAAAAGTTTCCTGATGGGAGTGGAAGCAGTGTAAAGGTGAACATATGTACACGCACATAGAAAGGAAAGAATGCACTATGTCCAAGGTTCTGTGAGTAGCAGGAGAATGGAAATGTGCTGCTAAGTACAAGGGAATGAGATTGTGAAGCCGTGTTAGGAGCCAGCGTGGAGAGTATAATGCCATGTAAGTAAGTAGAGTAACCCTTATCCTGAGATATCCAGAACAATGAACACCTATTATTATTACAACAACCTTATTGTCTCTCAAAAGTACCTTGTTTAGATAGCAGATTATATTATTATCCTGTACATAAGGGGCAGTTACAGTGCTATAAAATGATGTTTTCCACAGTGCATCCAACAGAAATGCCAAAAAAGTTGATAGGGACTCTGAATAAAAGGGTTCTATAAGCTGATGTGAGAATGTGGTATAAAATGTGTCCTTAAAGATTTGCAATGCATGTTTACAAGTGCTAAGGTATACAAACTTACTTAAATGTTTTAACAATTTTTGATCACAAAAACCTTTTTATCACAGGACACAACATAACATGCCGTGAAAATGGGAATGGTTGTCTGTCTAATGGAAGAGTGGTATAGGATTAATATTATGCCATAGGGAGATTAGTCTTTAGCAGCTATGTTAATAGGTGCAATCACTAGAGGTGGCAAGGTAAATTATGTTTCTAATATTTTTACTTATGTTATATCTTAATCCAGTATGACCAATTGCATTTTACAACAATGAATGCAGTAATATCTTACATTTATGTGGTCTTCAAGAACCTTACTCCTCCCCCCATTAAGAGGTGAAGTCTCGGAAAAAATGAGCTGTGGTATTGTGAGGAAGGCTTGTGGAAGGGGCCACATGTTAAGGATCTGAGAGTGGTCCTTGGGTAACAGATAGCAAGAAAAAATGGGGATTAAATTCTGCCAACTACTTGAACAAACTTGAAAGAGGACTCTTAAGTCCAGGTGAGACCACAGACCTGGCTGACATGATTTATCTTTTCTTTTTCTTTTTTTTTTTTTTTTTGAGGCCCTGAACAGGAAACCAGTTAGTTATGCCATGCCTGGACTTCTGACTTACAGCAGCTGGGAAATAACAAATGGATATTGTTTTAAGCTGCTTAGTTTGTGTTAAATTGTTATGTAGCAAGAGGGAAAAAAAAGAGGTGGAGCTCACGTCTCTTCCCCTTATACCTGAGTCAGCTTTTGTGGCTGCTTTGACTAATAGGATGGGGTACAAGTTATGCTATGGACTTACTAGTTATGCTCATAAAAGCTGATATAAATTCTATCTGACTCTCTCAAGATGTGCATTTTTGGATCCCTGAGCCACTCTTGAAGAGGTCCAGCTCCTCTAAACCTGCCATACTGGAGAGTTCACTAGATATCAAGAGACATGCCTGAGGGTTGCCGTGTTCCTCTGCCATTCATCTGTGTTTGCCCAGCTCAGATGCCATATATATGAGTAAAGAGAACTTGGAGATAACTTCAGCTTCAACCAGCATCTCCTTGTAACTTCATGACATTATAACCCTGAGTAAGAACTGCCTCACTGATCCCAGTTAGACACCACTCCCCCAAATTTTTAGAGATAATAATAAATGACCGTTTCTGATTAATGCCATAATATTCAGCTTGGCCTGTTACATGACATTAGATGACTGGAGGAACTGGATTTATAACAACTTTCAGAGTCATAAAACTATTAAATACAATTTAAAAGTAAAAGAGGAGTGGACAACATTTAAACAAAAAAATAGAAATAGGAAAGATAAAATGGAGCTAAACATGAGGTCAGTGCATAATTCATGTTGCATTTTGCTTGAATTGGTTAGAGGTGTTTCCAAATTTGATTCTCAACTTTCCAACAGCCACAGCCACCTTGATCTGTTGCATCATCAGCTCTGACCAAGTGGGTGGGTGGAGTCTTACCTTAGATAATTATCCCCTCAAGGGTAATGGGGGAAAAGAGACAATGAGCTCAACACAGGAAAGATCAAGGTCAACAGCAGAGAAGGGATACTGAGAGTCTGAAGTTCCCTTGCTCTTACACAGCAAAGGAACAAATGATATTGGATATTAACAACAACCACAACAACAACAACAAAACATTATAAAGGAAAAGGGCTTTTAAATGGCATTGATTTAACTTGGCAACAGAGGAGAAAGAGCCAAATATGATTCTAAGATTGCAAGTTCATGTAACTAAGATAACAATGCTTCTATAGAGGAAAAGGTAGAAAGCAGAAAGAAAAATACTTGCAAGAACAATTTTATTTGAAGTTTTGTAGACAGTCAGACATCCAGACAGTCATACTCAACTCAGTAGGCAGATTGAAAGGGGGGATGAATGTAGAAAATTAGCCAAAGTGTAACAAGTTCTAAGATTTGTTAGTTTTCTTGGAGATGGAAGTTGAAACTGTGCCAGTCACTAAGATTATCTAAGGAAAGTGTTAAGAGAGAAAAAAAAATTAAAAATATAAAATCTCAAGAAAACAGGAGTGAATAAATGAGCTAGGGAGGATGATGGACAAAGAGAAATGAAATATGGAGTTAAAATTTGCACTGTTAGTTAATAATTATTCCAGAATGTCAAATTCTTTATGATGAAGGAAGAGAGGAAGAAAAAAATAATAAAACAGAAGGACAAAGAAGGGTTAGGAGAAGAATGAGGAAGAGGAGAGGCTATAGGAGGAGAGCATTGCCTTAATCTGACTACAAAATATTGGCCTCTCCAAATTCTCCAGCTAACTCAGAAACTGGAAAAATTTGATTAGGGTTTTGGAGATTGGGGTGAGGGGTCCCCTTCCAATGTTCGCTGGAGCCTGGCAAGGGCGGTCCCACTGTGTAGCCCTGGGTTGAGTTAATCAGCTGGCTCTGTAACCACGATGCCGACTGTGCCACTCTGCTCCCTTAATGTGAAGCACAAACCCATTTACTTGTTTGATTTTGCTCTTTTTTGGTAAATAATTTACATAGTTTTGCATTAGCTCAATTTGCAAAAATTGAGCAAACAGTGCAATTTTCTGTAATTATGCCAGTGCAAGACAGAAGTAAAGTCTGGCTGAGAGAGGCTTTATCTGAACTGAAAAGACATTTGGTGGAAATGGAGCATGAGAAGAAAATGAATATCTGCTTAAATTGGCTCTGGCCAACGTGAGAAAGAATAGAACACAATTCAGCTGACACTCTAACCGAACTAAACATCTTTGTTTTCCCTCTTCTCCTCTGAAAGGGAGGGCTTATGTACACCACGAACATGGTGCCACATCTGCCCTCCCAGAGAAGAAAGCGATACCGTTGGCATGATTGCCAGTGTGATGTTCACACTCACCAACACATGTACTGCTCCCTTGACTGCACTTTACTGTTCTTAAGTCTGACCCATTATTTTGCACACCTTTCTTTCATTGACTATCCCATAATATCCTACAGGAACAAAATCAGGAAGTTAGAGATTGAAGTTAGTTTTGTCAAGTACAAGGCTTTGCTAGATAGCTGACCAAGTGCATGGCTTTGATTAGATATTTGTGATGAAATTTGGAGAGCCTGAGCGATACGTAATTGTTTACAACTCTGGGTATGGGCCATGAGGGTATGTATTTCAGCTTCATCACCAGTCTCTGAATTGTGGGAAATTGTTATGATTAGACCATTTAGTCTTCTGTAATTGGAATGTGTTCTAGAAAGGGATGGTTTGTTTCTATAAATTAAAAAATGAAGAGGAGACTCCCCATTCCTCTGTTAATTTGATGTATTTAGGCAGTAGTTCTGTTTGAACTGAATCCCAAATTAGTCTTTTTGCTTTATTTTAACTTACATAGTTTAATCTGGCTGGGTTCTGTCAATATCTAGCTATAGCTTTAACAAAATCACTTATCCTGATGCCTCCATTTTCTTATTTTTAAATGAGTGTCCTGTATTATATGATCTTTATGCTTGGTGGCAACTCAATTTTTTTATCAGAACTCATTATAAGCATTTAAATTAAATAGAGACATTATTTTTATAGACATCTAAATGTAAACAATCACATTTTATGTCAGTCTTAAGTGAAATACCTTTGCACTGCGAAGTTCAGGGAATGGTCTCACTTTTTAAAAACTCAGAGGGTTAATCTGAAATTTTTAATGGTAAAATTTCAATAAATTCCATTCTACATCCATTAATTTTTTTAGAATTATATAGTTACTACTGGATATTATATGTATGCATATCAGTTATATTCTACCACTGCAATGGGCATTTTTTGTTTTCGCCTACCTAGCATTAATTACTTCTTTTGCTTACAACAATCACCAGTTTGCTTTTGTGGTGCCATCTTGCCTCATATGATTTTACTGAGATTGTCAAAATTCATGCTCCACTTTCTCAATACATGGGTTAATGATCTAGGTTTATCAAACACATACAGTGTCCCCTTGATCTTAGTGGTTGATATGGGGCTAGACATATTAAACTAATCAGTTACAGTAATCAGAATCTTCTTGGAGGTTTTGATGTATGGATTCTAGAGGAGGAAAAGTCCTTTCTCCATTTGGATGATAATGCACGAGAACATACGCACGAGAATATAAGAATCAAACTACCAGTCACTGTAGTTTTAGTGACGTTGGGAAACCTGCCTGAGAATAAAATGAGCTTCTGAGAGATCAGAGATGGAAGATAGAGAGAGTGAAAGCATAAGAGAAAGACAAAGGCAATGATGTCGTCTGGGCCTGGCTATGCACACACCTAATTCACTGCCCAGGGAATGCCTAGATATGTCAACCAATATACTATCTATTGTAGAAGATTAGATCACTGCTGAAAAGTACTCCTTCCCTTTCTACCACCTCATGTAGGGTCTGTTTCCCTTCTACTTTGACGAGTTCTTTCCTATGACTTACTTTGCCAATACAATATTTAAAAATATGATGTAAGCAGAGGCTTAAAATGTATTAGCACTATTGGGCTTGTCCTCTGGTGCCTCTTTCATCACCATGAAAAATGCTACTTGTCTTTTCAGCCTTGGCTTCATCGTTTACATACATGGAACAGACAAAAACTGAAACCATGGTGAGAATCCAAGACCAGGCTGATCCTCTGATTCTTGAATTGTTGTCAGTACTTTAAGCCATCAAGTTTCAGAGATGGTTTGTTATAGACTGACTTTATATATATATATATATATATTATATAATGTAATATATATATAATGTAGTTCAAGTCAGGAATCAGTTGCTTGCTACTGAAAGAATTTTGACTAATATGGAAACTTTCATTTGAAATGAACTTGTGAAATAATAGTTCATCTCAGGTTTTATAATTCAGAAAATTCTAGGATCTGTTTCACTTTGAAATTTTAGATGCAACAGGTAGGAGGAAGGTAAAAAGAGCTGACAAAGCAACCCTGATACCATAAGTGCTGGGGAAATGAGGGAGAAATGGAGTGATATCAAAGGGTAGGTGGTATTGTACTAGCAATCAGTAATTCTAACTCCTTTAACTACTTCAGTTTTTAAAAACTCAGACCATAAATTTAAATAAGGGTAGAAGTGATTTAATGAATTTCTATCCACCCTATCTATTCAAAGGACAAAAATAAAATGTTAAAGCTATTGAAAAAGAAATCCTCCCCCTCCAAAAAAAAAAAATCTATTCAGAAGAAAAGATGGAATAATACTCAGGTGTTCTCTGTAAAGCCCTTTTGGACAAAATAGAACATTGTTGCCTTTATTTTGTTTAATGCGTCTTCTCGATGGTCATGATAGGTAATTGCTGCATGACCAAGTGGACTGTAGATTGGCCCATGGAATTCAGTTGTTAATTAAGATCATGAAATAACCGACTTGACAGCAGAATTGCTTTTAACAAAAGAAAGTGACAGCCCATTGATTTTTTTTTTTTTTTTTGCTGGTCAGCCTCTGAATAGTAAATATGACACCCATATAAAGTGACATTTTTTATTTGTAGATGTATGGATCAAGAGTATCCATACCCAAACCTAATATAGAGACTATGCATCTCTAAGACTTTTAGCTGAACCTAAACTCTAGGATGATCATGCAGGGGAAAAAAGCAAAACAAACAGACAAATAAACCTGTAAATGAGCATTTGATACTGAGAAAAAGGTTGAGAAGTTAACTAATGTAAACTCCTTACATGTATAGTCACAGTCAGTTTATTTTCCTTTTGTTCTCTTTTAAAATACATTTAACCTTGAAATAGTTTCATTGTATGTGTGTTTGTGGATGAGAAGAGGTGAGAGAAGGTGAGGCTTTATTAATTTTAGTTATTCCTGTTGCTTTCCCTTTATTACTAGTGTTTCTCCTTCGCCTCCTCCTTCAACAGCAGAGAAAGAACACTACAAAAAGCAATCTTTCACACTTAAAATAAAGCCGATGCCCTGTCCTGGGTGTGTTGTCAAGAAAAAAATAAGCTATGTCTCTCCAATAACTGTGAAATTCCTTTGTCCTGAGAATGAGCTGCTTTCTGTATCTTGGCCAAGCCATGACTTTCCTTATAAATGCAGCCAGTGTGTGATCTCCAAAGAGATAAATGATGAATAAGGTAGAGGCTATTTTTAGTCTGGCTAGGAAAAACAATTTCACTTAACAAGGATGTCGGTTAAAATAATTAATGTAGATCAAGTAGACATGTGAACAGAGGAGCCTGTTGGAAAGTGATTAAATAGACAACCTGATCGAGGAAGAAATATACCATCCAGATACTGAAGAATCATTTCTCTCAGTGACCAGGACGGTTATTGGTTAGATGCTCACCCAAGGCCTTGAAAGACCGGTGCAATTATTTTCCAGATTTCATTAAATGTAGCATACACTCACATTGACCAAAACAAGTGGGTTTGTGCTTAGAACCTCTAGATAGGTCTATTTAAATAGGTCTCATCGTTTTAGATCTTGCCTTGGTGTTCATTCAGAGATAACAGATATAAGTGAAATGCGTGGCTTTCATTTGGCTACAGTTTATTGAGTACCTTCTATGTATTTACCTTGGTAATCATCACTCATATTATATAGATGTTTTCCTGGAATATCATATGTTAAAAGGAAAACAAGAGAGTAGAGAACAAAAAAAATGAAATGAAATGTTTATGTAAGTCTCCATAGGATTTCAAAAGTAAGAGGGACTGCCCTGGCTGGTGTAGCTCAGTGGATTGAGCACCAGCTTGTGAACCAAAGAGTCACTGGTTCAATGCCAAGTCAGGGCACATGCCTGGGTTGTGGGCCAGGTCCCCAGTAGGGGGCATGTGAGAGGCAACCACACATTGATGTTTCTCTCCCTCTTCCTCTTTCCCTTCCTCTCTCTCTCTAAAAATAACTACATAAAATCTTAAAAAAAAAAGTAAGAGAGACTAGTCTGACTAGTCTGTGCAGATTTGATCAGAAGGAATGGATAGAAGAACTAGGCCTGGAAGACAGAGCAAGATTGACAAGCATAAGGAAAAGGTGGCTAGCGCAAGCTTGTCAACTAGGTTGACAAATAGGCTGTGTCATTGTGAGTACACTAAGATGGCCCTCCACTGGAGACCAGAGAATGGGAGGTTCTCATCTAACTCCTAAAATGACCATCCTAACCTAGGTGCATCTTTGAACAAAGCCACACAGTGTGAAGAGTTTGGAGAATTAACTTTAGCGCACCAGAAGTACACTGAGTTTGGATCTCATCTCTCCTCCTCGGTTTAACTGCATGTTAATGAAGTCATAATATCATGGCTACCTGATTACAGGGAAGTGCAAATCAGAACACTTAAACTTTTTGATTTCCAGTTGGATCCTACTCATATCCACATATCCCTCAGTGAAATGGAAACACGAACCTCAGAACTATTCTTTAGCACTTGTTATTTCTACCTCTAATTATCCTTTATTTTTAGAAAGAAAAAATATATATTGAAAGCATCTTGCAGAAGGTTTTATCTTTGTTTCAGGGAGCATGATAGCAACATGCTTTTCACTCAATGCTGGTCATGTAGCCTGATGAGCAGGAAATCCCTTATTAGGAAGGAAACAATGACTCCAGAATGCATGCATATCTTGCAAAGAAGCTGAATCAAATGGCATTTAAATGGCTTAACAACCCTGGCGTTGTAGGATTCTCTAACTCATGACTGACACTGTGAAATAATCATCGGTACGAACAAGTGTAGATCCCATGACTTTGGAGGGAAGGAAATTCCAAGAGCTGCCATGATGTGCCTGAATGAGGAGGGCATCAGACTCACAGACCTGGATTCAAACACTCTGCCCACTCTTCTGTAGACCTATGGGCAAGTTATGTAAAATCTCTGCCTCTGCTTCACCATCTACAAATAACATCTACTGTAGCAGAATACGGTGAGGTAAAGCGAGATAACATACACAAATAACCTGACAATAACAGATGCTTCATAAATATTGGCTAGCTTCCTACTTGGAAATCTGTCAAAGAAAGAATTGACTGAGTGACTTGAAAATCAAGAATATTGAAACCATCCAGTTTCAAGAGTGCTCATAAAAATTTTCATCTGGATGGGAATGTTTTGGGTATGGCCCCCAAATTCCTACAACAACTATTTTTTTAATCAAATCATAACCTCTAATAATTCTAATTTTAAAGGCTCTAATTCTGTCATAACATTTTCATTTAAGGGGATTCACTGACTTATCCAAAGACACAAGAAATAAGTAAAATTTGGGGGTTAAAGAAGAGATCTCTTGAGTTATAGTCCAGAACACTTCTTCCAAACATAACAAGCATGAGAGGGTTAAGGGAGATCCTGTATGTGAACCCAGTCCCCCATTCCTCCTTCCGATGCATTGCTCCATTCCACAGGAGGCTAGTATCGAGGAGAGGTTTCTACCATGAGAAGAGAACCAGAGGAGTCAATCAATCCAGCCTCAACAGGTGGAAACCCAAGTCTCAAAGCCAACAAGGAACCCCATGTCTAAACTGTCTGGAACAGAATTGCAACATGGATCAAGCCCCAGGATTTGAAAGTTTAGTGGAGATTAGGTTTAAAAGAGAGAAGATTTGGAACAAATAACAGGGCAGGGGAGAAACTACAATCAGAGCCTCAAAGAGCATGGTTGGGTGTATTGGACTAGATTTAAGGACCACAGAACAGACCAACAAACGTATGATTCTCATTTTAGTGGAAATTATTTTAAGCAGACTGTTCTCTCTTAAACTAAACTAGATTTTTTTGTTAATGAGGAAATGGAGGTTTTAAAATAGGGAAAGTATATGGATAAACAAATTGTTTAGGGGCATTAGGTGATGTAGGGGGGCAGGGAAGTATAAATTCTAATGAGAGGTGCCATAATAGAAAACTCCTGACAAGGGAAAGATTTCATGATTATTATGGGAATGGGTTATAAAAGAAAAGGGGAACAGAGGTAAGAAAGATCTTTGTTCAAAACAGAGTCATTTCCAATGATTTTCCAGGTCTTCTGTGTCCAAGCCAAACATTTTATGATCCACATTCCTTGGCATTTTACACATTCTTTTCATGTGTGACAAAGTAGTATCCTCTTTAAAAAAAACAACAACTAAAGAAATAACATTTAAACAAAATTTTGTAAACCGACATGGCGAGGTTTTTTTCAATGACTGATTTAAATTAAGCGTTTTCTTGCTAAAGCAAAAAATAAAAATAAAAATCTTGATATTAAAGGTTTCCATTTCACAACTTGCATCCCACGCTTTGCTGTACCACCCTGGTTTCCTTCAGAGAATTTGTCTCAGACAGATGGTAGTGAGTTAACAAGTCTAGACTGTGGGAGCATATATCTGCATTTACATCTATATGATTATATCGAATAATTTGTCACTGAAATGGCATGCATCACTGGGATGAGCTCCAGGACTTTATGACTTCTCTGTACTCAGTTGAGAATGGCTCACTCTGGCCACTACAAAAACTCCACCACAGCTGGAAGGGAGAGCAACAGCTGCTCGGCAGCACACCGCAACATGGCACAACAGTTTAGAATCATAAATGAAGAAGACAGTCTTCGATAGACACTGCAGGGGGAATTCAAAGTGAGAGGAAGCAATTAGCTGAACTGGAACAGAGCCAGGAAAGCAAGTCCAGATTCTCCCCAACTTTGGGAAAGAGAATACGACGTGTGATACGCGAGCATGCTCCTAGTCTAGGTGAAAGTGCTAGGAGAAGGGATGAATTAATCACAAGGTGATCCCATTTGGATTGGGAAGGTGCAAGAGTTTCCTGAGCTCAATTCAGAATACCCTAATTTTTCCCTAATAGGCCTCTTATCCAAGTGTGCACCCAGCCCGGCCTCGTTGGTTTATGAGATCTGACAAGATCGCAGTTTGAGGGAGGAGGTCTGTAACATTCTCTGACAGTGCTTGACTTGGCTTTTAATAAAAATGGGCAGAAATGTAGAGACCTTGTACGTTTGAACACACAAGATCGGCCAGCTTTCATCGCAGACGCTTCCGAGCCTCTCCGTGGCAGCTGGAGTGGAGACCTATGAGCTGAACTGGAAAATGCGTCCTTTCTTTCTAATGGGAGCCACCACATTGCGTCCCTTTAATTACATCATGTCATGTCGTGTTCCCGTGTGAAATGACTCAGAGGAACACGTGGCGACCTGGCATAACAGTGATGAATTGCATCCTGAACAGAGGCCGGCTTTGAAAGGCATCTGATGTGGCAAAGCAGGTAGTTCACGTCTGTGGGAGTCGTGGATGATTTTCCCATTGCCAATCGCAAATATTTAATGGTAAGATTATGAGGGAACCAAGAGAGGCTTTTGCCAAATTTTACTTTTTATTAATGAATCGTAAAAATCATTTTATACTGAAAATAATAAAAGTTATAATTATTAAGTAAATAAAAAGCAGCTACTTTCTGAGGGATTAATTTCCCATAATCGGATTAGATCATGGATTTAACATTAGAGAGGGGTTCATTCTAATAGTTGTTTGTTTCTTGAATTTGAAATGAAAAGAGAGCATGAGAGAAAGTAACAATAGTCTACTCAGCCATTAGGTAGAATTATTTACAGTTTCTCTGAAGTTCTAATAAAGACTGAAAACAAACCTCTAGATTTGCCCTGAGCAGTATGGTCGCCACTAGTCACATGAGGCAATTTGAATGTAAATCAGGTAATAAAATTAAAGGTTCCGTTCCTCCATTGCAGTAGCCACAGTTCAAGCGCTCTGTAGTCACATGTGGCAAGTGGCTGCTCTGTTAAACAGCACAGACACGGAACAAGTCCATCACGGCAGCAAGTTACACACACACACACACACACACGCACACGCACACACACGAACACATCTCCATGCCTCTGATTCCTTCGTATATGTTGGCACGTAGACTAACCATAAATATCTGGGTGATTAAATGCATTTTTCACTTTTTACATGGGTCTGACTGTGGCAGAGGAAAAGTTCATCTTGCTCTTGTGGAATTGCATGTTTATTTTCTCTTAGCCTGCTATGATTTGTGAATGGTGTGTTTTTCCCCACTAAAATGTCAAGAATAGATGTTTCCTGGAATACAAATGAACACCATCATTAGGTAAAATCATGTTTGGGATTTAGTTCCTGATGTTCTCAACAGAATGGAAAACTAGTTACAGGAAACCCCTTTATTTGTCCTCATAGAGGGATCACATTTTGACTATTTTAGCTGAGAAAGGTCCACTTTTATAATTTCTGAGTCATGTAACTCACAACTCTTACTTATCAAATTATGCCTTATGAAAAGTGTAAAAATGTCAGTCAAGTTTCCTTATCCAGGCAGAGAAATAGGAAAAATATTTATTTTTGTAGTTATTTGTAAAATATCCCTCCAATGCAATAAAAGTAAGCTTTTGGAAATCATGTTCAAGAGAAAGGAAAAATATCAAATCCCACATTCTTTCAAAAGTATTCATATCCGTTCCCCATAAAAGCTTTGTGAGATGGTTAATAAAATGTCCTTTCCCATGTCACAGGTAGAAAACATTTCTCCTTACCTCCTCCCCAAAGTAAAGTCTATGGTAACAACGCTATTTATTTGGTGGCAGATCCAGGACTAGAAAACGGATATTCTGACATAGGTACCAGGGTTCTTCCTAAGTAAACTAATTTCTGACCCTGATGGCGGCTTTGGGAATCTCAGGAACACAGACCTGTGTGCAGTAAGAAATGGGGTTTCGTGAATTGAGTGGTGAGTTAACTGCCAGCTGTTGTCTTCAACTACCTTCTTGTCTGTAGAAAAAGCGTTAAATGATTTAGGCAAGCGAGGGCTCTGCTTCTCTCCTGAAACTCATCATTGTCAATAATGTTATTTTATTAGTAAACTGCAGCTAGCTTTTTAATATACTAAACAAGTATGGGAAACTACTGTGTATGACTTACTGTGCCTTTAACATTTTATAATTACAAGCTGGGAACTGTTAGAATGTGGTGGGTAAGGGTGAAGCATTGTACTGTAGCTGGAAGAAAATCAATACCTGCTCCTGAGATAGGGTACTTGACCAGAAAGGATATTGCAAGATACAAAAGAGCAGATATGAAATACTATTTCTATGAAGTTTATTTTTTTAATCTTATTGCATCAGTAGTGCAGAACACAGATCAGCTAGCCCTGCAAAGGAACCATAATTCATTGTTGATTTCTTGAGATTATGTGAAATGTATGAATTGTAAATTATATATTAGTTCCTGAGATACCCTCCTCTCCCTGGGAATTAGTATTCCATTTAAAATTGGAGTAGGTTGTAAAAGTGAACTGATCAACCCTTACATAGTAGCCTATTTAATATCCCAACCTGAGCCTAGTAAATTGGGAAAGTTATTTAACCTCTTTGAGCTTCAGTTAGCTCATCGAGATAAATAATCTGAACACCAGTCCTTAAAGTCCAGCATTACAGCTCTATGAGTTTATGATTTCCTGTATTAACTATCCCTTCTCTGTCTCTTCTGGCTTTTTAGGAAATGTTGGGACTCATTAGGACTCTCTCATTCAGACTCTTTAGCCTAGACTTACCAGCACATGCCTCACCATACACGCCTATCCCACTCCATCTCCCTGGCATCATCTGTAACCTGAAACAAACTGTCCTTTTCTAGAGGACAGGTCGTATACCAGGCCCAGACCTCTCCCTCCTTGCTCTGCATCCCTAAGATTTGCTTCCTCCAATCAAAATAAATTCTGGCCCATTGCCTAATTTTCATGGAATAGATGATTATTAAGTGTGGAAAGTGAGAAAGATCTCTCCTTGACCAAATTTTAGTCAGGATTCTTTGAGCTCTATTTTCCACTAGACCTGGTGGCCTCCCTGCCTCTGTGTTAGCAAGAATCCCGCTAAGTCAGTTTAGCAAGAATCCCCTAGCATTGAGGTTTCCCTTTAGCAATTCTCTATCTACTGGCTCCCCCCACCCCACCCTGCTTATTATGCTCACTGGATGTATATCCCCACTTGTTTTGTTGTGTTTGAAATTAAACCCAGTTCTACAGTGAGGTTTCTCTTCTTTTAATGCAATAATTCCTGAAGAAAATTTGTTTTTATGCTTTGACTACTGCCCTACTGTGGTTTCGTCTGGCAAAGATCATAATTATCTGACACAATGAAATTATTGTACAGATAAAAAAAATCAAAATCAGAAAACCTTAATGACTGTCCATTTCAACCCAATTAAAGAAACATCCAAGATGGCCTGGGGTCTCCTGATTACTATCCAACATTTCTTCTCTTAAAGTACATATCTTACCCATCCCTTATGTCTCTAATAGGTAAAAGTTTCTCAGTATATGTCCTCTCAGAATACACTTAATGTCCGGGTGAGACATAAGCTCATTCAGTAGAATACAGTGGTGAAAACTGGTGTTTGAGAGCTCTGTCACCCTCCTTCTGTGATAGCGATAGTGTCACCTACAATGTGGGCACAAGATTGCCATGTAGGTGCCCTGCATTTATTTGTGTGTTTGTAATGCTGACAGTGGGATTGTTTAGATAATGCTGTCACACATCTCTTGGTGTTTATGTAGAGAGACTATTTATGAACCTGCGTATGTTTGAACAGGATGTCGTCATTGGACCACAATTAAGTATGTTACTGGTCGGGATGCCTTTCAATGGTGTTATTCATGTGTTAAAGCTAAAATATACTTTGGTGAACATGGCTTCAAGCCATCTCATTTGATATAGGTGAATACTGGACCTCAGGTAACTAATCCCCTCGATTCTCTATCCAGATTCTTTTGCGCAGCATTCTGTTCTGCTTGTGAAGGAGACTATGCTAAGCAAATGATATGGAAAGATTGGATGAGTGGATGAATCAGTAAGGAATATACTTTGAATCTCTTATTTTTTTCCCTAAAGTAGAAATCCCAATTTCTGCTCCCTATTCCTTTAATGAAAAACCAACATATTATGAAGTGGCCATTTAGTGAGGTTTAGAGAGTCAGTCTATGTAGAGTAAGTGGAGGTGATTTTTCAACTCCTCTGACTGAAATGAAGGGAAAAATGGTGAAATGGTGTGCTAAGTGCCGAGATAAGAATGCAGGCAGAAGAATGACCTGACAAGGATAATTAACAGCATGGGTGCCATAAGGAGAAGTAAAAGCCAGAAGTAAAAAAAAAAAACAAATAAAAAATATTAAAGTGAGGCATAATTGAATGGAAGATAAAAAAGAACTGACTCATGACTATGAGTTGGTTTATGTTGTAAAGACAGAGCAGTTTCCTTTCAGTCAAGGGTTTCATGCAGATCTTGTTTCTTTGTTTAGAACAGATTACTGCCCTGAACCTATTTACTTCCAAAGTTCCTCCAATTGTATGCTTTTAAATTCAGAGCCAGATATTAATCCAGTGCCTGCTGTGTTCCCATGGTCTGCAGCCCTTGGGACTATACTTTGCTTATTCACACCTGGGAATGGAGGACATTCTGTCTCATTTCCTAGGCAGTATTGGGCAACATCCCTCTGTCCCCCACTGCACTCTGTGCAAATCTCTAAATTTATACTGTGTGCTATAAGTTGCTTATAGGTGTGTATACCTCTTATTTACTATATTACAATAATTTTGCTACATGCTTTCCTCTCCTACTACCCTCCGATATAGTCAGAGGTAGAGGCTAAATTTTAGCTTATTTTTTAAAAATCCACATGACCTCAAGGAACAGTTTTGTTTATTTGGCCTTCTACCACCTGTAGAATCTTCACTACATCCTCCAAGTTGGATCTCCAGTGAGCCTATAGATCTTTGTACATATTTTTAAAAACTGCAAAATAGATATATTTAAAACCCTCCCATTGGAAAATACCTAAAAGCTAGATGAATCACTAAAAAGTCCTTTGGAATTCACTAATTATTTTGAGACAATGAATGCAATTCCTTGGGTTAAAATAGAAAGTCCCACTATTGTACTGAAACCAGAGGGGTAAGTGGTCAGAGGGTCTGCGTATGTTATCGGGACAAATGTTGATTCCTGATACCCAGAGTTTGGGGGATAAACAATGCTTTGAGAAAAGTGAATTAAACCCTATGTCCCCATAAAGTGAGGAAGCTGAACCTGAGATACACCCTCTATGCTCCATAAATCCAGAAATTTGAAGGAGCTACACTTTCAGTGATATTGTAAGCTAAGGAAAAATCTACCTGTTAGGAAAATCTGTCAAAAATAAAGCTTCCCACTGTGCTTCTAGAACGAACACATGTATAAGAATAATAAAAATAATTATCATAATAAAAATACTCTGAGTAGACATATTATAATTTATTATATTACAATATAATGTTTAAACTCACAGAATTTCCATGTATAAAGTTTAAATATTCATTGATAGAAATAAATAAATATGTACATAAATAAATAGAAATAAATCACTAGAGTGAGAATCAGCAAAAACAATAAACTATATATTTAGATGTCTAATTACATCTGAAATTATAATTCTCAAGAATATATTTTTAAAATATATTAAAGAAATAAGAGTTTGCCAGAACTATGACTAAAACAATAAGAGGTCACCGGAAGTGACCAGCCAAACTTGTAGGATTTTAAAAACTCTAGGAAATTATAAAAATAATAATTTAACTTTAAAAAGTAAGAGAAGGGATCAAAATAGCAAGTTAGACGCAGATAAAGACAGAAGTGGGAAAGAGGAGAGTAAATTAGAAGTGATAATCCTGACTGCTGACAGACAAGGGCATGGACAGTGTGAGACGCGGTTAAAAGACACAGAGAACAGGATGAAAGGGACTACAGTGTCTAATCAAAGTTCAAAAAGAGAAAAGAAGTGGGAAGAGAGGTTCTGAGGCAAATATTCAAAGAGATCACAACTGAAAATGTCTATGAATTGGTGGAATATATGAATCCCCAACACAGGAATTCTATCCTATATATGCCTATCATAATTAAGCTCAGAATAACAAAGGGAAAGATAAGATATAAAGTAGTTAGAAAGAAAAGGCCAATTATATGCAAAGAAAAAGAATCAAGACTACTAGCTAATTTTAAAGACAATGAAGGCATTGTAAGTGACATAATATATTAAATTGATTGGGAATATTTGATGTCAGCATAGAAATATGTCGACAGCTACAGTACCTAGCAAGAATGAAGCCTAAATAAAAACAAAAACTGGACTTGTTAATAATAGACTATTATCAAAGAATTTATAAAACATGTATTTCAGAGAAAAAAGAAAAATGACACTTGAAGGAAATTTTGAGTTGCAAGAATGAATGGTAACCAACAAGATTGGTTATATACAGAAATTTTTTTAATGTTGATAGTATAAAACAGTATATAATATTAGGGTTGAAAACAATAATGTATTGCTGTTTTTTGCCACATTAATAAAAAAGAAAAATAACATGACTGTCTTCAACAGACTTTTTTTAAGCAGTTGACAATATGTACTATCCAGTTGTGATTCACCTAGAAAGGCACTTTCCAGTGATAAATAATGTATACTAGAAATTTCCATCAATATCATACTTTCTCATGAGTCACTGGAAGAATTACCTTTAAATTCAGGAAATGGATACTGTTACCACTGCATCTATTCAGTGTTGTATTGGTGATGCCAGTTCGAGAGAGAGTAAGGCGTGAGGGATCAGGAGAAGGAGGACAGAGGGGAGAAAAGAAAGTAATCATTAGCAGAGAATGTGATTGTCTGCATAAAAACTAGTATGTGTGTGTGTATGTATATGCATGTATGTATATATACGTGCATATATATAGACATACAAGTACACACACATAAAACTTCAATAGAAACACTAATAACATTTAGGAAGTGACTGTAGAGAACATTTTAAAGAATTTACACATTTGAAAGTAGCATTTAGAAGAGCAACAAAAATGGTCTATTTATAAATCAGACAAAAGATGCATGAAAGGTTTATGGAGAAATTTTTAAAATGTTATTAAAAAACATCAAAGAAGATCTAAATCCATAGTTTGCGATGGATATAGCACCATCCCCTGGGACATTTAGGACTTTTGTGTGGGTGTTCCTGATCGACACGATGATTATGGTCACTGCTAGATTTGAGGTTCAGAGGTAGAAGAAGATATTTATTTTGTAATAAGACTATTTCTTCTGCGTTCTTTTAGCAGAATATCAAGAAATAATGTCTAAAGTCTATAAACCACAGGAGTGCTGTATATGCTATTTATAAATATATAATTTTGTAGTTGAAAATATAAGCAAAATGGAAAGATAAAAAATATATATATAATCATTATATATATTATATATAATCAGAAAAAAATAAAACTTAGAAAATGTGTGTCATTTAGGAATGAATCTATCTCTCTTTAAACAACAGAAAACTGAATAGAAAGCTTAAACCAGAAAAAGGTTTCTATTATTCTTGCAAGAAGACACGGGGCATCAGCCATTCTAGGGCTGGTGCAGGCACTCAAGAGCCTCACAAGGAAACTTTTTCTCTTTCTCTGTCCCATCATCTTTAGTGAAGGTTTTAATTCTATAATCACAAGATACTTTCAGTGGGTGGAGGGGGGCATGGAAGTGGAAAAGGGTATAAGGGGGACACATGGTGATAGAAAAAATACAAAAAAAAAGACACTAATTCCCCTTCTAATTATTGTTGCCATATTCTGAGAATTAAAAAAAAATTTTAAAAGTCTTCTCTTTCCCTAGACTTTATTTTTATTCAAATTTCTTACAGAAGTTTTCTCATTCATAGTCACTAAAGAGTAGATTTAAAATATTACATTTCTAACATTTATAGGAGGGAAAGTAAAAGAGGATGCCTTTAGAATTGTTATTAGATGATTCAGATAAAACATTCAGATAGATACCAAAGATGTATTAAAAATTAAAAATCAAATACCATAACAAAAAATGAAAGAATTTTGTTTCAGTTCCAACATGCAAAGAGCTCAGAAGTTGTCACTTTTATCCACACAACAGGAAAATGGTGTACAAACTAGAAATCAGTTAGTTTTCTTGGATCCACCAGGGAACAGAAATTATAGGTAAACTGGCAGCCTGAAACCTAGGGAGACAGGCAAATCTACGAGGCACAGCCCAAGTCTGCTTGCCTGAAGAAAAAGCCTAATCTGCTGGGGTTTTGTCAGAGCCGAACTGACCTGGGTGGTGGGGTAAGAAATACCCAGCTGAAGCCGGCTCTTGCCATTCTGTCTCAGCTAAGAGAGGAGAAAAAAACTGAGAGGCGCTTGTGCAGTTCATAGCCCAGAGACATAAACTCACTAAAAATCTGAGTCAAATCGTAGGACTATAGCATACTTCCTCTCTGACATCTCATCACCACATTACTATATACGTACTCACAGTAGTGCATTTTACCTGAAATGGTATGTCTGGCTATCAGTACGAATTTATGAGGCATACCAAAAAGCAAACAAAAAAGCTAAAGAGATAGAACAAACATCAGAACCAGACCTGGCAGGGATATTGGAATTATCAGATCAGCAACTTAAAACTACTGTAATTACTATGCTAAGTGCTCTAGTGGTTAAGTAGACAATATGCAAGGTCACGTGGACAATGTAAACAGAGAGTTGGAAATCCTAACAATGAAAAGTAAATACTAAAGATAAGAAACATTGTGATAAAAAAATGCCATTGATGGGCTTATGAGTAGTTGGGGCATTGCTGAGAAAGGAATCAGTAACCTAGAGGATATGTTAATAAAATTTCCAAAAACTGAAAAGCAGAGAGAAAAAAAGACAAAGAAAAAAAAAAGAATAGAACACCCAAGGACTGCGGGACAAATACAAATGGTGTAACATACATGGAATGGGAATACCAAGACAAGAGAAAGGGAACAGAAGAGATATTTGAAACAATGATGACTGAAAAATGTGTCCAAACTAGTATCGGACACCAAACCACAGAAGCAGAAAGCTTAGTGGGCACCAACCAGGATGTGTGCCAAGAAAAGTAGACCCAGACATATAATTTTCAAACTACAGAGTTTCAAAGCTAATGAAAAATTCCTGAAGGAAGTGAAAGGGGGAAGAATAAAATCACATGTTAACTATAGAATAACAGAAAGTTAAAACACAATTGAATTTTCTACAGAAACAGCGCATGCAAAAAAGGAAAAGGAGGGAAACATTTAATGTGCTGAGAGGAGAAAACTACCAACCTGGAATTCTGTAGCCGGTAATACGATTCTTCAAATGTAAAGGAGAGATAAAGGCTTTCTCAGCAAATGAACATTGAAGGAATTTGTTGCTAATAGACCTGTCTGGCAGGAAATGTTAAAAGAAGTTCTTTAGAGAGAAGAAAATTAATGAAGGTCAAACACTTAGATCTACATAAAGTAAGGAAGAGAATCAAAGAAGGAAGCAGTGAAGTTAAAAATAAAAACTTTTATTATTCTTATTCTTTTTTAAATTTTATTGAGATAAAGTCAACACATAGCACACTATAAGTTTAAAATGTAAGCATAATAACTTGACTTACATATATTGTGAAATGTGTAAGTTTAGTTAATATTCATCATCTCATACAGATATATTTCTTATTCTTAATTGATCTAACAGATAACATTATTTTCAAAATAATATTACCAGCAATATATTTGATAATGTACACTATGTACATAGCATACATATACTCAGATATAAAATAAATGTGCCCAGATTAAGAAGGAAAAAAAAACCCTAACTTAAAAAAACTAAAATATTTTATTTGTAAACAAAAATGTCAATACGTAAAAAGCCTGTTGAAATCTACAAAATGCTGCTACAGCAAATATGTAAGTTTAATAAGGTTACCATACAGAAAAATCACGTCTAAAAAGCAACTTTATTTCTATACACTGTAAACAAAAAAATTGAGAAATTTAAATTTACCATTTACTACATTGTCAAAAATGTGAAATATTTGGGGTTAAATCTAGCATAAGATTTATAACACCATTATGCTGAAAACTACAAAGTGTTGCTGAGCAAAATTGAAGAACACATAGAAAAAAGACATGTTTGTTTATTAAGAAAGCTTAATATTGTTGCAAAATCAATTTCCCATATATCAATATATAGATTAAACGCGATCCAAATAAAAACCTCCACAGGATTTTTGTAACAATCGACAGACAACATAAATCTAAAATTTCAAAGAAATGCCAAAGATTTGAATAGCCAAAACAAGTTTCAAAAAGAATACATTTAGAGTGCCAAAACTACCTGAATTCAAGACTTATAAATCTACAGTTCTCAAGACAGCATGGTCTTGGTGAAGGGGTAGACATAGATTTAATGAGCAAAGTAGAGTCTGAAAATAGACCCAAAATTCATGGTGAAATGATTGTCGTCCAAGGCACAAAGGCAATTCATTGGAGAGAGTATAGTCTTTTCAACAAATAGTGCTGGAAAAATTGGATATTTTATGCAAAAACGTGAATGTAGATCCATATTTAGCACAGCATGCAAAAACTAACTCGTATTTAATCATAGAATTAAATGAAAAACCGAAAGCTAGGATACAATTAGAACATAGGAGAGCACCTTTATGATTTGGGATTAAGAAGAAATTTCTTAGATTCAATAGTAAAAGAACAAAATAAAGAGATATTAATAAATTGGTGTTAATCAAAATTAAGAACATATGTGAATGGAAATACAAGTCCAATTTTCTCTTGGGGAAATAATTGCAAAACATCTCTCTAATACAGGACTTTTACTTAGAATACACAAAGAAGTCTTAGAATTCCAGAGTAAGAATGGAAATAATCAAATAAAAGTATGGGCAACTGATTTAGACACATAGTTCACCAAAGAATATGTATGAAGGAGAAATGAATGTTAGAGAAGTGTAATTTAAAACCACAATGAGAAAACACTATGCACCTATAAGAATGTCTAAAATTACAAAAAGACTCACCATGTGGAGAAACTGTAACTCTAATACAATATTTGTGGGGATATGAAGTGGTACTTCTTGTGAAACACTTTGGCAGTTTTCTAAAGAGTAAGTTTCATATGACTGAGACATTCCACTCCTCGGTATATCTACCCGTGAGAAACGCTGAAAGTATATGTTCCCACACAGGCTTACGCATGAATATTCATGTCATCTTTATGTGTAATGGCCAAAAAGTTTAAACAATTCATATATTTCTCAGAAGGTGAATTGTTAAACAAAGGGTGTTTTATCTATACAATGAAATGCCCAATGGGGGAAAAAAGAATGAAGTGTTGATGCAGGCAACATCAGTGAATCTCAGAATAATTGTGCTGAGTGAAAGAAGCCAGACTGAACTTATATAAAAACTTAGAAAGTTCAAACCAATCTACAATGACAGAAAGCAGATTGATTCTTACCTAAGGAGGAGCTGATCCCGCTGGCAAAGGAGGAGGGAATTACACAGGGACACAAAGCCATATGGGGAAGTGATGTGTCTTGATTGGGATGACAATTTCCCTTGTGCATACATATTTCAAAATGTATCAAATTATACTTTTTAAATATGTACAGTTTGTTGAACACCAATTATACCTCTACACGGTTGTTTAAAAAGAGTGAATATTTTTCAAATTATTTAAAAATTTAATATTAATCCTATTCAAACCAGAAAAGGATAGATAATAATGTTTTTAAAATTACTAATAATAGGATTATCTAAAATACTAAATAAAATGTTATTTACTTTTACTTAAAAATAATTATATGGTAATTATTATATGCATATGACTCTTCTAAGATATACACAATATTGTCACATGAATTTCATATTACTCTTATGAAAGATTGACTATTATTTTTATCATTTTATATATGAGAAACCTGAAATGCAGAGAGGTTAAGTAACTGAATCAAGGTCAATTAGCTAGTAAGTGATAAATCCAGAACTGAACCCAACAGTTAATAGGACTTTAGAGAACATTTATTTAACCACCATAATATTCAACCTCTCTCACAGCAGTAAATGGAATTTTGCAGTGTATTTAAACATACATACATGTCAATTTGAATATATCCCAGGAATATAACTATGTTTTATAATTTAAAAAATCTGTTAATGAAATTCACTACTTAGCAGATCAAAGGGAAATGCAGAAGTGTTTGATACTATTTAACAACTTACTTTAGAAGTATTATCTTTTAACAAACCTTCTCGTGGATTTCTCAACCGATGGTCATTGGTGTCAATGCAGAAGGAAACTTTCTTCAGTGCAAAACATCTCAATTGTGATATAGCCCAGCTGTGAAACTAGCACAGCTGCCAGGAGGCCATAGGGCCAGACCCATCTCCAGCGACACAGCTCAGCTCCTCCATGGTCTGCTCTGCTCCATGCCAGTCTGCTCTGTGCTGTGCTCACCTGCTTTGCTGTGCTCTGGCATCTTTAGAGTTTCCGCTCAGATAGGCAGATGCAGTCTTCAGTCTTTGATGGAAAGAAAGAGTGTACTTCCCAAGTCAGTGGGGAACTGGCTTATATGGACAGAAGTTCCTGTCCCTGGTCCCTAATTGGTCTGTCCTCATGCAAATAAATACTACATATCCTTGCAATTTAATTGGTCCAAAAAGCACTGTCCTGATTGGTCAGAATAGAGCTGTGGCTGGAGCTGTGCATTCCAATTAGATGGGGGAAAGTCTCCAACCTATTGGTTGAAATATAATTCTGGGAACCCGTTTTTAAGGGCCAGCTCAGATGGCAGAAACACAGGTTCAGGCAGGCAGTTAAGTGCCACAACAGACAGGCCAGCACAGAGGCAAGCAGTCCAGTGCAGAGGCAGACAGTCCAGCGCGGGCTTCTCTGGAAGTGCAGTTTGAATGAGAGGTTCCTGTGCAGAAATGGCTGCTAGGCTCTGTTTTATTTTTTTCTAATTTTTTATTTTTTAATTAATTAATTAATTAATTTTAATTTTTACTTTTTCTATTAAATTTGAGCTCAGTTTGCTACCAGGAGTCCTCCACCAGGGTTCACAACCTTCAGGTTAAATAGCCCCATGCGGCCAGTGCGTACTGTATCAGACAGAGCAGTCCTAGTACGTCATTTTAGTCCACATACAACTTAATTGTCTCAGCGTGGAGGTTCGCGGTATCTACCAAAAAATGTAACAAATATTAAATTTAATGGTGAAAGTTAAAATAAGCTTACCATTAATTTTAAAAGCAAAAAGAATATTCTCTGTCATCACTTCAATTTGGTACGAAAGGCCCGGCTTTTGCAGTCATATAGGAAAAATAAATAAAGCCTAAAAAGATCAGAAAGGTAGATAGAAAAGTACCATTATTATTGTTTATACAGAAAGTACAAGAGAATCAATAAACATGCTCTTAGAATTAATAAGAGAGTTCATCAAGACTGCTTGTTTCTGACTTAGTATGTAAAAATCAATTTCATTCATATAATTTTATTATAATTTTAAAATTATACCTTTTAAAGTAAAGAAAATAATATCTAAGATAACTATGATTAATCTTATCTGAAAATATGCCAGAACTTTATAGAGAAAATTATAAAGCTTTATTGAAGAAAACATACTGTAAGATTGAATTTTTCCCCACAATTATATATTAATGGACTTCCAAAAATATCCAACAAATTTGTAAATTTGTAATAAAATTCATATGGTAGAACTAAGGTCCTTGAGTAGCCAAGGTCCTTGAGTAGCCTTGAGAAGCCAAGACAATTTTGAAGAACAAGGCTAATGATATCAATACACAAAATAATATACCCTATTTCATGAAATAAAAGACATATAATTTTGCCAATTGAACTACATACCTGAGTATTTTCCAGTCTCATGCATGTGCACAAACTTGATTTTATGTTTATTCAATAACTATGCTCACATATATGTATGCATATATGTCTGTATGCATATATGTATGTGTGTACACATGCATATCTTATGCATACATATAAAGAAAAATATGTGAAATAAACTGGCTAAGGTATTCCTGAAATGCTTTCCCATGCAGAGCTGAGTTTTCTGAATTACTTTTACATTTCAAGTCAACATCATCCATGTTTTTCTTTCACTGTTTGCCTCTGTCATCAAACATGCTGGTCATTCTCAGTTCTTTAAAAGGGCTTCACCATTATCTCCAGGATTTTTACCCAAGTGGCAGGTACCTGCTCTGTAAGATTCTGTGCTGACACTTTATTGATCTTACCAAAAGATACTGATTAAAAATTCTCAGAAAACTACTGCAACCCATATTCTTCCCTCAAGTGATCCTAAATGATGTGTTGACTAAAACTCTGAGCAATTGTGATTATCCTGTCATACCACCATTAATAACAGCTAAATCAATGCATAAGTAGGTAAATAGCATATTTCCCATCACACATACCCTCTTGGCTTAGAGTCATTGTAAGATGCCATCAATTTTTAGATGTGCTCCAATTTTTCAGAGATGTTAAAATCTGAAAAATGGGCACATTATAATTACTGAAATATGGCAATTTAGATACAATTTTATTCTCATTATTAATCAGCAAAGAATGGATTTGGACTATTCAGTAGCTGAGAAGATGTGTTCATCTGTGGTTATTGCATCATGATTTGCAATAATAAAAATTAAATTTAAAAACCTGGAAACAACAAAACTACCCATCATCTGTATGATGAATAAGCAAACTGTTGCACACTTCTAAATGGAGTAATTTACAGGGATGGAAGCACATGAATTCTGGTTATATTTTTGAACACAGGTGAATCACAGAAACAAAAGCAGAACAGGTAAATTATGTAAATTAAAACAACGTTATACAAAAGTTAATACAAAGTTAAAATGTATAGAACTATAGATAAAACATGGTTCAATCTCATAAACATAGCCCTGAGAGAAAAAAGTATGTAAAATTTTATTAAATTATGGTACCATAATTATAGAAATTTTTAAAAGGCAGTGCCATAAATTGCACAAAATAATGTAATATGTAAATAATGGGATATACATTTAGGGTCATAATGGGAAAAGAAAAGAGAAAATGAGACCTGGGGCAAAGGGAATAGAGAGAGGAAGACAACTCATGTTAGGACAAGGGGAACCTGTGCTGATCTTGAAGGACATTGATTGATTTTATATTAAGTAGAGACATAAGAAGAAATATTGCCTAAATCATGTAACTAAATATTTCAACTTTCAATGCCCATGTTTCGCATAATTTCTTTCCCGGAGAGTGTACTGATTCTGAGGAATATATGACCAATATTTGGACAGAAAACATTATGTGATTACATTTGTTATGCCATTTTATTTTTTCATAAAAGTTGAATTATTTTATTTCAAGCCCCACATTGAAGAGATAATTGTGCTGGGTGTTGTGATTTAATCTTGGTGTAACAGAATCTTGTTCAGCCATTTATCTCAATAATACCCCAAATTCTGCCTTGTCTTAAATTGAGTGGTCCCTTTCATCCTCATTATTGTGTTTATATGCCCATCTAACAAAGAAGTAGATCCTAAAGATTTTGGTCATTCATCCTTGAAGGTTGAATTAATATTAGTTCCTTTAAAGAACAGAGAGCAGGGAGAATTTCAGCATAGCAGCCTGTTTAGCTCTTTAAAGACTTCCTTCAGTGGAAGTGGAACTTCCAAGGACTAAGTCAAACACCTGCCTTAACACAATATAATGTCCTTCCTTCATTCACTTTTTCCATGCTTATAAAATATTGTGAAGCAGACATGATCAAATTAAATTATAAAACAAAAGTGTATTAGGAGCAATTTTTTCCAGACCGTAGTAAATACTAAAATATGTAAACTACTTTATAGTTTATTGTACATTTTTGAGTTATACTGGCCTTTTTGACACATACAACAATCTAGTGACAGAAGTGAGACCGATTTTATGTTTCTTGTGCTAAATATAGGGAAAGTGAGTTCTTGAAAATCGCTCTTTTTGAGTTGGCAGGAAGGACTATTTCCACAAACCATGCAAAACTGGGGGACCTTGCAAATACTTGAGGATATTAGCCAGAAAACAAGTTTGTTTTATGTTTTGTTTTGTTTCTGTTTTTGTTCATCACACTATTAAGTCTTCCAATGTAATCTAGTTGCTGAATCGAAGGCAATTGCAAATAAACACAAGCTTTATCTGTTGGTTTGCAAACTGGCCCCTGCGCATAGAGGGCAAGGAGGGGCCGGAGAAAGAAGCAGGCTCCTCTGGATGTTTATTGAACACGTATTTGGAGCACGGCATCATACTTAGTATATCACAGGTTCTAAGTTAACAAGAAAATACGCCAGCCAGGAAATCCTTTGAAATCACATCTAGTGTTTAGATTTTAATTCTATTTTACATCCATAACAATTAAAATGAAATTAAAACATAGAGTAACTTCTTACATAACATTTAAAATAAAGTTTCATAGGTATTCACATCTGAATATAATTTACTCAAATATACTCAGATAGCAGAAAATAAAAATACCTTGATAAATTGTCACTATATCCCATTGTTAATATATACACTAGTCCATGTAGTACACTTTCTGCATCTTAGGTTTTCTCAAGAGTTCACATGAAACATGGTCCGACCACCAAGGGCATAGAACTCTGTTGAGCAAGATATGTGTTAATATGATAATTACCAAGTAACTTGTTCAAACAATAAATATCAAAGCTATTCAACAAAGAGAACTTTTATTGTCTGGTATTATTAAAGAAGGCTTCATTGAAGGGGGAGGAATTCGGGTGGATCTAAAAGAATTGGAACTTGGAGAGAAATTGTGTTTCTGGAGAGCATTGATTAGACATTGTGGAGGGATTATTAGAACACCATATGGTCTGTAGAGGAAATTATGGAAAATCAGATTAGAAATATATAATGGATCCACACTGTGGAAGAGATTTTTCATAGTGCTAGGAAAATTCAATTTATCATTGTAGCTGACTTCAGTAGCTTGACAATACATGACTAACTCTTAAGTGCTTTCTATGTTTTCTACAATTTCTCCCTCCTTTATTGGTTTTCGATTCTTATCCCTAGATAGTACCTTTGCTACAAAGGGTTATATAGCTCCAAC
>CM052547.1:22859363-22875709 GCA_028533065.1 Trachops cirrhosus | reverse complement strand
ACTCGGTGTTTACGAGTTTATTTGTGCATTGTGTGTTGAGTTTATTTGTGCACTGGCGTCACTCCCTGTTTTACAAGCAGGACTTGTGGGGGAATGTTTGGCAGTCAAGAGTTCAGTCTCTGCCTGTGTCTCCACATCACATTTAGATTGCCTTGCCCTGAAACATCTCTTCCCCTTAGCTTGGCTGAGGGCAGGTTCCTTTGGCCTTTGATTTCACTTCTCTTTCCATGAGACTCATGGTTGCAGATCTGGCTGACTGTTCTGCACTTTGCCCTGATCTATTAATCTTGCCCTGGAAAGCAAAGCTTACTCTCTGACCTCAGATGCAAGTCTTTCAGGGTAAGCATGCCTCTTCCCTATGCAAGGGATATCTTTTTGCTTGACATGCTCATAAAGAAATCAATGTGGCCTGCAGAACTGCTGAGGCTGGGAGATGGAAGGGATCTTCATTAGGCCAATCCACCTTCTAATCAGATCTTCCCCAGCTGGCAGTAGGTGATGTGAAATTACTACTGGCCTGCTGACCCAGCAGGCTGAAGGAACCCTAAGGAAAGTGGATGCTTCTCTCTCTTTCCCTTAGCCAGGACAAGCCCCCCACCTATTATTGCCAAGCCCTCTGCTCTCTCTTCAGCTCAGGCAACTGCTCCAGCAAGTGCCATTCCTCCTGGGAAAACCTTGTTTCTAAGTCCTCCAGAACAGTTTGGTTCTTTCTAGAAGTCCTTTTAAAATTTCTCTCTGAACCTGCCCTTCCAGAAGTGAGGATATTCCAGTCAAGCTTGACATGGTTCTTTAATGTCTGGTGACATACAAGTAAAGCAATCAATCCCTTTTGTGGTTGTGTCACTGCAAAGGGCACATGAGGCCCAGGGCCTACAGAATCTTCTTTTGAATATCCATTGTGAGAATGAAGTTCACTTCAAGAAACATCAAGGAATTACATATGGTTAAGCCTGGTATAAAGGATTTAGTGAAATATTGTAATTTGGAGTTAAAAACAGATTCCTTTAAAAACATAATTAATATTTGTAAATTGGTCTCAATCACTTATGTGTCATCATTTCTGAGGCTCTGCATCCTGTCTCCACTGGCAGCTGCAAGACACACACTATGTAATGTGCATAGCATCCTGGCAGGGGGCATATTTAAACTATACCACTTGTTACAGTGTGCCGTGATTTCTTTTTTACCCATTTTCCTCTCCACGCAGACAGTAATGTCTTTGTGCAATGTTTGGCACATAAAATGTGCACAGTAGCCCTGGTCGGTGTGGCTCAGTTGGTTAGAGCATCGTCCTGTAAACCAAAAGTTCGCCAATTCAATTCCAGGTCAGGGCACATGCCTAGTTTGCAGGGTCAGTCCCTGGTTGGGGCACACATGAAAGGCAACCGATCAATATTTCTCTCTTACATCGATGTTTCTTTCCTTCTCTTTCTCTCCCTCTCTTCCCCCTTCTGTAAAATTAAAGGGCATGCCCTTAGGTGAGGATAAAATAATGTGCATGATAAATATTTACTAAATGCATAAAGTATTGACCAATAATTTCTTTAGTAAAGGTGAAAAATTCAAATAGGTCTATGGGAATTTGTCCAAAATATATAGTAAATATCTTTCCTCTGGCTGATATAATTATATGTGATTTTCTTTGTTTCTCCTGATTATTATCATTTTGAGTTGTCCACACTTTCTAAAAGGAACATGCATTACTCTGTTAAACCAGAGAAAAGAAATATAAGAAAAAACACATCTATGGTAAAATAACGGTTTTGCTTATTTGTGGTCATAATTAAGAGAAAGCATCTAATGTAAGCAAAAGTGTGGTCAGTTTGGAAATGTGACTGGATATAACACTCAGTTTTCTCTCTTGCCAGTATTACGTGTATATAATCTAGGAGACACATAATCCACAGATGAGGGTCTTTGGGGAGGATGATTAATGCTTGATCTTTATAACGATTAATGTGTGCTCTTTGTATTTCAATGATATTACAATTCTTTTTACCTAAAGAAGTTATTGTGGACACTAAATAGGCTCTTTCTTCCATGTGGCATACAAGTGAAGTTCTTTCAGCTTGTTTACTAGCAACAGTTAATCCAAATGAGAGTGTTGGAAAGTGGTCTCTGAGTAAGAAAGATTTTAGCATCTGCCTTTGCCTTCAGTCAGTCTCTGCATGTGACTTCACTTTGAAGATGAAATGATAGAACTTCCTCCTTCATGAAATAAACCTACTTTATGAGTTGGCAAGTTTTATTTTGTTGTGGCTTGATTTTTGCTTTTCAATATAATTTAATGAACATTGCTTTACAGAGAGCACTAACAGTTTATTCAAGACGTTTCCAAATGCTCTGTTAGCTCACATGTAATGAGGTGAGGCCAACCAAAAATGGCCAGCATTATAGGCAAAGTCCTACCAGCCTCCCTACCTGTACCACCTTTCCCTGAGGTGTTCCTTCCCTGGCCTCTCCGGAAGCTCCATGCTGCCTCATTTCTACATATGATCCGTGTAGGCAACGCCTTCCCTTCCAAAATTACCTCCCATCCCACTCATAGGATCTGCTCTCAGCCTATCATGCGGTAAACAAATTTGTGCATATGCAAGAATTAATGAGCAAGTCCAAGTCCTCAGCTGTGGTTACATTCTTTCCCATGTCCCTGGATCTCCTAGCCCGAGGATAACCTCTGGTTGAGTTTCTGATCCAGATGTGGAATAACATCCCATTGCTGAAGGGATGAAGCCCACAGTCCTCAAAAAGTTGGCCCAAAGAAAGCCCTTCGGTCTTCCCTTACAAAACGCCTCATTCACAAGTCTGCTAACCACGTGTCCCATGGCCATGTCGGTAACCGCATGGGCACATGCTTTCATAATATTGTTTTTTCAGTGCTCACATTTCTACCACCACTCCTTCCCAAACATTAATGCTTCTGAATTCAGCACAAATGTTGTCACCTCTTAGTAGGGTCCCATCTTTATTTCTTAGCATTGTAGAATAGTTTCCTTCTCTTCTCTCCCAAGTACTTTCCTTTATGAAACTCTTCATTTATTGATTTGAGTTACAGTTATATAGATATATAAACCAACTAGATTTTAAGTCTACAGGGATGGTACTATTTCTTTGTATATGCTTGAAGCTTAGCAAAATAGCTTAACCAGATTTAGAGCTTGACTAAATTTTAGTTGGAATTCATAGGTATTTAAATTTTACCTTAGATGAATCAACATCTATTCGATAAATAAAATCCTAATAATAGAATTTTATATATTTCAGGTGAGGGAACTATTTTGCACTATTTATGCTTCCCGTTTTGCACTTGAAGGAGTCATGTTTTGGGTGACTTTTCACTCTTCCAAGGAGTGAGGACAGCTCTACACTGTGTGTATGTATGGAGGTGCTGTTTACATGGACACCTATGAGTTACATAGAGCAGCTATTTTCAAACAGTGTGCCACAAGAATTTTTAATACATGCAATAGCTGACTGTTTATTCAGGGGCATTGACCTTTTTCCCTTAGAATGTTAAATAAAAAAATGACAACAGCCGACATAACATAGTCATCAGGTGTGAATGTCCCAACTTGAACCATAAATACATAGGTCATATGATAGAGTTGCATCTTATTGGTCACAACGCATAGTAAGGTCGTGTCTGATTGGTTAATTCTTGGTACCAGAAATCTTTACATATAAATATAGTCACCTGAGTTTTAAAAAGTTACTTTGGAGCAAAAAGAGTAGGTAATTATTATTTTGTTTTTGTAAATCAATAAAAATTATACCTATTTTTGTCAGATTGGCAAAAAAAAGTTAATATACAGGGTCTGTCAGAAGTAATGCCATTGCATGTGGTTGGTAGGAAACGTGAATGTCTTGCACGAGATGGACAGCAATTTGAACATTTCATCTGAAATGTCATAGGGTGTGCTTGAGTGTGATATTGTTATGTTGCAGAATTGCATGCTTATTATTTTGTAATAAAAGATTTTTATATAATAAAAAGGGGCATTATTTGTGCTGACCCTGTATTTTTTTGGTGTGCTGGAGAATTTTAGTAATTAGTTTCTTAGTTTGTCATGAGATAAAAAAGGTTGAAAATCACTGATACAGAGGAAAAGCAAGTGAAGGCAATAATAGTTCATGGTATTATGTTTCCAAACAACTAATTAATATGTAAGTACAGATGAACACTAGTTCTATGGAATCTGTCAGTCACCTAACAAATCAGAGTTGTCCACCATCATGGGAGGCGGTCTCTACAGCTAGGGAACTATAAAATCAGTACTTTGAAAAATAAAATAAAGTAATTAATATTTGGAACTGGCTTCTAACAGTACTGGATAGAGAGTAAGCACTGTATAAATGCTTATACAAAGCATTTGCAAAGGTGTTTGCAAAATAAAATAAGTCCATATTTTATAATAATGTTACTTATGTAAACACTTTAATGGCTGTTATATAACCATTTTTATAGTTAATATTAGATAAGTGCAATGACTTTCAGAGTAATGGCCCAGCACTTGCTATGTCTTGGGTATAGTGAAGTAAGTGCTATAAAAATTTAACTTGAGGACCTTAAGGGAACCCTATTGACTAGACACCAGATTTACCATGAAAACTACTGATCCTCTGAAGCAGTAAATATAGGCTAGAACCAGCCTGGCAAGAACTGTGAATTGATTTCAGTGCTAAACACTTTAATTATATTAAGGTGATACAACATACAAAAGACAAATATGAAAAGCAAATACATGATAACATGTCACAAAATTGCTCATATGACTTCCTGGCCAAAGCGCAGGTTTCTGAAATTGTGCTCATATTTTATGTTTTAATGAGTTAATGGAATTTCTAGAATGGAAGGAACTGGGAGGGAGAAAATTTTTTTGGAGCCAGTCCCTCAAAACACAGTTAAGGAAACTGAGGTTTAAAAACCTTCACTAAGATCGTACATCTGACAGGTGGCAGAGGAGGGCCCACGACCCACATGTTCTGTTCTCTAGTTCCATATGGTACTCGTCTTCATTATGTAATGGAGTTTGTTAAGGCTGGGGATGGTTCCATGAGCCTGTCTGTAGCCACATATATGACTTCCAAACTCTTTCCTCTATCAGGAATGGCTATGAGAATTAAGGACAGCTTAGCAAGACAAAGCATGGTATGACAACAAAGACAAGGTAATTATTTTAACATCTGTGGAGAAGATACTACAATAGTCACTAGAATAAGGGCAGAGACAAAGAAGGATAAAATAAAACTACCCTGTATATTCTAGTTCTGGTAGTCCACCTAACCTGATTCAGTGCTTACTATACAGGCACACACACAAATTCACAACCAAGCTTACATCTTCTCTTCTAGACACTCACAATGATTGCCTGCTGCCTCTGACCCACTATAAAGAAATCACTGTAACCAGGGAAATAATTTCATTCTCAAGACTAAAATTACTTAGCCTAAGAAAAAGTCTATGGTCCATTTTTTGTCTTATCTTCAAGACATCTTATCTCCACCTCTCTAGATCTTCTCATTCTGCTTATAATAGCCATTAAGTCACAATCACTAACAGCTGTTACTCCCACTTGTCAATATTACCCAAAGTTTGAGCCATTGTTTTCTGACGTTTTTTTTTCCATCCAGCTCTCTGCTACTTGCTAAGATTTGGAGGAGTGACTGCATATGTGTCTGGTCCTACTTTTATAAAAATTATAAAATTTGACCTGCAGAACATTTTCTCCAGAATTAATTTTACTTTGCTACTAATTTAAAAAAGGTTTGCCTTAGCTATATTATGGTATGATTGACAATTAAAAATTATATACATTTAAGGTACACAATATGGTGTTTTGATATACATTGTGCTATGATTTTCCCAATCAAGCTAATTAACATATTCATCATCTCTCATAGTTACCTTTTTGTGTTTGTATGTCTGGCAAGAACACTTAACATTTTCTTTCTTAGAAAATTTCAAGTATACAATTATTATGTGGAGCCACCATTTTGTACATTTAGGCCTCCAGAACTTAATTGTCTTATAACTGAAAATTTGAGCACTTTGACCAAAAACTGCCAGTTTCCCCCAACTCTCAACCCCCCATAATCACTATTCTATTCTAGTCTTTGGTTATATGAGTTCAGTCTTTTCTTTTTTTAGAGTCCACATATAATTGAGATCATGAAGTATGTCTTTCAGTGTCTGACTTATTTCATTTAGTGTAATGCCCTCAGGTTTTAATCAAGTGGTGGTAAATGGCAGAACTTTCCCTTTTGTATAGCTGAATGATATTCCATTGTGTATATATACCACATTGCCCTCATTCATTTGTTGGTGGGAACATAAGTTATTTCCATATCTTGGCTTTGTGACTAATGCTGCAATGAACGTGGAAGTGCAAATGTCTTTCAGAGATTCCTGTTTCATTTCCTTTGGATATATACCCAGAAGTGGATCATATGGTAGTTCTATTTTAATTTCCTGAGACCTTCTCCACACTGTTTTTTATAATGCCTCTACCAAGTTTCAGTTTTAAGAGAGCTTTAAGAGAAAAACTATTCTTTCCCCATGGAATATTCTAGGTGCTTTTGTTACTATTTGTTTTCAAGATAAAAGTTAGATCCCTAGTGGAGCTACAGTATTAAAAGATGCAAGTTGATTTAAATCTCTGGCAAACAATGAAGTTCCTGGTAGGAAAATGCTTGTTTGTGGCAACCAGTCAGGACAACTGAAATGCCAGAATTATTTCATTGTCACTGACGTGTAGTATCCCAGATGCAATCATAGTTTGTCCTGATACATTTAATAGTTTACCCTTTGCTTTAAAGACAAGCTTTGAGAACTTTTACTTTTAGTTTTCATCAATCTATATACAAGATATAGAATATAAAAGTTCATCCTTCATTGCAAGTATTAGTAAAGGCAAATGAAATAAAAGGTCTCATAATTCTTTTTTTAATTTTAAGTTATAAAACAACACTATAAGGCAGCCCTTGCAGAGTACCTGATGAGAGTTTAAAACAGTATGAAGTATAGCTAAGTGAAAGCATATTTCATCCTGGGATAGAATTTCATAAAGGTAGAGAGTAGAATGTGGAAAGGAGAGACTTCCAAATAAAGAAACAGCATGATTAAAATGGTAGAATTATGTTTTGGAAAGTAGGACTAAACTAGTGTAACTGGTGCGGAGAATATAGTTTCAAAGATAAGTTCAGATTCCCTGTGAAACAGTATGCAAATATGACAAGGTCATATATGGGGGCAATGATGGCATTCAAAAAAGCCAAGCTGTCAAACCATTTCTCTGTCCTTGCAAAAGAGCATGTCTGTCAGGGAGTTGTAAATGAGTTGAATTTGTGTTAAGTCTGGGCAGACAGGAGACTTGGAAACAATCCAATGCGTGTGAATGAAGCTCGCCATTTATGGCTTCCTTGATGCTCTTCCTTTTTTCTAGAATGGTTTCCAGCCTCTGCTCTGATTATCTACATCCTAAGACCCATCTCCTCAGCATCACCTTCCTAACTGCTCTACCTTCAATGATCTCGGCATTTTCTGAATGTCACCAGTTCTGATGCTTGATTAGAAAAGATTTAAGATTAATTTAGCAGTGAGGCATTGCATGGAGTGAAGAGGGCAAAGTGAGTGACAGAGAAGCCCTTCAGAAGGTCATTGTTATATCCACATTTGAGGTAATGAAAAGATGAAAGTGGACAGAGAGATTGGAAATGGGAACAAAATATGTTACAGAGTCACCATGAATTAGCTATTGGATAAGGAGAGCACAAGAAAGGAAGAAGTCCAAAATTAGTTAAGTTTTCAATTTGGAGAATTGCTTTGACACTATTAGGAACTTTCTAAGGAAGCAGAAATCTACAGGAGAGAGTCTGAGGGAGTGGTTGGAGGCAAAAAACCTGGAATACTAAAAGAAGATGCACTTGGGAAGAAGAGTTGAAGCTGTGTGGTAGATGGAGGTGAGTAGCAGGGACTGTGGTCCTTTGGTGCCTAGAGGTAAGGGCTAGACTTTGAGATGTGAAGGTCTTCAAACCATTCAAAAAGTCACTTAGTTTATACATACCAATCAATTGATAACTGTGGCTAATACTTCTTTCAGTTTTGGGGGAAGCCGTGAGTCCTCATTGTGACATTTTTAAATGTTGCAAAACTGCAAAATTACATGCTAAAAACTACAACTGTAAAATTCACACTGCACCATTTCTGGCAACAGCATTTTCTTATTCTTCCTTTCATTTCAGTCATTATTGGGATTTTTGAATCCAGACAACTTTTGTTTCTAACTCAGAAAACCCAGTATCTAATTTTAATGTTTTCAGGAATTGAATCTATGCTCTTAAACAAATAGCTTCTCTTCTCTGCTTATTTTCACTTCATATGAAGGCTTAGGGTTGGGGCCAAACAAGGAAGCCTGGGCTGGAGACATTGTTATCAGTTTTTTTTTTCTGCTTTGTTTTGTTTTGTTTTAAAGCTATTCCTTTCTATCTGTGTACTTTTCTATCTTCTTCTCAAAAAATTAATATACCTTTCACATACAAAAACTACCTGCATACAGATAATAAATAAGAAGTCCCAAACTTGAAGCTTTTTGGGATTTCAATTTGATTATTTCAAAAATAAAACCACTGTCAGCTTTGTTTGTGGAGAGGGTTTAGCAGCTCTGTTTACTCTAAAAGTAATCACTTCTTGATTCAAACTGCTTCACCAGTAAATAGAATATCTTAGGACATTAATTATATGGGAGAGAAGTCAGCAAGAAGTAGCTGTTACAATTCATTACTGTACAAGAAATAGCAAGAGATGGGAGAAAATGTAAAGACAGAGATAATTGTTATTGCTTGGCTGTGAATAGGATTGGGATAGATGGATTGGAATTGGTTTATCTTTCTCCTTCATAATAAACTAGAACCATAGGCCAGGGAGAGAAGTTAAGTAAAGGCGTCAGTCACCACATAGGTTTAGTGCTCTGGAATATTGCAGACAAAAGACAAATGGCAGCACTTTTGAAAAAAATGTATACATTAATATTTTTATAGAAAACAATTTATTTCAGTTTATGTCATTGAGCAAGGCCCCATGAACTATTTTGCCTTAGGTTTTTGAACTCTTTTTTAATAGCAGTTCTTCTCAAAGGAGAACTTCCTGTGGGCGAGAATATGTAAAACCTGCTCTGAGTGACAGTGCCGTGCAACTTGGTCTTCACCCATGTACCTGTACCGCATCTCCCTCCCTTCACTCACCCCAGACACCCTGAGGCACCTGTGGAGGAACTCGGTATAAAGCTCATGATCTAGTTGTCTTGGTCCTCTCCTTTTACAGATGCTAAAGCCAAGACCTAGAGTGGGGCAGTTTTTTGCTATAACTTATTTCATTAAATTGTGAGGAAGCTGACTGTGCTGTTCTCGGATATATTAGGTATATCCTCCTACTTTTCTGAGGACAGAGGAGCATTTCCGTGTAATTAACTCAGCATCTTCTAACCTCATCTTTGTTATGTTGCCTTCATATTGGCCCAGGTATATACAGTACTTCACCTAATTTGATGTAGATATTGAATTAGTTAGCATATAACAGAGAGAGACATATGATAACTTAACTTGGGCCCCCATGAGCATCAGGTTGGAATGATTTCAAAGTAAGATGTGATGTAGATCATATACACATTTTTTTTACTTGTTGTTCCAGGTGCTCCTGACCATACAGACAGAGCCATATTTTCTGGTGAATAATTTCAGTGTAAGTGAAACCATATTGGTATGTGAAGGTGAAAAGAGATCATTGTAAGACATTGCATGAGCAATTGGAGTGAAAGCTGCAAAGTGCAATGTAAGCAAGATAGGGCAGCTTTATAACGGAAAGGAAGGGAGCTCTCCATGGTTTGGTAATGAGACAAAAGCTTTCTTATTATAGGAAAGTGCAGAACTATACATAAGAAGGAAAAAGGAAGAAAATAAAACAGAGGAGGATTGCTGGTAGGGGCAGCATCCCTGTAAGTAAGATTTTGGGAAGAGTAAAGCAAGAAAAGAGTGGAAGATCAGTGATGTTGAAAAAGAGTAGACCATCCTGCTGCTGTCAATCATTTGGGGCAACATGGAATCCTACCAGGTATGTGGCAGCGGACTCAGGGGGCTGGCTTTGGGATTGGAAAGCAGAAGACTGACTGGGTCCTGAAAGTACTGTAACAGTGTAATCTAATCACTGCCTCTGCTCCTTGCCTTAGTGAATAGAGTATATGAGGAAGATATGGTTCCCCAACCTCTATTCTGCAATTCAAGACCTCATACTTAGCTTTAAGTGATTTAACAGATTGTCTTACCTTACACCCCAAACCTGGAAGCCATTCTACATAGGCCCCCTTTGACTTTCTCAGCAGGCGTTACATTTTCAACACCCCTCCTTTCCATTCCCCTCTTCCTAGATATGCTGTAGATCTGAAAGAAGAGAATGAGACTGCTCAGGGAACACCAATTAATACCTCATTTTTCACTGTAATTGATGCTAGCTGCAGAGAGAATCATGCTGTGCGTATGCTCCACGCGTGCTGTGTGCCATGACTATCCCGTGATCGTTCCCTTTCCTGGTGGCTGCACACGCCAGTCACGCACAGTGTCTCAGGGAGTGGGTACTCGTGCACAGCACCACGTCCCCTCTCTCAGCAAGGCTCTCACCACAAGGACTCCACCACCTCTGTGAAAGATCCACACTCTCAGCAAGTTGTCTTACTGTTGACTGTATTAGTTCTAGCCCTACCTCTGACATTAATTCCTAGATGAATTTCATAAACCACTAGATTTATCTTGACTTTAGGTCATTCTTTTGGATGGTTGTAATAAACCATAACCTACTAATCCAATGGAGTTACTTGTGGGACTGAATTAGATAAACATGTAAAAGTTTCCTGAAGAAAGGAATAGAAAATATAGTAGGGTGGGGTATTACTATTAGTATTATCAAATAAACAGTCTTTATACACATATGTCAGTATCTCAATTGATCTGTTCTAGAATATATGTATTATATAATATTGCAAATTACTGCGGTATAATTTAACTTGAAAGTGTTAGGCAGGGGATTTTATGAAACACATGGTATCAGATAGTCTTTTTTATATTTTTATTTAATGTTTATTTTATTTTTTCCATTACCATTTCAGACAGCCTTTATAATGGTAGATACTAGCGATCCATATATTGGGTTGGCCAAAAAGTTCATTTAGTTTCTTCTGTAAAATAACAGATATATTTTTCATTTTCATCAATAACTTTATTAATTTGGATATTTTGAGTTTGTTGGCTGTCTCCAGCGTAGTAGAACATTGATTGTTCTCAATGTCTCGATTTGATCGCTACCAACTTCAACTGGTCTACCCAACTGTGGAGCACCATCCAGTAAGAAATCTCCAGCATGAAACTTCCCAAATCACTTTTGACACATTTGGTTATTCACAGCACCTTCTCCATGCACTGTGCAAATCTTTTTTTTACCATTCTTGAAATAGTAAAACATAACATGCCAAAAATGTTGCATATTTTCTTCCAACTTCAATATTAAAATGGCTACACAAAAATTTGCCAATTTTGATTTTTTTAAATGTACACTGATATGATAGCTGTAACAATACAGTCTGACAAAATTGTTTCAAATAAAGTTAAAGACAACTAAGCACTACTAGAGCCATCTTAGTGGGGGGAAAATGAACAAAACAAACTTTTGAGCCAAGACAATAGCTCTGCCCACTTCCTTATACAGAAATATCTTAATCACCTCATGTATTCACTTATTTAACAACTGGACAGTCACTAATTTACATTCATCAAATCCAAGACTTTCCTAGAAGCAGCCACTTTGTAAGGTTCTTATAATCAAGGAGTATCCAGTCTGTGAAGTGAAGTGGCAAAGTATTACAATTAAATCTAATAATTGATTTCATATAAACATGTGCATGAAACAGTGAAAGCAGAGTGAAAGAAAGAAAGAGACTTGTTTCTATTGTAACCATCACTTAAAATGAAGAGGTAAATTTAGAAACATTCTCAGTTAGTCTTCAAGTCTAAGACTACACAGATATTGGAGGCTATCATGTCTTATTTATCTCTTATTTTTTAAATTGTGGTAAAATATATAATAATTTTTTATTTTAACTATTTTAAGTATACAAGTTAGTGTCATTAATTACATTGACAATGTTATTCAGCATTATCGATATCTATTTCCAAAAATTTTTATCACCCTAAACAAAAACTCTGCCTATTAAGCAATGCCCCTCCCCCACTCTCTATCCTCCTTACCCCCATATTCCTTGGAAACCTGTAATCTAATTTCTGTATCTGTGAATATGCTTATTCCATCTATTTTATATAAGTGGAATCATATAATATGTGTCCTTTATGTCTGCGTTCTTTCACAAAGCATAATAATGTTTTTTGGAGTTTCATCCATGTTACAGCATCAATCAGAGCTTTATTTCTCCTTATGGCTGGACAATATTTAATTGCATTTATATATTACACTTTGTTTATCCATTCATGTGTTTATGGACACATAGGTTGTTTCCACCTCTGGTTATTGTGAACAGCACTAAAATGAGCATTGGTGTGCAAGTATCAATTTGAGTCTCTATCTACAATTCTTTCAGGTGTATACGTAGAGTGAAATTGTTATGACTCCCTTTTTCAGGAACTACCAAACTTTTATACAGTGGTGATACTATTTCATAGTCCTACAAGCAATGCACAAGAGTTTCAGTATCTCTCTACCCTCACCAACACTTATTTTCCTTTAAAAATATATATAATCATTCTAGTAGGTATAAAGTAGTATAGGCAGTTCCCTGAAGATTACTGGTCTAAAGCATATTTTCAAGTGTGTTTATAAGCAATTTATATATTTTACTTGGATAAATATTTATTCAGGTATTTGCCTGTCTTTTAATTGGGTTGTTAGTTGTTTGTTGAGGTTGTCACATTATAAGTTCTTTATAGATCATGAACATTAAATCCTTATCAGATATATGATTTGCAGCCATTTTACCTCATTAGGCAGATTGTCCTTTTCTTGATAACATACTTTGGTAACAAAAGGTTTTGGCTTTGATGAAATTCAATTGACAAAGTCTAATTTATCTATTTTTCTCTTGTTGCTTATGCTTTGGTGTCACATCTAGCAATCCACTGCCAGATTTAAGGTAATGACAGTTACTGCTTTAAAACTGCAAGTCATATAATACAAAAGAGCAATTAGCAATGTGACGGGCAAGCGAGGTGTGATAGAGGTATATTACATTCTGGAAGATGTTGTCCCTGTGCATATTTTAGCAGGATAAATACACAGAGAGTCCCAGTGGCAGACTATTCTGGGAACTATCATATCTCATGAACTTCATCTATCCCAAAAGACAGAGGGCCAGGTAATGGAAGGATGGGGATCATTGCAATTGAGTGCCATAAAACTGCATTACATATATGCCTGCTGGACACTAGGAATTGGGTTATGGGCTGCAGCCTGCAATCGGAAATCCTCCAATAATACGAGAAAGGGATTTTACCAACATACAAGTAGACAGCCTATAACTAAGGCAAATTCATACAAACTGTCAGTTGATAACCATTGATTGGGTTTATATCAGGGGTGTCAAACCCATTTTCACTGGGGGACACATCAGCCCCACGGTTGCCTTCAAAGGGCCAAATATAATTTCAACTCCTTAATAGTTAAAGAGTAGTTACATGTATACAGTCCTAAAATTATTTAGGCCCTTTAAAGGCAACTGTGAGGCTAATGTGGCCCCAGTGAAAATGAGTTTGACACCCCTGGTTTATATGGTACTTTGCTCAAATGTGAGTTAAAAAGGGGGGTAAGAGTAATAAAAGATACCCATCACTATAAGGAAAGAGGAGCCACATACAAGCATTTAAAAAAAGACAGAACCTTGGTAGATGGTATTATTGACCCTAAGTTTTCACCTCTGCTTAGGTACTTGTCCTTTGCCATATTATTTTAGAATTCACCCGAAAAGGCAGAATATATTCCCCAATGCCTTGATTTAGTCAGTAGAATGAGATAAATGTAGCAGTGTGCCAGTGCTGAGCTGGGCCTAATACAGCTTGCATGCTCTGGCTTACTCTTTCATAACTATTACAGCCATGAGAAGAATGTTGGAGCTAGCTGGCCATTTGGTCAGATATAAGATGAAGGACAAGGATAGCTGAGCCCCCCTATTCAATCTACCGCACCTGATCCCAGTCTAGGTCTGCTAATATCCCCAGATGCGATGCATGAGTGATGATGAACAACTTTTGTTTGATTAATTGAGTTTTGGGTTGTTTTGAGTACACAGTTGTTAACTAAAGCAGACCCCTAAAACTGATCTATTGTAGGAATCAGGAAAAAACACAGAAAATTCTGAAAATTTCAAAAGCTGTAAGGTTATTTGTCCTCCATGAAATATAGGCAGAATGTGTAAGGAAATAACTTTTGTGATTAAAAAAAAACACGATAAAATTTAAAAATAAGAAGAAAAGTGATTTAAGGATATAAAGTAAACTAGTCATATGTGAAAAAATAAAATATTAGCAGTAAGAATGAATATAATTCATAGATAAGATGAACTTGAATACCTCAGAATGTACAATAAAATAAAGAAGTATCAATAAATAGTAATAGGATATGGTTACAGAGATGAAAGGTACTTGTAATAGAAGTCTTTTAAAAAGGAACATTTGAGAAACTGTATAAACAGGGGGAAAAACTTTCTTTTTTTTAATGAAAGAAATTTTCCTCAGTCAGAGGGAGGAACCTGAGTATAGATCCAATCAAAGAGTTCTAACTATAATCCAAGAAATCAGTTTCAAGAATCAACTCCTTCATGGACTTTAACAAAGATTTCAGTAGCAAAAATAGAAAAAAAAATATCTGTACCAACAGTTATATAGAAGAAAATAAAGGATACCTCCAAAACTGTTTTCCCCCAGACTTTTCCTCTCTTACACTAAATTTTGGAAGATAAGAGAATAAAGGTTATACTCCATCAATTCATGACAATTTTGTATTTCAAAATTATAAGATAATAGAAAAAATATAATTAAAGTCTAAGAGTGAAAGGGGTTTTAATATGTTACTCAATAATTACTAAGATTATAATATTAAGGGCTCATAATCAGAATTACCCAGGCATAAAATTTTGTACATCTATTTGTAATTTTTGTGATTCTCAACAAAAATTAAATAAATTAAAAAATTTAAATATACCGTAGATTATAAGGTGGTTTCTGTAGCCCCAGGGAGAAGCGTGGCACTTCAGGTTCATCTTTTTCGTGCTGTCCCAGAATCAGAAATACGGTTGCCTGAACAGGAAACAGTTCAAAGAAACAAAAAAAGATTTTCCCTTCTCAAAATGATTATTATTTTTAACATAGATGAATAAGCATAGATATTATCTCTCATTCAAATTCCTCTATATAAATTGTTCATATATTATCAAAAAAGCATGCAGTATACTCTCAAATGTAAATAATAAATCGTAATTTTTAATGGATGTACCAATTTTTAAACATTTGTTATTTCTGAGTTTCTTTCTTTCTGCTTTTCCAAATTTTCCAAGGTTAGGAAAAACATGGAATATTTTTATAATGGAAAAATCTTTATTAAAAAAGGAGGAATGTGCTATCTGTGTATTTCCACCATGGGAGTTTTTTGTGTGATCTAGTGTTGATGGTAGTATTTGTATTTTACTTATAAAATTACATAACCGTTTTGGAGAAATGATATGAGAAGAAACAGGTGTTTCTTTAATTCTGCTGCAAGTCCTATATTTCAAAATATAAGTGACAGCTGTGCTACTGATTTTAAAATCACATAATGGTTTAATATTTATTGCCAAAGATAAGACATACAAATCAACAGTATGATAAAATTGCATCATATAGTAGTAATGTCACATTGTATGACTATTGTTTGTAACTGCTCATCGTGATTCTATTAGTTTTCCATGAGTAACACACACATTTATATATGTGTGTATGTATAGCTGCTATTTCCAGTGTCATTATAATATTATTTCCAAAGCCATTTATCGCATCATTTAGAAACAGGAAGTTAGAATTTGGACCTCCAGAAATAATTATGAATTGTGACCAGAAGCTACAGAGCAGCACTTGACCCAGACTGATTGCCTTGGACAGCACTCACCTGCACATGCATGATATTCAGGAGCCTGTGGCTGGATGGTCCACTGCCTATGCTAATTACTTTTAAGTAGTTTGATACATCAAGTGTAGTCTAAGATAAAGTTTCTGGAACATTTGAGAATTCAGCTTCAGTCAGTACCTTACTGTTAATTTTCAAGAGG
>CM052547.1:22797654-22858863 GCA_028533065.1 Trachops cirrhosus | reverse complement strand
CTGCCTTATAATGTCCTTCTGTTATCTTCAGATCTTCAGTGACACTGTCCTGAACTCTCTTGCCTTTGACAACCTGGTCTTAATTCCTCCTTGGGATAGTCAGAGAGCCCAGGTCCAGATTGGAGAACTAAGACAAACAGAATAAAGAAATAAGGTAGAAGAGGATTATAAATATGATCATTAGGGAATAGAGGCATGATAATGCAGACAAACACCTACAGGCCGAGATCCATCTGACAGGCAGGTCAGATTTGTAGGATGTTGCTTAGAGATTCTCAGAAATACCTGGGGAATGGTGCTCAGGGGAATCCACTAAACATTAAACATCCTACAGATGTGTGAGGTGTGGGTCAAAGGATTGTTATGTTCACACTGAAGGCACAAGACCCTGAAAATTAAAGAAATTGGAGTCTGAGCAACAGAAATAAGACTGTAAGAAAAAGTTTTAGCAGTATCTACTTAATGTGTTAACTACAAGAAACAATTTTGATATTTTTCTTTGTTCACTTTTCATAACTGAATCTATACACGGTTGTATATTTTTAGAATTGTGTTTATGTGTATATACAAATAAAAAGAGAATCCTCTCAGTCATTTAGAATGTACACATTTACTTAAGCATGAAACCCCTTGTTTTCTAGATATATTTCCTTTTTTCTGTCATCAGACATGGAAAGTTGTATAACTTTGGACATCTACCTTATATATGTCACTCTTATTTGTCATATAATACAGAAAGTAAGGTCCACAGTTTGTAATATTTTGGGGGATAAATCTTTAAATTTTACTTTTTGCTATTGAATTGGTGATTATGCTTGTGGTAGATGGAAAGCTGAATGGGAATTAATTCTTAAGAAATGCCCAGGCATGAAGAATGGGCTGCTGGTCAAGAGTAGTCGTAATCTTCCCTTTCAGTTCCCAAAGTCCGCTTTGGTACTGGTCATCCATTCATCAAATGCCTGTTGAAACATGATGTTTTCCCAGAGAGTGAGGTAGGCAGCAGGGTTACAAAAAAAAATGAGGCATTCTCCCTGCCCTGAAGGAATGCAGAATCTGAGAGAAAAGAATATTATAAACTGAGATTTATTGTCCATCTAGTATGTGCCAGGCTTTGTTTTAAATGCTGGCCCTAAGGCAGAGAAGAGACACTACTCCATGGAAGATGAGAGAGAAAATTTGAAGTGAATCTTGAAAGACAAGTAGGACAAGGGCTGGAGCACATTCTAGATGGAAGGACCAGTATGTACTCATTCATACTTGTGTGAACAAGAAGTTGGATGATAGCAACAAGGAAATTCAATAAAGCCCAATGGAGGTTGTGATGAGGTCTTACAGGGCCAAACAGTACAGACTGGTGCTGATGATAAATAAGAGAAAGCAAACAGATAAGAAGTTACAGGGGTAGAATTACAGGTAAATAATATTTAATTAAATATTAAAATAATAACATATGGCACCCGTTATTATCAGTATGTCACAGACAAAAATGAATAATAATAAATTCAAAGCATTAAGTATGACTATCTTATACAAGTTCACCAGCTAGTCATGGATAGAGACTCCAGAAAGTTTCTCTTCTTGTTGATGTGCCACACATGAAGGGTACCATGTGGCATTCTAAGGAGTTCAAGCTTACGTGACAGGCAGTGGTAGACTCAGCACTCAGAGCCAGAATGCTCATTTTTAAAATACATTCATGCATTCATACAAAAATGATTACATTCCAATTAGGTACCAATCATTGTTCTTGGTATTTGTGCACAGTTCTTTAGAGGAAGATAGGGATGTAAAACTATTCATTCAATATAAGCTTTGGGGCTGTGTTGGAAGCATTTTAATGCATTGTTGATGTCCAAAGAGGAGATGGAAAAGCCTACCGTGGAAGAAAAGAGAAATGTGTTAGGAAAAGATCCCCTCCCAGAAAAAATAAAATGATACTTGAGCAAATTGTCTTTTTAAAAAGGTAATGGGTTAGTAGGGGTAATGACAATCCAACAAGCAAAGAAAGAAAAGCATTTATTAGGTGGGAGGAAGTGTGTGTAATTCAGTATGATCCAGAGTATAAATAGCTGGGAGTATTAGCAATATGGATGAAGAGATGGTCAGGGGCCAGATCATGAACAGTCTTGTATTACAAGAGGAGATCTTTGCAAACCACAGATGGTGGCCCAAATTCAGATAACAGATGTACTTTAAAAAAAAGTCTTGCCCACAAAGTATTTTTAAACTAAAATTAGTTGCCAAAAAAAAAAAAGTGAGAAGATCCAGAGTATTTCTGCCTCTCTTGAAATATCAGAAACGCTGATATTGTTTCTGGATTGCTGAATGGCAGCAATTGATTGAAGATGAAAAAGAGTTTCCTTCTTGAGCTGGCCCTGTTCACTCCCCAAAGTGCTTTTTGCTTTTGTGGTAACTGACCGTTCTCTGTTGGTTTTATATTTGCAAAACTTGATGAGGCCCTGGGTACCTTTCAAAATCACTCACATTTTTTTGACCCCATTTGGCTCCCAAACCCTCCTACCCCTATTTAGAACCTATTGACTTTTATGGAGGGTCATTAAAATTTACCAACACAGTGAGTTTGGAGTGGGTTTCCTACAGAAGAACTAAGGCATCATGTTAAAACTGGAAGGAGAAGCTAGCAGAGGGGCCCGGCTGCTGTGATGCTAAATAGAACAACCGAAGGCCCACTTACAGTTGCTTGTATTCTTCCTCTCCCCCTACTTACTCTGCCTTACACGAAGGCAGGTGCAGAATGCTGTGTGAAATATGTTGAAGCAGTTTCCATAAAGTGATTTTCTGAAGTGTATAATAAACACTATAAGACCCCATGATGTTCTCCCCACATAAAGAATCTCAGAGTAAAACAATAATTTCAGAAAACTGAACGTCCTTCTCCTGAAGAATTTTAGTATGCTTTAACATATTAGGATATCTTAGAAGCTACACCTTTTCCAACAACAATCAATTCCTGTACACCAACTGGGTGTCCTACAATTCAACTCACCTCTGACACTACATTCCTGGAGTTTGTGCAGATGCCACAGATTAGGGGCTCAGTCCTGCCCTAACTTTGAACACCAGTCACAAGTCTTGGGTATGCCCAGGTTATTGAGAGTTCCGCCCAACAGACTACAAATTTGGGGTTCCCACAATGCCCCACTAGGTTCATTAATTATTTAAAATGGCTCACAGAACTCAGTAAAGTGCTATTCTTCAGTTACAGTTTTATTATAAAGGATTCAACTTATGAATAGCTGAAGAGAAGAATAAATAGGACAAGGTAAGGAGGGAAGGCACAGAGCATCCCTGGCCTCCCTAGGTGCACCACCTGCCCAGGACACTGATATATTCACCAACCCAGAAGCTCCCCAAAACTCTTTGTTCAAGAGTTTTTGTGGAGGCTTCATTATGTAGGTATGATTCATTAAATTATTGGCTGCTGCTGGATGAACTCAATCCCTGGCCCTTCTCCCTTCCCCAGAGGTCTGGAGGTAGGACTGAAAATTCCAACCCTCTAATCATCTGGTTGTTTTTTCTGGCAACCAGCCAGCACAATGAAGCTACCTAGGGGCCCCAAGAGTCACCTCATTAGCATAATGAGACACTCCTATCACTCAGGAAATTCCAAGGGCTTTTGAAGCTCTGTGCCAGGACTCAGGGACAAAGACCACATGTATTTTTTATGATACCACAGAAGTCCTTCAGGAAACAATCTGTTTACTTTTTGTTTAATTTGCTATAAACCATACAAATTTGTGATAGAAACATTTTTGCTAACCAGTTTATATTATGTGAAACAAAATTTGAAAACATTAATTTATAAAATTACAAAGCAATCAATAGACACAAGCAGAAAATCTATTATCTTTCATAAAATAAAACAGAGAGAAAACAAACAAAACAAAACCCACTGTGTCTCTGAATTCAGCCATTTCTAAAGATGAACAAATGGTTTTTAACTGAAAGTATATTCGCAGTGCTTTATGAATTCTGGCAGACCTAAAAGAAAAATGTAGATAAAAACACATTTTTCAGCCTTCCCAGTTGTGCTCCCAAATTCTAATTTCTGAGCTCGGCACCAGGCACAGAGTAGGCAGTGACTGTGGGGCTCTGCCTGGCTCTGCACCCCGCTTTGCCTCTAGGCTGGCCCGTGCAGTGCTGGCCTTGCTTCCCCTTAGTGCCGCTGTACCCAAAGACCAGTAACAGAATGGATGTGTGTGTGTGTGTTCAGAAGCCCCTTCCTGCTGCACCTCCCTTCACACACATGGAGGCTAACAATTCTGATACGTATAGTAAGTGGCTTAACTTTTCAACCCATTGAGCTAGTAACTTGATTTATCTGTAGATACTATAACTTCAACATAAATAGAGACATCTTACCCTCTTCTGTTTTGTTTTAAGTGCTTTCTTATAAGTTGTTCCTTTCTCCTTCCTAACCCATAGAGTCAACCCATATATGGTGTGTGACCAAGAATGTAATAATTGACTTCCAACCAGCTCTAAAACTAGAATGATAATATTACACCTGCCTATCACAGCAAGTTAACGCATCTAATAGTCATTGTTTATTGAATTAATGTCTATTTAGATCTTAATTTATAAATGATTTTGTTTTGAGCCCTTTATATACATTAGCTCGTTTAATAAAACAAACACAGCACATGAGTACTTTTATTACTGCACTTTCACAGTTAGAAAACTGATACAGAATGTTATATGACTTGCCCAAGGTCACAGAATTATAACAAAATTAGAATTTACTCCCAGGCAGTCTGGCTCCATTGCATGCACTTTACCACTCCACTCACATAGCTTCTCTGATGAGGAATAGTGAAGGGACTAGTGAAAGCATTTTGCTTTCTCCAAGCAAAGTGTCAGCTCAACACCTGAAGCCTTGTGTCTATCCCAGTGATCAACTTCAGCTCCTGGATTCCCTTCCTCCACCGATTCCCTGGACTGACCCCTCCTTCAGTTTGCTTTCCTAAGTATACTTACCTATGGTCCCTAACTCTCTGCACCTTGATTCTGTTTCAAAATCCCTGGAGGACTGAGACTCTTTTCTTTACCCGGAAGGCTAGACATCATATAAATGACAGGTTGTCAGTAAACTGTGAGCTTTTTATTGACCTTTCACTTTCCTATTGTGATACTTTAGGCAAGTACGGCTACTTGCTTTTCTATCATAGCTTTGATGGTCTTCTCTGTGAAATGAAAGGGCAAAACTAGAAGCCTATACTGCTCTGTGGGACTGCTTGCAGTACAGAGGAAGTTATGACAGAGCAGAGAGAGCACCAGGATGGCTGGTTGGACCACCACACATGGATGTGCTGTGTTGAGATGTGGTACATATAGGTCTTGCACCTCCCCGATAGGGGTTACTGTTCTTTGGGTAAAACTGCTCTAACAGTGAGGGAGCCGGGTGCTAGCTCACCGCTGTAAGAGCACAACAATGGCATGGATCTCATTAGCTGTGGGATTTTATCTGGTCGGAAGCTCCTCCCTATTCGAGCAAGGTCAGCAAGGCAACTAGCAATTATTAAGTGCCCAGTATGGTCTAGACATTATGCCAGGAGCTCTCAATTGTTGTATAATTTAAACCTCACGGCCACTTCGTGGGTTATGTACAACAAATTATCTATATTTTATGGGTAATAAAACAAGTTTATTTAGAAGTAACCTAGTCAAAGCCAGCCAATAAACATTAAAACTGACACTCAAACTCAGGTTTATGTGACTTGCAACCTTGTGTTGGTTTCATTTATTTTGCATTATGTCTCCCCAGACACAGCACGGTGGGGCCCACTGTGTTTGTGCTCATTCGGAACTAATGGTTTATATTCTTAGTCACTGCATTTGGTTTTTCTAAACCTGGCTTAGCCTGTCGCCTCCTCACTTTTTTTTAATAACTAAATTAGTTCATCAAGGGAACAGAGCAGCCCATATATATGGAGAAACTTTTAAAACAAAAGGCCAAAGACTCAGGAAAGCAGGTTCTACGAATTTCATTTCACTTTACCAAAGTACTTATTTTTGTCTGTAATATTTAGAAGGCTTCTAACTTTTTTACTGATGCTTTGAGCAAAAATGTTCTCATTCCCTTCTCTTTATACATACTAATATGCAATAGAATTAGGTTTAAAAGCAGTGTATTCTTTGAGGCAAAATAAATTACAAGGAAGTCTTGCAGATAGATCCTAGGTAAATTGATTTCTGTGTACAAAATGTCCTTTCCCTGATTTGTTGATAAAATTTTAATGTTATACATGTTCGAACTGTTAAACACATTCTCCAGGCATGGGGTTTTTATTGGTGCTATGGTTTCCCTTTTTATCACTTGTTTTCTTAAGACTTGCACATTATGTTGAAAATTGGACAGATCATGGTGATGCTATTACCAAAGGGACCTCATTGCATTATCCTTACTTGCTGCTCTGAGCATTAGGCCAGAGCATGGACAATTTCCAGACTGTTCTAGGTTTACTTTAAAATTGATAAATACAACTTCAAAACCTATTACGGCTTGGATTTAATATCAAGGCATGATGTTTGTGTGAAGCTGGAGGCTTCCCAAAAAAAGAAATAAAGGAAAGGCGGCTTTAGCAGATGGGCTAAAATTATATTAAAATCTAAGTGGCGGTGAAGTGAGGCCCTACAGTCAATGGTAACATCTGTGGTTCACGACAGGGTTAAAGGCGGGTTCCAAAGGAAAGCAGCATGCCCCAAGCAGATTATTCAGAGCTATTTGTCATCTATTTAGATTGATTGCCCACTCTTCTTTTAAGGACGTGAACGCCAGGTTATTTCTCGCTGTTGCAACATGCTCTGAACTCAAGTATAGGCCGGTTTCTGGGCCTCTGGTGCTGCCATTTCACAGCTAGAAATGCCCTGCTCTCTCTTTTCCAGCTTTTCTCCATCTAAATCCTCATCAGTTCGACTGCCTCAGTTCATATCTACCGCAGACCATCAATATGTATCAAGCGAGCATCTATCTCATTTTTAGGCACTATTATGGGAACATATTTAAAGGCTAAGAAAAAGACGAAAGGTCAGGAATCCATCTGAGGATCCACACCACCAAAGGAGAACTCCAGCAGAGGATGATCTGAATCGCAGGGGATTTGGGTTGGCACGGGGTTTTCCAAATTTCAGCTGCCACCTGCATGACCATTTATTGTCTATTAAAAAAATGCTGTTAACTTAAATCACTTTAATCAAGAAACTTCAACTTCACATCCTTGAAAAATTCTCTGAAAAAAATATATATTTCCCCCTGAATTTAAGCTGTTAAAACAACAAGACCAAAGATAAATACAACAAAAATGAAACAATATTCCAAAACTGTAGCTTTTCGCTATTCCTGCCTAAGGCTCTGAATCTAAAGTCTACTCTAATTTTGTTAAAAAGGAATATTAGCTCAGGTATAGTGACCTCCTAGCCCCCAAATGAGACTTTTGTCTTCACATAATCAGCAGTATTGAAAGGGAATTGAAACGGGAATAAATCTCTCATTATGTGATTCAGTGACATTTAAAGGCTCACGCACACGGGGCTGGAATGACTGTGGACCGTGCGCTGGAAGTCATGTTGCGCAGTGTTAGCGCTGCACATCCGATTCTTGCAAAAAATTGGATTATTAGAAAAATGAAAAAAGAAAACAAAGTGAAAAAAGAAAACATAAGCAAGGGTAGTGGGAGTTCATGACTAAGGTGTTTCTGGAAGACCACGAAGTCCATGTAAGCAGGACTTTGTTTTCTTCCTTAGACCTCTACTGCATAGTCATCTGTATTTAATTTATGTATGACTTATTGCCCTCAAGATGATGTAGTTTCATTTTGTGTAGAAACAATATCCAACACTCCTTTGTTATCCCCTCAGCAACCAAAAACAAATAAAACAAAAACAAAAACAAAAGAAACCCCCACATATTATAACATAGGAATATTACTTAATTGGAGTATATGCGAAGTAGCTACACTCAAATATAACTAAAGAAACACGTTTAAAGTAATCATCTTGTTGCTTTTTAGTCATCACTCCATTGGTGACACTGTCTGAGTAAAGTGTACATGGATAGGATTAAATCCACAAATAAGGCAGTTCCCCAGTCCCAGACATGACGGGCCTTCATCTTTATTGGGAAAGAGCGTTAGCACAAGAACTAACCTCAGTCCAGTGCTGAGAACCCTTCTCAACCTATTCACCAGGCATACTCAGAATAAGTTGTGTCTTTTCAACAGTCTTTTCTGCCTTTGAATAAATTGTAATATCATTCTGAATTTCTAAAGTACTGTGAAATTCATTGACATGGAATTTTATGTAAAATAACTAGAGTCATTTAACATTTGGAATGTACTACATAAACCAAAGGACTTGTGTATTTTAAGATGAGACTATTATTCTTATAGAACTACCTTGGGAGGTATCAGCATAAGAATGTTGAGACCTGTAGGGAATTCTTATAAGAGTTTATTTAAGTCAAATTGAGGACATTTACCCAGGAGTAAGATCTCTAATGGCCCACAGAGTAACAGTATTGCAGCTTCTTTTATGCACTGGAAATTAAGGAGGGAAGGAAAGGAAGATTATATGGAGATGGGAAAAGGGAAAGTGGGGAATGGATTACAGAATAGTTAACAATATTATGTGCTCTCTTGAGGTTGCTTATTCTTAGTTCAGAGGTGTGGTAACCTAGATTCACTGAAACAATAAACAGGGCTTACTTAAGGTAAACATTTTACCAGAGAAGTTACAGGCCTGGGGCACAACAACCCACCATGACCTGCACAGTTAGGAGTTTATGATCAGATCGCCTTGTGAAGTTACTTCCCATAGAATGCTTTTTTCTTTTTTTTCATCCATAGTGGGGATAGATAGAATGAAGAGCCAACCTCACTTATACAAAATCTCATTTAAATATATAATAATTCAAATGGAAAGTGTTATGCTTTAAAGAACATACAGGAAATAAACCATGGAATGAAAATGAAGAGTACGGCCTACACCCAACCAAACTCAGACTGCTGTTCTCTGCCTTCTGTACATTCTTGTGTGGGACACTGTTTGTACATCTGGCTTGCATGACGTGCTATAAAATGTAATACTAAGTGCTATTAAATATGGGAGACTAGGCACACATGCATGCACACACACACATATTCACACAAAAACCTCCCACACATACGCTGCTTCCTTTGGCATGAGAAAGCCTTCATGGAGAACTTAACAATGAAAAACCTTCGGCAGCTCTGTCCCACCCCACTACCTCCACAGTCCATCCCGAACACGATCTAGTGGACAAGGGCGGGCAGCTGCTTCGATTGTTCCTCTGCTTAAGTGAGATAAAACCCTCACTCTGTACATATTTTCCCTTTATCTCCACAGTCCTTGTGTCTCCGCTTGTTCTCAGAGTTTAATGACTTTATTTCTTGCTTTGTTTTGCTTCTTCATATCTCTTTGAGTTTTGAGATCTTTACTGATTTCAGGAGTCGGTACTTTTTTTTTCTTCTTTGAGTCCTTTCTTTGTTCACTGTTAACTGGTTGACTTAAAAATGTGTCCAAAGCACATGGAAATTGTATTTTTCCTCCTTTGTCAGTTCAACTTTCCTTTGGAAACTAACAATTGAAATTTATTTTCAAGATTGTTTTGGCCATTAAGTGATATACGTGTATTCATCCCCCTTCCCACAAAAACAAAGGTTCTTTTAAAGACCTAAATTGACAGGTCTCTTTCATGTAAGATAATTTTGAATTAATGTTGCAGATGCGATGTCCCTGTTAAGTGCCTTATATTTTGTGTCTTCACCCATTAAGATCTATTTCCCTAATTCTTGTCTATATATTGGAAGTGTTACTATCTCCCATAAAGGGATAATTTTTTGGAATAAAGCTGACTCAACTGTTTCAGAATGGACACAGGTTTGTTTTTTTTTTCATATTTCAAGTTGGTATTTGTGAGTGAGCCACATCTCTAAAGCTGGTCCTAACAATATCACTGTCAACCAGGAGAATAACGATAAAAGGATTAAAGTACAAAAATGGCATATAATTCCAAGGTTAGAGGATAATCTAAGTGGGAAGTTGCCATTGCACAAATTATTAAAATCAAAGACCTTGCTTATATAAGAATTGGAATGAAGAATTGACACTTAAGCATGAGGATATTAAAATGAATCTAAATGCAAAAACATATATATGATATAGCCAGGAATGTGTTAAGTGTTTTAGGGATAAAATATAATCAACATTTATTATCCTTGGCCCTAAAAGAGCTTATGATCTAGCTGGAGAACCGAGATTTAAAAAACATGAAGCAAGAAGAGGAATAATCTAATAGGAATACAATTAAGTGGGAAAAGTGCAGTGTAGGTTATTTATGGTGTGGAAGTCAGGGAGGACAGATTATCTCCTATGGCAGCACTGGTGTTACCGGACTAAAGGGGTCTATTCGTCAAAGTCCATTCAAACCAGGACAGGAGTTTACAGCCAAGAAAGAAAGCATTTATTAATTAAGGAAATGGTGTCAAGCCCAGGGTCACAGGTAAGACAGTGCGCAAAGACCTGACTCCAGTGGCATCCAGGGGATCCGTTACATGGGGGAAGCATCATTCATCATGGTGGCTAAAGGAGCTGGGGTCCTGGGCTCTACTGACTGGTTGGGGCCAAGGTAGGGAGTGGTTGATCATGTCAGGTCCTGATGCCAGCCACCGCTGTTGTTCTGTCTGGTTCCCTGAGGGTGTGATGGTCCATAGGGTCAGGTTGTTCCTGGCCTGGGGCTGAAACACAGCTAAAGTCAAGATGTTATCTTTAGCTTGACTGAAACTCTGTTTCTGTGGTCAATAGACCTAAGGCTTTGTTCTTAAGAGAGTTTGATACTGACTGGAATCTGATGTCCTAAGGACTTAATAATGAAGGAAGGGAGTGAATGGGTAGAAAGGAGGAAAGTTCATGTTGAAGAAATGGAGTTTCTGTGCAGTTATACTGTCAGGAAAGGCATTATGGAAAGTAACGGAAGCATGTAGAAAATGGTCACAGGGAGAGGGGACTCTATTGCTACCTCTCGCCCTGAAAGTCCTTTTGCATACGTAATTGGAGGGGAAATAATAATCATGATTCATATTCAACACTGGACTTATCTCTCTCCCTGCAGGCCAAGATCAAGAAATGTAACCCCGATGTACAATCTTGTGATTAAACCCATTAAAATGACAATTAAGGTGGCTGTTTTTTGAAAAGGCTAAGTGAATATGATCAAACAAAAGTACTTCGCATCCACTGTATCTGTGCTAATATAGATACAATCTATTTCTGCCTAATGCAGGTCACTCCATCCTAAAGGACTGGATGTAGTCAGTTTTGTAGGCACATGGAGTGCATATTATCCATGTATGATAAAGGCTTTATTTGAACCCTGTTTTCTTGGAATGTGATATTTTAAAAATGTATGTTGCCAATGCTCCTTTACTCCAAAAATATCTTAATAATCTCCTCAGATTAAAAGTAATACAAATAAATAGGCTTAGTACATAATGCTGGGTCAGTGTTCTAAACACTTGTGTACATGGATTTTTATGATAAAGATTTTTATTTTTGAACAAAAGCTAGAAAGCATGGTTGTGCCACGAAGGAAAATATTTCTATATCAAGGATGATAAAAGAATGTAATGATGTCAAGAAAGCTTTGAGCAAAAGTGGGTTGTGAGTGAGGCCCTGCACCGGAGTTTTGTGATGCCCTGTTCTCAGTGTTGCGTCATCCTCTTGATGATTGGCAGTCCTCGTTATGCTCAAGTGACTCAAGCCTGGTGGTGAGAGTGACCAGCACAATAGCCCAGAATGACAAATGAAAACGGAGAAGGTGAAACTTGCCAAGAACAAGGGTAAAGCATTAGTGGGTTCTTAACAGACCTAAAATAGATAACTCAAAATAATCATCAAATTTTTAAAAATCTCTAATGTCAGAAGTTAACGTGAGCTGCTCTGTTAATTGGTTATCATGAGCTGCTCTGCATCTCTGAAAGTATTCAAACATAAATGATACTTCAGAACTTCTGTGCTAAGAATCTAGAATGTGGTGGGAAAAGATCACGTCCAGGCCATCTTGGCTACCCAGCCCTGGGGCTGGAAGACTTGGGACACCTTGACTATGCACACCGGGGTTGACAAAACAAAACAAAGCAAAACCTAATAAAGCAGTTACTTCTATGAACTTCCAGTGACCTCTCCTTTGCATTTTATAGGACAGCCAGCCAGCCACGGCCACCTATTCCCAGGGACACACTTTACTCCTGTTGTGGTTGGGAACTTCAGTAGTAAATTTCTTATTTATCACCAGGTTTGTAACAATGATAACCACATCCAAACCACCTACCCAACCAATATTAGCAATGTCCTTTTACTTCCTGATTAAAGTGCAAAGTGCTTTAAACATTCAGCGTAAACACATTTGTTTATTTCTTTCTTAATTTGTGAGGCCACTTTGCTGGCAGAGACCAGAGTAGAGGAATCCAAGATGTATTGATTTCTTTCTTCATGACTATTTAATCGGTTAAAGTGTGCGCCACTTGCAAGTGCCAAGATGCTGGTTACATTTTAATAAATGTCCTCTTTGGTCGATCAATATTTCTCAGCCCAAAAATAAATAAATAAATAAAAGTGCTGTTCTCTCATAAGTTAATGGGGAGAAAATCTTTTTACTATCGTCAGTCATCATGACAAACAAGAATATGAAAAGTGTTAATGAAATGACCAACTGTCTATAAAATAAAAGACTTGCAAGACAGTCTCCTTTCTTCCCTTAATTTGATGAAACAAAATGGAAAATTACACTAGTGCCCATCCAGCGTGAAATGATGTTAACAAGCAGAAAACAAATGCTATAATGAAGGACTTCTAGGATGTACTATGTATAGTCTTCCTTGTAAAGAGGGAATTACTGGGCAGCGCTCTAGCCCTGAGCAACATCCCACCCCCTACTGAGAATCACAGCTATCATCATGTCCCTGGGGAAGCAGTGCCATTCGGCACAATAGGACAAATTGATGTTCACAGCATAATAATTATCCATGTGCTGCAAACAATAGGCCACACAATTACCAACCAGGGCAATGCCCTACACAGGCAAAGCGAAGTTGCAAAATGAAGCAATTGTACAGATAATTGAGGCAGTAGCCCCACAAAAAAAAAGGGATGTGCACAACTTGTTATTTATTGAGCATTGTTTGGGAAGGAAGAGTTACCAATAACTGAATTTTTCCAGAAACTGGAACTTACCATTTAAGTACAAAATGCTTTATTTTTAAAATGCATTCATCGTGAATGGATATTTCAAAATATATTACTAATTTATTTTCCCTTTTAAACAGAGTATATGTAAATGTGATAATATTTTGATAAATCTGTTGATTAAACAGACAAACAAACAAACAAACAAGCAGATCTTTTGCTAAAGAAAGGTGACCCAAAAACTACTGCCTGGGCTCTCAACCTTATTCAGGAAGTCCAGGCCACTGCCCTGTCTTCTAATAAGGACAACACTGTCACATAGTTACACTGCGAGCCATCAACTGAAACACTGCACAGGATCCCCCATAAACACCTCAGGCCGACAGCAACATAAATGAAATGCCATTCCTAAAATCAAATGGGATACAGTTGTAGATGGTTTAAGTAGCTTGATGTCAGTTTTTATAAACTTTTTTTTCTTACAAGAAGGTGGAGTATAGTGGTGGGAAGATTGTGGGGTTGAAGAACCATCTAATGTATTAGTCATGTCTTTGTCATGAAGCTCAAACAGCCTGGACTCAGACTTCACCCAGCATTACGTAGCCATGTGTTGCCAGAAGTCTTATTCAAATCTTTCTAAAAGCCTGGATTCTGTTCACAAAATAGAAATAATTAAGATTCCTATACTGTTGTGATTTTTAAACAAGGTCATCCATGCAAAAATATTCAGCCCTTTCATGGGCACTTATTAAGGGTTCTATAAATATTAACAATTTAAGTAAGAAAAGGAGAAGGAAAACTGATTAAATAGAAATCCAGACATGCAGGTATGAATGACAAGCATGAAAAAGATTTTAAAAAGGATGAAGAACAATTGCAAAAACTAAAGGAAGAAAGACAGAATTGAAGACACACTGCCCTTAATAATTCATGGGAAAAAGTCACTATTACAGTATTAATAAACACGTATAGAGTAACATGCACAATGCCAGACACTATCAAATTACATAAGATAGCTTATTTTGCACCAACATCTTTGAGATGGAATTTGTCATTGCCATTGTTTAGATGAGGAAACCAAAACTTAGGATAATGAAATACTGTAGGTAATATGGTACAAGTCAAACATATTGTTTAAGTAAATATTTTTGGCTCTAAATCCAATGTGGTTTTCACCATCACAGAGTCTACATATAAATGATTTTTTCTTCATTTTTGTCTCCCCTCTTTCTGATCCACTTTCTCCTCTACCTTCTGTAGTTTTTGAGAGCACTCCCTATGTGTGAAGCACTGAAATGAGAGGATAATTAAAATTAGATATTTGCCCTTAGAAATTTTACAGTCTATTGAAGGACAGAAGCACATGAACATATGAATAAAATATAACAGATGACTTCTCCCGCAGGGATATGAATGAAGTGCTATTGTTTCTTACATCTACCACTCTGCCTGGAATGCTTTCTCTTCCCTTCCAGGCTCCCAGATCCTGATATCTGGCTTTCAAACTTCAGATCAAATGTACTCTTGTCTTTCATAGCTCTACATACACAATGGTCTTCTTCTTATTTAAATCTTCCCATGATTTATAGTCTACACCTCAAGCCTGTTAAGATACACAGCACTGGGACCCTGTCCCAGAGAATAAGAGTTAGTACCAGAGATGGGCTCCAAGAATTGGCACTTTCCATGTTCCTAGGTGATCCTGACACTGCCAATGCAGGGACCATCCTCTAGACACCACTGGCCACCCCATTGCACTCCTTCAGCATTTGGCAAACATTCCCCCCTGGTGTTAGCTAATGTTCTTGGTGCATATGCCCAGTTCCCTACCTAGTCTTTTTGTCCATTGAATCCAAGGGATTTTAAAAAAATGTATTGTACCCTCCCACAGCTAGTATAGGAGGACTGTCAATAGTAGGTGTTTATTGTGTTAAACTTGACTGGTTAGTTAGTGCACTGATTTACTTACCACTTGGTGTCTGTTTCTCTTCCATCTCTCATGAAAATTTCCCCCAGAACAACTATTGTGTGTGAACTTGGATTGCTGGGTGGAAATAGAGGTGAGCATATGTAAATATTTGTATTATCATATATACCAAACAAGATCTCTCAAATAATGATACTTACACTCTTTTTCTCATCCTTATTTGCAGGGTAATACATAGACAGTTGCCTTGGAAACATTCACTCTGAATATTCTAAGTTTTCTATAATGAAAAATCTTGCCTTTGCCTTATTATTTACACAGTCTCCCTCATTTTGAGTTTTGCTGAGAATACATAATGAGATCTGAAGGCTGATAAATGTCATTTTTGAGGATATAATTATTGTATTCATGTATTACGTTTTTCATAAACCCATTTTTGTCAGTCAAGTTTCCGAACAGCAATTATCTAATAAAAAATAAATTTTTAACTAATACTATTTAAAGTTGTGTTTTAACTAAACTCTTTATAGTGTCCATTTCTTTCTTATTAGTGCATTTTAAAATCACATTTTATTATCCCTTCCCTGAATTAAAATTGACACTTCCATATTTTATTTTGAGAAACAAAAGAATTAGGCACTTTTTCAGGGTATGTCATTGAGTACAGTCTAGCTTTAACAATTCTGAATATCTGATTCCAAAAACCCAATTCCTGGGCATGGCCATAACAAGTTGCATTTTCTACTAGACTCAGCACACTCTTCATTAGTTATTGTTACCGATTACTCAATTTTGAGCTAGAATCTTCCCAGAGTGCCAATTATGTCCGGAGAGTAAGTCCATACACTACAAGGTGAAGAACAAGTTTGACAAATATTCTATTAATTTGATCTATATTTACATGTAGACAGTCAAACCAGATAATTCAGTACAAATAACTCACCCAAAGGACTTATTATTTGGATTGGTTATCTCCATAGATCAAATTAGACTCTAATAACTCCCAAATCTCTACTTTACTTTATGTCCTATAGACATAACCAAAGGTGATTCTACCTGTTATAGCCCTTGCATGCCAACCTATCCATTTGTGGAAAAGTGGATTCAACTTTCAAAGTTATTACATATTTACTGAAAAGTTCCTGAAGTCTGGAGGTGTCAAGAATAGCTACTAATAGGTATCATTACAATTATTTTACTTGGATCAACCAGAATGTGCATTTCATGTGCATTACCATGGTCTCCCTTTGTGTAGTATGAACTCTGTGATTGGGTTAAATATCCATCTCTGTCAGGGCCCATCTGACCAGTCAGTTCTATATACGGATACCTCTACCTGTCGATGAAAATTTTCACACTTAGTCTTGCCTCAGCTGTGAGAATCTGTTGGCAAGAATGTTAAATCAGTGTAAGCAAATACTTTTCAAAGTAATTATTCTGGCATCTCTTCTATTAGAACCCATAATGCCTAGTTACTGCACTCCTCAGAGATAAAGAAGATAATATTCATGCGTGTATCCTCAAAGCCTTTCTGAAACATGGTGGATGTTCAATAAATGACTAAATAAACATGATGTTACCCATGGATATGAAATAGTATTTCACCTTCAACACCAATCCTATACAGAGATTAATCTTGCAGCAGAGACAGCCGCCTAAACATTTTAAGTCAAGTTGTAGGTGAGGAATTGGATGGGAAGTCGGGAGACCTACCCGCTGCCAGCCTCTGCCCTTGTCTGCCTCCCTAGTAGATTCTGAGGCAGTTGTTTTTTAATCTGAAGATCTTTTATCTATACTGTTAGAAAGACGTATGCTGGAATTCAGTGGTTCTGAAATGAGCATAGCATGCATCAGAACAAACTGGATGGCCTGTTAAATCATGAATTTCTGGACCTTACCTCCAGATATTCTGGGATGAAGCCAGAAATGTGTGCTTTTAAAGAGCTCCCAGGTTCCTCTGCTCCTGTGGTCTGAGGACCACTCTTTGAGTACACTGGATTAGACTATCATGTGCAATTTTCAGAGCACAAAATACTGTCATATGGCTCCAGCTTCTCTCTCCTCTCTATGTTTAGTGACAAAAAATTTGAACTTCCGTCCATGTCTTGGTCTTTAAAGCATTTCTGCCTAAAAATAAAGCCACCTAATTTCCATACTGACAGGTTAAAGAGAAAATGGAGCCTTAGTTCCAAATCTGATTTCACTCTCATTACACAAAGTTGTTCCTGATCTTGTATAGCTAAGAGAGGATTCAAAATGTACCTGGGCCACTACGGGTTCTATTTTTTACTCCTGATGATCCCACCAAGGTAATACTTGAAAATGTATGAAATTTATACTATTTTTAAGACTATAATGGATTGTATATGTGTATTCCACATTCTCTATGTAGTCATAAAGTAATCTTTTTAATATAAATACAATCAAAGATAAACACCCCATAGGTTCATTTGAACCCCCAAAACATCTGCTGGATAATGCCCAGGATTCCAGTGAACAGAAATGCCATTAGAAGTCCTTGTCCATTTCCAAATCTTGGTATGTTTGCCCATAAGTAGATATTTTCAGGTTATCTTTCCCACGTAATTTAATTTCCTTTAGGTGCAATGTCCGTATCTTTCATTAAAGACCGCTACACCTATGTGATTTTGTGTGGTGTCTATAAAGGAAAGTGGAGGGAGATTGTCACATAGGGAAGGAGTCCTGCCTCCCCTCTTTGCCACTGATCAGAGGATCTTCCTTACATCAGGAGCAGCAGCAGGAGAAACTGAGCCCAGACTTCCCTGAGTTCCAGACCACAGCTAGCAATAAGGTCTCTGGTGCTTGGGAAGAGTTACTTAGTGGGTGCTTCTCTGGCAAAGGGGTTAACATTTTTATAGAGGCCAACACTTTCCCCAAAAAGAATGAATGACTAATGATGGTAGGTGTATACATAGGTGCTGAAGATGTTTTGGAGCAAGGGACCTCAATCAGTGGGAAAATGAATGAGGATACTAAGGCAAAGTCAATGGCTAAGATACTTGATCCTGTTTGATTCACATGTCAGCACACCTACCTAACTACAGAACCTAAGGGGTTATGCGAGTCCAGTGTGACACAGGCGGATTCCAATCCCCATCGAATAGGCATAGGCGGAGGCGGCGTTGTTATGAACACCTGCCTTGATATCACACCTACTTGCTAAAAGATGTTATCACCCTGCCAGCTCTCTGAAGGAGACAGGCCATTGTGGGAGAAGGAGAGCAGGCTGACAGCCCTGATATGCGCCCTGGGTTTTGCAGCTGGAAAAGACAGAGATCAGAGTAGTGATTCAAGAAAATCCTGTCCCACATGAATTCTGATAAATATGCAAGCACTAAAGCATTAAGCTACCTTTTTCAGCAATCTTAGATCCTATTATTTTTTCCCTTTCCTGCTAAGTTCTTTTATTAACCACAATGATAATGATGCTAATAATAATCTACTTATTCCAGCTCCTGGAATGATTCTTAATAATTTATGTTATCCATTTTTGTCAAAAATTCTGCACAATTCAACCTAAAAAAATGAAGTTACACACAGAAAATGAATTATGTACCAAATTGTAAATATTCCATTTCTTTTGCTGATCTAAAACTCCCCAAAGAAATATGAACACTTGATTTAAAATTCAGCTGCAGTGACATTTTCTAGCTGGAAAGAATACTTGCACAAATTCACAAGTATTTGCAAAGATAACTTTTTTTGTGGGGGAGGGTGGATACTAGTACATTCTAATGTGTTTTTAAAAACTACCCTGTGCTGTACCCCAAAATGAATAAAATATTTTTTAGTGAAAGCTTGTTCTGTGAATAGATTTCCACAAAATTTCAGTCAGAAGGGACTTTGCATTTCTAGGGATAACTTCGTGATAAGTAAGAATCATATGACAACAACGTCCTGCCTGGAGAGTGGCAAAAGTCATATAAATGCCCATAATTTCACTGCAGACTTAACTTTAAAATACATTGGCCAACTGGTCTGTCACAACGGAAAACTCTGAGCACAATGAAGTCTGAAAGATGATGGGAAGCCGACCTGTTGTGTTTTCACCAGGGTTTCCAAATATAAAGTGTTAAATAAATTAAGGTCAAAGAAATTACTTCTAGTGGCTTTCTTGTTTATATATTTTATTTGTTTCTTTAATGTGCTCAACTATGACAACATTAGCTTCCATTCTTGGCCTGCTATGTTAAACATTTTTTAAAATTTTATGTAATGATTTGAGAGAGAGAGAGAAACAATAATTTGTTGATCCATTTATCTCTGCATTTATTGGTTGCTTCTTGTATGTGCCCTGACCAGGGATTGAACCTGCAACCTTGGTGTATCAGGATGATGTTCTAATGAACTGAGCTCCCTGGCCAGGGCCAGTTTCTGGTGGATCAAATATACCTAGTCTCTAAGTACTTTAGGCCTATAGGAGAATAAGTAGAAAGTGTAATTTAGCCAACATCCTTCTTTATTTTTATTATTTTTAGAACACATGAACATATAAAACATGTTATTGCACTCTAAATATTTTTACACTGCAGCAAATAGTTGATATAAACAATTGGCAATAATAGGTACATCAGAGTAATAACTTCCATTGTTATTAATTTACTTAACGTTCACTCAACACATACCTGCTGACTATATATTTCAAAGCTTTTTTATGTACTTTAATCACACAACCCTGGAAAACATCATGGCAAGGATAGCTTACCCTACTTTTCTATGGATAATTTGATTATAAAGTTCATAAATTAGAATTCTAGACTTCTGCCTCTTACCATTAATCATAATTAACTGTCACTCAAGGAAAGGTCTGTAGATCATTGGCATCAGTTTCACAAGCGTTTCTGAGAAACTCGTGGTCTAAAGCTCCAATGCAGAGGGACACGCTGCAGAATCAGAACGTATGGGATCAGGACCCAGTAATTCCATTTCACAAGTACCTCAAAGGGCCTGCTTCTGGGACTTTTCTAAATATCTCTGGGATTTATTTGCTTGTTTGTGTCAAAAATATTACCAGATACATCCATAAATATTCTTTCAATCTAAAATAGTGGCAACAGAAGCAGAGACCTGGTCAGACATCCCAGATGAGAGGAAACAATGATGATAGGCAGCAGGGCTTCGCTTCACAGAAAGGTCTCTGTTTCAAAGAAATGAAAACCGAGAAAGCAACGACCGCAACAGAGTCCTCTGCAAGGGAAACCCAGATGCACCTAATGCATGAAGTTGCACCCTTCTCTCACCTTCATAAAACACTAGTACCTCTCCAAAGAATTTCAACTGGGCAAAAAAGCTGGTGGAATGGAATTAGGTAGATTTTATTTCGTTTTTGCTAACTGGATCCTGCAAGACAGATCTACATCAAAATGTGAATGATAAAATTTGTTTTTAGTGTTTTTTTCACTTCTTCTTGCCACCCCTGCATCTTCAGTCTCACGGACTTTACCAGTCCTCTGACAGACAGCCTTTAGAACCCAAACAGCAGAGTCCCTAGTGGTGGAGTGTGAACCCAGTGGTTGCCACTGAGGGATCACATACATATTGCTTGCTCCTTCCTGCACCACCCAACACAGATGTCACCTCCCCGTCTTCCTGAAAGACACACCCGGATTCTTAGATTTGTGGCCAGACCTATCCCACTTATATTTGAGTTTACTTCAACTCAGATTGCCCCAGGGTTCACTGCAGTGTATCTCTAAGGCCAGGCTGGGACAGGATTGGGAAAGAAAAACCTCTCATCGCTGGTCCTTGCTTTCTGTACATTGAGTCCCTCAGGAGCTGCCAAGTCAAACTTTTTAGTTCAGTTTTTAGTCTGACCCATAGTGAGGCATTAAGTTGCATGGAACCTAAAGAATCAATACTGGAAGGGGAAAAATCAATCACACCATTTTTTGTTTGTTTGTTTTTGCCTTTGTGATTATTTTTAAGAAATCTAGCAATTGGCCTTTTACACTTTTTCTATAATTTTGTTGTTCTTAAAGAAATGACATTACTGAAAAGCAAGAAATGATTAATTAAAATTCACATACAGGTTTTCATTCTCTCTTCCTACCAATATTTTACACAATACATTGTTGCTAACTAACACAGTGTTGATTACATGCTAAAATGATATGCAACACACACACACAATTTCCAATGAAATGCTGGCATTAGTGCAATTGGCAAAATAAACAAATTTGCTCTCTTCCCCCGACCCCTGTCCACCAGTCACCTTCCCTTTTTGGTCTTGTGGCTTTATCAATATATCAAAAAGCAAATACGATGACTTCTCTATAAATCTGCTTTTCAGATTTTATTCACCTCTGACCTGTAATGTTCCAATTTAGCTCAAGTACTTTTATTTATGCTATTCCATAGACCTATACATTTTGATCAAAGAAACGACACTCGCTGTTCAGTGCCTTCAGAGAGCACTTTGCAGGTACCATCCGTTCAGAAAAAGCAGTCACCCAATACATGAGATTGTGACAAGGTATAATGTAATGGTAGTTATGCGAACCTCCAATAAACCAGTGCTACTTCACAGATTACTTGGAGAGAAAGTCTCTTAGCGTGCTTGAAGAAGTATGAAATGAATTTCATTTCCTTCTCATTTGCCTTGCTTCTGAAAGGTTTCATGCAAGATATGTGACCAACTATTATAGTACTAATCCATCCATGACAGAGCTCAATTTTCTCTGAGAATTTACTTCTGAATGGGCTTCCGAAATACTTGAAAGCTCAAAATTAAAGTACACTGAACAGAGCAGCCACTGAGCTGTGGACAACTGTCAGTCAAGAAAACCAGTTGGAACAAAATGTAAATTAGATTTTATTTTATTTTATTTTATTTTTAAAGTGATCTATAATGATGAGGTGGTAAAGTTTTATAGCCCATTTCCAAACAAGAACAATAAGGAAGGAAGGGAAGTGGCAAGAACTGTTGTTGTGAGCTTTTCTCATTACTGCAAATGGAAATGGGAGCTCGTGTTATGGAAACTCGAGAAGTGATGTGCAAACACTGCGGCTTGTTGCATGCACATTTTGTTCTGGTGAGTGAGAAAGTGGTGTGAGGGGAGCCGTTTGCCAGTCACCTGAGATAATGTCTATAAAACAAATGACACTTCATGTGGCATTCCAGTACTCAGAGGGGAGTGGTGGCCAGGGATGTCATCGCTGATGTTGCTGATGTCAAGGACAGTTTTGATCTATTGAAAGGCAGGATTTTTGAAAATTCAACAGTGTGACTCCAAAAAGCTAGGATGCTAAGGATCCATTCATTAAAATGGAAAACATGATTGGCAGTTTTCCAATCATTCTAATTTGTGGAGGTAAATAAAGTTCCCCAGATACTGGGACCTAAGTCTTCCATTCGGTGCCTAGCATGTACCCAGGCCTGCTTGGTGTGTAGTGGAGAGAGAAGAAAAAGTGAAGTCTGTTTATTGGGCTGAACATCTAATCTATTTAGCATGGAGGTGAGGGGAAGAGGATGAAGAGTGATGCTTTCAGAAAGTGTCCAATTTACAATTTAAACAATGAATTCAGTGTCAGCTGCTTAAGAAGGAATGTAATTTTTTTGCTTATATAACAAGAGATTCAGTGAGTGGACCTATATAAACAATAAATGCATGCTATTCGAGTTGAATTAAATACTTCCAGGGCATTTTTATTTCTTTCTGACAGGTGTGGATACAACATGTTAAGGGGTATTGACCACAAGGAGGCTAAGATGAGATATCCCTCTCCATTCCTACAAGAAGAGGTTATCCATGAGAGAGCTGCATCATTAAGACACAAAGAGTATACCTGGGTATGATGATGAACTCATTCTGTTTTCTCTGCCAGAGCGCCAGACTTCCTGGTATTTTCTGTTTCCCAGTTTTTTTTGTTTGTTTGTTTGTGGTTTTGTTTTGTTTTGTTTGTTTTGCTGTATGAATGGAGGAATTTAGTTTTCCCAGGCTGGAATTCAACTTTGAAACTGTAATCCAATTAAATCAACTAGATAAAAGGTAGCAAATGATTGTACATCTTTTCACAAAGCTCCAATTAGCTTTATCTTCCAGGGTTTGTATAATAGATGAACACTTATAACAGGTTAATGCATTCAAAACCCTCCTTTTCCCTACCACCTAGGTGAGAAAGGAGTGAGCCAGGGTGTCGCAGAACCAGATGTTCTAGTCTGTCTCCATGATGACATTTCAGGACACTTGATTTAAAATGCCAGTTCAGTCTGAGGCCTGGAGTAATGGAAAATTGGCTGATTGTCTTTTTGTCATTTTTTTAAGGCCAAATTTAACAGGTTTAAAACATCTTTCCAATTTTAGCTACTGAAAATAAGCTTGGGCTTAATATTATATTTGAGTACAATAATTTAAAAAGGTTATTTAAACCAGTTTTAATAAATTAAAAGCTTGGAAAGGTCATTGCAGTAAAAGAATCATTTAGGCACTTATATAAGCATGAGCATAAAATATAGCCTGGCATGAAAGGCCTTATTTCCAAAATTAAAATTTCAAATCTGATGTGTTTCTTTAGCAAAATGTTGGAAACAGGAGTGGGAGAGAGAGGGCTAGAAGGGGAGAGGATGAAGCATGATGCCGCCAGAAAGTTCTCAGCATGAAAGAAACCACAAATTCAGTGTCCCACGGTTTCCGGAAAGGAATGCACTCGGAAGCTGAAGGGAAAGAGAGATTTGGTGAAGAGATCTATGGAGACAGGAGTCCCAATTCATTAAAGTCTAGTCAAACCGCTTCTGCAGATTTTTTTTTTCATTTTCAAATCTTGGTGCCGCCAATACCTTTTAAAAGGTATTGATAATTGGGGAGCAACAGTATGGCAAAAACTTGATCATAATCTTATCTGAAACATGGTTGGGAAACATGGGCCGTTCAATCTGGAGGAGAGAAGACTGGGAGGAGAAGGGCCGGTGTGGGGATTCAACACGATGGTCACATTAAAGACTCTATTTACTTGTACTTAATATGGATTTTGAAATAATTTAAGGGAGGAGTAAATAGAGAAAGACCCTTTCCTGTCCATATCCTACAGTCATAACGAGGAGAAACAGCTTGTATTGAGCTAGTACGTTGTGGAGGAATGAAGAGCATGGGCTCCAATTCTGAGCTGTCTAATTCGGAGCTTGACCTCTAAGTTCTTGTAGCTCTGGACACATTAATGCATCTCTCTGGGCTGTATATTCTGTAAAAGAGGTATGAATATAGTAGTATTACCTGAGAGTGTTGTCCTGAGCATTCAATAAGTTAATGTTTGTAAAGTACTTAAAACAAAATACTTAGAGCCCACAGAGGGGGTGCAGTAGATACGAGCCTCCATCACGTATCCTTGGGAAAAGATCTTCCAGCACTGAGAGCTGTGGCAAAGTGGGAGGATGAACCTGAGTGCCCATCTGTCATGGTGGCTATAGCAGTGTGGTTGGGTGGCTTATGGTTTCTTCCAGCTCTAGTAATTTGATTAAATATTTCTTTAGAATAAAGAATAATTTTTGGAGGTGTTTGAAAATTGTTCTTCCTCCAGGAATAGCCCAGTCCAGCATGACCAGATTCTAGAGAAAAAGCTAACATAAAGCTTTTCAGAGTTTATCTCTTCCCCTTCCTATTTTTCCTTTGGTTTTAGAACCCAGAGCCATAGTGGCTAACATGGAGGTCGGGCTGAGTTTCTCCCTCAGCCGTGTGGAGAAGTTGTTATACCCTTGTGTTCTGGGTTCTCTTTGTCCACAATCCGTACTACAAACTTCCCTACCAAATCTGTTTGTATGTTTTGTTGTTCTTGTCTGCTGACAGAACTGAGAGTTATGAAGAAAGGTAAACTCATAAAATGGAGGGACCTTGGTCCATGAAGCATAACAAGGAAAGCCTTTCACCAACCAACTTCACTGAACTCTTCTAGGGGTAAGAAATGGACTTGTGCTGTGTTAAATGCTGAGATCTGGGGCTTAACTTTCTTTCTTTCTTTCTTCTTTCTTCTTTCTTTCCTTCTTTCCTTCTTTCTTTCTTTCCTTTTCTTTCCTCCCTCCCTCCCTCTCTCTTCTTTCTTTCTTTCTTTCTTTCTTTCTTTCTTTCTTTCTTTCTTTCTTTCTTTCTTTCTTCCTTCCTTCCTTCCTTCCTTCCTTCCTTCCTTCCTTCCTTCCTTCCTTCCTTCCTTCCTTCCTTCCTTCCTTTCTTTCTTTCTTTCTTTCTTTTTCTTTCTTTCTTTCTCTTTTGTACCCTAACTAATAGATCAGGGAAGTTAATATTGTTCCTGTTTTGGTCATGGATGAGGATACGAGACTTAGAAGATCCTAGGCTTCTTTGCTCCAGCCCCATTCTTTTCTCGGTGCAGTAGGGGTCTTCATAAACTGCAACCAAATAGTAACAGTAGAAAATTAGTTAGGCCTACAATATGCAAAGCACTGTTCTTATTGCTGTGTGCATGTCACATCTTCTACATCCTTAAGTGCCGCATAGGAGCTGAGCATTGGAATGCTCCCATTTAACTGGTGAGAAAATTGAAACCAAGAGGTGTACCAAGAATTTGGTACCACCTGTACCAGGAAGCCAAGAATTACCCCAAGGCCATCACTTAGGTAGGTGGTGGTGTCAAAATTAGAACTCAAATAACATGACCCTGTGAATATATGCCCCACATAAATATACCACAGGTTCTATATAACAGAGGATTTTACTTCATTAAAGGATTTGGGAATAAAGGATAGAAACTGTACTGAATAAACTAAAATAAAAAAATTTAAAAAAAATAAAATGAAGAATAAAAACCAAAAAAAAAAAAGGATTTGTGCCTTACAGAATCTGATCAACATGGAAAAAGGGCAGAAGTGAGAATTATATCCAATCTGTGCTACATGCCTTCTGCTTTTTACTTTGTCTGATTTTCATTGTGGAAATTAAAATCATCCAGGAAGTTTTCAGGAGACTCTGTAGTACGTGGTAAGCAGAGGACTATTGTGCCCATGAAGGCAGAAATCTGAATGGTTGAAGTGCAACAGTGGTTGACTTACCTGCTTCTGGCTTGGAGTCCTGGCCAAAGAGCTGAATTACCACCGTGTTAGTCACATTGCAGGTCTGATCCCTCAGCGGGCGTGACTGAGATCTACTGCTTGCTTCTTCCTTTCCAAGGTAACAAAAGAGAGTGGACCAAAGACAGGCTCTTATTGCATCTAATCAAAAGGACTAATACCAGCAGTACAAGTATTCAAAACCAGGGGGAAAAAAAACAGAAAAAAATAATAGATATATTCTCCTTGGTTTCCTTTTTTTCCCCTGTGTTCTGCTCTGGAACCTCACTGTGGCTAATAGACTCTGACTTTATTTTGTATCTCCAAGACAATTTCTTCTTCTCCTCCTCCTCTTCCTCCTCCTTCTTCCTTCCTCCTCCTTTTCCTATTATTATTATCATATTTTATTCTTGAGCTAGAATAACATTATATATCAGGTGTAAAAAAAAAGAGAAAGAGAAATCAGAAGTTATGTCTTCTATAACAAGTATTACCACATCTGTATTATTGAGAAAATCTCTTAAGTTATCTTAGCCTCTGTTTCCCCCCATAATAATTAAATTAGCAATGTTTAAAACAGCAATGTTTAAATCAGTCCTATTTACTCTTCATGGAAATCATGGATAATAGTAATTTAAAAGATACTGAATTTATATACATACACTTCAGTTTCAGTGAAAAATATAGTAGTATCAGCTGTAACTATTTTTGTTATCTCAAGCTAAACATGGTACCAAAACACACCATTACCCTTTCCTATGCCTTGGATACCCCCAATGGCCCATTTATAATAGTTATATATATATTCTCCAGTTCTTATAATTCAACCATTCTCTTTCTTCTGTTTGTTTTTGTTTTTTTTTTTACTATTAGATCTTCACCAATCAATTAAAGGACATAACCATTTCACTTACCTACAAACTTACAACACATGCTACTTCAATCTACTTGGCAGTGTGTGAGATATAATATTCTATTTTAAAATACTGTGGAATTCTGAAGTTTATTTAAATTTCTGTTGGCATAAGTTTCTTTAAAGTACAGATATCTTTTTATATCCACAATAGTATTTTGCATGGGGCTTTGAACATAGTAGCTGTCCAAAAAATGTCTAGTTATTAATAGTGGCCAAATTACCCAATGTTGACAATTCCATACCCAGCAAATACTGCAGTTGGCTGAAGTTTGTGAACTTTGACAAAAGTTTTCTGTGTTTTCTAGGAAGAAGTCTGCTAACTATAAATGTTCTGAAAGACTAAGAAGTGAGCTAAGGCATAAGCCTAATGATGTTCATTGTGATTATCTTTGTTTATGTGGAACTTCCTGGCACTCCTTAGTATTTCCAGAGTTATTCAGGTATTTTGTGCTCAGTGACAGAGATGACTGAGGACTAAGGGGATGGGGCACACCAAAGGCCTCTGGCGCTGGGAGTTACCATCCGTCAGCTGGTGCCCACCTAATCATGGTTCGGCCACGTCTTACCTTCCCATTTATCCCGTGTGAATATGGCAGGGTAGAACAACAAAGGATTCTATATTGTCAGACACAGGAAGTAAAAGTGGAACATAAATATTTTTCATCTGTCAAGTAGGTATTTTTATTCCATGGGTATAGTGGTTTTTGTATTTAAAATGACAGATCCTGTCACAGAGGGTCTTAATATTATATTGAAAAGATATCTGTATTACAGCAGAGGTTAAAAAACTCATTTATTTATAAGACTCTCAGGTCCTGGAGAGGTCTTCTGCCTCTTTCTCCTTGCAGACAGTTAATATCATTGAAAATAAAAAGCTGTTATATTATATGACAAGGCACAGTTGTATTAAAAACAAACGCAGGCTGGCTGGTGCCCAAAATGTGCTCTAGCGCTGGGAAACTGTTGGCTGTAATTGGAAACAAAGTAGGTGCTGTTTTTGTTTTGTTCTATTTGTTTCCATTTTTTTCTTCCAGCTATTTCTTTATTTTTGCATACAGAACCTGATTGATTAGAAGTGACACAAATAAGTTACACAAAATAAAGTTAGCTTTATTTCATGGGGTTTTCAGATTAAGAAAAAATAAAATCACCCAAGGCATAGATGAAGGATGAGAACTGGTCATGGAGCTGGCTGGAGGCATGGCATGGCTCACCTAAGCTACAGAGCTGCTTGCAACTTGAGCAAGGCGAGAGGCCACACACTAAAGTGGCGGACTAAAGGAAAAAGGATATTCATTCACTCCCCAGTAGCCACTGTGGCGTTTTATTGCCTTCATCCATGCAGCTTTGGAGCTTAGCTGAAAGAGTGAGGGAAAACGGAGACTGATGGTCTGCACCCACTGAACACTCGGCCAGTGGGACACAGGAGCACGTCCACCTCAAGTCAGGCACGTGCTGAGGTTCTTCCACAGGATTCCACAGATCTCATGTTGAACTACCGGGTCACTAAATGAAGCAACAGCAGCTGGTCCTCTTAAAGACCGTGTGGCCTCAGAAGTCAGGTGGCACTACAACCAAGTGCCACAGGCTGGTGGGATATTGCAAAAGCAACCTGAAAACACATTAGTAAACCTGCCTAGAAGAAAACAAATGCAAAGCCAAAGTGCAATTCAGTGAGAAAGTAGCTCCATTATTCTACTAAAGTATACAAATTGGAAGGAGAAAATAATATCACTAAGCCCTTATACACAGTAAAAATTCCATGTAACTTTTCTTCTCTAAACCAAGATTCAGAACAGGTGAGGAAGAAAAAGCTGGTGATAATTTCATTTTTAAATTCGTCTTCTCTGCTCGAGGCCTTCTTCAAAGCAAGGCTTTCAGCTTCCTTCATTCTTGTTTGTATTTGAAAGAAAACCAAATTAGATCAAGGACATTATCAGTCAAGGCCAAGGTCCACCTTGGATCAGTTCACTCAGCAAGGATTGACCTGGTACTGCTGCGGAGATGGCCTTACCTAAAGTGTTATAGGGAATCCACAGTCCCCACCCTTAAGCACATACAATCAAGACAGGAAGGACAGACCTGCAAGAGTGGCTCTCAAAAGCAGTGCCAGGGACAGTGACGCAAAGAATGACAAAAGTTTGTAAGAGGGCGATGTTAATTTTATTTAAAATCTTATTTTGTTTTTTATCTTAATTATCTGAAAAAATTTGCATCATGCATCTATTCTACCCAAAAGGCAGATGCCAGTTATAAATATATTTTAGTGTAAGCACAAGCATTTTTGTCTAATTCTAAAATTAAGTTGTGATATAAACAATTGCTCATTTTTAGAGGATCTGGTTCTAGAGAATATTTATTATTCTAATCATTCTAAGATGTATCCTCTAAACTATGGTAACACTGCCTCAAAACGCAGGGTCAGCTCTCTGCTGTACCCCTCGGGAGTCTGCAGTGAGCAGTCAGGAGTCTACAGGCAGGAAGAGGGGCTTCACCAGGTCCCCAGCCTGCTGGCACCCAGATCTTGGATTCCCTGCCTCTAGACCTGTGAGAAATAAATGTTTGTTGTTTATAAACCAAACCAAACAAAAAACAAACAAAAAAATCAGTGTTAAAAACAAGTTGTCACAGAAAACGAGTAAAATGTTTATTTTCAGAGATGAGGGATGATGGGTCACGCCAGGTTAGATTTTATACCATTTACAGTTGACTAGGTCACGTCGCGGAAAAGGGATCTAGAGCTGATATAGGACTTGAGACTTAGCCTGATTCTAAGAGTTTTCCTTCACTAGTCTTCTTGGCCATAGAGAAATTGCTTGAGCTCCTATGTTTAGACTCTGAATTTCAGGCAAAACTCATTATTTTTAACTATTTATTTGCCATGTGGTAGGAGGTAGCTCATGAATTGTAGAACAAGCCTTATCTGCTTCCTTCTCTCAAAATGATCTCAATACATTGAGCGCTCCTCTTCTTTTACATCTGAATGCTACTGAGGATGCTATTTTTGACATTTTGGGGTGTGGCTAGACATTGACATCTGGCTCCGGACTTGTGGCTGAGATCACAGTTTTTAATGGGGTGTTTACTGGCAAGAATTCCAGTTTCCTGTTAGTTCACATGGATCTGTTCTTTGAACAACCTTCCATAATATTGTGATATAATATGAACAACATATTTTGATGCTTTTTAAATTGTTTCTCCTGATTGTAACTTGTTAAATGTGGAACCCTCTCCTGCTCACCTTACAGAGCAGTGGCTAACATTTCTTTATTTATATCTTGATAGGCTCTATTTTGGGCATAAGTCCAAGACAGGTGCTTGATATGTCCTTACAAGGAGAAATAATATCTTGTGGGGAGAAAGTGGTTGAAAGTTAATATGAATGTGACATGAGAATCCCAGGTTGTGGCTTTATGCACAATGGGCTCAACTCCCAATGTGCTAAAGCAACCTTCGTGGAGTGTGTATGACGTAGGAGGCATTGTTAGGTGCTGTGTCAGGATAGGGCACAAACAGGAGAAAATCACAGTTCTTACCCACCAGGATTTTCCACTCAATTGAGAAAGAGCCATTCGCTAAAACAAACTGTCCCAAAACACCCTTAAATTCAAGGGAAGCGATGATTAGTATCCAAACACAGTAAATTGTTATGGCTGTAAGCAGAGGGACATAAAAATTCCAAAGGGTATAATTGTATCAAGATAGTCAAAAATTACTAGGCAAACCTACTTTCTACAAAGCGGAAGCCAGCATGTGTGGATAAAAGGGGAAAGTGGGGGGAAGTAGACAACACCTGGGGTGACTAGCCTAAATGGTGCCAGAAATCTATATGTTTTGAAATATCCTGAAATCTCATTAATTGTTATTGCACAACTTGGTGACCTACAAGCAACATCACTCTTGACTAACTTGGCCACAGAAATATTCTATATGTTCAGATTAATCACTTTGTCAAGTTTGTTTCCTGGGGATACACACTTCTGTTTTTAACAATCTATGTTTAAGTTTTTATTCCAGGGACACTATATTGTGTCAAAATAACATAATAGAATGGTGTTCACAGATCTCCAGCAGGCACTTCTACCCGAGGTTTAGATATTCTGTCAGACCAAATTTACATATATGGAAATGTCTTTAACATTTAAAATAGACAAAGGTGAGCCAGAGTTCAATCAAGCTAATGGTGACGGTTCAGTCTGACTCAGAATTCAGATGTTTGGATAATGAAGCCGGAAAATTCATCCTCTCTCTCTCTCTCTCTCTCTCTCTCTCTCTCTCTCACACACACACACACTCTCTCTCTCTCTCTCTCTCTCTCTCTCACACACACACACACACTCTCTCTCTCTCTCTCTCTCTCTCTCTGTTTTTAAGTTCCTTTAGAGACCAAATGAGATAAATTGCTATCTGACCCATTGCTTGGGGGGATAGACATTAAATGGTTTATCTGGGTAACCCAATCACCTCCAGCCAGAGTGGAGAATTGGCCTAAATAATGAAGGTGTATGTCATTCATCTCTTTGTCTGGCTCCTGGTAACCTTGACAGGGATGAGTGGAGGCATGCTGATTTGTATACACTCAATAATTCAAGGTGTTTGCTTATCTTTCTTTGTCAGATGCTGCTCATCCCAAGTCCACGTTACCATCTAATTAGCCATTTTTTTAACTTTGCTTTTCCCCATAAAGCTTTCTTTTTTTATTTCATGAATTTAATTTGCAACCACTTCGCTTTTATCAAATGTTGCAGTTATTTCATTTGTTAACATGTTTATTAGTTTTTTATTTGTATGCTTCATATACCCTCCTCCCATTTTTGATTCACCCTCAATGTAGTAATCCATTCGATTTTGCTTTCTGAAATATAAATGAACCATTTATACTGAAAATATTATTCCTTAACTGTGCTCACTGAAATCAGATGATATGTATTTTTGCCTCTAAATTCTTTCTCTGGCATATTTTCCTCACCTTTTCAGGCTTTTAGCACTCTTTATAAAATACCGTACTGTGCTCTTTCTGCTGTTTGGGGTCTGAAGCTAGTTGTTATAAGTATAAATACTAGAGCTGCTTATCAATATTTCCGGTTCTCCTCTTTGTGAGCTTTCAAGGGCTGAGCCCCTCCGCAAACCCTTGGTCTTGGCATCTCCCTGTGACTGGCCGTCACCAATGAAATATAAGCATAAGTGTCAGAGATACATGTTTATGTGAGACTCTCCCGCATAATTCTCTCCCTAGCCTCAGCGACCATAGAGATAGTACAAAGCTGAGCTACACCCTGGAGGACAGCTGCCCTGGGACAGCAGGGTTTGCAGGAAACCTTGGATGAGGGTAGGATAAACCTTTGTAGTTTGAGAGGTTGTTTGTTATTTCAGCACAGCCTACTATAACCTAACTGATACTCTTTGCAATTACTCTGCACAAGTATTTAGTCTGTGACACTCTTATCAGTTGTAAATACTATGTGCCCAACATTGTGCAATATCATAAGAGAATTATGAAAGATCTACCACATATGAATCTTCACCTCACCAGAGAGACAAGGCTGACAGATGCAAATAATCGAAAGGGAATCAAGGCAAGCATGTGACTAAATGCTTAGTTGTGAAGTATGGGTTCTAAGTGCTCTAGAAGCTTCAGCACAGTGGGAATCCAAGTGGGATGGAATAGACCGGCAGAGAGTAGGAAATAAGGGATTCTGGGCTATGAAAAAGACAAGGCTAGATGCAAATAAGACAATAGGTAAGATGTACGGTGAGTTTAGGGGAGGAGAGATTCCAAGTGAGCGAGGGCTGTCAGGCCCCATCTTCGATGTCCTCCATCTCTTCTAGGTGCATGCCTTTTCCCCCAAAATACGCTGTGAATAATTTCAGATCAAGGATAGGCTTTGTTCACTTCACCTCTAGCAGCAGTAATACTTCTGCGTATGTAGAGCCAGATGAGGTGGGGCCTGAGCAAAGAAAAGCCTGGGCTCCTGTGAGTACTCGGAGGGCTGACCTGAGCACCACACACTAACAAGTCCATGAGTGTGCCTCTGCTCCTTTGAACTCTCAGGTGACAAAGAACCTTTTCTTCACCAAACTCCAGCCACACTCTTCGGAGCCGTCTTCTCAACTAGGCCTAAGCTTGAACCCGTAAATACTTGAACACACACTAACGTTGTTTCTAACAGCTCAAGGCTGCATCCCTAGGATGACCCAGGCTCCCTTAAAGTGTGTGCCTGAGAAAATGCAATGTTGCCAAAAGAACATACTGTTATTTTCCAGCTATATCAGGGCCCATCTCTCAGCCTCCATGGACCAGGAGGAGCCTAACTTTGATAATTTCCAGTTAGCAAACCCAGATGGGACTCACATGGACCGACCTCTCTGCCCACTGGCTGTAATGTTCCACTTCCCTGACTCTGCAGAGCCCTGCTCAGCCCTCCCAGTTCCCTCACTCACTCTTGAAATGCCCAGCCCTATCTGTATGGATGGAAGTTGAGCACAGTTCACGCTGGACTCTTCTCCCTACTGCAGCGGTACTGGACTGACTACAATCTGCCCTTACTACTTTAACTAGTGTCCAGCCTTGTTTTTCTTTGACATGACCTCAGAAGAAAACATGCATGGAGATGGCCTACTAAGAATAGAAATTCATGGGAATTTTTTTAATACTTCATACTAATACCAAATCCATCCCCCAACTTTTCAGTAAGGGCTCCCACAATCCTCTGCCCCTCCTGCTGTGCACTGCTATCTTCCCAGCCATCTCTGCCGAGCACTGAGGAGGAGATACAACACCTCCTTTGTCTGGATTCTTTTCTATTGAAATCTCAGATTGTTTCCTTCTGAACCTAGTCATCATTTTGACAACAATTAACATGTAAAGTGCAGAAAACAATTACCTAAAACCTACCATAGTTATAATTTGGGGGGTTTAAGATGACTTGGAGAATTTCTTACTTTCCTTCAGAAGGTAGGAAAAAGGTTCTAGAAATGTGCCTTCTTTTCCCTGTTATATAGCATCATAGAAATTGCTGTTGCATCCACAATGGTTTAGACTGCTTAATTCAGGCTAAAACATTTTTTAAATCAGAAAAATTTTGATAGCAAGACAAACTTTATGCCTGGGCATTGTGGGTAGTTTATATGTTACCTCATCTCATCTTTTTCATCTAGATTTTTAAAGAAGTGACATTGGTCCCTTCTCATCCTTCCTGTTCATAGCTTATATGTTATAGGACATTAATATTTTTGGAGAAAATTTATTCATTTCCTCTTTTAGAACTAGCCTTTTAAAAATCCTGGAAATGGTGGGTGGAGGCTGAGTAAATCTCTCTTAAAGGCCACCATGATTTAACCCTGTGGTCCAACTGAGTAGAAGCAGTTCACTTCTCACTGTCTGCCTTCTGATTCTCACTTTAATTACCGTCCATTCCAACACACACACGCCTCCCGTGAATGTGCTCAAACCGACGTGTACTAGAACGAACATAAGCCATGTGTGGCCTCTGTTAAGACTGCCTTTAATCAGAGCTATGTTTTTGCTTGTCCAACGTTCAAAATCTCACAATTCACTAAAAGCCCTGACTTTATTTTGCAAGATGCTTTTGATCAGTTGGACACTGGCTCACCATTTGATTCAAATCAATGACTCAAGTCTCAAGTGCTCCATCTATTAGACCTGCGTAATCATCCAGCTTAGCTGAACATTGTCCATTTTAATTAAGGGTAAGCTACACCCATTAGAGAAAGTTTATGAGGCAGACACTGAACTTATTTGTGCATGTACCAATCCCACAAATGGAGCATTACCACCTCAAAAGAGTAAGAATAATAACAACAATAACAATAATAATAATGAGCGTTGCTTCTTCTTCAATACCAACCTCCTGCTAAGTGCCCTTTCTCTGTTTGAATTTCTTGCTAATTCAATGCCATTAAAATAGATTCTCTTAAAGACTCTGTTCTGTCAAACACAAAAAAGAGAGATATATAGAGTGTGGGATTTAATTATCACTGCTCTAAATCTCCAAATGTGAGTTTTTCTGAGTAATAATTGCCCAAGTTTGTCTTCAAAAGGCATTTTAATAGTGCTAATACTAGTAAATATTGCTCATTTTGATACTGATGTGCTGTTTTAATGGTTCCCATGGTTTCTAAAAGTCATTTCTTATTGTTTTACTGTAGAAAGAATCTTACTTTAATTATGTCATAATTGTTTGGAAGCCATAGAATCTTAATTAATGCCAATGGCTTCGAGGCACAAACCAAATGTAGAGTCTGTATTCATGTTTGTTTCTTCATCTCTTCCTGCCCGAGAAAAGGCCCCCTGTGAGCTTTTCAAACTGCAGACATTCATAGATGTTTTTAAAAGGATTTGGTGATGTCATTCCTTTCGTTCTTTAAATGAAATTTTCTCAGCTGCACCTGAGATTTTAAAGGTTAATAAGGAATCAACATTCTATCTTCACAGGGAAATCTTTATCTCAAGAATACAGTTGTTCACTCTCCATAGTGAGAGCTGAAACCTCCAATTTCTTGTTCGGTGGAATGGGATGAACTCCAAAGGTCTTCCTTTGGAATTCCATGACTGCCACGATCCGAGTGTACTCTTGTCTCCTAAAATATTAGCTCCAGTTAACGTACCACCAACTCATTCTCTTGATAATTTCCCCTGAATGTATTTGCTTTCTCTCTCCTACCCAGAATCCCATCATGTCCCATTTCAAATCCCAGAACCTCTCCAGCCACATCGTATCAAAGCACAGATGATGCTACGATCACTTGAGTCAGGAGTCACTGCCTTGACTTCATAGGCATTCATGGCTCTTTTATCTTTTAAAATCACTGTAGAGAAGACCAGGTCTAAAAGCTTTTGGATTTTCTTTCTTTCTTCTTCTTTTTTTTTTTGTTCCATTGGATCTTTTTTTCTCTGTGTTTAATTGTTGTTCAAGTACAGTTGTCTTCATTTTACCCCCAGCCCAGCCATCTCCACCTCCCACCCTCAATCCTACCTTCCTTTGGCTTTGTCAATGGGCCCTTGACGATCCTTCCCCCTTCTGCACCCCATTATCCCCTCCCATCTCCCCTCTGCTTACTGTCAATTTGTTCTTTATTTCAATGTCTCTGGTTATATTGCACTTGCTTGTTTGTTTTGTTGATTAGATTCCACTAATGGGTGAGATCCTATGGCATTTGTCTTTCACCTCCTGGCTTATTTCACTTAGCATAATGTTCTCCAGATCCATCCATGTAGTTGTGAAGAATAGGAGCTCCTTCTTTCTTTCTGCTGTGTAGTATTCCATTGTGTAAATGTGCCATAGTTTTTTGATCCACTCATTTACTGATGGGCATTTAGGATGATTCCAGCACTTGGAATCACTATTGTAAATTGTGCTGCCATGAACACTGGGGTGCATAGGTTCTTCTGAATTGGTGTTTCAGGATTCTAAGGACTTACTTGAAGCAGATTTCCTTTAAATACCATTTTAGTGATTGTTTATGGATTTTCTTTTTCAGACCTTGCAAGTTTTCAAAGATACATCTAGAAAACAGATCCTTGCTTGATATCCAAGAATTAGCATAGAAATTCAATCTCTTAGAAGCAGAAGTGGAAGGTGGAAGTGACTTAGAGATTGTATTTTCCTACATTAATAGAAAGAGGAAACTTTTGCCCAGAACGTTAAATTGTGTTTCCCAGGGTCCCACAACTAGTTAGTAGCAGAGCTGTAACTAGATCACAGGTTTCCTGACTCTAAGTGTTAAAGTTTCCCCTTGTAATTTTCACAAGTATCACATCCATCACTTTTGTTTAGCTGTTCCAAATATCCATCTGATTGTCTTAGTCAAATCCCCATTATACATGCTAGCTGGTACACAACAATAGCCGGATGGAAACCATTGCTAATCTAACATCTCATTTTCTCTTTTAGTTTCAATCTCCTACACAAACTGAAATTCAAATAACAACTGTTTGTTTATCTGAATTAACTTGCAAAAGGCTTTAGGTTTTTACTCAAATGGGGAGAGAAATGGGCAAAGGCCCCTGAGGAGTGAGTCCAGAGGAAAATGGAAAACAGAGAGGGCAGCATGACCTCTGAACTTGGTTCAGCTTGTGACCTATTGCCTGAGTATAGCCAAAATGTTGTCGAAGTCACATGAGGCAATCCTGTGGAGGTAAAGATCAGAAATGTTGATGAAGTGTAACAGAGAGGCACAGTCCCCTCATTCTCTTGGAAAATAGCCCAGATGAGAAACTGTACAGTTTAGTGGCATCGAAAGTGGCAGGAGGTAGCCCTTCTGTCCCAAATGTGACATGGTCATGGTTAGCTGTGCTAGTCATGGCAGGAGTAAGGCCCCCTTAAATGTTCCTCAGGCATGCAACATGGCTTGTGTGAGCTACACTGAGAATGGCAGAAAGGACCGACAGGTGTCACACAGCACAGTAGCAGACTGGGCAAACCAACGGAATGCCCTTCCGAGAACTGCAGATGTCGCTTCGAAGCCATTTCAGGGATTTGGAGTTGGGGAAATTTCTGATACACCTATTCTGATGACCTCCTTTCCACAGGTTTCAGGCACTGGAGATGTTCATGACACCTTATAATTAATACCCAAAAAAGCACTGACGAGTTGTACTGGACACTGAGAACAGAGCTGCAGAAGTGGTCAGGGACTTCTCTTTGGTGCTCCCAATTACCTTTTTTGCTATTATGGCAAAATTAATTGTTAATCTTAATATGCTACTTGAGGATATGTCAGCTTGACCAACCTGTGGGTAGGCAAGGGTTCTAGAATAAAGGAGTTTTCTGAAATTCTAAAGAGTCCTTTTTTTATCATGCCACAGGCCTCAACCCCTATATTTGTGCTCCTGGAATCAACATTTTACTTAAAATGAATTAAAGATTTTTCAGATAGAAAGCCTGTAATCACAATGGCGAAAGTCAATGTTAGTCACTGGCTAGGATAACTGTTGAGAACTGTTGGTACATAGCATGGCATTTGAATCAAAGTGGTATCTGAATCAACTTTGGGAAACGGGTATATGAGAATTATTATGAACACATTTCTGGACTGTTATCTCTCCCCATGTTTACCATCCATTATCTGCTTTTGTTCTGGTTCGTGCTAGTCTTTTTATAATCCTTTTTTAAAAATACAAAATCAATACAACTTTAATTACAAAAAGCCCATGGTGCCTCTTGAAAAACAGAACAAACAAAAAAGGACATTTTGAAAAGGGGCTAGCGATCTGAGAAGCGTGACCTCAGGCCATCCTATTTCTAAGGGGTGATGTTGTTGATCTGTTGGTCCCATTATAATGATTTACACATCCATATCTGGCACCTTTTGTTCTCCTGCAGGCTTTGTGTATGGTAAATGGAGAATTGCATGCCAACCAGGGGTTTGACATTTACAATGCTTTGTAGCATAAGATAGAGTCACATCTGGGCAAACATTGTCCCTGGTGGTTAGCGGCTCATATCATCTGTGCATAGTCTGGCTGCCAAAATGATGAGCACTCATTAGAAATGTCCCATTTACTCTCAGAGCCAAATAAAAGCACAAACTAATCTACAATGAGCATTCACAGGGTGTGGATGTTCAATTTCTGCTGGCTTCTTCCTGGGGCATAAGGCAGCTTGTTTTTTTTTTTCTTTGAATAGTGTTTATATCAGTGGTCTGAATCAATGTGAGTGTAACAATGTAGAAAACCTAATCCTTGGTCATGTGCCTCAGCCTGAGCTGAGGGACATTATACAGAAGAGCCAGATGAAATTCATTTGCTGATATTTAGTGAGTATGAGCTACACACTAAATGAAAAACTTTGTTCACTACTTGACACAGCCTCAGGTTTATGAGGGGCCCTGGAGACAGTTTTCCTGAAAATGAGGCTTTTCTCTGAGCAACTGGACTTTTGTTTATTTAGTTATTTATTTGTCTCTGTTACATTTTCTGTAAATTAAGTACCTGATCAAGGCTCTGTCTTTGGGCTGGCTCTTGGAAAGATAAGACAGACAGCAACCAGTCTAAAGCACTGCAGAGAACTGTATAACAAACACATTAATCTCATTCTTAAATTTATCTTATTCTCTACCATGACTTTATGCCTTCCTAATTTTTAACTTCTTTATGCATTTATCTTGTGAGCAATTGTGTTAGTCATTGAAAATCCTTTTTGGAACAAGGTAGATATACATACCTAAAACAAATAAAGTAAAAACAAAACCAGTCTCTTACCTCAAGCAGCCCATAAATTACTTGTAGTGACTGTATAAATTTAGAGGAAGATAAAGATATAAGGAGGTCTATACTAAGTGCCAATACATTGTAGACATTTAAAGCAGTAGTACCTGAGAGGATAAGAGATTAATCTGGGTTGCTGGACTCAGGGGAAATTAATAGTTGAGATGGAATCTAAATATTGGATCTCTAGTCGGTTACATAATTCTGAGTGGGACAGGAAGACCCAGGCAGGAAACTACCGATGACATAAGTGAGTAAGGGAGTATGCTGCTAGCTAGGTAGACTGGGAAAGTTAGAAGCCTTACATATTCAAAATTTCTTTGTTATTCTCATGGTCCTTACTCAGACCCTCCTTGGCCGTATTTTAGACATGGTTTTCAGCACATCTCTTTTTGTTTCCAAAGCTTGCGACAGATTAGAAGCAATAGGAATTCTGCCAACTTGAAATGACAGCCTGATGACAGTGGTGGAGAAGAAGCAGGGAGCAGAGACAGGACTCCTGGGTCTGGCAGCCTAGGGCCATCGCTGTAGGACAAACCACCTCACACCCAGAAGCCCTGAAAGCAACATTCCCCACAGGCCAACACCTCATTTTGTAAGAAATGACTTTTTTATGTTATTAAATCAACTTTCGATAAGAAGATAGGTCATATGTACTATACTGAAAAACATAAATAAAATAATCAAAAAATTGTTCTAGACAGATAACCAATATCCCCCAACCCAATTCCACCAGCAGTTCTGTGTCCATGTTCAAACACCGCCAGTATAATAATGAGGCATCCTTGATGCCATCACAATTAGTATAAACATGTTTTTAATGCCACTGTTCCACAATTGCATCCCCTGCATGCCACGGTACTTTTATACAAATTGTTCTTTCAGTTTCTGATTCTTCCAGTGCTATGGCCCTGAAGCCCTGCTTTCAGTTCTCGGCTGATGGGGGCTGGACCAGGGGCAGGATCTGAGTCATCACCTCACCTCCTGCCTCCAGTGCTGACACATTATTGTCGAATCAAGCCTTCTCTCTCAGGAAGAAATTCTGTTCTTCACGTCATCTGTCTCCAGTTGTCCACCCTAGGCCACATTTCCACAGATAAACAAAGACATAAGAAGTGACCTTTGGATTTAGCCACCAGGTGGTCATTGGCACCCTTGACAGGAACAGTTTGGGGGATGGCTCCTTTCAGTGGAGCATAAAAGTAGGTGCATAAAGGACATAAAGGAGGCACTACAGACATCGTTTTGAGAAGTTTTGCTCCAAAAGGAGAGGAGCAATGGGATAGTAACTAGAGTGGGATATGAGCTGATTGATATAAGGCTTGTTTTGTCATTCTTTGGTTTCTTTTAAGATTGTAACTTGTCTTGACACTGACGGAAATGATCTAACAGCAAGGAGAAAATCATTAGTTCCATAGGAAGCCTTTGAATGCGTGAGAGGGATCTAGTGACAAGAGGGAGAGACACCATATAAAGGCACCTAAACATGAGGGCAAGGACTAGCTGGGGCAAAAGTCTGCCTCTCAGAGAGCTGCCTGATGCAAAGCTCCCCTGTTGTCTCCTCAGGGTTTTTACTTGTACAAGAGATGCCTGAGTGGCCACATAACAGAAAAAGGCCTGATAATTGGACTTTGCACATCTTGGGATTCCAGCTGACACAATTTTATCAACTTAATTTTTTTGGTACCAAAGTCTATTTTCAAAGTCTCTCACAGAGAAAGGAAAAAAAAAAGTTCGAAGAAACAGTGCAAGCTGGAATGAGAAAGGAAAGGAGATTAATGGGCTCGTTTTCTTCCTTTTTGTAAATACAGTTTGAAATCCTCCCAAAAACAACCCTGACTGAAAATAAACCAGAGCGCCGGAAACTCACACTGGCGGCTTGGTTGTCAGCTGAAGAGCAGTCTCCTGGTATATTACCAGTGAGGGTCGTGGCACTGGCATATACAGAGAAGGAGTGAAGGGAGAAGAAAGAGAACACAAGGAGGAAGAAGGGCCTGAGAGGAGAGGGAGGATAAGGTAGGGAAGAAAGTTGCAGGAAGAGAAGACTAGACAAAAGGAAATGGACTGAAAGGATAAATAGCCAAGCAGGAGAAAGAGGTTTCCGTTATAAATGGTTATCATTCCTTTCTCCACATAAATGCCAATCAGAGCAGCAACATGCTGTTCGATTAATATGCAGCAGCAGCCCAGCCTCACAGAGGAGTGTGATGTTTCAGTGTGGTGTCTCACTCCCCAGATATAATCAGTACACAAAATAAAGACAAATAACGAATGCTGGTGATTTTTTAATGGAGAGTTCCTTTGAGTTTGGCTCAGAGACAATGGCCTGTGGTTGCATCTGATTATAACTCATCTCCATGGGGGTAGAGAGAGCTGTTGCAAATGTCTGAGAAATTATGAGCTTCTTTAGCAAGATGAACTCTGTGATTATAATGACACTTGGCATTTGCACATTTTGTAGCCTTTCTTGTCTGAAAATCATAAAGCTACTTTTATCTTATAACCAGATTCTTTTGTATATGTGTGTGTCCCTATGGGATTGAAGGTCTATACCAGTGAGAATTCCTTTTCTTTCTTTCTTTTCTTCTTTCCTTCCTACCTCTTTCCATTTTGTTCTCCCTCTCTCCCTCCTTCTTTCTTTCCTTTTCTTTCTTTTTTATTTTTGGAGTAGAAGGCAGCTATTTGGAATACTGTCATTCAAGTCATCAAGATAACTGAGCGTTCTACTGAGGAAGGCAGCCTCGGAATGTGAGCTGACACGTGAGACTGGAGATGATGGAGCAAGTCGAAGGAACACAGTAGGTATGCCTGTGTCAGTTCTCTAGCAAAACGGGGGCTCGAGTTTGAAAGTTAGTCTAAAGGTAACTCCTGAGTCCAAAGATCTTTCTGTTCTCTGAAGGTAAAGCTATCCCTACTGCCAAGCAGTTTCCAACATGGCCTAACTTGAGGAAACATGAAAGATTCCCTAATCTGAAAATATCCTCTCTCACTGGCTATTAGAGATTCACGCATTCACCATTATTTCAAGATAAACCCCTGAAGAGCCTTAGTTATGCCTGTTGGCAATTTAAACTATCACCATCCATTAGGACTTTAAGATGACAGCCCACAGAATTCACTTTAGCCACTTTACAGGACATTGAGAATAAAGGGACACTGAACAGGTTTCAAACGTGTGTGTGGTGGTGAGAAGAGGAATACCCAAAACTTGGTTGGCATACTTCGGGAGCCAGCAAAAGATTTGAGGGCTCTAGACATGAGAGGAAGAAGTGGAGCAAACAGGAAGTAGAAGATGCTGCAGCCAGCTCTGATCATGTACTGAGCCAGGTGTCACATCAGTGACAGTTTGGTGACATTTTTTAATATACTTTTTACTGTGAAGAAAACAGAGGAAGAGAAAATTACAATTTTGTGTGATGTGAAGCAGAGTTGGACATTTCAGAGTCTTCATTTATCCCGATCATTGGCTCCCCCAGTTATTGTCAGAACCCTGCTAGCGTCGCTGCTGCCCACCCCCTCAGTGTGGGCCTAAATACAGGACACCAAGCCAAATTTGAATTTCAGACAAAGAACAAACATCTACATCGATATATTAGTATGAGTGGGTCTCATGGAATATTTTGGACATGGTAATATGAAGTTTTTGTTGCTGTTTATCTGAAATTCAAACTTCACTAATAGCCTATGTTTTTATTTGCTAAATCTGTCAGTCCTACCACAGCTATATCCTGGTAACAGATTACAAAGTTGACCTGTTTACAGGTTAAAAATTCACCTTTGGGCTACTCGTTAACTAGCGCACACTGATGGCCTCCGATCTTCCATGTGCCAGACTGTGATCATCAGAGCTGCCTCCGCCCTCCTGCCTCCTGCCTGGTGTTCCCGGGGCTGCCCCGCCGGTACCCTGGCCTCCCAATCAGGGAATCGTACGCCTCCTCATCCTGGGATTCCTAGACTGGCCTTGTTGGCAACTCACTGGAGCAAAGAATACACACGAGTGGGAAAGACAAGGCTAGAGGCTTCTAAAAGCCTTAATTTACTTCACCAGGTCCTTGAAGACAAATAATCTTCTAAACTCACAGGGTTGCTAGAATGGCAAAGCTCGTTGCACATTTTAAAAAGACATAAAATAAGGTTCTGTGACTGTTACCCTGATGTAAAATAAATATTGGCCAATTGTTTTGTGGAGAAGAAAGTTGAAAGAAAATGTTGATGTATGCTCCCTCACTTACTAGAGAGTTTAGTTCCCTAGGCCCTAAAACTCTGTCTTTTCTTTCCTAGTCGCACTGCCTTCATCTCCCCTTGAGAATGACCCGGTTTACCTTGTCACAGGGTAAAGCTTCGTTTTGGCAATCAGCAAACGTCTTTACTATTTAAAATTGCTGCAGCAGCTGCATTTCAGTTCCCTGCTCAGCAAGCAGGTTCCTGGTCAAGTTCAAAAAAGGAGCCATACCTTCATTTGTGGGATGCTGTGTCGAAGTCAGACTTCAGAGACACGGCTTTGTGCAGCCTCCTGGGATTTAGCTAGGTTTGAATTGCTGTGACCTCGGTGCCCTTACAACATCACAGAAAACACCATCACGGTGCCCACTAATTGGTCACCTTGATGTCAGTCACAGCATGGAGATCAAGGACAGAGCCGGTCCTGGAAAGTGAACTACACAGGCTCTCCGAGGTGGTCTCTACAGGTCAGGCTCGCGTCCTGCTGAGAGCACAGTGCGAGGGAACCTTACCCCAGGACTACTTGAAACATGGCTGTGCTGCACGTTAACAAAGGACAGGCGGCCTCACGAGTGACCCTTCCCTCGCTACCTACCAAGTCCAAATTGTCAGCCTTTCACACCCATTATGCTTCCATTATCTGTGAGAAATACTAAGTGCCATGCCTTGGACACAACATGCACAAAGCAGACTCCTGAAATTAGTTTCTGCTCATTGGTTTTAAAAATTTATTAAGAGTATTTTAGTTTTAAGGTAGCAAATCAATCAAAAATTGCTGGGAAGTTATATACCCGTGCATTTGGGAAGCTCACTGTAATAATAATCAATTTTTTAAAAAATCGAAATGCAATGTGTTTTTCAGAATAACTTACACAGGTGTAGAAAGAATGGGCAAGAACATAAGGGGAAAATGAATACATCTTTCTGCCATTTCCCTTGGGTTGAATACATTTGTGGGTTACTATTCTTACCTATTTAAATCAGGCATTTTAGATGGTAGGAATGACTAGAATTAAGCAGAAATTCTACAGTTCTAATAAAAAACAACAAAAAAATTGATAACCACCGCACAGGGTGAGATTTATTAAAGGGCTTTATCCTGTGGTGCAATTTACCAAATGAAACATCACATGGAGTCCATTTAGATAATATAAGATCTTTCTCCCAGTGCACTGATCTTCCTCTGTTCCCAACACCAGGCCCAGAGCCTCTGGAAGGATTTATTTCTGTCCTTAACATGGAACCAGTGCTGCAGGAGGGGAAGACAAATATTAGGGCAGAGGAGACAATTAATGGTCTAGACATCCACAGTCATAATAAGAACTGACCCAGAACTCCTGAGGACAGGATCCACTGAAAATAGGAACGACCAAAGTCTCAGATGCCCTGTTAAATGAGTAAGAAGCGTGAGAGTTTTTTTTTTTTTTTTGTATAGATGGAATAGGGGCCCACAGGGCCACTACTCATGTTTTGAGAGAAAAGTAGTTAAATATCTTTTGATTAACTTAAGGAAAACAAAACCTTTGTGAGTTGTCTGGGTATGGTATAATTCTCCTTCAGGTAGGGCCGTATGCTAGGAGTGGACCAAAACCAGATCAAGGGGTGGAGCAGCTGCTCATTGGACAGATTGAGCTGCAGGGGCCAGAAAACCCAGGCTGCTAGAGGCATTGAATGAACTGGCTGGTGGAAGAGAAATTGAAGCAGCATGTGTATGTGTCACCGATTCAGGAGATTCCCTCCATGGAAAACTTGAAGGAAATTGGACCAGATATGGGATTAAGGAGTTCACTAAGGCAAAATTAGGAGAAATAATATAGGAATGAAGAGGAAGAATCAGGTCAGTCGTTGGCATTCTAAAGAATCAGACTAAATGGAAAAATTAACTTTTCTGCTTCTCCAACATCTCCTTACTGTAGCCAATTATCAAAGCTAAGGAGCGGTCCAGATAAAAATTAGTAGCAAGGGGGCGGCAGAAATAGCAATCCAGAAGCAGTTTGTACCTGGCTTCAGCAACTTGGGACTACGGCACAGAGTCAGGGACAGTGTACATTTTTCTGCTTATGAGCTAATAAAACCTGACTTGAGTCAGGAGGACAGGGAACATACTAGAAGGTCCCCTCCCTAAATCTCAGATGTGCATCAGACTGCAATAATATCTAATTGGCTCACTTGCTTACCTCGTTTAACTAGCTTTTTAAGTACCTTTCTATCGCTACCCTTCTGCGATGGCAGATTTGAGAAGGAGCCTGAGAGAAGGGAGTAAAGAGGCACTGGAATTGTTTTGTGGTCTGACTCCACTTGAAAAGGGACCTGGAGCTCCAACCTTAATAAAAGCTTCGGTAACTTCCGAATATTGTGGGAATAAAATAAAGGGGCCTGAGGGCTAAGTCCTTGTTTCCCAAGCAAGAGGACTGTTGAGGGTTCATCTTCTCAAATGTGAACTCACTGGGTAATCAGTCATCCCCATGGTAACCCAGCAACTTTTAATTGTCTTTAATTAAGGGGCCACAGAAGCAATCAGCTACATTTCTAGCACATTAATGAGGGAAGCATGAAGTGCAAAATGGCTGCCAGAAGCAGACAGTGCTCATACAAACTAGGACTGCCGGCAAGATTTTGAAGGGCAAATGTGATAGGTGCTACATTCTCGAATCTGCGGGGTCTAGGAAACCCAGATTGAAGAGATGAAAAATAAATAAAATTCAACAATGTAAGGGGGAAAAAGAAGAAATATGTGGAATAAGAAAAAATATGATCTTCTAAGGTGAAATTAATTTTAAGAATAGAGTATAATGTGCACCTGGAATTCTTAAAAGTTAAAGGCAAAAAAAAAAAAAAAAGCGAGCAAGTTAAATGAAGCTAAAGAGTGACTTCACCGAAAGCCTGATATTGAATTACAAAGTATACTTGGAAAACTACAACTCTGAAATCTTGACTACTTTAATAACTTTTTCTCTGATTATGACAGTGGGTATTAAGCACTCTTTCTAAATTACTGTAGTATTTACTATCTGAATACTTGTTTGCTTAGTTGTGTTGTGACTGGTCAAGGCCAGACAGGTTCGCAGGATTTGGGCAGAGGGAAAAGTACTCACGGAGTCACTGGGATGCCTGACATGCCTTTATTCATGGGTGGGCAAGCCACACATGCTGCAAGCTGCGTGTCTCCTCACATGTCCCTGTGTGTATCTACATGTCACCTGTCCCCTCTCTCTCAGTGAGATATCCCAACTCCCTTATATACTAAATACAGACAAAGCCAGCCGGGAGCCAGGCACAGTACAGAGCACAGCAAGATTCTACACATTGGAGCCCACTCAAGGCTATGGCATCAGTTTATCAGGCCCAGTCCCAAGGCTGTGAGAACACTGCTTATCAGGCCCAGCCTCAAGGTTACGGGAAACTGCTTCCCTTAGTTGCCCAGACACCTGTGTGAGGAAGCCAGACTGCCTCTGTTTACCCTACACTGGTTATAAATATCCACATAGGCTTCATTTGGGGAGTGGGGTACCCTAACTTCTGGAAATAATTTAAGAAGTAACTTTATACATATTTTCATGCTTGGTTGTCAGCACCTCCCTGGAAAATTTTTTGTGCAGCATTTGCCCGTACCTGCTTTTGTAGTTGAAGAAACTGGGCAATAAATCTTAGCCTGGGGCCTGTTGCCAAAGTGCAAAGGTCAGCCCGCACCCTGCATCCTCTGCCTAGGATTCAGTTTTCTTATTCACTGTCACACGTGGCCCTAGGCAGGGACGTGACTTTCACGTGGGCTGCACGCTCTCAGCCCCTCGGAGCATACATGATGGATCGGCATCACCTGTTCTGACTTGAGTCGGGAAGAGTAACTTCAAATTAAAGACTGTGGCTCTGGAATGGGACAAGAGGGGGATCATTTTCACTATGTTTTTAAAAATATAAATATGTACTGTAGGATTATTTCTTTTCCTTCACAGTCTCATTAAACAATGTTAAACTGTGCTGTTTAAAATTCTCTGCAGTTCTTTGCTAGGTACTATGAGGAAAATTTGGACGAAAAGACTTTTAGGAGTAAGTGAGTAATTACTAGGGGCTGGACTGCTCTCATTATTCCTCACAGGGAGATTTTTCCCGGCCTTTCTTGTATATCCCCTCCCACTGACTCAATAAGCCATACTTGCACTGGGCGCTGACCCTTACAGGTAGACATTTTGATTAATACTTATACCAACCAATCAATTCACAAAGATCTTAAGTCAGCCACTATGTGCAAACCTAGGTCCTTTGACAGAAAGAAAGGTACAAATCAGGCCCTGTTCTCAAGGAGTTTACAGCTTAGGGGAGAGGTAAATCTCTCACAGGAAAACAACAACAACAACAAAAATCTAACAAAGCAGATGAGCCCATGGCACAGGATTTAAAATGTGTATTTTTAGACTTAGCACACGCTGACGGAGCCTGCTAGAAATTGTTATGTGCCGGATTTTTAGGCATTCATTTCATATTATTCTCATAACAGTCCAGGATGTACGATTATCATTTACATTCACATCAGAAGTGAATACAATCAAGTTTATCTGCAGCTCAAAATTGTCCCATAATTTAGCTACTAAAGCCAGTAATCGCAGAATTCTTACAATGACTACATAGCCCTTTGGATGGAATCTTGTCTTCCTCTTCGACATCCTTCCCAAGCCCCTACCTCTTGGTGCTCATCTCCTACCACTCACCCCTTTACTCCCCATGCTCTGGATTCATTGTCTCCTTAGTGCACCCAGAGAAATATCAAGCATGTTCCCACCTCAGGCCTTGGCGCTTCCAGGGCTCACCCACTATGGATTCCCTCAAGTCCTTCAGTTCTCAGGGAGGCCTTTGTTAACTTCTCTAAAGGCACCCACAGGGTCCACCCTAGCACCCATTCCCTGCACCTAGCTTTTCTTTTCTCTAAAACCTTCTCATGTTGGCATATATTAAGAGATGGAGCTATTTGTTGCCTCTCTTCCTACATTAGCAGGAGCTTTGTTTTGTTCACTGATGTCTTCTCACTGTCTAGGGTGGAAATTTGCATTAAAAGGGCTCAAAAATATCTATGGAATCACCTGGATAATGTAAGTGAGGCTTTGAGAGCTTAGGCAGTCAGCCCAGCTGCCGGTCCACAGCAGAAAGGGGCGGGGAATGAAAGACCAGCTCAGGCTGTGGGCACTGAGAACACGTGCCAGAACTTAAGCACGTTGAGTTCTGTGTCTAAACTGGAGTTTTGACAAATGTGAAAGAAGATATATAAGGCTATTTAGAATGGGTCCACATTTTTTAAAAATTATTAATCTCTAAATATATGAGTCATTCACCATGTAGTCTACGTGTACTCAGTGCCCAGCATGCCAGACTGAGTTTCCTTTTGCGTCTTTCCTTCGTCAGGGAAATAGGTAGATGTGTGCTAGGTAAGTAGATCAGGGGTGTCAAATTCACTTTCATCGGGGGCTGCATCCACCTCGCAGTTGCTTCCAAAAGGCTGAATGTAATTTCACCTCCTTAACAGTTAAGGCACAGTTACATTTATACAGTCCTAAAATTATTTTGGCCCTTGGAAGGCAACCGCAAGGCTGATGCGGCCCCCGGTGAAATTAGTTTGACACCCCTGAAGTAGATAGATAAATAGATAGATGGAATCACTCAACTCTGTTGTTGCTGGTGTTCTCATCTCTAAGTCCAAGTGCCTCTACCTCATGCTCCCTTCCATTATCCTAAAAACTACAACATGCTCTATAGATATTTATCCGATTAAACCCCTGAGCAACAAAAACTACTATTTCCTCAGACCCTTACTATACTCTTAATATCCAATAAGCAAATTGACATTAAATTTATTACTACTTTTTGTTTCCAGTAAGACATATCATTTAGAGAGTGTCTGAAAAGATAGCAGTAATGATAGAAAGTGCAGTAATGATAGAAAGTACAGTACTGTTTCAGGTCAGAGGAGCAACCTGTAACCTTCCTATCGTACTATTTGGTTGTTCTGAATGCTACCTAAAAATGTAAAGCTGGCTTTGGCCTGGTGGGTAAACACGAGTGAAAAGAGAGGAAGAAAATGGTTTGTATGGCTTAAAAGAAAATAATTTTCTGCTTTTGTTTCCTTCCCCTTTCTTGCACTTCACTTCCTATCAATAGGGGAATATTCTTTCCTCTACAAGGAATAACCTCTCTTTCATGCACTGAAAAATGGCATTTTTGAGTTTCTCTCTGGGATAGTTTGACAAATTTTCAGGCTGCACGGGAGGCCTAGACCTCTCTCTTTCCAGGTGGCTTCGCAATGAACAAGAGAGAAAGCAGAGCATGCTCCGCCAGGACAGAGGCCATTGTTTGTGCCTGCAACGGAACATAATACACATTTATAATAATGCGACGGCAATGGTCCTGTGTAGTCAGTACGATTTATTTTCTTATTGGTTTTGGATGTTCAATTCCTGTTTACCTAGAAAAGAAAGTTCCTTTACAAATGGAAAAATAAGTACAAAGTATGGAAGTATAACTTTTTTTGTTTAACTCCTTCTCTTGGTTAATTAAACTGAAATGGGGATTCTGCTGTTTGCAGCTTTAAAAAATAGCCAGTTGAAATTTAATTGGTATCTTTTTTCTTTAGTATTCATGCCCTGAAGCTAAATTAATGATCAGTTGTAAGCACTTCAGGTGAGAGATTATTATGAATAAATATTATTACTTTTGAATAAAAGTAAACCTAGGGCCATATAGTAGATAAAATGACTAGTACTAAGATAAGAATAACAACAATGCTATAAATAAAGGGTTAAAACCTGTCTCTGTTCTCTCTCTCCCTCTCTCTCTCTCTTTCTCTCTCTCTCTCACACACAATTACAGAGAGATAGGAGGCTCAAGTGTATTCTAGAACCAGTAGATGTTATAAATCAAATTAATTACTTTTGCCCCAAACTGTCCTCAGTGGAGGATTTTTGGCTACTGGACTGTTAATACGTCTTTGCTTAATCACTGTCCTATAATGTCATCCCCATGATAGAAGGCATGAACTGCAGCAATGGCAGTCTTTTTACCTTTCTCAAGTCCCCACAAGACCCTGATTTACTGGGTGAAGGTGGTGTGTGTTATTTAGCCAGACTACCTACCCCTCAGAAGCCCGGGTTCTCAAATCTTTGGGAGCAGAACAGAACCCAGGGTAGTTGAAGGGGTAGGTGCCTTTTTTTTAATCTATTTCTCTCTTACCACTGGATCTCTGTTTTTAACACCTTATAAATTTCTTTCTTTGACTGGATTTTTGACATATTTGATGGGCATTATATCTATCAAGACATTTGACATCCCCACCCCTTTGATCAAGAAGGACTCATCAACTCAATCGTTCTACCAACCATTGCTCCCAGTTAGTGCACTTCTCAGGGACATATGTGCTCAAGGGCAAGGCTACCTGGAAGGCAGTGAGCTGAATCTGGGGAATCTGCTTACTCTAAATTGTCGGCGCCGCCACCCTCTGTCTCTACGTAGGAAAGGCCACCATTCCCAAAGGCAGATGGAGAATGCCAGAAGTGGGTTGAGACAAAAAACAAAGCATGAGCACATTGACTACCAGTATTTGAGTTACATGCTATTCATTTTTAAATCAACAGCCTATTTTTCTCATTGAGGAATGCCAAAGCTAACATTAAAAACAAAGCTTTCTCTGATTAAATGCCAACTGATATGGGGCGACTAAGACATACTCTGAATAAAAGGAGTACCCCATATTTGAATGCAAAATATTTCTCGCCCAGTGCATACATACACACCTGAGATCTGGGTATATTGAAACAGCATCTAAGATCCGGATCCCCAGAAATGGCACTGGCCCCTGACCTCAGGGCTTCCTTAGATGGAGTGTTGTCCAAGCCCTGTGATTTCAGGAGGAAATTTCTCCCTCACCAATCTTATCCTCAGAGCACGTTTTAGGAGAGAGCTTCCTAGATTTTTCAAGGAGTGGATTCCTAAGGACTCTTGAGTGTCTGTGGAAAAGAACTAGCTTTACAGATTGTACTGCTTTGTTGGGAATTGCTGTGATTCTCAAGGCATAGAGTTGGATTCCCTAAATACTGGCATCATTCTGTGAGCTCCAATTTCTCACCTACTAAGAAGATTATAGTTAATAATTAGGAATTGTGGGACTAGGGACATGTTAGAGTATGATGTCATACCATGCCATTGAAAGTAACATACAAATGATCATAAAAATTGTTTAATAAAGATGTATAAGATGGAGCTCCATCTTAGGTTGTATTCATTGTATTTCTCCATGTTCTAAATGGTTAATGTCTGGAACATGGGTGATGAAGCAGAGGAGAACTCTTTTGGTTAGCAATATATAATTTAAAACCCCAGGGATTGTTTTTGGTCAGTTTCTTGCAATCTACAAGGTAATTTTTTTCAATTTATTTGGAATTAGTCAAGTGCACTGTTGAAAAGGCAGAATGAATTGATACTAAATAGTTTTTGGAAGATGTAATTGTCTGATGATTTGTAAATAGCCAAGCTTATCAAAAAAGTAATTTAAATGTTATGCTGACAATTTTGTTCAGTTTGGTATACTCTGTAAACTGGAGAATCCAATTTTTTACCCTCATTATCATGAGAATTCTCTTTGCTAAATAATTTGAGGGTCTAAGGACATCCAGAGCTTTGGAATCTGAACCTTTAATGATCTCTGCATACCCAGCATCAACATACTCATAGAATGATAATGCCACAGTGTTTTTAAATAACTAAGTTTTATGCCTCATTCGATTAGGTGCAATGCATTCCTTATGTGTTGTGTCCATACCTATATTGGGAGAGAGTGGGAGCCTGTTGAGTTCGTCTCCATCTCCCTTGTACCTGCCCCCCTCCATTTGTGCTCTAAACTCCAAAGTGACCATGGTTCATATTATGAGAGAACTCTGACAAACAAGTTCATATAAATATTTTAGGGGCTTGATCATTTGGATTATTTTATTTATAAAAGTAGGATAATAATTTTTAAAATATGTATTTAGCAGGTGAGATATTTGCTAAGTACTTTAAGTGCTTTACATGCATCTTTTTTTTTCAATTATACAGCAACTCCGAAGTAAGAAGCACAAACACCATAAAGTATCTAGAGATTTGGTAGATGAAGAAACTAAGTTGTAATGTTAACTTGCTATGGTTGTGTTTTTAGTAAGTCACCACACCGAGACTCAAAACCGATGTGCTGACTGACCCCAGGTGTTAATCACCAGGCAATATTGCCTTAATTTTTTTAAAGCCATAACCAACTCAGACATTTATGCATTTTCTGGTTCTGGAATGGAAATATCTGGACATACCCAGTGTAGGTTCTAGTGTTATTTTAGATTAGACTCAGGGACAACAATCTGGAGGGAGGGTTTGAAGCTGCATTTGCATATCATTTTACATAACTATTGAAAAGACTAAAAATGGAAGTAGATGGGCTGATCAAGTTTATGAGTTGACACCCAGTATACCCCTTGCCAACAACACGTATTATTAGATGAAAGAATTAGCCACAATTCTGCTGCCAAAACTCTTTGAGTCAGGCTTACAGAAAGATGGAATAAGTTGTTTCCTTCTCCTAAGCCTCTTGGAGTAGATACACATTAAGGGTAAGATAATCTTATAATGTACAGGAGTATCTGGAAGGGATAAGCTATTACCCCAACATTTGCATGAACATAGGAGACTAGGTGTGATATTGTTTTAATCACTTAATAGAGCCAGGGATCATGGAACTAGTCCCAGAACAGGGAAAAGAAGAAATGGAATGATCCCAGGTCTTCTTGCAAAGAGGAGACTAGAATGGAGCATTATGACAGAGGGTTCAGAGAAGCCTGGGAGAGAGAATAGGGGGGCACCACGTATGAGATGAAAGAGGAGTAACAGATGCTGAAAAGTAAGGGGAAGGTAATGAAGAGAAAAGAATGCCTGTTTTGTCTACTCCCTTTCCTCAATAGAATCTGTTTCTGAGATTTCCATATATTTCAATTAGATCTGGCTGCATAGTCTGAACCGGAATGTGTCTGCAACAGACAGAAGGAACGGCACCAGCCGGAGGTGTAGCAGGCTCGCCGCTCTGCTGTTTCGTTCTACTGCATTGAATAAAACGAATCTTTTCAAACAGGTGAATTTTCCAACAGAAATGGCCCAAACAGCCTCAGCTCATTGAATAGAAAGTGTAATGGTGATCTAAACCTATTACCTTCAATGGAGTCTGTGGCATTTTCTTCCAGCATATTGATGGGGGAGAGAGAGGGAGGAGAGGGAACTTTTTCCTCCACTCATTGTTGCGTCAGTCATTGTAATGCTAGTCACAATGTATTAAAAAGCATTGAGAATCAACAGGGCTGGCTCTTTTGTAGCTGGAGTAATAAATGATTTTACTGAACAGAATTAAAGTGCTGTTTAAAATCTACTCTGTACACATTTTTAAATTTCTCACCAAAAGGACTTGTCTCTCCTCCACCTACAAGTCTTGCTATCAAGAAATTCTTATTATTCAACAGTTTTCAGCAAGAATACATACTTTTCATCCAAAAGCCTGGTATATTTTTACAGAGAAAAGCTATTAATACCATCTCTCAAACATGTCCTCCCTCTAACCAATGTTTACCTCAAATACTCTGTAATTATAGTTGAGAAATTTCAATTTATTTAAACTAATGTGGACAGCAACAACTTCTAGAGGGTAGAAATTCATTTTTTGTTTTGTTTTGTTTAAGCATCTGTTGTGCTATTGTTGTTGTTATTGCCTAACACAATCTCTGCAGGGAAACATAATGGAATCAAATCCAGCCTCATTATATTGAAGTGTCGCTTGTGTGAAGGTGGCACTAATGTTCCATTAGAATACAGTTGACATATCCCAGTTTCATCGACTACAATCAGCTTATTCATAGAGTTTGAGAGACTATGGAACTTTTTACAAACCCCTAATTTCCAGGTATTACTCATCATTTTCCATGAATTACTAATATGTCTACACAGTACAAGTATTTATAGGTAGGAAACAATATCACAAATTTCAAAGAAATATATAACAGCCATCTCGTAAATAGATGAGAGATGCATGGAAGGTCCCTCATAGGAAGGTACCTGCTGAACTATCTTTATTAGTAATGTTATTAACTTACATTGAACCCATTTGTTTTGGTTTTATCTTAATTCAGTCCATTCAACACCTTGTCTCTAATATTTATACATACTATTTCTTTGTCTCAGTGTAAACCTATTGCATTTTATGTTATCTGAATTTTATAATCTTTCCTATTACTTACAAGCAATCTGCTGCTACAGTTGTTCCTAGGTGTTTTTATAAACTAATTTAACATCTGTTACTACTATATAACAGTGTCAACCTACAAATGGCCAATAGAAATTAGCATTGTTGAGAATTATCATGTAGATTAATGCAGTTACATTAGTAATTGTAGAATCCACTCCATATTTCATGGTAACTTGATGAATAATCAGTGTTATCTGGGTGATTTTCTTTTCAGCATTGAATGCAATCTACATGTGAATGCAATTGCATTTAAGGCAGAAGATCATACAAACTACCTTTTAATAAATTAAATGATAATTATGCTGAATAAAGGACTTTGCATAGATAATTCCAGAAAATGAGTTTTCTAATATAGAAATAAAAACTCAACCAGTAGATAGATACGAGTTGAAAGGACTTTTGAGAAGTTGCTTTGTCATTTTGGTCTTCATCAATAGTTGTAAAGTAGTAGCTTTCAGACATCCTATATCCCAAAGCAGACAAGCAGAAATTGCATAAAACCAGTCAGGTAAACCTTAATTCCAGTTCTAGTTTTGCTGCTTCTTCATGTTACCAGTTTGAACAAGGCAGTCCACCTTGTTTCCATTCTCTGCAAAATGGGAGTGATGCCTAATCTTGACTATACAGAGTCATTCTTGGGGTCCAACAAATTCATCAGTGTATAACTTTCTTTAATGACATAGCAGGGGGGGTCCTTTGCTCAGAGGATGAAGAAATAACTTCTATGAAGGACCTTATAGATAAACAGCCCCTACTCTCAAATAGGCTACAACACATAAAAAATAGTAATAGACAGTCACATCACAATCACCAAGTCTTCCCCAGTCTAAGGTTTCCTCTGGTCCTAAATGGACTCACCACAGCAGGATTCTGAGCACCTCATGATTCAGATGGGCTCAACAAAGATGCCTTAAGGAGAAGGGACTGACAGGATGCTGCACGGACTCATAAGATCCTTGTTCCCTATTGTGGGCAGCCTAGTATCTCTGCCTGAAGGCCAGGGTTGTGATCCCAAGAGTTCGCACTGGAAAAAGATATTTAGAAGAATGCCAAATTGAGAAAAATTTTAATCCTAGCTTAACTGACTTCTCTTCTTTGCTATTCACTATTCTTATTATAGGAGTGGATAGACTATATTAGCTTGAATGTGCTTTTAAACTCTAAGATTATCACTATATAATGACCTGAACAGGTGCTGAGGGCTGATTTTACAATGAATGGTAAATATGGAAGGAAAAGTTAAATATCCAGTTACCAAATCAGAATTTCTGGCCTAAGGGAGATAAGAATATCCAAGTTTTTTAACAGTCCATTGAGAGAGCCTACATTATTAAGCTATAAGCAATAATGGGCCCAGTCTGTGTGTGTGTGTGTATATATATATACCTATAGATATCAATTTATATATAATCTAAATTTATATGTGTATAAATCTCTATGTAAATTTATATCCATAGATATATATATACATATCTAGATAATATATTGTATATAAATTTGGATATTTAAATATGTATATATAGATATATAAATTTCCTGAATTTAATAATAACCATAGTATTCTAAGAGTTCCCCATTAATTATCTGATTTCATTTTGCAACTTACTGGTGAGGCCTCTTCTGTAAATGAGGCTCAGTGACAAGCTCGTTTGTGCCAGCCAGACAGTTTAAATTTCATGGCTTCTATCTTAGAAAAAGTTTAATATTAGATTGTCTTTTATAATTTTAGAATGAAAAGCCCCACTGACCAATCTATAAAAATCCAAACCAAACATCAGAGCAATGGTAACAAGAATGTTAGCAGGCCTGTTTTTGTGGTGTGTTCTCTCTTGCTCTTTCTCCTTGAGCTATGAGGATTAGTATTGTATCTCCATTCTACAAATGATAAAACTGGCACTCAAAGAAGGAATTAGGGTTTGAACACTAAAATATCTTTCTGATCTTCAAAATGAAAAGTTCTTTTTATAGCAGGTAGACTTTTAACATAGCTTTCAGATTCTCATCCCGTGGTATAGATGCCTTGTACAATCCCTTCCAGTTGACAATGGTGTGACCTGTTAATATGCTGGGATAGTCACTATTTTAATGAGGTTATCATATATTGAAAAGATGACACAGTAGTCCTACTGTTAATGTTGTCACTTAATTAAAGTTGTTCAACAGTAGTTTTGTGGGCAAGGGCAAAGGGCATCATGGAAGCAGATCTATGCCACAGGCTGTGTGTTTGTGATCTTTGTCTCAGATCCTGATAACCAACAATTTTATGCAAAACAATTAAAGTGTTTGGGTTGATTATTTCATATCCTCATAGAAGTCCCATGATTTTTCATGAGACTTCAATTTGCTTGTGATTGACTGAAGGCAGGAATCCACTCCACCCAATTGTTAAAGTACTCCAGGTTTCTCCTAGACTACATTGCTCCAGTGTATGTTCTTACTATTTTAGAATTTCACATTTCAAAGCTACAACATCCCTAAAACACTGATGGAATTTCCATTAGAGAGATGCATTTTATTGGAGAATTGTGGTCCAATTTGAGAGTCATTATTTACTGTCCAGTGTATGAAACTTGATATAGGAAAGTCAAATCGGTCTATATTGCAAAGACAAATTAGATGTATTGGTTGAACAATTCAAAAAAAATTTTGTGGAGTCCAAGTCACAGCCATATTTATTAACAACTGATTATTCAAAACCATCAAACCCAACTTTGCTCTAATACTATTATATTCTGTTATTTGCTATCTCTTACTCCATCTTTGGATTTCTCTTATACCAATTATGCAATAATTTTAGGCTTCTTCATCTTAAATTGCTAATGAGTTCTTTGGGAGAAAACTATAAAACTTCTAATATAAAGATCACAAGACTGGGAAATATTTTATAAGTTATCTGTGCCAAGTTATGTTCTTACCCTTCCACCTCTACCATATCGAGCTTTAAGTTCCTCTTCAACATCATTGACAAACTCCATTCAGAATCTGTAAAACCCTAAAGAGATTTAAATTATTATTCTCTTTTAAGGAAGCTGATTTCATTTTAGACATTAATTATTAAACATTTTTTACTTTTATTGAGCCAAAATCTTACTCCTGGGACTCTGACTCATTGATCCTAGATATGCCTGTAGAAGCTACATTTCATCTATATTATGGCCTTTCAAATAATTTCAGGTCATCATCGTGTGCTCTTTAGACTCTGATTTCCAGCATAGCACCCTTGCCTCCTTTAATGAGTTATCATGTGACACAATGCTGAGACATCCCCACCTTTTCGCTATTTATAAACACTTGCCCAGCAGTGTAGTACCGTTGGTTCACAAACTCAGGAGCTTCCTGCTTGAACTATGAAACAGACCTCTGCCTGCCAGAATCTCAAGAGTCATAGCAGTTGATTATAATCTTAGAGGGCCTGTCACCCAGATGGTCTCAATGACACACTGCTCTCACAAAGCTGCATCCTTGAAAACGGAACATGTGTTCCAAAGATGGGAGTGGTAGGTGAGGAGCCTTCAATTGCCAGGTCCAGTTCTTGGATCAGCCTACAACCAGGTCCTCTCAATGACCTCCTCCAACAATACTTAAAAAAAAAAAAGATACAGTAATCCGGTTCCAATTGGCCAACACTATGAAGAATTAAATAAGAATTGAGTGATAATTTATATAAAATCAAAACACTAGATTTTTGTAATCACTATATGTTATATTAACTCCTTATATTTGACCTTCTACTATTAACGTGGTAAAAACCTTTTCAAAACTTTTTAGGTTTCAGAATAGTGCTAATGATGGGTAAGGCAGGCAATCAGACCATAAAGACTTAATGTTTATTTTCATTAAATATACCCAATCAAATTGCACCAGTAGATTTGAACTGGATATTATCATACAGTGTTTTCTACTTATTTTCAGCTTTCAGGTATTTGTGAACTGGGCTTTATTAGTACATTAATATAAATGCACAAAAGGCCAGGACTGAGCATAAAAATTTTGAACACAGTAGGAAAGACTCTACCAAGTTCAAATCCCCATTATAATTGGCAGCAGTCAGCCAGTTGTAATTCAGTTTCAAAATAATTCAATTTATAAATAATAATAATAATTTGATTTACATCTTTATATTTGTGTAAAATAATGTTATGTAGGGCCTGGGGCTGATCAATATCTTGTTGAATTATATATACTAGTCATCTACTATTTATTTGCCTGATTTATTCATCAAGTAAAAGTAACATTTAAGGAAACAGACTAATTCTGGAACTAGTTTTATTATTATTTTTAAATTCAGTGGTATATTTTAATAAGTTCACCTAACAATGACAAATATAATGATGATAATAAATATTAACTGAGATCAACATCAAACTCTTTTTTAGTTTTAATGCCATACTTTCTGCTTTAAGTATTGATATTCTTTTAAATAATTTAGAAGAAAGAATAGAAAAATATTCTATGTTCACTACCTGTTTCTCATTTCCAGTGATAGACATTTGAGTTTCCATCTGATGCAATGTTTCTCCATCATGAAGTACCTTTAGCAATGTTTGTGTGTACATGCACAGCAACTGATAATGAATTCTCTTAATTTTTGCATATTTGAAATTTTCCTTATTTCACTTTCTTTTTCTTAGTGATAATTTCACTTTTACTTGAAACTGTCTTTATTTCACCTTCATTTTAGAAGCATCATTTCCCTTTACAAAGAATTCTGCATTGACAGTTTTCCCCTCCCGTCCTTCAATATTTTCCAAGTTACTCCTGAGCATTTGGGACTCCATTGTTACTAACGAGAGGGCAACCATTATTCGCATCCTTGATTTCCTCTATGTGATTGATCATTTTCTATGACTAATTTCAAAAGTTTCTTTTTATTTTTGGATTTCAGAAATCTGACTTTAATGTGCCTAAGTGTGAGTTTATTTGCAGTTCTCCTAATAAAAGATTATTTTTAAAAAATATTTATTTATTTTTAGAGAGAGGGGAAGGGAGGGAGAGAAACACCAATGTGTGGTTGCCTTTCACATGTTCCCTACTGGGGACCTGGCCCACAACCCAGGCAGGTGCCCTGACTGGGAATCGAACCAGCAACACTTTGGTTGGCAGCCATTGCTCAATCCACTGAGCTACACCAGCCAGGGCCTAATAAGAGATTATTAAGCTTCTTACATTTGGAAGCTTCCAAGTTTCACCAGATTTGTTAGGTTTTCAGCCATTATTTCTTCAAGTGCTTTTTTTTCTGTTCCATTGTTGCTTTCTCCTCTTCTAGAGATTCAATTGCACTTTTATTAGGCTTAAAATTGCTCCACAAAGTTCTGCGAATCTTATCTTTCTCTTAATTGTTTTATCTTTTTTCAAAATGTATGCCATATCATTCTATTTTTAAATACATGTATTCTTTTCTTTTTTTCATTTAAAATTTGCTCTTAATGCCATCCATTTAATTTTCATTTTAGTTTTTATATTTTCAATGCAGAAATTTCTATTTGATTCTTTTTTGTAGTTTCCATTTCTGTGCTGAAATTTTTATTTTTAAATTTTCATTTACTTTCAAAAGCTTCTAAATAATAACTGGTTCCATGTCTTTTATGTTAATTTTAGAATCTGGGTGATATTGGACTCAATATCTATTAATAAGTTTTTCTTGAATATGGTTCACATTTTCCTTTTTCTTTGCATACCTTACATTTGTGTTTGTGTGTGTTTTGTTTGTTTGTTTGTTTGTTTTCATGTTGGATGCTGCGTGTAAAGGCTCTGAATTCTATAATGTTCTTCTGAAGAATGATTTCTATGCTAGAAAAAAATTAACTCATCTAGATTCCAACTGCAAAATATGTCTCCTGAAACTGTACTTTCACCTTTTAATTTATCCTTAAGCTACCTGGAAATTTCCCTCCTCCCCTATATGTATAGTTTCAGGATAAAAAAGGATCTGGATGGATTTTTATATTAATATTTTGGGACTCATTCCTTCCTATACCTGTATTGAAGGATTTTACTCCCAACTTTCTGAGTGTTCTGCCAGCTTCAAATTTTGCCTTCTGACACCTTAAGTCTGCTGGTATGCAGCTTGGGGGGTACCTGATGATTGAAGAGTACCCCCAGGCAAATTGCTGCAACTTCACCAATTTTAGCCTGTTTCAATCAATCTGACAAGAGTAGATACCCCTCACATTTCTGCACTCAAAAAGTTATTCTTAAATCTTATTTTTAGATTTCTTAATTGTTGTCTGTCAGTAGGGTTGTCCGACCAGGCCCTTCCATCATTGTCAAAAGTGGGAACACACCCTAACTCCAGAAACTGCCATTGCCTTGTGCCTGAAGGTTTGGAATTTCATTTTAACTTTCTCATCTTCTCCTTGTGTTATTTTTTCTACTCTTAAGACTTTTT
>CM052547.1:22768125-22797154 GCA_028533065.1 Trachops cirrhosus | reverse complement strand
CTCTTAAGACTTTTTAAAACCAGCTTTAAAAAAATCTTTTTCTAGCTGTTGCACCTTCTCAAGCAGGTTTCCATTTCAGTACACTTAGCTGGACTTGCCTCTTGCTGCAAAGACAAGTAACTGGTTTTGTGGAAACATTTCCTCACTTTTGGTACCCAGGTTCAAATCAAGTATGTAAGGTAAAGTCCACTGAGGACTTCCACTCAGGTATTTTCACACATATTTGAATTATCAAACAAGGTTCTAAGATGATTATAGTCTCCATTTTTACATTGAGGAAACTGAAGCTCAAAAAGTAAATTAACTTCATGAAGATCCTAGAGTGAAAAAGTCTCTGAGTCTAAAGAACAGATTTTTTCCACTGTTACTACTCTTTTCCCTAGTCTTTTATAAACATATCTGTTTCTGTGGCTGCCTTCCAAAAGAAACGTTATTTCCCAGTCACGTTAACTGGAGTGTTAATATCAGTTTTAAACTTAAGTGTTGTTAATTACCAGCAGTGAATTAGCATATACCTTTTCAACAGGATTGCTGTTCAGCCTCACTTCTCAATCTATCCATCTAGTTCAAACAGTATCTATTTTTCCCCATTGCCATGTTCATGACTAGGACATTTCTGAGTAGCCCCAGATTATAAGCATTCTCCAAAAGGGAGAGGAGAGCAAGAGAATAAGCAATTTAATATGTGAATGGTTAAGGAATCATTTCTTCTGATTATGTATTTGTCATCTACCTTAATTCTTTACTAAATAAGGCCCTTGGTATGGGGATGCCTCAAGCATATGCAGAGAGAGAGAATGCTCACAGTGCAGTGTGGTTACGGGAATAACAGACTACATTGATACTATCTTTCCCACAGGCCTAAATGAGGGGCATTTTTTAAAAGCACATTCTGCAGGCCTCAGGCCATGTAGAGTCCCTGGATATGTTTGTGTAAAACAGTGTATGGGAGAAGAAGACTTGGGGGAAGACTAAATAATCTAATGGCCACAATGTGCTTCATTCTTTTCTTTGATGGTTACTCAAACTAGTGCAATTCAGGCTGTGCACCCCTGGAAGAAAACTCCCAGTCAGGCATCAGGGCTGAAACACGGTTGGAGAGCTATTCCTGCATGCCAGTATCACCCTGTTATTTTCTTTAGGGTTTTCAGCCTGAAACCAATCAACCCCAAGCCCGATTGAAGAAGGAAACTTGACAATCACTAGCTGTGGAAATTTAGTTGGTTCAGTGCGATCTAATTTGTTTGGGGTAGGAAAAAAAGGATAAAAGAAGAAGTAGGGGTGGGCAGCAGAACTCGGAGCAGTGGGGATTAACCGAAGCGAAGCTGACAGCACACACCATGTCTGCAGTAATAAACAACGCTGTTATTAGTGAATATAAAGCCCGTGATAAACAACGCCATGATGTTCCATTCACCCTAATAGGGGGGAGCAGATAATTGGGACAAATAAAGTGCTGAAACAGTCTGTAACACCTTTCCCAGCTCTCTCTCCGAAGGAGTGAATTGCCCCTCGTGCTGCAGGGCTACGAGGCTGCAAGGCTGCAGTGGTCGCCAGGGGCACCAGCTTTTGTGTTTCACTAAAAAGAATATGCTCCCGTTGCTAATGGAAAACAACAGAAGCTAAAGACGATTGCTGGAATTGCCAGATCTCCTCTTTTTTTTTTTTAAGTGGTAATGAGTAGACAAGGAGACAATTCCACACATTCATCAAAGCCAGGAGAGAGTTCTTTGGAATACACTGACAATTGTCGCGAACACTTCCAATGATGTGGACTTTTAAATCTAAACTCAAACTCCGTTGTTTCATGTGGCAATATCTCCTTTTCCAACTCTCTCTGGACAAACTGTGTTGTCCCAGCAATGGGCTTTTTCTGAGGAAGTCTTTCTTGTTCCCTATCAGAACATCATCTGACAGTTCTGTTTCTTTCTCTGGTTGGTTTAATTTATCCAGTAGACAAGTTTGGCATCACTGAGATATGAGGTTCTTTCCATGGCAGTAAAGACAGGCAATCATCATCCAGTCATTTCTTTTTTCAGTCTCAGTTTCTCCACTTGTCTCTTGAGAGATTACACTGGTTTACAATTCCAGATACTGGCTAAAGTCATAAAAAATGCTGAAGTACCACTGTCGTTGAAAAGTACTGAAAGTATTTAGGCCCACGGAGCAGGCAAGACTAATTGTAATTGTACTGTAAGTTAATTTAATTTACCCATTCAGCTACTCAACAAATATTTATTAAGCACCTGCAACATATTGGACACTGTTTATTCTCCTTTTTTCCATTTATATTTAGACTCTATACCCATTTTCTGCAGCAGCAACCATAATTAAATTATTGCACCTCAAAGGGAAATCACTTATATTCCTCACTACTGAATGAAATATTTCTCAAATCAAACTTACCATGTCCAAAAATGCAACATTGAACTACATGGACCAAAATATCATTATCTGGAATAGTAAAGAAATCGAGAAAGAAGAAGCTGGGGATAAAAATTTATTCTAGTTTCATAGATATCTAGTGTCTTGATTCTTAGGAAAGAAATTGAGAGAAACAAACAAACAAACAAACAAAATCCCCAAAAGTTGAAAGCTTTACAATAACAACTTCAGAATTGATTGGTACAGGAAATGATACTTCACTCGGGGAACTAGGATATCCAAAATGGTGTAGGAGCTATTCAAACCACAGCTCGACTGAGTGACGTGTCCAGAAGGAATCATGTTAGGTGCCTGATTATATTCCTGTGGGGATAAGTAATTTTCTCCTTAAAACCAATTAAATGACATCAAGCACTTTCAGTAAGAATATAAAGGCTAAAGTGTTTAGTCAACACGAGTGTTATTACTAATAGTACACAGTGTTAAAAAGGGGAGGCTCGTCTGAGAATATTGTTTGCTGTGAGAATACATTGATCCCGACTGCACAGAACTCAAGAGAAACAGAAATATGAGAATTTGTCCAACTTGTTTGTATGTCTAACATATTATTAATTAATTTTATTATTGGAATTTGTACATACCGTATCTCTAAGCATTCCCCTAAAACACAAATCCCTTCAGCAGAAGTCATTTATACCATAGGGAATGTTACCTTTCTTTGTTGCCAGTGGTCTACATAGGCTTCAGTTCACATCGTCTGCATCGATATCATTTTAATGCTGTAATTCTGCTTTACCTAATGAAGGACTAAATGCCTTTTAAAAAGTATATAAAATCAAAATATTCAGCTTTAGATCTTTATTCAAATTTTAAGACATATTCTTAGAATAAAAAAGACACAAAAGGGCAATGTAGCACCTGGCTTACCTAACCAAATAAACTAAATGTGTAAAATTCAACTGGGTAGATCTCAGGTTCAGATAATTGGTGGTTAAAAACCTCACTTTCATTGCAAAAGATGATTTGTGTATCACTGAGATGTATCTTAACTAAATGTGGAAATGCATGGAGTGAGGATGGGTGGGGGAGCTTTGATAATGCAGGGCTGTGGTATTGTGCCCGGCAATACTGCTCACGTGACTTCATTTTCTCCTTTGTACTTACTGATCTTTCCTCTCACTTATGCCACATCATTAATCCAGACATGCCTGTCTTATATCCCATATGTCTAATCCGTATCCATTCTTCAAGATGCTGTGGCCTTCCTAACCACCTCAGGGTGCATGCTAGGCTGTCCCTCCTAGTCCTCCTACACCAGTTACTTCTCATATCACCCACTTGATGCTGAGAGGATATGGCTTCACTTGTGTTATCCTCTTGTAAGTAGATCTCCTACTAAACTAAACTCCCCCACGCTTGTTTTTTCTATTGGACACATCATCAGATGGTAACATCACAGAAAATTCTCAGTAAATGCTCAGTGCTGCTTATTGTATCATTACACAATAAACTCTCCACACCAACCAAGTGCCCCAGTTCATTGCTCACCACCCTCTGGCCAGATCTGGCCTACTCCTCTAGGCAATGGGGATGGGCTTTGTCATTGCATTCCCAGTTCAGTTATTGGAATCAGATACAAACCGACTGTGAGTAGAAGTTATTCCAGTCTGACAGCTGTCCAGTGTCTTGTTTTTGGAGAAAGAAAATGAGAACATGTTGACTGTTTCTTTTTCTGATGAGTCACAGGATAAAGAGAAAGGAAAACAGGAAGGACCTAACATTATGATCGTGACAATCAAACATGCGCCCACTCTGGGCTCGGTCTCGTGCTCAGCCTTGTCAAGGAAACAAGGCGGCATAAGCACATTCCCCTGGAAACAAATGTTTCTAATGCTGACAGGATAGCAGAAAACCAAATGGTTTTCCGTATCTTCTTTGCCTTCATAGAAGATACTGGTCTCCACAGCTGTCATTATACCAGCACTTTCCACTGACACTAAAATTCATCTTCTGATATGAAATCAGTATCAAAACAATCTATAGATGAGCTCTTACTAGCTGAGTTAATGGGTTTTTCTCAGGATGCAAATTTTTTATTTTATTTTCAGAAATGGAAAACCTGACCTTTCTCCCTCTTTCTTCACCTTAGCATCATGGATTGGTAAATACATTGTGTCTTTCTCTAGATATTTTATTATTATTACCATATTTCCATAGCAGAAAACATGAAGGGGGGAGAAAGAGCAAAAAAATAAATATAAAATAAGGAAAAGAAAGAAAAATGCAGAATATCAGTCAGGCTCGACGAGGTTCCCCTAAGAATAGATTACCTAGTCTAATGTTGTGGAAAAATGACTGCTATACATCAGCAGAAGAGGTCAGGAAATTAAATTTTATGTGTCCTGCCTGGGGAAAAAAGAGAGAGAAAGGGAAAGAGAGAGATTGGCTGAAAAATAGAATCCTTCATACCCTGGTAGGAATTTTGAACATTTCAGTTCTGTTAAAAAAATAAATCAAATGCTAAAAAGTAACCATGAGTCAAGGAGTAAGGTAGGTTTTCTAAACTAAAATGAAAGAATGACTATCAAAGGCCATGTGGCTGATACCATGTGGTATCAGGCCCATTCCCAAGAAGTGATAGGAAGGGTGGCAGCAAGGTTCTGGAACGTTCTTGAGTACTGTGAGGTACAGTTTATAGAAAAACTGGTGCTCTCTGTGGTTATTTGTAGTGCCCCTCTACGAGGCAGTACCTTGGACTGGATGGCTGATGAAACTGAAAGAATATTGTCTAAGTTATAAAGTGAAGTAGCAATTCTTTCAAAATATTGTTCTTGTGAAGTGACTGCACTCCTTCTCTCTTCCAGTGACCTTGTCGGCTTCTCAAGCCATGTTCTGAGTCTTCCAATTGGTCTCTGTGTTTTTTATCTTTCTTTCTTATTTCCATATAATTCACAGGAAGCCATGGCACTTCCCTCTTCCCCGAGGATAACTAATTCTCGTGTACGACTGACATAATCTCACTCCTGTCTTCCAGTCACATTTTCATACTGCTCTAAGATCTTCATTCTTTCTTCTTATCAATTTTACATGTATCTACAAATACATAGTAATCTTGATAGTAACAAAAAACAACTTTTTTTTACCTGATTCTCCTTCAAATTGCCTCTTTTAATCTTCCCTACTTTTGATGACCTAACTTGGTGAAGAAGTAAAGTCTCTATCATCCATTTTTTCATCTTGGTTGTCAGATCTTTTCAGTCTGACATCTACTCCCACATACCTTACAACAGAGAAGTAGTTTAACTTTTATTCTTTGAAATAATTTTTTATTTTTCAATTAAATTTGACAAACAATATTACATTAGTTTTAGGTATACAATATGGTGAATAGATATTTACGTAACTAATGAAGTAATAACCTTGATAAATCTAGTACCTGTCTGACACCATACATAGTTATAATATTATTGACTATATTCCCTATGTTTACTTTGCATCCCCATGACTATTTTTTAACTACCAATCTATACTTCTTAATCCCTTTCTTTTTTTCACCCATTTTCCCAAACCCCTTTCCCTCTGGCAACCATCAAAACATCCTCTTTATCTCTGAGTTTGTTTCTGGTTTTTTTTTGTTCATTTATTTTGCTTTCTAGAGTCCACATGTAAGTGAAATCATAAGGTATTTGTCTTTGTCTGTCTCTGTTTTTTGCTTAGCTCAGTACACTCTAGGTCCATCCATGTTATGGCAGATGGCAAGATTTCATTCTTTTTTATGGCTGAGTCATATTCCATTGCATATATGTACCACTTCTTTATCCATTCAGCTATTTATGGGCACTTATAAGTTGCTTGTCTCCATTTTGTTCATTCCTTTTGAGTTTTGTTTTGTTCTTTCATTTGGGACATGTCTCTTTGTCTCCTTATTTTGGCTGCCTCTCTGTGCATGTTTCCATGCATGAGGTAGTGCTGCCACATCTCCTGGTCTTGATAGAGGGGCCTTTTGTAGTAGCTTTTCTGTGGCGTCAGGGGCAGTCTCCCTGATCACCTGAGCCTGGTGCTCCTGCAGTATTGCTTGTGTGGGCTGTGTGTGCTCTGCTGTTGTACTTGAGCCTTCATTGTTGTTGGCATATCAATAGGACGGATTGCCCCTCAGGCTGATTCATTGAGAAGACTGGCGGTGACTACAGTGAAGGAGCTGTTTGCAGTGCCTGACCTTAGGGATCAGGATTCACTTTATCAGTGCTCTGGAGCCTGCCCAGTCTGCCTTTTGGATATGCTGTTTGTGGAGGTGCTTGGGTGATGTTCTGGTGTGGTCTGAAGCTGGCCACTGAGTGTGTTGGTTCTAGGGCCACTTGGGAGGGGTTTTGGTGCAGGCCAAGGTGAGCTGCTGCCTATTTCCTACCCAGAGCCACTTGGTATGAGTTACAAAGTGATCTGAAGAAGGTGGCCACTTGTGCTTGGCTTGGAGGTGCCTGTAAGAGGCACTGAGAACCAGCTGAGAACTGAGGCTGGTTGTAGCTAGTGCCAGGATAGGGGCTGCTTAGCAAGAGGTGCAGGGCACACTGAGGCCAGATGCTGCTTTTTGGGGGTTTGTGAATGTTTGAGAGATTTAGTAAAGTACACAGCATGAGCCAAGACAGGCCATTTGTATGGAAATGGCTGGGTTGGGCCTGAAAGTTAAGTGGGACAGGGTCTCATTAAATCACTGGGGTGGGGTGAATGGTGTTGGCCTGACTGATGGAGACTCACATTTGGTGGCTGCTTATGCCTTCAGGGGAAGGCCAGTGCTTCTGTCTGGGATAAAAGCTTCCCTTCCAGCCCAAGTCCTGGAACCAGATAATTCAGTTCCTACACATATTTCCCAGGCACCTTTTGAGCTGCTGCCCAAGCAATGGAGCTCAGAATGAGTGAGTCCATGTAAGACCATGCACAGATTCTTTAGGAGGAATGCCTGGGTATCCCAAAGCCCTCTGCTTCACTTAGCCATAATCCCCACTGGTTTTCATAGCCAGAAGTTATGGGAACTTCTCTTTTCTACACTGGAACCATGGGCTTGGAGGTCTGTTGTGGGACTGGGACCCCTCACTCCTCAGGGGGGACCTCTGAAGCTGAGATAGCCCTCCTAATTTTTAACCACCATATGTGGGTGTGGGGCCAGCTTGTCCTACAACATTCTCCCTCCTACCAGTCTGTATGTGGCTTCTTCTGCATATCTTAATTGTAGAACTTCTGTTCAGCTAGATTTCAGACAGCTCTCAATGACGGTCATTCAGTAGTTTGGTTATAATTTTGAAGTGGTCTTGGGAGGAGGTGAGCACATTTTTTACATACTCTGTCTTAACCAGACAGTTAAATTTCCTAAAGGCAAAATAACTTTAACCATAACCATTAGAATCGTTTTCTCATCTTCTTTGACTCTCATCATTACTTACCATGCCCCACCCTCTTGAACTCTCATCCCATCTTTCATGACATAGCACCTTCCTCACACCTTTCCGATATCTCCACTCCTCCTCTTTATCTCTTAAGTAAAGGTATTTCCCTTGTCAATTGCTAGATTACAGTTAGCTTTTTTCTAGTTATTGTATCTATTTTTCTTGTGATGAAATACCACTTCTAATAAATTTGGTTTCCTGAGAGGTGGTGAAACGAAGAGGTTGGAGGCATAGTTATGGGAGAAAGTTTGTCTTAGGTCCTAGGTGGACATTTCTTTCTTTCTTTCTTTTTTTTTAGCTATAGAGCTCTAAACAAGTAACTTATCCTTTATAATCTCACTTTCTAATTTTCAAAAAATAATAATGGCTCTATGAAAAATGGTATTGAGAAGAATAAATAAAAAACATATTGAAAGCACTTATCATTGAGACTTACACACAGTAAATTCATAATAAATTGTTTCATCCCTTCAGTTCACATCATCACTCATTCTGACTCATGCCCACATTACCTTTCCCTTAGTACATTACAATGATCTCTCTCATAGTCTTCCCATTCCCTTGTGCTCCATGCAAACATCCCCCCCTTTCTCTGTCATCCTGAACTGTGTAATCGGAATTTTCTTCCTGAAGCACATCTCAAATCATGTCCCACTCTGATCCCACTGTCCCTTTTACTTAAAAACCTTACCCACCATTTATGGAATAAAGTTTAAGTAACTTAGCCTCAAATGCATCTTCTAATCTGGTGCCCGATCCCATTCTGTTTTTCCAACTTCAGCTTGATACATCTAATGTTAGGGTGTTTCTGGATGACTTCATGTCCTCTGAACATTCCATGAACAATTTGGTGTCCGTGGTTCTGTTGTTCCTATGTTCTGAACAGTCAGTACTCCCTTTACACCATGTTGACTCCTCTAGAAATATCGGGAATGATTAGGGCTTATCCCATAAGTCACCTATTGAATTACTTCATTATCTGGAAGATACTGATTCCTACTCTAATCCAACAACTCCCTCGATAAATTATCTGTCGTTGTCAGGGCAGATGGCGATGATGACTTCTCTTGTGTGTAATTTAACAACACATCGTTGCAACTTCCTCAGTGTTTTCAGAAATAACAAAAAAACTTTTATTCAACAGGTATAAATTATGTTTATTCTTTAAAGAGCTACTGTTGGATAAGCAATTTTAAACTTGTGCCCTACATGTCATGCCATCTACTAAATGTCTTGTAATTAGTTCTTTACTTTCATTTTGCCATCATATTGCTTTGTATTTTGTCACAGACTGATTTTGAGTCAGATTCAGAGTTGTTCCATGAAAAAGGAAGGGTAAACAATGTGCTTCTTTACCGAAAGAAGGTACTTCTTTTTCAGTGGCTCCCTGTTAAACTTAAAAGAAAGCCTAAAATTTGTGCATGACCTGCAAAACTTTACCTGACCTGTCCCTTTGCTATATTTCTGATTTCACTGTCTAACGCTTTCCCCTTTGTTCACTCGCCTCAGCTCTGACTAGCTTCCTCATTGTTCCTTTGACAGACAATCAGGCCCCTTTCTTTTTCAGATGGTATGCATTGGCTATTCCCTCTACCTAGAAAGCACTTTCTGTAGATGTCTACAAGATTCACTTCCTCTTTGCCTCCCAGTCTTTATTTCACTGTCACCTTCTCACTGAAGCCTGCCCTGGGCACTGTAGTTAAAACATAGGCTGCTCTCCTATCTCCAACACTCCTGACCTGTTCTATTTATCTATATAGTACTTATTATCTTCTATAAACTATATACTGTATAATTTCTTTACTGTAAAGAATCAAAATTCCCTTCATATACATACTTTTTTTTTTCAGGAGTACTAAAAGCTTTTAATTTGTATGTAGTCCAATGTATATATTTTTTTCTTTTGATGCCTATACTTTTGGTGTCAAAGCCAAGAAATCATTGCCAAATCTAATGTCATGAAGCTTTCCCTCTATATTTACATCTAAGGGTTTTAAAGTTTTGGCTTTTTAGGTCTTTGATTCATTTTGAGTTAATTTTTGTATATGGTATATATAAGGTCAAAGTCTAACTTCATTCTTTTGCATTTGGTTATTTTAGTTTTCATTCACTGGAAAGACTCTCCTTTCTCCATTGAATGATCTTGACACCTTTATCAAAAATCATTTGACTGTGTATATTAGTCATTTCTGGACGCTGTGTTTTCTTTCATTCATCTGTTTTAGAGAAAATTTATTATTTTTTTTAATTGTTCAGTTTCAGTTGTCCCGATTTTCCCCTCATTACTCTCCTCCACCCTACTCAGCCCCACCTTCCACATTCAATCCTCCCACCCATTGTCTTTGTCTGTGAGTCCTTTAAACAGGTTCTTTGACAACCCTTCCCCTACTTTCCCTCATCACCCTCCTTCCCCCGCCCTCTGGTTATTGTCAGTTTGTTCTTTATTTCCATGTCTCTGGTTATACTTTGCTCACTTGTTTGTTTTGTTGATTAGGTTCCACTTCATATACATTCTTCAGTCTGATGTACTCACAGTAATGGTTGCTTTAAAATGCTGATTCTTTTCATTGACAAGGAAAGAAGCAGAGCCCCTTAGACATGTCAGATATGCTACCATAGGAGTAGCATATCGTGGCCATGGTAATGTGACATAATATTTGCCATCACATCCAACTCAACTATGCTCAAATAGACATGTCTACAAAGTAAAATTGAGGGTGGAGCAATCTCTTCTTTTTCTTTTTGAAACTCCCAAATTACTGTGGGATAACACATTTAGATTGCTAAAACTATGACAATAGAGTTCACAAATGATAACTTTAATTGCCAACTTTATTTATATTATTCATAAGCACAATGGGTTTCCAAAGCATATTATAAATTGACTAGTGACCAAATCTTACTAGCATTTTTTAAATTGCTTTTCTTAAAAATTTCACTCATACCAGAAATGATTGGTACCTAAATCTATAAGCATTCACAATTTACAAAGTTATTAACTATTACCTTGTTTAATGAATCTTGAAATTATCTCTTTATTTATCCATTTATCTACTTATTTATTCAACAAATATTTATGCCATACAATGTTCATTACATCAGTGAAAAAATCTGACAAAACTCCATCTCATAAAACCTAGCATTAATTCATATAGAAATCACAATAAAGTAATATAGCATGGAAAATCTTTACTTCTCCATGAAAGTGTTGTACTAAATTTTCCAAATCCTATGTGTAACAAATATATTTATGAGAAAATAGAAGCAGTGATCTATTTCTGCACCCACAACCAAGAAAGGTGAAAAAAAATGTGTCTGAAAACAATACTCTTGCTAGGATAATGGAATTAAAATATTAAAACAAAAAATTCCCAAGCAAAGTCTAATAACTCTTAAGAACATTTTATGGCTAAAAGCATATGCCATTCAGTGATATTAAATAGAGAGAACCAACAGAAGCTATACGCACATAACAACATCGCCTGTATTACCCATATACATGTATATTTTTAGTTAATAGAAATTCAAGTCTCTGAAAAAAAAAGTCATAGAGAATCATATACTTCTCACAGAAGCTGATAAGTGTGAGGAAAAAATCAATATTAGGGTAGACCTCTGCTTCAGCCCACAATTAAGTAACATGGACTGATTTCCAACCCCTCACAATGAAATAACCACAAATTGGACTATATATCGAAAAATGTGTTTTTTTTTTATAATACTGAATGTCAGGCAAAGAAGTATGGTGACTGATGAGAAACAAATGAGTTGAATGTATAATTGTGCCAGCTTACTGCCTTGAAAGGGTTTCCAGATTACAGCACAAGGAGGTACCTCTCACCTAGTTGGAGCTGCAGGGGGCTCCCTGAGTTGAGGACAAACAGGTGAGAGACAAAAATAGCTATAGCCTGTAGGACAGAGTACCCGAGAAGAGGCTCTACATGTACATACAAACTCTGAGGAATCTTCAGAGGCTCCTACTTAAATATTCTGTTAAATAATAATAAGTGCATATGTGTAAAAAAAAAAAAACCTGGAAAAGAAATCCCAGACATTTCTAATCACTTAATACACTTACATTTATCTCCTTGTACCAAAGGCCTTTCTTTGTCATAATAGATGTAATTATTTGTTATAATTTTACATAGATAGGAAAGCTAATAAATTAAGCTTTTAAAAATTCACTTTATCACTTTAATTAGTGAAATAAATTTCTAAAATTTTTAGATCCTTTGAAAGTTTTCAAAATATAAAATGTTTAATATATTTCTTTCCCAACAAAACATGGCAATAAAATATATTAAGGTATTTATATTTAAAATATTTTATTATATGCATAATGTTATTAGTAATATTAATAAACACTATTTATTAAGTAAATGTAAAAAATAAATACATGAACTATTAAATGAAAGAAAATGGAGAAGAATAGATGTCATCCCTCTAATTCTAAATTGGGTAATGAACAATAGAAAGGATAAAAAGCTATTTTTTAATCTGTTAGTTGCATTGTGCTGGTGAGTGTACATGCATACGTTTAATCTTAGAAATATGACCTCAAGTGCTAGGACAGGAAATCAGACTGAGATTATGAATTGCAAATGTGAGTTTAAAAGTAGGGATAAAATGTACCTCTTTTTGGTTACAAGCTACTAGGGAGCATCAATAAATACAATTTGCATTAAATGCCAATTAGTTTCAGGAGATAGCATTACAGTAGAAAGGTATCATCTAATCTTAACAATACTAGAAATGTAAGTTTGGGAAAATGGTGACTTACTGGTCTATCCAGATTTGGAGCCAGTAGATAAAAGTTCAACATGACTTTGATTCTATAAAAAATTGATCTCTGACTAATGTGAACATAAAGTCTATGCTCTTTATACCCAACGGGCTGCAAGGCATAGAGGGGTCATTACTCTTAAAAAGATGAAAAAAAACAAGCTGAATTTCTTGGGATTGCTACAAAGATCAGCATGCAGAATCCACCTTTCCCCACTCTACCCTGTCAGGTACAGATCAACATGGGAGAGACAATGCAATAATTTGCATAAGCCTAAATACCACTGAGTGTGGTCTTCTGAGCAATTAAATAAAGATTAGTTTTAGATTATGTATTGTTAGGGAAGAAAACTAGAGAACTGTGTTCAAAGACAAGAACCACTTAGCAATAGGATATTATACCAAATATAATAAATAGAAATAAAAGGGAATCAGAGATATGGCAAAAGTATAAATATAAGCAAAGAATTTAGACAGGGGTTAAATATATTAAGATGGGTTCAGCAAGTCCTTAACTCTAGATAGGAGTCAAAGCAGAAAATTGACTTGATTCCCAATTTAGGAACACACTTTGAGAGCAAATGTAAATCTTGAATCCCTATTCTGATCCAATAAAGGACTCAGGAATTACAAACTCTGGATTTGGCATAGAAGAAGGATGACTTGTCTAAATGGTTTGTTCCATTATTTAGAATAGTGAGTAGGATATAGTCATCAAACCAATATTTGAGCACTTGCTATTTTCCAGGTACTCTTCTAGAGTTGGAAGACCTGTGTAGTGAGAATGACAAGACACCGTGAAGGAAATTGAAGACACAAATAAATGAAAAGATATTCTGTGTTCATGGATTAGAAAATTTAATATTGTAAAAATATCCACACAACTAAAAATTATCTACAGATTCAACGCAGTGTCTATCAAAATTCCAGTGGCATTTTTCAAAGAAATAGAAAAAAATCAAAGTTTGTATGGAACCTTAAAATAACCCAGGTAATGAAAGCAATTCTGAGACAAAAAGAACAAGGCTGGAGGCATTGCACTTCATGATTTCGAACTATATTACAAAGCCATAGTGTTCAAAACAGTACGGTATCAGTGTAAAAGTAGACACATAAATCAATGGATCAGAATAGAGACCCCAGAAATATACCCATACATACATGTTCAATTAATTTTTGTATGTTTTATTGATTATGCTATTACATGTATCCCATTTCTTTCTCCCCTTTATCCCTCTCCACCCTGCACCCCTCTTCCACCAGCATTCCCTCCCCTTAGTTCATGTCCATGGGTCATACATATAAGTTCTTTGGCTTCTCTATTTCATATACTATTCTTGACCTTCCCCTGTCTATTTTGTACCTACCAATTATGCTTCTTATTCTGTACCTTTCCCCCCACTCCGCACCCTCCCCTTCCCTGATAACCCTCATGTGATCTCCATCTCTGATGTTGTTCCTGTTCTAGTTGTTTGCTAACTTTGTTTTTTGTTTTTGTTTTAGGTTCAGTTTTTGATAGTTGAGACTTTGTTGTCATTTTACTGTTCATATTTTTGATCATCTTCTCTTTCTTAGATAAGTATAATAAGGGCTTGGTGATGATGAACTCCTTTAAGTTGACCTTATATGGGAAGCACTTTATCTGCCCTTCCATTCTGAATGAAAGCTTTGCTGAATAGAGTAATCTTGGATAGGTCCTTGCCTTTCATGACTTTGAATACTTCTTTCCAGCCCCTTCTTGCCTGTAAGGTTTCTTTAGAGAAATCAGCAGATAGTCTTATGGGAACTGCTTTGTAGGTAACTGTCTCCTTTTCTCTTGCTGTTTTTAAGATTCTCTCTTTATTTTTAATTTTGGCTAATGTAATTATGATGTGTCTTGGTGTGTTCCTCCTTGGGTTGAATTTCTTTGGAACTCTCTGAGCTTCCTGGACTTCCTGGAAGTCTAATTTCTTCACCAGATTGAGGAAGTTTTCCTTCATTATTTTTTCAAATAAGTTTTCAATTTCTTGTTCTTTCTCTTCTCCTTCTGGCACCCATATGATTTGGATATTGGAATGTTTAAAGTTGCCCCAGAGGTTCCTAAGACACTCCTCAATTTTTTGAATTCTTGTTTCTTCATTCTGTTCCAGTTGAATGTTTATTTCTTCCTTCTGTTCCAAATCATTGGTTTCAGTCCCAGTTTCCTTCCCTTCACTGGTGGTTCCCTGTATATTTTTCTTTATTTCACTTTGAATAGCCTTTACTTTTTCCTCTATTTTGCATCCATACGTAATCATTTCTGTGAGCATCCTGATTACCAGTGTTTTGAACTCTGTATCTGATAGGTTGGCTATCTTCTCTTCGCTTAGTTCTTTTTCTGTATTTTTTAATCTGTTCTTTCATTTAGGTGGTATTTCTTTGTTTCAGCACACCTGTTATGTTGTAAGGGGCAGAGCCTTAGGTATTCACCAGGATGGGGCAACCCACTTTGCTGTGTTGTGGCACTGTATGTGGAGAGGAGTTGGAGAGGGAACAATGCTATTTGCACAGCTTTTGCTGAACTTTCAGTCACTTCCCCTCCTACCCACAAATTGGGTCCTTCTTGGGCTGATTCCTTGGTGGGTGGGTTTGTGTACTTCTAGGATCCTTCAGGTCTCTCCAGTGAACTCTCATGTGGGACTGGGAGGTTCTCCAACCACCACAACCCCCACGGATTTTCACAGCCAGAGGTTTTGAGGTTTTAGTTTCCCTGTGCTGGAACACTGGGTTGTGGGGTTCGTCTCACTCCCCAGTTGTTCCTCTTGGCTTATCCGCATGCAAATGTGGGACCACTCAGTCCACCAGCTGGTGCCTTGCAGGCCTGTCTACCACCTTGCCACCCTGGCTTCCCATCTCCACCCTTCCTACCAATCTGGATGAATGCTTCTTCTTTAACTCCTTGGTTGTTGGACTTGTATATGGTTTGATTTCCTGGCAATTCTGGTTGTTTTTTTGTTTTTAAAGTTGTTGTTGTCCTTCTTTTGGTTATGTGAGGAAGCAAAGCTTATCTACCTATGCCTCCATCTTGGCCAGAAGTCTTAATTTCTGACAAAGCAGCTAAGGATATATAATAATGAAAGGATGGTGTTTTCAATAAACGATGCAGGGAAAACTGGATCTCCATATGCAAAGAACTGATTTTGTATCTTACATCATACATAGATATAAACTCAAAATAGATTAAAAACTTAAATGTAAGACCTGAAACCATAAAACTCCTGCAAGAAAACATGGGAAAGAAACTCCTTAACATTAGTCTTGGCAATGATTTTTTTTTTTTATTTTTATTTGACACCTAAAAGAAAGCAATAATAGGAAAAGAAACAAATGGTACTACATCAAGTTAAAACACTTCAGCCAAGCAAAGAAAGCCAATTAAGAAAATGCAATCTATAGAATATGCATAATTTTGCATACCACACAATCTCATAATGGGTTAAAGTACAAAATATAAAATACATCCATATAGTTCAATAACCAAAAACTGAATAAACCCAATTTTTAAAAAAATAGACAAAGGACCTGAATAGACATTTTTCCAAAGAAGTATTGTATAATCAAAATTCACTTTAATCACTCCCTTCTGGTCAGTGACTATTAATGGCTTTGGTTTCTGAGACCCCATATAGGGTCAGAGCTCCAAACTCCTTCCCTGAGCAGCCACAAAACCATTGCATACAGGAAGTGCCTTGGGGAGCCTTGCAGAGTCGCTTCACTAATTTGGTGGTCTCATTTTACCTGCCTCCATTACCCCCTTATTTTAGACCTTTCTAATTTTTCCAAACCCCCGGGGCTCTTTGGTTCTACAATGTGCTTTACTGAGAGTGAAGCGGTAGTTAATTGAAGATGATAAGGAGGAGGAGACAGAGATGCGTGCTGTTGTCTGCCATCGTTGCTGGGTCTTAGAGGGAAGGAAGGCCATGTGGCTCACAGGCCTTTAGAAGACCAAGTCCATGATTCAAACTGGCAGGGCCTCAGTGACCTGCCTTCCTATCCACTATCTCTACTCGTGGATGGAATAATTACATCCCAGCAGAGAGCCAGCACGGTGGATAATAGAACATGATAATGACCCTTTTTGTTTCAACAAATTCATATAGCAGTTCCTGAATTTTAAAAAGTACTGTGTAAATCAATTCATTAGCTGATAAAAAGTGAATAGTAATTAGTTCATAATAAAATAGCCCATTTCCATGCTGGCTAGTGTATTGGGTGGAGGAGAGATAATAGGATTTCTAAGGCCAAACTCACTCAGGTAAATATTCTATTGGACTGTCTCAGCAAAGTTATGAAAGTTAAACTTACCAGAATGGCCAGAGCTCCAGATTTCAGCATTAATACTCATTTTTGGGGTGCAAAGTGTTTTCTTTCCAAACTCTCTTATTTCCTTCCCACAGAGCACCACATTAGGTCATTAATACATCATTGTAAATATGTTTGTCCTACCCTCTTCTTTATAATCAGAATGTCCCAGAGAGTTCTGCTTTGACATAGAAACAAGTTTTAGGATGCTGCAGAAAAATACAGCTCTTATTAGTGATAATAAGAGTTACCGGTCATTTAGTTTTTCTCATTAACCAAGCACTGTAATAATCCCTAAACAGATATTATCTTGTTAAATGACTTTAAGGTACATAGTATGCCAATTTTAAAGATTAAAAAAGAAAAAAAAGATGAGGCTGAAAGAGGTCAAGTGACTTGTTCAAGTTTCTACTGATAATTAGTGTAGAGCTAGAATCTGAACTCAGACCAAATTGACTGCAAAGTTTGTGCTGCTTCCACACTATTGTATATTTATAATGAAGAAGTACTTGAAGTCAAAGTGAACTTATCTAGACTTACGTAAAGCTTAAGAAAACATTCGGAATAATAATAGCAACTAATAGGGTTATATCATTTGAACCCTTGTAAAGATGTTGAAAGAATTTGTAAAGGGTGATTAGCCATGCACTCTGGAGGAAGATCCATACATATTTCATTAAACAATTATCTTAAACATTAGCGCATATTGTAAATTGTGACTGTAACACACAGCAGGATCTTCCAATAACCTACTGGGATCTAGGGCATTGGCAGTAGCCCCTAGGAAGAAAATGCTGTGCCTGGCAAAGGCAGTTGTGTCCAGGCGATGTGGCAGTGACCAGTGGAATTCATGTTATTCTGTATCCATGAAGCTTAAAGCAGAAAGTTGGCACTCAGTGGTCATGTTAGAACACAGTGGAAGTTGCAGTGGTTTTTCTGGTATCCACATGGTGCAGGGAAGCAATGCCAGTAGTGGCATTATGGTCTTAAAGACAGAATGGAGTTGAAAGGTAGTTTTGGAGCACAGGTGAGTATTGTGGTAGGTTCCTGGAGGTACCTGGAATGGTACTTTTTAGGAAGTCAAGGTTCTGACTTGGTAGGTATGGAGGAGAAGCATAGGAAAACTGATACCATTAAGGTTATCACATTGTAATCACAGCCTGGTGAGACCAGAAAAAGAGAGATTGCATATGATTTATAATGGTCAGTGACGTCAGATTCTTATACAGGGGTTGGCAAGAGTTTGTTTACCATTGTGAGTATGTGAAATGTAGTTTATTCTTGTATTGTTAATTATTGTATTCTACATATTACAACTGTAAATCTACTTTGTTCACCCCCTTATGCATGTACAAAAGGCAGAACCTGTCAGGGGTATTGGGTACTTGGTCCCCTTTACACTATTAAATGTTGCCTTTTTCACTCTCCTTTCATTGTGCTTTTATTTCTGGCTACCCAGTTCTTCTCTAAGTATTATTTCTTTAGATATATTATCATTTTTAATCCTTCTCTGATCAACTGTTACTGGCTTTAGTAATATAAATATTTCTCTGGTTATGTTATAATGTAAATCAAGGAATAGCATTATTTTCAAGTTGTGGAGAGAAAAACACTCCTGCCCCTATGTATCTCTATTTCAGTTTCTCGAAACTACAAGAAGGAAAATTTATCAGACAGCATCCAAAGAGTACTGTGGAAGCTTTGTGCTCAGTTCCCCAGACCCGCTCATGTGGACCGGTCCTTAGATGACACTGCAACATGAAAGGATTTCATTTATTTATAGGGCGAGTTGCCATTGGGATGGGGAATTATGGTCTCCTGCCCTTCCTCTATGAACTTTCAAAATCTGCATAGGGTCAAAGAGTTACTGGGTTTTCCAAAGGAGTGGAAATAGCCACACTGTAAAGAGTAGTTTGACTTTGAGCTGATGTTAGTGAGAAGGTGGCTCATGTGCCTTTGACTTGAGAGTTCAGTTTCTGGACCTCCGATTTCAAATTGGTCAGGTATAGGAACTGAGCCACAAATCAGCTTGCTCATCATGAGTGAAGGCTAGAATCATCTCAGAGCACTCCGTACAATGACAGGCATATGAGAGCTTTGCAGTAAGTGCCTCTTGATGAGTCGATTTGGAAAAAAGGTCCTAAAATAATTTGTGCCAATATGACTTCTCGGCATAAGAAGTATGACATCATATTTTATATACATGCAATATCTTGGTACTCTTGGAGCATTTTCAAATAAAACCACCTTCTTGATTATTTACAGCTGTGTGTTATATGATAGGGCAGGTATCATTAGTTCAACTCCCTAGGAAAAGAGACAGAAGCCATTTTTTACCAAATATGACAAAAATAACAACACTAGTATTTTGTGTAATACAATGCATTGTATGTAGAATTTTGGTTAATTTCAGTTTAAAAATATAGTGTTTTCTTTTTATAGATTTTACTAGTTTGAAAGCAAGTCTGAAATCCTAAACAATATAGTATATTCAGAAAAATGGGGAGATTACCATTGAAGTCTCTAAAGAAACAGGTAGAAATATTTAAATAGATAATTATGCAAACAAGGTTTTCAAAGCCTAAGTTTTAATAAAATTAGGTTTAACAAAATCTTTAGGGACCAAGCCCTAAGGAATTTATCAAGATGAGTATTCAACTGAGGAAAATTGAGCTTAAGGCTAAATTCATTTAAGGGTGAACAGCACAGTACCTATTAGGGATCCATTGGAACAAGATGGACGTATTTTGAGGGAAAAAACCAGCTTCACAGGTTGGTTTAAAGAAGTCCAGAGTGTTTTTGTTTGTTTGTTTTGGTTTTGGTTTTAAGTTTGGAGATAAACTTTCACCATGGTAATGAAATGGGCTAGAGTGCAGCATGAACTGGAGAGAGAGGAATATGTGTATCTATTTTCTTCACCTTAGGAGTGTTTACACTGAGGACTCAAAGGTAAGATAGGAAAGTATTTACTGATTCCAGGTCAAATATGTGTTTATAAGATCAGTTGGCTGTATGTCTCTCTCTATTTGGACATGGTTGGAAAAAGAGAGTATTATTTTATATAGGCATTTATTGCCAGAAAAGAATTAAAATCTCCTTTTTGACATGTCCTTGAATCCTTGGCAATTTCATGTAAAATTGAGTTTCTTTGAATTTTCTATTTAATTCTCTAACAGACCACCAAACAGTGGTTTAATCTTGGATGAAGATGTTTGCATGGGTGACCTCTATTAGGCTCTTGTAATATTGGAAGGTATTAGCAACATGTAAGGTAAATTACCTGAATATTACTATGACCATGAAAAAAGAAATACAAACTAAATAGACAAGACGTTATCTTGTTGCAGTGAACTATTAAATACAAGTCTTATATTACAGAAAATCCTTCAGTATTTTCCCCTTTACCTCCAATATGAAAACAACTTCCATTGCATTGTATTACCATGTTCTCCACGGGCATTATAAAAAATAGTCACCAAATTGTGATCATTACAAAAAAATGTCACTGAATCACAGGCCAGTGCTTCAGTCATACTTAATCTGGTGTCTTTGGATTTGATAAAGGAAATGTTTTTTTTAATTAAGTAGAATTAGTATTTCTCAAATTAAAAATATGTAACCTTAAGAAACAAAAATCTTCAAAACAAATATGAGGGCATATGAAAAAGAATTCAGGTGAGTATGTTCTATGCCCAATGTGTTTTAGAGATGTCAAATGGAAGGCAGAGGGGTTTGGGCATCTTTGCTCTCTTTTTTGTTATTTCTAATAATTTCTAGGAAAGCTTTTAGATATATTGGCTATGATTGCAAAGAGACTCATTAAACACGTTTGCATCATTTAATTGTTGGTCTTCGACAAAATAAACATAATAGTATTAGAAACTCCCTCTGGCCACGAGATGGAGCTCAAGACTCCTTCCCTCAAAGAACTGTTGTAATCAGGGACCACAGGTGGTGGGAGAAGGGTGCGAACCTCAGCTGGAGCAGTGAGCTGCCAGGTCACCTCTGTCTAGAGCAGGCTGATTAGTTAAGTTTTGCTCTGGCATTTGGGCAAGTGTTCTTTCCCATTATTCTCCCCCTTAGTGTTATTGTTTTTGTTTTTCTTTCTTTACCATTGCAATCCTAAAATCTAGCGGGCTATCGTCTAATCCACTGTCTTCCTCAGAGAACCCTGGGGCACTAGTTAAGTTGCATACTATTGAAAGCAATCTCACATCTTCTGAATTTGTTTTATGAACTTGAAGTCCTGAAAAATGTACTTTATAAGACATCTCCTCCCCCCACTCTGCAGTCAGAAAATTGAATTTTAATTAAGTGTTTGAAGCACTGACTTTTAAGAGAGACAAGTTAGTCAGTTGTGCTACTTATAGGAAAGAGTTTTGTGGCTTAATGTGATCTAGGCCAGTTCCCAAGACACCACCTAGATTTTTGGGCCAAAAAACCCAGCTAGTTAGGATTTCCTTTGCCTCTAACTTTGGGCATTTGTCTCCCTTGGGGATTAATGACTATTGCCTTAACAGTTGCTGGTCAGCCCTTAAAGTATATGGGGGTACTGCCCCTGAACCAGTCCACAGAGCTAATTTGAAGACCCATCTCTCACTCTTTTCTATCTCAGGAGAGATTTGGGGATCAAAGCCAATACATTTGTGATTAGCTCCTATTGTTCCAGGTGGCTCAAATGGGTTTAGGTTCATTCAGCTAATTTGATGACCTTTAAAATGTAATCTGTCTTGATAAGAGTCAAAATATTTCTTAGCACAGGATAGCAGGTTTAATATTCTTCAAAGAGTAGCATCTAAATAATGTTAATAGGAGATATATACTTTATGCATAGGATTATTTTATATTTCTGGTGGGAGAAAATGAACACTTGCTGAAGTGAGGTACTTAGGAACTTTTTTTTTAACTGTACTTTACAATGACAAAGAACCATAAGGACAATTTGTGAAAACAAAAAAAAAATCAATTAACCAGTTGACTGATTTACATAAACAATTATTGGCAAGTGATTAGAGAACCCAGGTTTTTAGGATCCTCCTAGAGAGTATTATGGTCAGTGAAATAAGTTACTCAGAGAAGGACAAACACCATATGATTTCACTTATATGTGGAATTTAAAGACCAAAATGAACAAACAAACAAAATTGAAACAGACTCAAGCAAAGCACTCTCGACCTAAGAAAACTAGCTTTCAAAGGGGCTGTAGCCACATCGGGTGATAAGACTGAAGTTGGATTTGAGCATTCAACTCTTTCATTCATTCACACGGTCCACTAATAGTCCAAATGCAGTTTCCAAAGCCACTGCAGAATTTGGCAAAGGTTCAAGAGCTTGTTTCAAGGGAGTAAAGCACAGAGTTTTCCAAGGGCTGAGGGTTAAAAAACAACAGGAATAGAAAAAAGACAAGAGCTGCTAGGAACAAGGGAACATCCATGTGGGCTATCTTTCTTCTGATGTTCAAAACTGCCAGGCTTCTCTTTCTACTCTTCCTCCTGCGGTTTAACAGAACAAGTAAGACAAAGCACAGCTCTCCAGTCCTCAACCTCATGACAGCTACATGACCAACCATTGAAAAAGTAGCAAAAACCTGTCATTCAGTATATTTCGAATCTGTATAGGACTGGACTTTTGCCAAGACATTTCTGATCCATAAGTGGGTGTGGCTAACTCAGGGCTCAAGGTTCACAGACCCTTCATTTAGGGTTCCCAGGGTGTCAGAAATCATAGATATTAGAACCCATAAGAGCTATCCTCACAGTCCTCCTTTCCAGTAGAGCAGTGGTTTTCAAATTTCAGAGTGTCTCAGGATCTCAAGGAAGATTGTTAAACCCAGGTTGTGGAACTTTATGTCCAGAGTTTCTGACTTACTAGGAGCCAGAGAATTTGCATTTCTAACAATTTCCTAGCGTCTGCTGTTACCTGTCAGGGGACCTACCTTGAGGATTTCTGCCCTAGAGAAACTGTGAAGGCATCCTACGGAACAGAAAGCGGAGTTTCCATCACACCCGAGTTCCACATGGATAAGGAAACTGAGCGTCAAAGGCCATTTTTTTTAACATTCACAAGTTCACACAACTGTCTTTAATAATAATTTTAAGATTTCAGTATATTGTGCACTGATTTTATGATTGGCATTGTTGAAAAAAGGACTATATTGCCACTGTGTCCTTTGAACATTATACCTGTCTTATCAGGTATGTGCTACTATTACACGCATTAGACAGATGAGAAAACTGAGGCCCAGAGAGCTTATCTGCCTTCCCCATTGTCACACAGCCACTCAAGGGGAAAACCAGAGTGCACACCTAGGTCTTCCTTACTGTCAGTCGTACCTGTGTTTTGAATCATCACACCACGCTTATTTTCAGGAACACCACAGTTCTAGCCCTGTGTTTTACAGAGCAACACATTTTACACTTTCACAGGGAGCTCTATTTGTGATTCCAAACTCAAGCTCTCCCACCTTATGCCATACTGCCCAAGGTTATTGTATCCTCTTATAGGTGTCTTAGAAAACCGCAGTGAAATATGCTAAAATTAAAGCATGCTAAGAGGTTAAAAATAAGCATTCTCAAAGTGAGAACTGCTCACTGTCCTGCTTAGGTGTTTCCATAATAGTAATCCGGTGGAGCAGTGGCCAGGCGGGGCAGGCGCTGAGCAGGTCATGAGAGAATCCAAGTTCTCATCCTGGCCCATCCATGCATCACCTGGAGGAACCTGGTGAAACAAAACATTCAGCTCCCATTTGTGAGCTGTGCATTTGCAGCATTTGTACAAACACTACTGTGGGATGACTTCAGAAGCAAATCCCCATGTAATATAAAAATATACAATACATCTACAGATGTGTGTATTTTTGCATGTTTTATATATATTTATTCACATGCATATGTATATACAAATATATGTATATTTTCACACTTGTGTATAAATTAAAGAAGTTTTAAGTGTCAACTCCCCCAAATGTCAGATATTGCCCAAATATAATCCCACATGTAATTTTGGGAGCTCCAGCTATAATTTGGATATTTGCACTAAATTCGCCTTTCCCCAGAAGACTAGGGCTCAGGACCGAGTTTGGCAGGGCCACTGCACCTGAATTGGTACCTCTTCTGTTTCCTCTAAACTCACACTGTGTTGATGTTAATGTTGCAGTTTTCTCATTAAACTTGCAGAAACTTTATATAAGTTCCCTGACTCTAGTTTCCCTCACCGTTTATTTCTTTCTCCAAAACTTTCTGAGTAGGTTTTTCTTGAGCTCTCTTTCAAATCACTCTTCTCCCATTGGAATATATTAGTTGTTCCCTATTCCCTAGTGCATGAAATAAAATTCCTATGTGCATGGCAGTCACAATCTTAAAAGTTTCTTAATTCCCAGTTCTTTTCTGGTCCTAGCAACACAGGTGTACTATGTTTCCCAGAGTTCTTCAGTGTTAGGTGTTTCCACGAGACTGAGTTCTGCCAGCGAAATGTGAATGGAGGTGCTGGATGCTTCATCCAAACCTGGCTCTTAGGACATCCTTTGCATTTCTCCATGCTCTCTCTCTTACCTTATTTGCAACCAAATGCAGACAATCAAGTGTGGACTTGTTTAAGAAGACAGTGTGGCCCTAGCATACGGTGAAGCCACCAGCTGTAAGGAAACTGGGTTCTTACATGTCTGAGTGGGAAGACTCCCTGCCCTACTGCTGATTCACATGAGACTCTGACATAGAAATAAACCTTTGTTTTATTCATGCATGGCAATTAGAGAATTTACTTACATTTATTAGCAGAGCATTTCTTCCTTGTTTTCTCCTTACTGCCCTCACCATAACTATGTACATATTTTCTTGGCCAACTCCACCGTATGAATGAATCCCCTTCCAAAGATAAGGCTGGTATCTCTTGGGCACCTGCAGCAATAACAATAATTATTACATAGGTCTCTGCTGATGTTATCTTGTAGATGGACTTATCTCTTTCCTCTTCACATTCCACGTGCCTTCCATCACTCAAATACTAATTTATTATACTTCTGTTCTATGGGAACTTCTCAGGCGTATGCCCATTTGAATCTGTTACTCATTTATTTCATGGGTTGTCCCCCACCTTGAAATGTAAATCATCAACTATGGGCTAAGTTGTGAGCACCCAAAAACCAATAAGTGAAAAGTTCTGTGATATGGGTGTGCACTGTTTTTATGAAAGCACAGAAAGAATGTCCCTAATCTAGTCACTGGATGTTATTTAGAGTAGCACTCCACGTGAGCTCAAAAGCTGAATCCTGATACAGAAGTAGGTGTTAGTCAGGAGACATACATGAAAAGTAAAGAGTATCCCTGCCAAGAGAACAGTATCTACAAAGGACCAAGGGTAACAGAATGGTCACTAAGTGTGTGGTGTAGTGTAAGAAGGATATGGTGCCAGGACGTGATCTGGAGAAACCATTCAGTCTTCAGTAATAACTGTAATTTGCCAAGGACCATGCCAGACCCTGGGGAAACAAAAAATATATAAAACCCAATACTCTTTATGGCCTTATTCAGAGTCTAATTAGAGAGAGACAAATGATTACAGCAGAATGTGAAAATGTAATAACCATTTTATCTCATTTTATTACATATTAAAATGCTATGGAGACTCAGAGGAGGCAGGAATGGGGGGAAGGCAGGGTCAAGAAAGCTGCCAGAGAACACATGACCTTTGAGGTAATTATTAAAAGGAGAGAAGTTCATGAAAGAAAAATAAGGAAAACATTCTGGGCAAAATGGGCATGACAGTAACAGGCACAGGGATTATCAAAATGCAAGCACGTATAGATTAGCAATTTTCTAGGATTGGGGCTTGCTGTGCAAATGTGGGCATAGAAGAAAATGAACAAAACAGGTGGATAATGACAAGATCATGAAGGGTAGTGAAGATTACCCCATGTGTTTGACATTTATCTTTCAAATCATACAAAATTATAGAAGGACTACAAGCAGAAAACTAATATTGGGTTTGCATTCTAGAAAGATCTTATTTGATAAAAGGGCACAAAATGGAGGACAGAAAGGCAGTCTGAAAGAGGACATTTCACACCTAATTATATTTGTATTTGCATTATCTTTAGTATGATGTTTTAATGTCCTGTCTGTTCGACTTCATGTTAAACTGTCCAAGGACAGGAGATGACGACACCTTTTATTTCTTCAACCAAAGAGCACTAAGTATGGCACATTGCTTTTTAGTAAATGATACTGATTAAATGTTTGATTAAACTTAACTTTGAGCCTAGATTCCTGCTGAGTGGAGAAAGATTTCATTGCTGCCCTGCAGGAGAGAAGCAGCTGTATTCCCCTCCTTAAATAGATATCTTAACCTGTCCAGAAAGGGGAAATAACTACATCCCCACAAAGGAGGTGTTGGGAAGTTTAATTAGCCATTGTTTATAATCTTCTTTGAAGCTGAAAAGTGCTAATTATGTTTTTCCCACTTTACAATTCTGAGCCACATGGACCATATCTTAAGAGCTTCTGAGTTAGGAAAGTTTTTACCTTCATAATTTGAGCTCAGTAGATTTTGCGAACACGTATTCCAGCCAGATAGCCTTAGGGTTGACCAAGTAACTCTGTGAAGATGAGAGGTTTACAGGTGAACTTGTAAGAAAACATGCTGAGTCTGTTAATATCACAAACCAACAGGAGCCACCAATGGAGTATTGCTCCATGAAGAGATTTTCTTTCCCCTAGGGATGCCCTGCTGATTACCTCCACTCCCACTGACTCAGTGTCATAGCTTCCCGTGCAATCCAATCATAGACCCTCTTAATCCTCCATATCTAAGCATGGGTGGAAAATTTAACTGACAACTTATTAAAAAGACCTAGATCTAGAGGTAATATGCAAGTCAACTGAGGGAAATCATGGGAGGCCATGGCGCCTACTCATGGCCAGTATCCATGTAGGAAAGCCATCTGGTCCTATCGCCAAAGAATGTCTTCAAGCTTATTTTATCCCTTTATATCCAAAACTAAAGAGCCTAAAACCGAGATGTTAAAGTTCCCTTTTTCTCTATGAAAGTCCCATTTTTGCATTTTTTTCTTCTCTTGAGGTCCTGTCTTTCCCCCCAGATGATTTACACTGGGATATCTATTTTCTTCAAAGGGGCACTTATCCCCTACTAAAATGTAAATGGTCTTAGATATGGCTTCAGTATACCAACTATTTGAGAATATAACCCAATAGTATCAATATTTACATAAAAGACTTCCACAGTAAATGTCATGTTGCAATGAACATAGTCAATGAATATTTACTTTGGAAAGGGCTAGCATACCTTGATGTTATTCGTGTTCAAACAATACTGTCTGACCCTGACTGGTGTGGCTCAGTTGGTTAGGCATCATTCCACAAAGCGAAAGATTGCTGGTCTGATTGCGCATCAGGACATGCCTGGGTTGCAGGTTTGGTCCCTAGTAAGATTGCATGTGAGAGGCAACCGATCTGTGTTTATCCCCCTCTCTTTCTCTCTTCCTTCCCTTCTCTCTGAAAATAAATGAAAATGTTTTTTTAAATGTGTTATCTGAAAGTGGTCCTTAATGAAAGTAAACATCTACATATTGGAAACATACCCTAAAGGAGACATTAACTACAAATGGTACTGATGTTGTCTACTAATTGTCCAGTATCAGTTATACTGTAAGCATTGTGCTATGTGCTTTTCATATGGCACCTCATTTCATTTTTGTACAACACTTTTGAGTAGGTATTATCTGAAATTTAGATGGAATAATACCAAACATTAGAGTAGGTAAGACACTTGCTTGAGACCATGTATTTCCTAAGGGGGACCTTTGCAATTAGGCTGTTTGGACCAAAAGTCTGGTCACTTAACATCTACAGTCATGCTTCTCAAACTAGGGCATCAAACAGTATGCCAGAAGTACAAAATGCCACAGTTAAACATGGCTTATCTTCCTAGAATCACCTTAAGTCAATGGTAGTAGAACAGCATGAAAATTTTACCTAAATTTATCACCTAAGGCACAATACCCCAGAATTATCATAATTGCAGCAAGGTGCTTCTAATTACAGGCCTCAGTCTGTTGTACACTATTGTATACTTCTTTCTGATGTTACTATGATTTGGTAAAAAGTTTGAAGAGTCACACACTCTTCCACAATGCATACTGAGATTTCTCTCTAGATGTCATTTATCCAAACCATTTATTTACCATCTTTTTGCATTCTGTTTGTTGCTGGCATAAAATTTGTCATGGAAGGAGGATTTGGACAGTTGTAACTTCACCCTATCCTGGAATGAAGGGCATAAAGTAATACATTTTATCTCTTCTGATACCAAAAATACAGGAGTAAAGAAAGAATAACTCACATGTGTGTATACATGTGTTCATAGACTAGTAAAAAAAATAAAGGCAAAGAGTAAGAAAATTCAAGGACAGCAATACATCTAGATGCCTTGTGCTCTATTGGACACACATAGAAAGGTAAATGACAGGACCACATATGTCCAAAGACATCATTAAGTTGTCTTATTTAGTTGTCATGGGAATTAGTTCCTTGTTCAGCTGTCCAAGGTTTTATCTGCTCAGAGAATTGTTCTTGACCTGAAAGAAAGATTGGCAAATGTCCCAGTAGAGGATGGCATTGACTTAGCAGTCCATGTTAAAATTTTACTGGAATCCTTAGTGTTTAATTCAAACTACTCTGTATGAGGGGTTAAGACTTCCTACCTTATTGGTTTCAAGTTAATTCTGATGCTCTGTTTACCGGGCTTATAATTTTCTAGTAATAAACCTTTAAATTTATTTAGCTACTTATTAATTTAATATTTTGAAGACAGTATTTGCTGAAAAGTAACTCCAGAGTTCTTTGCTGGTCAGAATAATCTGTGAACCCTAATCATTAGACATGTTAATTTTATATTATTCAGTGTAATAACTACCTTGTTTCAATTAATTTGCAGTTGTTATTGTACTAGAGCTCTTCCCATTCTTGTTTTTCTAGCTTAGTTGCAATAGATGCAGTACTTGATGGGGGAATAAAGATCTGGGATGGAGTTATCAAATAGTACATAATCAAACTCATTGAGGGACTTCTGGTCAAGATGGCAGCATAGGT
>CM052547.1:22738050-22767625 GCA_028533065.1 Trachops cirrhosus | reverse complement strand
TTTTTTTGGCTTGTTGGTATGGTTAAATGCATCACCCACAATAGACTCTGCTTTAGTGGTGAATTGCATCAAACAACATTGAATCAGTGGTTTTCATGTACTGAAGAGAGCCATGAACTTCCATCTCTGCAGATTTCACAGCCCAATAATCTTAATATACCTACACATATTAGGGGGCAGAAATTAACTTACTCTCCCAAAGAGTGTTATATTGAGATCAATATTTCATTAGCACTCTCTAGAGCTAATGATTAAGCTATGCACCAGCTGGACCCAATTCCCTGCAGTGAGTCATTGACATTTGCACTGTGGCCTGTGAGGTAATCTGCCCTTTTAAAGGAATGAAAAAGGTTAACCCAGACCCTTGTAAACCTTTATCAATGACTTGACATCATTAAAATCTGCCCAGTCCATTTTGTGGCAGTCAATCAAACATAAAAGTCCCTAGAGTAGTAGGCTCTCAATTTTTTTTAACTGAGGAAATCAAGCCAACAATCTCTAGGAAAGTATTTAAATATCCAATATGTGCCCCAAACAATACAATGTGCTATGGCAGATACAGATGAGAGAGAGAGAGAGAGAGTGAGCTCCTGCAGCATGCCTTCAAGATACTTATTGGCTATACTATAGTTGGGACATCAGATAAAAAACATAAGACTTTAAATATTAACTAATAACCAAAAAGAGGAAATAAATGAAAACAGTATTCATGGAAGTTCTCGCCTTACCTTTCAAAAAGTATATCTTATGTACTTGGCATCATGAAAGCAAAGAGAATACAAACATAATAAATGGGATTTTGGTTGTGTTTCTAGGAATCTATAAACTTTTAATAGAGAAGAAGGGAGGATCCCTTTTGTCTAGAGAGGAAGGGGGAAATGTGGCGCATAATACAAAGAAGCTGGAATTACAGGAAATAATTTTTTACCCAGCTATTTCTACGTACCTGACCACTGAAACTTGGGGAAAGAGTTAATGTGTGAGCTAGAACTGAAAAATTATCAGTAGAATCTGTAGAAATGAGAACCAAGACAATAGTTTTCATTAGGGATGAGAGAAATCCTGTTTGTAGTGTACTGTCTAGGTAGAAGCTACAGCGAGCTGTCAGTGTGAAGTCTAACAGGTGCATCCTGCCTCCCTCGCAGCACTTTTCCTCTCCTTGCACACACTGCAGGTGCATACAGATCCGTACTCTAACAGGTGGACTTCTCTTTCCAACAAAGTTTTCCCTCCCAAGCTTTGCTCTTGCTACTGAGATAACTATAGGGTTGTTCTTGGCAGCTTCTGAAACACTTGCATCTCCTGCATATATCACCCACAGGCTTCCACACCTCCCACTAAGCGTCGGCTAATTCTTCATTTGCCCATGCCCTTGGAATGACAGGTCCCACAATTAGCCTTCCCAAAGGCTTCCTTCTTCCTTGGCGGTAGGGGTGGTAAATGTCAAAACCCCATCCTGTTCGCAGGCTCAGTTTAGTATTCAAAGCTTTGTCTGTGACAGCAAACAAATGTTTAGGGGCATGGGGGTCAGAAGTATCCTAAGAAGGAAAATGACTGGTCCATTTGTTTCATCCAGTTGTGGAGCGTGTGGAGCGTTAGAAAGGAAAAAGCTGATCTAGTCTAACTGCATCATGTACTAAAGAAGAACATGAAAACCTGAGAGGCAAATTGTCTAATCCAAGATTTGACAGAATGTTGGTGAAAGAGGTGATACTGGCACTTCATCAGGAAAGTGTAAGCCCTTTTAAGACGAAAGCCATGATTTATATATCTTTGAAGCTCCACAATTCATAAAGTAGTGCTTTGTCCATAATAAATGCTAAGAAAATGTTTTGAAGGAAGACAGGGTAATCCAAGGATTGATTCTTAACTGAAATTCTCAGAATGTTAATTCAGTTCCTAATTTCTTTTTAGTTAATTTAATTTATCCTCTACTATTTTAAGTCTAGGGTTCATGTTTCATCTACTTTTTACCTTTAATTTTCTATTTCTCCTCAAATCAAGCCATTTTCCTTAATCAAGTTTAATATTTTCCTGTGACTTTGAAAAAGAAGAAATGCATTATCTCTACTTCTGCCTATGTTCTGTGTTAATTTTATTTTATTTTATTGATTGTATTTTTTTCATTACCATTTACTCCCCTTACACGTCCCCTCCAACAAGCACCACACTATTGTCCATGTCCATGACTCCTTTTTCCTTTTTGCTCAATCCCTCCACTTCCTAAATTCCATTCCCCCACTAGCCGTCATCCTGCTCTCCATCTATGAGTCTGTCTCTGTTTTGCTTGTTAGTTCAGTTTATTCATTAGATTCCACATATGAGTGAAATCATATGGTATTTGTCTTTCCCTGACTGGCTTATTTCACTTAGCATAATGTTCTCCAGGACCACCGATACTGTTGCAAAGGGTAAAATTTTCTTCTTTTTTACAGCCGAGTAGCATTCCATTGTATAAATGTACCATAGTTGTTTTATCAACTCTTTTATGTGTTATGAACAGTTGTATGTCAACAAATTGGACAACCTGGATGAAATGGATACATTCCTACATACAATCTTCCAAAACTAAATCAGGATGAAGCAGAGAATCTGAATAGGCAAATTATACCTAGTGAAATTGAAGCAGTAATCAAAAAACTCCCCAAAACGAATGTGCTTTACTCCTTTTAGATGGTCCTGACTCATTACCACTCCCCCTCCTTTTTGTATCTTTAACGTTGAACTCTCCACATAGTATCTTCAGACCTGAAGTGAACTGGTCATCCTACCATTAATGGATGAAATATTTGATACTAAAGAAATTAAATTCATCAGGTATGAATTACATACTTGTATATCCCTTATTTAAGGCATTTGAAGGGCATAACAAATCAAAGAAATAATCTTTGCATCAGAAATCTTTTGGAATTTATTTTGGAGATGAGTAAAATTGCATGAAGTTTTTAAATGACAAAGCAAAAGGAAGCACTAGAGATAACATAAAACACAAAATACAATTGATTTTTATACAGACAATGAATGCAGTAACAGTGAATCCTGTGGGATAAGGTGCGAAGTTCTTCTGGAATAGGGGGGATATTAGATGAGTTTCTGAATCAGACTTATATAAACCAAACAAAGAGGGGAAAGGTTTTCTGGGTGGAAAGAATGTTGGGAAAAAACTTTAGAGACAGGTATTAAGTGTTGGTAAGTAGATAACTTTGTTACAACAAAGGGCATAACTATATCAGCAAGAGACATGCCAAGATTGATGAAACAGGAGTTTGGAGCCTTTAATTTTGACATATGTGCTTAGTCAGGTAATAATCACTAGGTGATCTTGCTCTTGAAGCTCTTATTATATGAAATGTTAAAGGGACTTATCTAAGAAAAAGAAGATAAAAACATGTATAGTAAAATGACAGCAAACTCACAATTATTAACAACCACACCTGAAACAAAAACAAACTAAGCGAACAACTAGAACAAGAACAGAACCACAGAAAGGGAGATCACATGGAGGGTTAGCAAGAGGGGAGTGGGAGGAGAAGAGAGGGGGAGAAGGTACAGAGAATAAGTAGCATAGATGGTAGGTAGAAAATAGACATGGGGAGGGCAAGAATAGTATGGGAAATGTAGAAGCTAAAGAACTTATAAGTATGACACATGGGCATGAACTAAAGGGGGGGAATGTGGGTGGGAGAGGGTGTGCAGGGTGAAGGGGAGTGAAGGGGGGAGAATGGGACAATTGTAGTAGCATAATCAATAAAATATATATTTAAAAAAGGAGCTCATGTTTAACTGGGGAGCCAGACATGCACATATAGAATCACTAAGATTAATTTAATAGCATAAGGGATCAGGATGGGAATTAGTTAATACTAAACCAATCTTAAAAGACAGTTGTTTATAGAATAATATGACCAAAGAAGACTTCGAGTAGGCTAGAATTTGAATTGGTATGCAAAGGGCATTGAGAGTCTGGATTAGCAGGGAGAGTGGGAGGCATTGCAGGGAGAAGAAAAAACAAATGAGTTTTTTCTTCTGATATCTTTTATTTTTATTTGTTAATTTGGTTCTCCCATCTCTGCCATTAATTTGAAGTACATAAAAGTATTTTACTGTTTAAAAATTCTATCAAATATATCTTCTACCCAGAGAGAGGAGAGCACACACACAGAAATTTTAGCGCTCTGCCATCAGTGTTTATGAGGCCTCACTGCAGAACACGTGCTCTACTACATTTCATTTCTTTTTTGTAATTAATAAGTATTGATTTTTAAAATGTCACTTTAAATAAACACTAAATATTTACCAAATATAGGTGGTAGCTGCTTAATTATGAAATCTCTCTATGCTTCTGTTTTTGTTTTTCTAAATTCAAGAACCAATTAAAGAAACATTCACTTTGTAGTCTTGAGTACACCTAGTCTGAAATAATCACCAAAAGAAAAAAAATTAAATTGGAGGGAATAGTTAGAAACTTACTGTTGTCAGTAAGCTGATATAATGTCATTTACATTTGGGGTCGATGAGACTACTTTGCCACCTAATTTTTTTGTTGAAGCTACCCATGGGTTTTGGTTTTGTTATCCTCATGGCCCAATTTTTTTTTGAAGGAGGATTTATAAAGATTCACAAACTCTTCCATCTCTTTCAACATCATTAGAGAATCTTCCATTGCAGGTATGTAAATAACACATGGGTAGTTTTAAGTGATGTATTTAGAAGACAATCCCTTCTTATTTGAGATGTGTAATAGAGGATATCTAAAGGAATCTCACACAATTCTGCAATTCTAGACATAGATTCCTTAGGTCAGAAAAAAAGGTAAATACGGAATTTAATTCTACCAGTGAATCCTCAAAGAAGAAAACCAAAAAAATGAATTAGAATAGTACCAAACGAACAAACAAAAAAAAGATAATAAAGGAACATTTTCCTGAGATGAAATTGTATTGTCTGAATTAGTCTAAGCATAATGATAAATATGCAGTGTATGATTTTTCTGGGAAGATAATTTAATGATGAGAAAATGTGAAAAGTAGGGACCACTACCAAAATATATGGCTTGTAAAAATGATTGAGAACAATATTTAATTGCATTGGGTAAGAACCTCTGCTAGTTTTGAAATATATTTATTCTTATATTTAAAGTATCTTTGTGCATAATAGATTAATGGATGTTTTATATAAGAATCAGAAAACACTTTAGACTTGCAAAATTATGTTTTTTAACATTGTTTTCTGGATGTAAGCACAACACAAGGTAAACTAAGTACAAGACAGTGTTCACTTGACCAATATCACAGGCCAAGACTTCATCAGAGTTATCATGTGGGTACTTTCAAAGTTATGATGATGTATGGCCAATGAGGTAAATTTAAGAAAACAGATAAATTCTCCTCTCCCCCTAAAATTGTTTGACATGTTTTCTTCCAATTTTAACTCATACATGTAAACACATTTGAAGTTAACACTTCCAGTCTTGAAACAAACAAACAAGCAAACAAACCTGAACAAACTGAAGATCAGCTATACTTGTATTGAGCTCACCAGAGAACGAAGGTCTCTGGCATACCAGAAATCTGAAGAGAGAGGTGAATATAGAGTGTCCCAGGAAAGATCCCCTGAGCTATAAACTGGTGGCCGTACTTAAATAATTTTCACAAATTACTAGGGGCTGAGGTATACTTCCTCACAATTGCTAGTGAGATACACTATGAAAGTGAGAAACTTATGGGGGCTGCAGTCTTGGGAGCACAGTTTTGTAGGCCTCACTTCCCAGAACCCCCCCCAGGTTCTGAAGGGAGGAGTCAAGAAAGTATTCCATGAGATGCTGTAATGTGGATACATGAGATGATGTGTATGTCAGTACCTGGTGACCTGTACAGCACAAGAACGAACCTAATGAATGCATATTTAAAAAGTCATTTATGAGGCCAGAGGAATCACAGGATAAAGTGCAGAATGTGACACAACCATATAATAACTATTACAGATGTATAACATGACCTCACTGAAAGGTATACGGGGGCAATGGTGTCACTTTAGAAATGGGAGAAATATGCAAAGCTGAAGGCTAAAGAAATAGTTTAAACTCTGTACTAGTTGTTAAAGTTGTTCTTATTTGGATAGGGGTTAACAGTTTTGGTATCACTGTAATATAATATACAGCAAACATTCAATATATATAGAATTAAATACTTAAGTAAGTGGATGGAAGGGGTTGGGAACTGCATGTCTCACTATTGGAGTAGTGGTTTACAGATAAGTACCTGGAGGAGGCTAGAATTATATTATGGTAATGGGTTAGAGCTAGAAATATCATTGTTAACTTATGTTTAGTTTGATCATTACATATAGAGATATTTATAGATATGTGTATTTACATTGCTAGTATACACATATCTTTTCTTGCTCTGAGGAACCCTGAAAACTACACCTCAGTAGAAATGAGCACACTTATTGCCCACATATTGGTTTCTAATACCATTCTTAAATAAAAGGAATGAGGGATCATGGAGAAATGGCTGATAGTAGCATGGGCAAGAAATATACAAGATGAGTTTAGAACATCTTAGAGTGACAGAAAGGAAGTGCTAAACATACACACACACACACACACACACACACACACAAAGATGGGGTATGTCAAATGATCATGAGTTCTCAATGGCTAAGTCTGGAAAAAATTCATCAACAAAAGTTATAGTGTTGGGTTTTATAATCCAAAGTATAAAATAAATATCCATTAGTTCATATTGATATGGATAAATAAGTGAGTAAGTAAGAAAATGGAGAGAGGGGAAGTACCCCATGCAACAGAATTCCAAATAACTTATGTAGATTCTCTTCCCTCAAAGGGTGGAGCATAATTGCTCACTCCTTATGGGTGGATGGTGCACGGTGGCTTCCTTCCAAAGAGGACAGTAAAAGGCTGAAAAAGAGAGGGAGAGAGAGAGAGAGCACATGAGAGAAACCCGACAAACACTACTTCAGCCAGGTGATGGAAGTCAGCATCAGCGATGATGAGTCATGTCGATAGTGTCTATTCATAATGTGATGAAAATATCGCTCTGCCGCTGTGGTTCTCCTCTCAAAACCCATATTTCCAGTCTAGTCATGAGAAAAATCATCAAATAAATTCAAATTGAGGGACATTTTACAAAATACCTGACAAATAGTCCTCAAGGTCAAAAGTAAGAAAGTCCTGAGAACTTGTCACAAACAACAGGAATCTAAGGAGAAATGATCACTGAATTCAACGTGATATCCTTACTGAAATCATAGAACAGAAAAAGTACATGAGGGAAAAACTAAGAAAATATGAATTACACGTGGACTTTAGTTAATAATAATGTATCAGTGTTAATTTCCTAATGATAAGAAATGAATCATAATAATGTAAGATAATAATAGGTGAAACTCACTAAGAGGTCTATAAGAACTCTATTATCTTTATTATTTTCTGAAAATATAAACTATTATAAAAAATAAAGTCTATTAAGAAAAACTGTTTGACATGATTTGTCTTAATATGGGAAGGTCCCAGAGTTTCCAGTTAAAATCTCCAGAATTAGTGACACATTAAGCTCTCATAACAAGGATTCTACTAGGGAAACACATACACTCAGAAAAATGCACACTCACCGTAAATCAGGTAATGACAAAGAAAACAATAAAAGTGGCAGAATATCCAAGACATGTTGCCATTTTAATTTGTTTTTACATCTATGGAACCCACATAGTTAACCTTTCATAACTCCTGTTATTTTGCCCCAAAATTCATCTTATACACCCAGTTTTCTGATTTCCATTGGAATGTATCTCAGCGCAGCCTAACATATATGAACCATTTATGTTCCAGCTCACAGCGTGGCTTATGCCTTCCTTCTCTAGAATATCTAATATTAGAAACTCATTTACTTTATGGGAGTTCTTTAACACTTGGATAAGAAAAGTAAAAACATGTTTTGCCCCAGGCCAGTAAATAAGTGACAATCTGCAAATTTAATATAAAAATGATTAAATTTCATAGAAAGTAGTGTAGTCTGGTAAAACCTTGTAAATTTGCCTTTTAAACAGGTAAGAAAACTAAAAGCTCAATAAAAGTTTTTATTTGTAGAACATTTTTTGAGTATAGAGTAATATAGTGATGCTGTTTTAAAGCTGGGAGGAATTTTGACACAGGTTTTTATATTTTAACAAAGCAAAGACATGCTTATCTATTTAGAGGAGCCAATTTTAATGAACCCATTATTTTTATTTATGCAGCCTAAGTGGTAATTTTATTGGCCTTCTGTATGGGAAGAGATAAATATTTTTCCATTTTAACATTATCGATTTAACTTGTTTTTAAGTAGTCAAATAAGAGCTAACTTCAGTCCAACAAGAATGAATGACACTAATTTCAGATAAGTGGCAGGTGAAAGCATGAGGCTTCATACATTTACAAAAAGTGTAGTAGCATTTCACTTTGTCTACTCCATTGACACCGAACTTTCATAGTACATTTACTCATTTACTCACTGATTAATTTCTTCAAAAACTCCTTCCACTTAAAAAAGAAAACACATTTGGTAGACTCCTACATAGATCATTCCACCAAAGGGGAAATGACATTTATATACTAGAAAAAGAAAAAAAAATAATATTATGAGAGATGTATCCAGTATAAAATTTCTAGACAGAGAGACGTGATAAAGATTTTATTGTTGATTTTATTTACTTATTTATTTACTTACTGTATTCTTATTTTATTCACTTGGAGGGCTGAAAAAGAATTATGGAAGCACAGCAGCAAACCCTTTTTATTTACCGAGTGCACTTTGTCCATTAGAAAAGTACTGTCTTGTTTATAGCATGCATGTCATCAGATTCATTTCCCTCACCACAGAAGAGCAGATTCCTCAGTACCCAGCATCAGTGGTGGTTTATAAGTACCAAGTGAAGGAAGAGGGTGTGGTATAATAAGAAACATGTGCTTGGTCTTTGTCTCTGGTTCCTGATGCAGAGCTCCAAAATCTCTTGGAATTCTTGAGTGATAGGAGCATCTTTTTTCCTAATGAGGCAACTCTTGGTGGGCCTAGAGGTAGTTTCAGGATGGAGTCAGATAGCAAGAATGACTGAATCTTTATTAGAAGCCCAGAACTGCCAGCCCAATTCTTCCTCCTTGAAGAGCAGCGAGGGGCTGAGAAGGTGGCTCACACAGAGGGGCATACATGGAAGCTGCACTCATCGCCCTCCACACCTTGCTCTATGTAACTCTTCCACTTGGCTCTTCCTGAGTTTTAGCCTTTATGATAAATCATCAACAAAAACTGAAGTGCTTTTCTGAGTTCTGTGAGCCTTTCTAGCAAATTATCAAACCTGAATAGGGGGTCATGGGGGTATTGCAGATCATTCAGAAGTATGGGTGGTCTGGGACTTGCAATTAACATAAAAAATGGAGGCAGTCTTGTGAGACTGAGCCCTTTAACTTGGGGGATCTGACCCTAATTCCAGTAGATAGTGTCCGAATTAAATTGAATTGTTTACATTTTGTTGGTGTCAGAGAGTTGGAGAAGTGTTGGAAAAGAGAGTATGTAGGTGATGTCAGGAGCAAAAAAAAATCTGTGGGTCTCTAAGAATTCAGAACAACTGATCAATTACTCAAAAGAGTTGCTTGATATATATACTATGTCAAAAGGTTTTTGCTAGATGTTATAGAGGTTACAAACTAGTTTAGATGAAAGCCCTTAAGGAACATCTAGACCAAGTGCCCCCAGCCTCTGGGCCGAGGACCCGTGTGGGTTTGGGCCTGTTAGGAACCAGGTTGCACAGCAGGAGGTGAACTTGAATGTAATGTGCTTGAATCATCCTGAAACCATCCCCCACCCCACCCCCTGGTCCATAGAAAATTTGTCTTCCACAAAACCAGTCCCTGGTGCCAAAAAGATTGGGGATCACCGATCTAGACAATTTGTGTAATTGAAAAATATATTTAAAGGGTGCTTACCTCTGAATTGTAAAATTAATTGCAGGGATGGCAAATATCATAGAAATTCTAAGCATATATAGGTCAAAATCATGAAAAAGTAAAATTAGGAAAATGTGCCTGCATTATAAGACCAGGGTGTATTGTCAGCTCCCCTCCGGAACGAGAACACAGTCTTGGGTGAACCTCATTGTTTCAGTGGCCAGTGACTTCATCCTGTGTCTCTCCTTTATGCCAGGTGACCCACACCAAAGCTTTCTTGATTTCTTGCCTCCATATAAATAGGGGGATTTTCTTTGTCTCACCATATTTTCCACACACACACACACTTGCTCAAAGTTTTAGTAATAAAAGACAAATAATAGGGACTTGGAGGAGAGTTTACAGAAGTGGTGGGTGAAATTAGTTATCAGCCTCCTAATTCAACTACTTTATTGCCTTTGGACTAAGTTGGGAAGCCTGTGTAGTATATTCTCAGAATTGGAAAATTCTCCCATTGGGTGGGAGGAATAATTTTTATTCTCCCCTTCTAGGTTCTTGGCTGAGACCCTCCCTCTCAATAAAAGACAGATTAACCGGAGAAAAACAAACAGAAGTTTAATGATAGGTATACCTTCTGTATACATTGGAGATACCCAGGGAAATGGCCCAAAATGGCCAAAGCCACCATCTTAAATATCACATTTGGCTAAATACTAAAGATGCTGGGAGGAGGCCACTTATGGGAGGTTATTGGGAAAAGCATAATGAACAAGGATAAGATTGTTATGCAGCTGAAACTCATAGTCCTCTCCATTGAAAAGGGTTGGTACACATTTGGAGCTATCCTTTTTGGTACAGACAGGGAGACACACAAATGGACATTTTTCCTTATAAAATGATAAGTTCTAATCAGTTTTCTGGGCTTTTGCTATGTTTGTTATTTCTTAAAAAATAGGTAACCTCAAATAATCCTGATGACAAAGACATATATTTTGGGGTGGCCAATTCTATTCCCCTTTATGATTATGTGAGAAACTCTTGAAGAATCTGGCATCTGTCCTCTCTTCAATCTTCCCACTAATAGTGGAACATGGGCCCTTGCCTCCCACGTAGAAGGCTGCCATGCTAACACCAGCATCACAATTGGCTTGAGGAAGAGATAAATTCTTGACTGTGTTAAGCCACTGAGGTAAGGATTGTAGTTTCATGATTTATAAAAAAAAAATATTTACTTCTCATCCTCACTCTGGCCCTAAGCTCCTAAAACCCTTGGATTTTTGGTGATTAGAACTATAAAAGTGTCTTTTGTTATGTTAATGAGGCAACTTTTAGAAGGCACCTAAGGATGGGGTCTAGTTGTAAGTTGAATCAACAAATATAGAGGACACATGGACAAAACCAGGGGGGTTAGAAATGGGAGGGAGGAGGGGAGCGATGGGTGGGTGGGCTGGAATGGGAATAAAGGATAGAAACTGTACTGAATAAACTAAACTAAAAAAAACCAATGTGATTAGAAGATTAGAGCTTTCGGTTCTATCCCATGGCCTCTGGAGAGGAGAGGGGGGTGCAGATTAAGTTCAATGGCCAACGGCCAGTGGACCTTGGCTATTGATGATAACAGTCACGCTTATGAGGACATTCCTGCACATGTGCAATTAGAAAATGTTCCTACACGTACATCACATGTTCAAAAATGGTGGAAAATCTCTGCCCCTGGTAGGATTTTGAAGGTAAAATGAGAAAAGTTCATGGGGAGGTCTTTGGAAGGTCCTCTGGGCCACTTCAGCCAACCCCAGGAGGTTTGAGCAAGACTGGACCCCTGGTTCTGCAAACCATCCTGGGCATCATCCTGAAAAGACAGGCCTGGCAATTGTGAAAGTCAGAAATGGCATTCGTATGGAAAAGAGTTTAACTAATTAAGTTTCAGGCCTTCTGTTAAACATTTATGAAATTACAGGGTATGGTTACATAAAGCTTATAACATTTAGTGTAATTTAAGTGGGTTCACAGATTAACCTTAGCAAAGTTGTGAATTCTAAGTAACAGTCAGTGCTAGGCTACCTGCTAGGCTCTCTATGTCTATTAGGTTATATCTTCATAAAACCAGAAAGGATGAATATTGGACAGATTCTGGGCTGGTGAGCATGTGGAGGTGCTAGGAGAGTAAGGCACCTGGAGCCCTCATGGACATTCCACGTCCTTGCCCCACACCTTGCTCTATGCATCTCTTCTTTCTGGCTGTTTCTGAGTTGCATTCTTTTACAAAACAGTGGTGATCTAACAAGTAAAATGTTTCTCGGACTTATGTGAGCTGCTCTAGCAAATTAATCAAACCCCAGATGGGGATCCTAGGAACCTCCAGTTTGTAGTCAGTTGGTCAGAAATACAGTTAACAACCTGGACTTGCAATTGGCATCTGAATTGGGGGCGGTCTTATGGGACTGCCCACTTGTAGGATCTGATGCCATTTCTAGGGTGATAGTTTCAGAATTGAATTAAATGCTTAGTGGTATGGAAAAATACATGTGTCATAATTGATCTCACAGTTTCAGGGGTTTTGTTTGTAATAGCAGTTAGTGTTACTAAATTAACAAAAAAATAAATTGATAATAGAAGCTAGATATTGTCATAATAAAAAAAACTAAGATATATGGTATTAGGGAAGCATTAGACAGTGGACAACAAGAAAATAAATAGTAACAGGCAGCCGAATATTTGGTAAAACTGCCACATACAATAACTTGGAAGTATTAAAGAGAAAACTGCACATCCAAAATGGTGTCACTTGTGTTAAAGTCCATGATACCAAATCCAGACTTAATAGCTGACCTAATTATAATCTTAGCCTTCCCCAGAAATGTAACCTTAATAAACCAGTCTGGAATTTTCTGGTCAATGCCAATGAAATAATCTGTAACATGGGTACCCCACCCCTTACCCCTTACAGGAAGAAGAGCAATATGCATAATAAGCCCTTGTTCTTCTCTGCCCCCCCAATAAAAGATGTCCTGGTCTAAAAATAATTCTTTTCTTCTACTAATAACTCCTCTGCCACAATCTTCTTCCTATAAAATCCATTTTGTACAACTCCTTGGGCACCCCTAGTTGAAGAGCAGGTGCTACTAGCACACTTAATTTGAGAGCACTGAGAAGTTAAGTGACAGTAAAAGAGCATCCATCCCATAGGAAAAAGAGGACAAAAAAGGAAGAAAGTGTATTTAAGTGGAGGAAACCAAGAAAATAACAAGATCCTCTTTGCTACCTCACTTTCCTCTTTGTTAAGATCAGGTTTTACATGTAGACGATTATTGAAGAACCCACGTGAAGGATCAGAGTTAAAACTATATGAATGGATTCATGAGAAAATAATCAACAGAAACCCATAAAAATTATCTACATTCTCTGTAAAGTGTTAGGCACATGCGATACACACAACCATAGTCAGAGTCTCCACTCACAAAGGAATATTCAATCTAGTGAGAAAACAAGAGAGACATATATTAAGTCTTAACAAGATAGCATTATGCTACAATGTAATGCATTGCTAGGTCTGAGCTGCACAAGAAAGAATTGAAAGGGACACTAGAGTTGATTTGTCCAGCCTCCATTAATATTTAGATGCTCTTATACAATATCTATGCTGATGATAACCCAACTGAAGCGTGAAAATCTCAAATGAGCATCATACTATGGTTGCTGTGGACATGCTTCCAAAAAGGTTATTCTAAACTCTTCTTGTCAAAGGGAAGCCTCTTAGAAATATTCCAATACAATAGTTACAAGGTTGATGATGTTTCTCTTAGTAAGGGTTGGAAATTAATACAATGAAGCGTGAAACTGAAAAATTATAAAACAGAGATGGAGAGAATCAATTAAACTAGGGTCGGTAGTGTTATACAATAAGAAGTGGGACAGGAGAAAAAATAGAATTTTCAAAACCAATCCTGGAAACAAGAATATAGGGGAAGGCAGTCTTCAAAAACCTGCATGTAAATCATTTTTAAGCTGTTTTTAATTCTAACCTGTCAGGGAAATTTTAAAATACCTATGGACTCAACAAATATATGTCCCTTGGACTCTCTTAGGAAATTTGTTGAGTGTGAACAACAACAAAAAGACGATAAAACTAACAAAGAAGGTATGAGCTACTGGAAACGGGAATTACAAAACAAATAAATAGCAAACAGAAGTTTTGGAATTCAACTAAGTTGGAGGCCTAAAGACGAATAGTTCCTGAACGTAGCAGGTATGGGAAAGATAGTCTCCAGGATGGAAAGTTAGATAGATGGATAGAGAGATGCATGCATGTACATCTTCATACACACAGAAAAGGAGACAGGAAAGAAGGGGAAGAGGGAGGAAAAAAGAGGAGAAATGTCACTGGGCAGGAAATAAGGAAGGGTGACTTGGTAGATCATGCGATATGTTTGGGCATCGGGAAAAATTGTTGATATGTGTATGACAGTTTTATGGAAAATATGAATAAATACATAGAAAATTATTTTTAAAAACTCAGTTACTATCATAACTTCAATAATAACAAAAATTGTTCTGAGAAATTTATCATAGTAAAACATTTGGCCAGTCAACAAACAATGTTTCTACACTATAATAATTAGACCCTATTTATAGTTGTAACATTTTTAAAAATTATTTTTCTTACTTTATAAATTTGATGTAGTAACTAAATTCCCACATTGAGGTAATAGGTTGGGGCAGGTAGGGGAAGGTGTTTTAGGAAAGCTGAAGCTTTCTGTCCTGTAAGTATAAGTCAATAGATACATTGTCTAAGATGTATAAATCCAGACATGGCACCAAAAATTATTACATAAAATAGAGAAATAAATACTAGGGAAAATTATTAGGAGAAAAACTAGATAGTGTTGGAGAGAGGAGGTATGAAGCCAGGGTTTGCCTATTTCTTTATATACTTCAATAATGTTTTATTTTTTTAACTTTTGTTTAAAACTTGAAAATATCCTTAAAACATAACTGTTAATCACTGAATTATTTCTGACATATAGTTAAATTTAAAAACAGAAGAGGAAGGAATATGAATAATATTTCCTTACTTTAGTAAATACACATACACACCACAGCACACTTGGAAAGTATAAGCTGGGAAAGTTAACAGGGACTGTTCGGGGGGACGATTCCTGACATTGAAAGTGGGTGGGAGAATTATCTTTCACTATATACACTTTTATAATGTTTGAATTATTTTTGGCAACATAGGTTTAATTTAATTAAAGTAGCATTGTATTAAAGACACAAGCTTATATTTTTAAAAATATTTTGATTGTTGTTCAAGTACAGTTGTCTCCATTTTTCCCCCACCACTCACCCCCACCCCAGTCATTCCCACTTCCCATCCTTGATCCTACCTCACTTTGGTTTTGTCCATGTGTCCTTTATAAATGTTTCTTGAAAACTCTTCCCCCTTTTCCCCGCTATTCCCTCCAACCTCCCCTCTGGTTACTGTCAGTTTGCTCTTAATTTCAATGTATCTGGTTATATTTTGCTTGCTTGTTTGTTTTGTTTTTTAGGTTCCACTTACAGGTGAGATCATATGGCATTTGTCTTTCACCACTTGGCTTATTTCACTTAGCATAATGCTCTCCAGTTCCATCGAAACTGTTGCAAAGGGTAGGAGCTCCTTCTTTCTTTCTGCTGTGTAGTATCCATTATGTAAAGGTACCATAGTTTTTTGATCCACTCATTTACTGATGGGCACTCAGGTTACTTCCAGTACTTGGCTATTGTACATTGTGCTGCTATGAACATTGGAGTGTGTAGATTCCACACAGCTTTTATTTTTTAACAAAAATACAGTGAAGATTGGTAAATGTATATGGAGGCAGGTCAATACTTACAAAAATCTGTTAATATTGTGTGTATTAGCTAGGGCTGCCATAACAAAACCAGACAGCATGGCTGCCCACAAAAATGTATTTTCCAAAAGTTCTGGAGGCTGACAGTCCAAGATGATGATGTTGGCAGGTTTGGTTTCTCCTGAGGCCTCTCTCTATGCTTTGAAGATGGCCACCTTCTTGCTGAAGCCTGAAATGGCCTTTTTTCTGTGTGTACATGTTCCTGGTTTCTGGTCCTTGTCTTATGAGTACATCAGGTGTATTGGAGTAGGGCTCACCCATGTGACCTTATTTAACATTAATAACCTCAGACCTCGTCTCTAAATACAATTGGGGGTAGGGCTCTAATATATGAATTCGGGGGAGGACACAATTCAGTACATTATGCTTTTGTTAGGTGGATAACACAGTGGGCTTTCAAAGGTAGAAGATAGGAGCTTGAGTTCTGCATTCAGACAAACCTGTAGTAGAAGTCAGCTTTCCACCTACTACTAACTGTAGGATATGGGAGACTTTTCCAAAATCTCTTGTTTCAGTTTTCTCTTCCATAAAGTGATGCTAATAACAATTTCAAATTATGTTGGAATAAAATGTGATCATGTATATAAAGCAAATAACCAAGTACCTAAAATTACAAAAACACATCTTTGTAAACTGTGGTAATTAATATTACCACTATACAATAGAATGTAATTTAATGTTACACCTAGTTAATACAAAAAATGTGGAGCAAAGTTGCTTTGCATAATTTATTACTTTGTTATCCAATCAAAAGATGGGTGTTGTTTTTGCTAATACTCAGTGTCTGTTTGTAGAAAACCATAACAGTTGATTCTGGGCCACCATCAACCTCTGGTTCTCACCCTGGAGGACATGGTGAATGAAGGGGCAATATAGCAGCATCCTTGCATCTCAGGGGCCCCTGCTGGGCACAGAGAAACAGATGATGTTGGTAAAGGGGTACTGTCACCAGTAAAGTGGGGCATCCACTGATAGAATCATTGTATGGTAAGGGTAGGAGGTTCACTGAATGTCTTTGTGTCTCTGAATCTCTCGGTCTCATTTCTAAAAATATTTTATCTGGCTCTTTTGACAACCAAATGATGCCCATATGCAAAATATTTTAACTTTTGTAAAATTAAATACATTAGAGACACTATTCTTATTGCTCTCTTGAGGTCCCCTGAGGAGGAAGGAATTTTGCCTCCAGACTGCCTTTGGCTTGAGCTGCAATATCAACTCTCCTCTAAGTCTCTAGCCTACCTGCCTTCGGACTTCCCTTCAGACTTTGGACTTCCTGGATTCCACAATGGTGTGAGCCAATTCCTTAAAGAAACTCACTCACTTTCTCTCTCTCTCTTTCCGTCTACACACATACATGCACCCTATTGGTTCTGTTTCCTTGGAGAACTCTGACTAATACAATAAGTAAAGTGAAAAGAGAAAAATACTAGGTAGGACTGATGGCCATTCTGTCCTGTGGCAGATCAGGAAAGTAAGTTATCAGGTTAGGGCTCACTGGTTGGAGAAATAGCTTAGAAAAATGGAGTCCATGATACGTATTTGAGTTGTCAAGACTGTGGCCCACAGGATCCATTTTTATTTTCACATTAGCTTAGTATACACCAATCAGATGTTTTTGTATAAGGGTTTCCATCATGTGAGCTAATCAATATTTTCTTCATAAGAATTAAGACTACCATCACAGTCTGTGTGACATAAAAATGATTTCCTCTGGAGTATTTCCAAAATTCTTGTGATCTGAATTAGATAACAAATTGCAGAAAGCTAAGAACCACATTTTGTGCTTTGTTTCTTCTCTCTTTTTTTTCCTCTTGTTTCCTGGCACAGGGCTGGCTGCACACACAGAAAGAACTTAAAAAATACACACATAAGCCCTGGCTGGTGTAGCTTAGTGGATTAAGCGCAGGCCTGTGAACCGAAAGATCACGGTTCGATTCCCAGTCAGGGCACATGCCTGGGTTGCAGGCCAGTTCCCAGCAGGGAATGCACAGGAAGCAACCATACATTGATATTTCTCTCCCTCTCTCCTTCCCTTCCCCTCTAAAGATAAATAAATAAATAAAAAATACACACATCAAATACTCCTGAGGAATTAGAAGAAGAATGCGCAAAGTTAAGAGCCTAAACTCCAAGTCTTCTGATGCCAAAGATATTGTGCTCCCACGTGAGTGGTGTCTCTGGTGAGTGCTCAGCCCTGGCATGTTGTTAGGACCAGCAGCAAACAGTGGTGACTTCTTCTGAGTAACCTCATAGGGTCATGGACATTGGAAAGTAATATCATCAAAGACCAAAACGCACACTTTGCCTTTCCAAATAGGGAACTTGAATAAATTTCTCCCAATGCGAACATGCTCCCTTGTATAGTGAATAAAATGTAAGGCCTACTGAAAATTTGAAAATTTGTCTATTGGCCTGGCCTTATGAGACATGATAAATGGCAATTAGATGCATTCATAAAGCAGATGAATGTGGATACATAAGCGTACCTTTGTTGAGGTAAAAATCACAACCTGATCCAACACAAAACAAAGGAGGCAATAGAAGTACCATACACAGTCATGTTAAAGATAGGTATTTTAATCTAATAATTAGTTTCACCATGAATCAAATACATTTTAGTAGCTTGAAAAGATATAGCATTTAGTTTAATTTTGATGAGGATGAAGCTTTGCTTCATTTGACCTGAGTGTTTAAGATTTCAACAATAATGTGTAATATAGAAAGTCTTTAACAGCAACCTTTTCCATTCTAACGAGTGCATAATATTGGTTTTGCAATCATTTAGTAATTATATAAGGAGGACATATTTATTACGAATTATTGATTTTATAATTACTGCTGCTGGTATTCACATTATTACACAATGAAAATCTTTTAATATACAATGCTCTTCACCCTCAGCTGGCGAACAGACAGTGCAATGCAATTTAGAGAGTAGCCAAGAATAGATTTTTATCGGTATTTTTTTTTGCCAACCAACTAAATGGTTTGCTTTCTGAAAAATATTGCTAATGGCGCTTAAGCAGAGAGGAATGTCCAATCTCAAGGTCATTCCTGGCAGTTGATTACAGTCACCCAATGAACACAAGGTTCCTATTTAACTGTTAAGTTATTTTTGCTGCACTCGTTGCTGGGAATTAAAAGTTATGGCTGTAAATTTGCTGCCAGCTAAATAGACATCAAAGGCCACAATCATACACTGGATCATGACACATAAAGATATATCTCTTATGAAATTGATTTTTCTCCATGTGCAAGGCAGCTTTGCATTACTCTCCTCGTGGAGTTTAGCACAGGAAATGTCTAGGCAGGCCAAGTGTAATTGTCAGCATAGTTTATATTCCAGGCAGAGAACTCCTTTTATTATTTTTCCCCTCCATGAAGATGTGCAAAAAAGGTTGTCTAAGCATATATTTTGATTTCACTTGCCAACAGATTGTGAATCGTTGATTTAAGGTCACTGTCACCCCCAAATGGGAAAAGATTAGGTGTCTAAGGACCAGAAGTATTAAAAAGTCTGCCCAAACAATATTTGCTGCTCACCAGAATTTAAAATTGCTGATTTTCACACCAGAAACATGCCAAAGAGTTTTGTAAAGGCTGTGAGTCTATTAGCTGTTTTAATCCATCAGATTTCCACTATCCTGAGATTATGAGCATCAAATAGAACTACATGAGCTTGATTAGTGTTTTGTTCTCTTCTGGATATTGTCTCGCTATTACAGAGGGAGCCATATGCTTTACAAAGCATATAAGTGTGTCTAAATACAATACCTGAACAATCAAATCATACTTTAAATGTATGTTGGTGAAGGTGCTGTTTCTGAGCTTCTTTGTAGGATAGCTTTACAGTCCTGGGTTCTGTGCATTTCACTGTTGTGACTGGAAACTCATCATTAGAGCACCATTGGAGATAGACTAGCTGACTCAAAATCCTCTTCTTTCGTCTACAAAGTGAGGCTAGTTATTATATCTCATGTGGAAGTTAATTTCCAAACACACCAGCATGACTTTTAAAGCCTTCTAAAATCTCACTCTAACTTTGCTTTTCCAATTTATCTCGCACTCTACTCCTCCTCCTCACACTATACAGTCAGGCTAGCTTTTCACTTCCCACAATTAGGACTCATTCATTTTCAGCCCATTACAGCAGTTTCTGTCACCTTGAATCAATCTCTCTCTCCCTCTCTCTCTCTCTCTCTCTCTCTCTCTCTCTCTCTCTCTCTCTCTCATCCATTCACTGTTAATTCTTCACATACCAGTTTGGACTTATGCCCCTCATGAATTTCTCTTTTTCCCCTTTTAGTTTACACCAGTCACTGAAAGACTTAGTCACACTCCTCTTTCTGTCTGCCTGCTTTATATGTTGATTCACAATGGTTTCTCCACCAAGAGGAGCTATATTTTTAAGGATGTGAAAACTCTCTGCTCCTTTGTGAACATACGGCTTGGACCACAGTAGTGTTTACTAAACATTTTTTTTATATGTAATGGGATTAAATTCTGGGAAATGGGATTCTAGCTATGGATAACTGAGACAAAGAATAGTCTATGAGGGGTCCTTCCAACATCATGAGTGTTTCTTAACGTGATATAGCGATGATACTTTCATCAGCTAACTGTGACCCACCGCCTGGGACACAACCCACCTCTCACCTTAGGGTGTAGAGAAAAGCATGTAAGATTTATTGAATATGCCAAGTATTGAGATAGGTGGTCAATATTATTTATTATACCTAAATCTTTAAGTAATTCTGTGAGGTAGGTGTTATAGTCTTCATTTCACAGATAAATAGATAGATAGATAGATAGATAGATAGATAGATAGATAGATAGATAGATTCAGAGACATTAAGTAATGTAGCCAAGGCCATAAAACTAGCAAAAAAGCCAGCAAACATTTGAATCCTGATCTTGAGGTCCTTATTGGATTCTCCATTGCCTTCCTTGATATCCCAGTTATGCAAACAAGGGACTTTTAAGACAGAAATGAATAAATAGTTTGAGAAAGTTTTCAGAAAGGAATGTTATATCCTTTTGTCACTATTAATAGCATCTATATCATCTTCGTTCTTTCAGTTGATTTCTTCACTTATTTCCACCCATACAAATGCTAAGAAACTTTCAGAAACCAACACCAGTCTCACCTGCATATCATACATTTCATGGTTACTTCAGGCCACATTGATTTCAGTCTGTCATCACAAATTATTGTTTTATGTTTCAATTTCTGAAAGATTTTGATTCTGAGTGGTTAGTTACCACATAATTAAACTTGGGTTTATTTGTGATTAGAGATGGGCAGACTTATGCCAAAGAACTAGAATGATTTGCTGAAGGTCATTTATAATAAGTGAGCCTTAAAACCTGATGATTTCTGGCTCTCGCCAAGTTTAACCCTGTTCACCTTATACATGAGGTCTGTCCAGAAAAAGTGCAGCTATTGTTAATATAATGAGAACAGTTTGACGACATCAATGTGACCTGGCAGCCAAAGATAATGGACTGGAATGTGCATGCATGAACAACGATAACTGCATTGTACCAGTTACTGGGAGTGGTAGACACTGTTGAGTGAGCATGTGTACTATGTGGCTGTTGCATTCAAAATGACTGAGCAAGTAGAACAATGAATCTGCATCAAATTTTGTGTTAAGCTTGAACATTCCTCCATGGAAATGCATAATTCAGAAGGCCACAGCTATAGGTAACTGGTGATTTGCAGTTTCATCATGATAACATGCTCATTCATGCATCCTGTCTCATGCAGAATTTTTTGATGAAACCAAATCATCCAGGTGATTCAGCCCCTCCCTAGCCCAGACTTGGTGCTCTGCGACTTCTGACTTTTCTCAAACTTTTCCTAAAATCACCTTTGAAAGGGAAGAGATCTCAGACTGTTGATGTGATTCAGAAAAATACAATGTGGCAGCTGATGGCAAGTGGGAGAACTGTATGAGGACCCAAGATGCCTACTTTAAAAGGAACTGAGGTATCATTGTCCTATGTACAATGTTTCTTATATCTTTTATCTTCTTCAATAAATGTCTCTATTTCTCAAATTACATGGCTGTATACCTTCTGGACAGACCTCATAGATCCACATTTAGAATCCAAATCCTCTTGCACCACATACAACTCACTCACACACACATAACTTTTAAATTAGGCTCTAACATCCTAACTCAGAGTCCATTCAGTTAAGATTCATGATTCTGAACATAGCAAGGAAAGATGGGCTAGGTTTGTACAGCATGCAATTTGACTCTGCAGTTATTTGAGTGTGTCCTATAAGACTGTTTCCTCATAATATCATTTAGTTACTTAAAGTAGAATCCATGTCATGTATTTTTTTTCTTTTTTAAACCATAAAGAACTCAACACATTACCAGAAATGTAAAAGGTATTCAAGAGATATTGTTAAAGTGAGGCATCTGCCACTCTATCCATCATGGTTCATTCACATTGATAAATGAATATCTGTGGAAACTTGAATAAAGGCATTTCTTTGTGCCAGAGCATCAGTGAAGATAGATTGCATATTGTGTGTCCAATGGTCAAAGGAATGGGGGTTTTCCTTCTTTGATTCCCAAAATGTTTGCACATTAGAAGTAGCTAGGGATATTGTTGAAATCTTAATTGTTTCTACCCCGTCTCATACTAACTTAAACAGAATCATGTGGACAAAGCTATTAAATAAGGAATGCAGCATCCACCTTCCAGAGTCCAATAATGGATTTTCCTCAGCTCTCATAAAACTTAAGAAGGTCTCAGTGGGAAATCATTTGTTACTCATCAATCATTTGTTTCTCTAGATCCTGTAAGTCTCTTCCTTGTAGTAGAGAAAAGAGCTCAGCCCTTACCACTTCCCTGTACTAGAGAGAGAAACCCAGATAGTGTGGTATTGTAAGATACTTTAGGATGTGGATAAATTTCTCTTTCTCTTCTTCTCAGCCTCATATTTCAATGAGTAAATTCATTTGTTTCATATTTCCTTGGTACCTACTCTTTCACATACAAGAGATATAGAGGTAATAGGAAGAACAATGGTCCTAATTTCAAGGAGTTTAGATTCTATTGGGGAATATAGACACAAGTAAAATCTATACATATGTAATTTTTTTAACTCTAAAAAATAGAAAAAGCTTGTAAAAATAGGAAATTCCAAGGCAATTGAAAAGGAGAGATAATAGAATGATGGAATTCTTTAAATTAGGGGGTCATAAAAGACCCTTTTAAGGAAGTGGCATGGTAGAGGCCCAAAGCTGTGGGGTTCCAAACAGAGGGCAGCAGGGATAAAAGGCCTTAGATGAGAGTGTTCTTGGTGCTCAACAAGAAAAAAGTTAAAAGTATAATGGGCTACAGAAGGGAAAAAGGGAGATAATTGCTTGAAATAAGATAGGCAGAGCCAGCTGAATTAAGGTCTTATGATGACAATAAGTAGTGGGGATTTGATTTGAAGTATAATTGGAGTCATCTAAGGGTTTAAAGAAAAGAAATAATATGATCTCATTTAGCAACTGAATGTGTACAAGATTCTGAGTTCTGGTTGATACTGTGGGGAATCCCATGATAGGATAGTCAGTGGATTTAACAATTCCCTTCCGCATTAGGGTTCTGACACAAAGATCAGAGTAGAGAAGAAATTTCTCTAACAATATTTTGGAGAATATACAGATGAGTAGATTTACATATTATATATGTGTGTAATTATATATGTAATAAGTAGTTACATATTTCAGAAAGATATTCTCACACTAACAGAGGTTACCAAAGTAAAACATATATCCAGTTGGAATGTTGTAAATATTTCTTATGAAGCTGTTTTGCTTGGATTTATGACAAAGTGGAATATGGATGGCTTCCTTCCATTTGCACAGTTTTTAGAGCAGCTTATTACCATTCTATTTTCCAAAATAGATTTTTATTTTCCCATCTTCTAAATATGTGATTGTTATTTATGTACCTTTCATTTGTCTCCAGATGTTCAGCTTAGTGACACTCAATCAAGCTAATGAATTATGAAATGAAACTAATAGTAACTCAACTTTTCCAATTGCTGAGACAGAAAGTAATACAGAATTCATTACTGGAATTTCTGGATGGTGGAAGTTTTCCACTCATAGCTTTCTCCAGTGTCAACAACTTTAGGTTTGATAACTAGTTCTTCCTCTGAGGCGTCACATCAATTGGTCACAAAATTGGGTGCAAGTCAGGTGTTGAACATTTTCCATTCCAGTCTGACATTTCTTCTTGGGAAGTGAGTGGGTTTGATTATAGTTGCTATAGAAACAGAGAACTACTATTTACCTTAAATTTGCACATATGACCATTTTTGAAATCTGCTGACATTTTGATCGGCCTACTTCCAAAAAAGGTATCACTGAAACCCCTTTCTGAGACACAAAGACATGCCAGACATTGTTGACCTTAAAACTAAAACAGTTATTTTACCAGCAAAAATGGGTATATCTAGGAATAGCAGAGAATTATAATTCAGGACATGTAAGCTATGGCAAATCCATAGAGGAAAAGGGCAGCATTTTTCTTTAAGAAAAAATACTGGGTTTACTTTCATTATGCTTCACAATTTCAGCAAGGCCAGGCCCACAATTATACAGCATCTATTGGAGGATGCTGGAAGTTCAAAGTGTAGTGGCTTTTCACAGGCTGGGTTGTGAAAATCTCTCATTGGCCGGCCATTGCTCGAAGAGGAGAAAGTCTTCTTTCCTTCTGCTGTAAAACATCTTCCTGTTGGAGATGCAAGGCACATCTCTTCTTGTGTGGGGTAACCAGCAGTGAGTGGTAGTGTGTGAGAGCTCCCCCTACAGGCCCTCTTGACTGCAATCTTGGTTGAGGTCTCCTTTATTAATTTTCACACCTTCTAGGCAATTTCTCTTCTCTTAATAATCCTGCATATTGAACTAGCCATTCAGTATATGTCTACACTTTGCAAAACTTTTCTTAAAAAGTACATCTATGTTGCTCTCTGAAAATACATCCCACAATCTTAACTACTTCTATTAGAATTTCTTTTTCCCATGATGAAATAGTGAAAGAAATGGTAAATTGGATAAGAAATGATAAACCATTTTCAATGTTAAACCATTTTCAATTTGTGCCGTATTTAGCCAAGTTGACTGGACTGTGTTACCTGGGCAAGTTACTTCACCTCCTTAGGGCACAGTTTTTTCATGTGCAGAATAAGGAGATTGTATTAATTGATTTCTAAGGTGTGATCTACCTCTAAATATTGTGGGGTTTTCCCTCCTTGGTTGTTTGTTGATTGTGTTCATTTGCTCCCATCTATCACATATTAAAAGGCTGAGAGAAAGGTCTTCCTACTCCTAATTATTATAGTCTTTTACATATACAAAGATTAAAGTGTATGTGTGACTCTAAAGTATATTTTCCTTTAAGAAAAAAATACTGTGTTTACTTTCATTAGGCTTTATAATTTCAGCCAGGCCAGGCAGACAGTATGTAGAATAGTCAGTCCTTCCTTCCTGCCATTATGATGAATATTCCCCCTTCTTGCCAATCCATAGACCTTTGGAAGGCACGCTGAGAGCTGGTGACTCTGGTCAGTGCTTTGCGTTATATTGCTTTCCACTTTTTATTTCTGTTTATGCCTTTTAACATATCTTCACAGTCTTTAGCTTTCAGACTAAGTCTTGGTTTGCCAAGACAAAGAGTCCACTTACAATGTTAAAGGAGATCAATACTATTTTGGACAAAGTCACACTATCCTTCTCAAAATGCAGGGGTTAATGTAAGATTAAATATGGTAGCAAAACTTTTTATTATCTCTGTGATGTGATTTGGTAAAATGGCAGATCATTCAGAAATCATATTTGGCCTTGAGATGTATTAGAGGATGCATCTTTGATCTCCCTTTCTAATTATGTTTTGCTTTGGTCTAACGTTAAGGAAATAATTTGCATTCCCAAAGCACACACCAAGTCACAGCAGAGGAAAGGGACTTAGAAAAAAGCAAAGGAGAGAGAACCAGGATAAGCTTTTCAAATGCCATGGAGAATTCATAAAGTAAATTTGTATGTAAATAATCCAGATTTCATTAAATTTACCCTTTGTTCTGTAAGCCAACTTCTCTCTCTTAAAATTCTTTCCATTTCTCTCTTCCTCAAAACCAAAGTCACTAAAGATCAACAAATAAACTTGAATTTGTTAGTACTATCTACAAATACAGAATTATACAGAATGAATGTTTAGAAAATAAGAATGTTGAGAAAAAAAATTCAGAAGCTTCCAACCAGTGCTGACATATGAAGCTAAAACATACACAGGGAAGAAATTAAGAAATTTCAGCTCAGAAAAATATCATATAATAATTAATTGTTCAATCGTTGTGGTGCAGAGCATCCTTGCTGTAAGAGATTAAAGGAAGAGATCAGTAAGACCTGCTAAAGTGAGAGACAGCTTCACAACGGTATTTGAAATGAAGTTTAAAGTCTGAGCAGGATTTTAATAAACAGAATGAAAGAAGGAGATTCCAGATTCCAGTGTCCAAAAAAAATAATGATTTGGAAATACATTATACAATATAAATATCTATCATTTGGGGGCAGAAGCTAGGCAAACATAATTTATTTTACCCAGAAAATTTAAATAAAGAATCTTGAATCAAGATATTACCTAGACAATTTGAAATGAAAGAGGGGTAAATTTCTCTGGACAACAGTGTATGCCAGCTGTTGAAATTCACTATCTCCTTCCAGTTAAGCACAGCAGCTGGGTTTAAAAGAATTTTAAAGTGAAACAACATTTGAAGTTTTGTGCTAAAATAGGGGTGATCAAATCCTGTGCTTTAGGGCATCAGGTTTTTGCTGTAGGGCCCTAGTGAGAATTTTTGTCCAATCTCATCCTCATGTAACATCAAGAAAAAGCTGTGTTCAAGATCAGGTTACTGATGTCCTGTATGAGCATAGCCTGAGACAAAAAATACATTTCTGCAGACTTTGACATATTCTCACTTTCCTGCACCTCAAGATTGAGATAATCTTCTAAAGTATCTGCTTGTTTAAATCCTCATCCCTGAGACCAACTGGAAAAGTGATGTCAGTAATGAGAATTTCATTGCTTTTCAGAAAACATGACTGTAAACTGTGTTTCTCATGTATTTCACCAACTGCAGATGTAGATCCTATGAGATGTTTCTTTTTGTTTGATGCCCAGGAGCGGAGACAAAGAATGAGGAGAGGGGTGAGAGAGGAAAGGGCTGGAGGTCTGAATAAAAACAAGTTTTTGAACATCACAGCCTCCTATCTTTAAACAACTTATAAACTATTTGCGGAGACAAGTAACTCCACAAGAAACACACAAAAATAAAAACATGTTGTCAAGAAGGGACATTAAGAGAGAGTAAGTCTGAAATGAAACAATGTGGTTTGAAAGACACTCTAGGTTAATGCCACAATATGTGGAAAATACAGTGTCATGGAAGGAAGGAAGGAAGGAAGGAAGGAAGGAAGGAAGGAAGGAAGGAAGGAAGGAAGGAAGGAAAGAAAGAAGGAAGGAACTGCTTGGAATGGCGTTATTTAGTGAGAGGATGGAGAACGAAGAAAGATGGCCAGTGCACTCCTGGGTGGGGACCAAGAAAGCCCATGTGAGTCCCCTTATTTTAGTATGTGTTCATACATAATTTTTCTAGGAGGAAGAGAATGAGACTATTGTAAGTCAGGTAAAATGGTTTCCCTTCTTTTGAAAATCTTCATATATCTTAGGCTCTTCACAAAAAGCAGCCAGTAGATTATGTTAATTCTATTTTTAAATTTGGTAAAAAATCTCAGCCCAGAATAAGCCTTTATCATTTCTCTTGTTGAGTATGGTTAGCAGGTGTGTGTCTCAGATGAGGCAAATGATTTGCTTATATCAGTGGTTCCCAATCGCATGGGAAGTTTTATATTATCCCAATGTCCAGGTAACACTCCAGCAATGAAATGAAAATGTTTTAGTAGGAGTCCAGCATAATAGTTTTTAAAGATTCCAAGGTCATTCTACTGTACAACAGTGTTTGGAAAATAGCAGCTTACTTTAAAATGAACTTAATTTTCTTTTATCCCAAATTTATCTTAATTTTCTGTCATCCTAAAAGAGATGGATGCCACATAAATACACTAGAGATTAGGCTTTAAAGAGTGTGTAGACATGAATTTAAAAAACAGCTCTACACTTCTTTGACTTCATTATCTAACATTTCTAAATATTTGTTTCCTCACCCCTGAATAAATAACAACCACTTCACGATGGCCTCAGGCATTAAACAAGATGATAGGTTGGTAGGACCTGGCACAATACCATATGGTGCTCAGGTAACATTGGTTGCTTTTTCCTTGCCTCCAATATACGCAGTTTAATGAGGAAATTGAGTCTGCAGACAATCGCAACTTGTCCCAGGATGCAGAGCTGGTTGAAAGCACAGCAAAACCTAGAAGCCTGCCAGCATCTCTCTTCCAAGTATTGTTTTCATTATAAAATTTTAAAGATAGTTTGGGGGAAACAATAACAACAGTGAAAACTAATTGAGAGGAATAAATAAACCGGTCTATGGTTTTCCACTCTCGTACCTGGAAGTCACCGATGTTGCTCTGAATCAAGCTTATGGTCTGCTTAATGCGTCCCTGCCTCATCGTATTATACATCCTTGTCTCCTTCGCTGTTGCAACATCTTTCACACCCAGCCTGATTTCTGTCTTGAAACCTCTACCCACTGAACTATTTCTTTCTCGCCTTTTTCTTCTCACACAAGGTGTTCCTTCAGTCTTAATTTTCTCTTATCAGAATATAACTCATCCTTCAAAGACCAAATAAAAATCTAGCTGGTCCACACACTATTTCTTATTTCAGCTCCTTATTAACCTTGGCAGTATAATAAAAAGAACCCTGGTCTTCAAGTTAAAACTTCTCTGCTTCAATCCAGATGTTCACTAGTGTTCTCCCCTCCCCCCACCCCGTCACAGGGGAGGACACTACTGAACATCGGGATTAAAGCAGAGAATTTTTAACGGGGGCTTTTCTGAAGTTTCCTCAAATAAAAGAGAAAACGCTTTGCAGAACACCAATATGTCAACGAGATTGGGGCGGACTGTTACGATTAAGGAGAACAAAGCATCACAAATTAGATTTTGTTTACAAGTATATCTGTGGCTTATTTCTGTATGTGAAATGTAAGATAACATCCATTTAGATAATTCAAGCCTAGTAAGTGTCCAACGTTATATCAATTTTCTAGCTATTTTGGAGAAAATGGTTATTTCTTCTTTAATTATTCAGTTGATTGTCAATTCTATAATTCATTTAGCCCATGTAGCCTCAGTCTCAAAGTTTTAATCCGGGGCCTGTCACTCACTTTCTCAATGACCTTGGGCAAGTCACTTAATTTCTCCACATCTCAATTTCTTTGTCTGTAAAATTGGGATAATAATCTTGACCTCACAGAGAGGTTGCATGAATTAACTGATTAATGATTATAAAGCAATTTGAAAATACAGAACACTATATAAATGCTAAGTATTGCTATTAAGCAAATCAATTCAGAAAATCAAGATAATGACATTTCTTTTCAATCTATTTTTTAAAGTGTTTAACGCCTTTGCATCTAAGCTCCCTGTTGTAAAAAAGCAGTTTAAATATTTATAACTTGAATTTTTCTAGTTTAACCACGTCCTCCTGCATACCAGAGAAGAAGAGGAGAAAAACATTCTCTTGAGCTGGGAAT
>CM052547.1:22707383-22737550 GCA_028533065.1 Trachops cirrhosus | reverse complement strand
AACTCTTGTCTTGGAAGAGCAGTCCACCAGAATAACATTCCCCAGTCCTCTCTGCATCAAAAATACAGATACCTGAGCCCAACCCCCATGATTCTGGTTCATTGACATTTTTAAAGTGTCTCCAGGAAACTATTACCCATCGAGGGTTGAGAACCTGTGCCCCAGACCCCTCTACATATCCCTGCTTCCATTATCAACCTCTGGCTTCTGCTGACCTTTATGTCTAACCACCTTTTGTGAACTGATGTGAAAAGTTTTGCTCTATAGGTGCTTGCCCTGTCAACATTGTGAAAGGAAGCACTGATCTCCACTGTCTGTACCTTCTCGAAGTTTCACAGTCCACAGCATGCCATTAAACATGAATGCTTTCCACCAGCTTCCCAGCACTTCCATTTGGAAAGATGCCCTTGAGTCCGGGGCACCCAGGCTTGCAGTGTCCCTCCGCACTTCACCCTCGATCGCAGCTACCTCATGTAGGGTCCACAGCCATTTTGAGGTTAGAGTCCTTTTGCGAATCTTCTGAGTGCCACCTCACGTTCAAACAGCTACACACATTTGTCTGTCCTTCAGTGGATTCATAGCCCTCAAAAGGTCATGTATAGACTCCGATGGGTCCAACGATGTTATCGTTGAGAATCTCATTTTTAAATTTTTTTAAAAACTAAGTGTAGTGTCACATACCTCTGAAGGTTATAGTGACATTTATATGAAATCATGTATACAGGCCATTTAGCATAGCACCTGGCCACAGAAAATACCTGGCAAATAAAAGGGATAGTGATGGTCATTGAAAATAAAACTAATCATTAAGAAGTGCTATCGAATTCTGGGTAGATATAACTTTGAGAGAATTCAAAATTGCTGCTGATGTATTAGAGCAACCAAGGTGTTTTTTCCTCTTTATATCACCTTATATTTTTCTCTTTACATCTATTTTAAAAGTACATAAATATTAGGAAGCTGGCATGAAGAAAAAAGTACACAAAAACTAACCATAGAAAAAAATTATTTTATTTATTTATTTTTAGAGAGAAGAGGAGGGAGAGAGAAAGCGAGGGAGAGAAACATCAATGTGTGGTTGCCTCTCACATGCCTCCTACTGGGGACCAAGTCTGCAACCCTGGCATGTGCCATTACTGGGAATCGAACTGGCAACCCTTTGGTTCTCGGACCTGAGGTCAATCCACAGAGCTACACCAGCCAGGGCTAACCGTAGAAAATTAATCCAAGAAATGTAATAGCCAACTGAACAGTAAGCACATGAAAACTGCCATTGTGAACCAAAACCAAAAGTTTGGACTCTGATGCATCCCACCTGCTTCTCTCTCTACTGCTCCTGTGTGGCTGACCATCCTTAAAACCAGTCCTTTGTGATACTGCTTAGCAGCTCTCGGGACCTGTTGTCAACAGCTGGCTGTTGAGCAGTACTATGCAGGGACAGGACAACTCCTACTCTCCTGCTGGCATCACAAAGACCAGAAGGGCTGGGTTTGGAGATTTGGAATTTTTATTACCAACTAAGATTGTCTTCTGACCCATGAATGAACTTTGCACAAGAAAGTAGAAAAGATCCACCCCCGGTTACCACGCCCTCCTGATAAAAGGGTGCTGCTTCCTGCAGCTTAAGCCCCGGGAGAGAAGTGTAGCATCCTGTGTGCTCACAGGTCCACAGCAGGAAGCACACAGTGGTTGGCCTTTGTCACCTATACTCTTTTTCATAGACAAGTCATAACATTGGAACACCCGACTCTAAAATTTACTTTAGATTTTCATACTTGTAAGGAAATTCATATGAGCTACTTAGCAGGCATATATATTTACTCAATTTTTGAATGGTAATTTTTAACCAGCTCATTAAATGGTCTCTGATTTCTTGATATATACTTTCGCCAATCTCATATAATAGGAACTGGGCTTTTAATGGAGTATATTTTTTCTTGAATTCTTGGATTATTAATTTGAATGTGTCATTCTGAACTTGCTGCAGACTGCCACACTGAAGTCTGAGGGCAAGGCTGAGCAGTCACATTGCACAAGGGTCTAATGGCAGGAGAGGGCATTGAGGAGGCTGTGGAGCAAAGCGGGGTCCAGCTCTTAACGGAGCCACTTGCCTAGGCTGCCCCTTGACCTGCTTTTTCTTCCCCAGTCAAGCTTACGCAGCTACATAAAAAGTAGGCTCTAGGTGGAAACCAGATACTACTTCTCAGCTGAGACTTCCATGGCAAATAAATTATGAAATTAAAAGAGATAAACTGTCTCACATGGATTGGGCAACTCATTTATAAGGAAACTGATTCATAGACTGTTACATTTTCACACACAGCTATTTACATTCAATTATTCAGTCAATCTCATGAAGACAGGGTGACAAGAGTGAAGGATGCACATTCTCTGTTACCTTTCTGAATTTTTTGTTAATGTAACAAGAACAGCTACCTAGGTATCAAGATGCAATCACCTTGAAGTGAATATAAAAGATTTAGAAAAACATATATCCATCACAGCTATCCAAGTGGAACATTAGTAACTCTCCGAACAAGCAGCAAGTCTAAATTAAATCAAAAGGCAATCACATGAGTTAAGAGTGTGGGAGCCACAGATCATTGCAGAGAGCGGTCGGGGGGTCTGACGAGATGACTGGCCCTAAAGTCCCCACTTAGTTCTCTCTTGACCTTCAGCTGGTTTAGAAGTCTGAGAAGCCTGAAGAAGTTCAGGCAATCGTCAGGAATCAATTAGAGGTCAGGTGAAAACCAGTCATGACTTCTAGGAGCCAGCAAGGCCAAGTATCTCCAAATATCTTGCCATAGTCAGAGGCTGAACCCGGAACATGCAAAGTGAGACCCTGAATCCTGTTAAAAGGGAAAACCCGTCCATAAATGACTACCTCCTCAGTGAAAACCTAATGGGTGCCAAAGACAACTTCAGATGAGGGACTGAGAGGAGTCCCATCCTTACCTACCTACCCATTGTTTTGTGGGTCTAGCTGATTCCATTAATGAGCAAACACAGCATGGTGATGCAAAGCCTCTAAAATTTGCCCCATGCATTGCTAACACCAAGGGGTATCAGAAATCAATTCAAATTTCTTTCATTGCTGTGCCTTTTTCCTTTTGTAGTTCCAAGGTCTAAATAACTGCATAAAACAAATCAAGAGAAAATAAGGCCCAGCTGCCTGTGGCCTTTGTTGATGAATAGGGCTCTAAGTCAGTCACTCAGCTGTTTTATTACTTGTCTTTAAGGCTGATGAGTCCCAAGCAGACCTGCATCACTGAATTCTCAATAAAGGGTTAGTGCTTGTCCTGCAGAATAATAAGAACTGCTAATGACACCAATTAAGAGCTGTAAATGTCATTTATACTTGTTTGTTATTTTTCAAATCAATAAGGCTGGAAAGACACAGCGGCCTGAGATAATTTAGATTGGAACACTTTGTGGGGACATTTTAATGGATATATTGCAATCAGGATTCTTGTTCTCCTTTTGGAGACATTGGATTCCCCATTGGGTCAATTCTGATATTCATTTAAAGTGGCACTTACCTCCTAAATAATTAAACAGAGCAGAAACTATGTAAGACAATAAAAAGAGAGACAAGTATATACCTTTCATAATTTTGTTCATGAAATTCCTTGTTTGAAAATGCTCCTATTTTATCTGCGAGTATATCTTTAAGCAGCATGATGAATAATTTAAGAAAAAATAAAAAGAAATTTAGAAAGAAATAAAACAATTAGCAATGCAGCCTAGAGCACTCTGTTCTGACGCTGTAGGAGTTGCAGGGACACATGTTTTTATAAGATTCTTACTCTTTTGCGAAATGTCAATAGTAGACTTGTAATTAGTGCGTTCAAAAGATTGTGCAAGTCGTACATGAGGTGTTTGTTTTGCTAGAATATGAGGCAATTGGTCAGAACTCTAGAGATATGTCTTTCATTAATTTCAAAAGTAGCACAGAAGACACTAAGGCCCTGTTCTAGCAAGAGAAAACTGTTAACATTTCACCGAGGAGGCAGCAACCAGGGTCAGACAATGCATTCCCCATAAAACTGACTTGTAGCAATTACCACAGCTAAAGGGGCATCTCACTATAAAGTTTGAGGATAGCTAACCAAGCTAGCTTCTGAGGTTTTTCTTCTTTTTTTTTCCGTTTCAATTTCACAGTGTCGAGTATTGGGTGTTCTTAAACTTTTTAATTATATTTTGGATGTTGACAAAGATTATAAGTGGCATATGGAATTTAAAATTGTCGATCCTAATTGTCTACCTCTATGCCTGTTCCTCCCTGAGTAGGTTTTCTGCTTTGTTTGGAAAGTCAGATTTACGTGCTTAACCTTTTGAAGGTTTGTTTCTAATTACTTTGAAAAAGATGGTAAAATGGCCAAGCAAGAAAAAATGCTTAAAAGTACAATTTGGGAAATTATTCTTTAATCAATCAGTGATTATTTTGCGTAAATGTCTAGCTGACAATAAAATAGTTAAAAACTTAAAATTTTAGACTCAGTTTATTGTGGCTACATAACACTTACCCAGTTTGATTTTCTACAGTGAGGATAAGCATGACTAACTGAAGCTGTAAATGCAAACAATTTTAAAAATTAAGTTAACTAATTTTTAAAAGCAAACATATAGTGATGTAGTGCAAGAAATTAAAGGGTATATATAGCAAATATATCATATCCATATATGTTCTCTGATTGATTCATTGGTACATATATTGTTGGCTTTTTGTGAGTTTCAACAGTGTGATATAATGAATAAGAGAAAAATAGGAAAAAAGAACCGAAAAGAGACTTAGCATCTGTCTTGGTATGCTACTGCCCCAATTGGCTAGGAGACATTTGATGCAAAGCTTAATCTCCAGCATTCTCAAGCTTGTCTTTGTTTTGGATAATGTAACTATCATACCCATAAATTGTCTCTAACTTACATCCACACTCCTAGTCCTACTCTCCCATTATACTTTACCAGTTTTCTCATTTAACCAAATTTATTGACTTACTGTCTTCCAAATATTACACTCTCTTCCATGTCACTGCCTCCGTCTAGAATTTATTCTCATTTGCCTTATCTCCAGCTATGAAAATTCTACTGTCCTCCACAGACTAACACATATTTGAGCCCTTTTATAAGGCATTGCCTGATCTATCCAGTTGAAAATAGTGTTTCATTCACTCATTTATTCAATCATTCATCACAAATGTGTACCATGCATTGTGGTGGGATATGCTGTTTCTTATGAAACAGTAGTTACAGTGGTTGTTTCTTTGTTAGGATCTGCCCTTTCTTAGTAAATACCACTTCCTTCTTTGGGTCATTCACATAACATGTGCTGTATTTTGACTGAGGTTATGGCAACTCGTGTATGGAATTCATCTCAGCACAGTATGGTAAGTTCCTTGAGGGCTGAGACCTCGCTTTACTCATCTTCGAATTTGCTGCAGATTTCACAGAATAATGTAATGGGCATCGAGTGATATATATATGCTTTCAAGAAAACTAAACATCTATGTCTGGGAAAAACTAATCAAAATAGGTCACACTGTGCCAATGTAGATCCAACACTTAGTTCCTTGGCTTAATTTCTTCTTTTTCACCAGTTGTCTGCATATTTATTTTACAGCAGTGGTGATAGACATTTTTGTTTGTTTTTACTTCTTGTATTTGGTTTCTTTTTGCCAAAAGTGAATCAGGATATTTTAATAAGTAGGCTAAATCAAGAAAACCAAGTGTTGAGATGTGGCTTAGTATTTTTTTAAAAAACACAGATATGTACTCTACAAGTCACCTGTGTCAATTGCTAGTAGTCACAGAGCAGGTGCAAAGGTACATAGATAGGATCCCTGTATCTCATTTTGTCTGGAAATAAAAAAAGGAAATGTAAAAGTCATCCAAAATCTCAGTCACAATCTGGTGAATGCTGCGTCAACCTGGAGCCAGTCCTCAAAGTGCAAGGGATATGGTGGCGTCTGATACCAACGAAGAGACTCACGACCGTATGGAAATATGTGGATACAAGGTGCCCAGTTTGCCTCACTGTACTTCACTCTGTACAGTTGCCTCTTGATGCCTCCTTTTCTTCCTCGTTAATTCCCACTTTTCCCCCTGGGGCTCTCTGAACTCACTCATTCTCTCCCCAACAGAGATCAATCAGAAAACATCAGATAAATTCCCTATCTCTTAGAAGACAGTTCATGAGAAATTCTAAGGGATTTACCACTATCTGTGGAATGCCAGACACCAGGAAGGTGGGTGAGAAATTAAACTAATTAGGAAACTAACATTTTAATCACTGTGGAGAAGTCAGCATGGTCCAGAGACTTGGGCTCAATAGACCTGTTTGATTATATTGCATTAACTCATTAGTTTCCTAAAGTTCAGGTACTTACCTCTGTTACAGACAAAGAATCCAATAAGGCATTATAACCTCAAAGGCAGAAGGGGCATCCACTGTCCATATGTTTTTTTGTTTTTTTTGGGGGGTTGTTGGAAAGAAATGTCCAACATCTTCCCCATATATGGGAGCCAGAACATCACTAGTAAACAACATTCTCTGTTGAGAGAGAATTTATGTGAGTGTTCTCTCTCAGCTACGAATTTTGGTGAAGGATTCTATCATTTTTGGAGGAAGGAGCCCCTCCAAGGGTAGGGCAGTTCCTAAAACAAAGTAGGAAGCCAGACAGGGGATGACCAGAGGGGGGCGAGAGGGTAGCCAGCCGGAGAAGACAGGCCCCACCGCTAGGCGGCAGCTGCTTGTTGCTATGCAACAATGCAGGCTCAGTGTTGCGGGATCTTCACAAAAGCCAGCAAATGGGCTTTTTATGTGACATCTCCTAAATTTAAATGTTGGCTTAAAAATAATGATATGCTGTTAAAGGTAAACAAAATCGATTTGTGGGCCCTATCCAGGCTGTAGGCCACCAGTTTGCCATGTCTGGTTTTTCAAAAGCCAATGTATGGTAAGATAGAGGCTGTCTTGAAAGCAGTTGTCACCTCACTCCTACCTCTCAAAAATCCCTCTGGGCTGATTTGACCCCCACAGATTCCTTGCCTATCAACAAAGGGAAAACCTATTTCTTAAAGAAATGCCTTTTTCAATGGTGCATGAGAAAATCTGAAATACATGCCCCTAAACTTTTGATGTTGCTTTTCTGGATAAAAATCTGCTCTGGATAACAAAAGAAGTAGTAATTTTTACCTGTTTCCCATGTTTATGTTTGTTTTATGGTAAAAGCTGTGTCAGTTCTGTATTTAAGTATTAAAAAGTAACAAGGATTTTTCAATTGCCATTTATAACTGCAACTAAGAACTTTCCTTCTGCATAAGCTTTGCCTATCCTAACTAAATACTCAGTGATTTCTTCTTTACTCTAATGCTCTTAATTAGATTTATAGACTCTTTATAGTGTTTTATGTTGATGAGGAACTTAGAATACAACACACACTAATAAAATATCCCCACTACCCAGATTGTGCTTTTCCATGTTTGATTTCAGTGAATAATGAGTCTTAAATAATGTTCTGAATCTGTTGTCGTGGGCATGCTAAAGAAATGCGGACCGATGATCTGTCAGGAGCCGTTAATAAACAGACAAGCACATGGAATTTGGTGACCGAGAGAAAGTGATTCATTGGGCCATAAACCATTAAAGAATTTGGGTCACAAATGCCCGCCGCAAATACAAATGTATTCAGAAAGCAACAGTCATACATTCTCATTTTTAAATTTCCTTTCTCTGACTTTCAGCTTGCCTAAATGTTTTGAAATTGAAGGTAATCATTGTATAACATTCTCCATCCCGGGGTAAAGAAATGTACTCTACATAGTTTCCTTTTCACATGACACAGCCATTTTCATGGTTATAGCTAATTAGCTTCCTTTCGACATTAGATACAGAGGATGTTTAAGCAACGTAAACTAGCTGTCATCCAACGGCATCATAATCAAAATGGCATAAAATTTGCCATAAAACCTGCAGCTAATAACATTTATAAGGCACCTTATTACATAAGGATATTGAAGAAGCTCAGACACTGTATATCACAATGCGTCCCCAGGGACCTGGTTCATTTTCCTAATGACTGTGTATGGGTTTACTTTAGGAGCTTTATGCACATGCCTGAGCACGGAGCTTACCCAGCCAGACTGATAAGAATGGAGGAAGAGTGACATCCAAATGCAGCAACCAAGTACTAGATCTGTCTGGAAAAGAACCCGCAACATGGCCACCTTTGTCGTTCTCCAGCCAAGCCTTCTCACGATTTCACGGCCATCCTCGTTTTAATGTTCTTTCATGTTTTAAGATGCTTATACTTGTTCTACACATGACAGACTTGGACATTTTCTCCTCTGTGCCTTACTGCTGTAGCTTTTGTGCTCCAAGGCTATCCTCAAGCCTTGTTTCCTCCATGGGCTTTCCTTGATGCCTCTAATCTGCAGTGACCTCGAGGGTTTTTAAAAGACTTTGTTTATTTTTAGAGAGAGAGGAAGGGATGGAGAAAGAGAGAAAGAGAAAAATCCATATGAAAAAGAAACATTGATTGGTTGCCTCTCGTACATGCCCTGAATGGGGACCAAACCCACAATCCGGGCATGTGCCCTGACCAGGAATCAAACCCGTGACCTGTAGCTTTGGGCTGCCTTTGAGTTTTTATTGCTTTTGTTATCTGCCCTGCACAATGTATTCATTCCTACCTATCTTTTTTAATGAAGTAACAAACCCTGGAAGTACATTAGGACCACGTGTTTTATCATTAAATGATATCTGACCAGTCCTGTTTCGGACTTCCTTTTTCTTTGTTGGCTTGTGCCTGGGTCTCTGCCCATGGTTCAGTGCATTCACATCATTTCTGACTTTCTAACACAACTCCTGCTGTTCTGCAGTGCTGTGCCTTGTTTCTGGAGTCCCTTGCGTTGCCTTGCATAGACCTTCTGAAGGACAACTCATTCATTGGTTACCAAAAACAACTGTCACCTAGAATCCCTAATTCCATTCCCACCAAGCTGTATCTCATGCAGCAATTTGAATAGCAAGTATAATCTGCATGGTGAAGATTTTTTTCATCCCTCCCTTCGTGTGGTAATGCCTCTCTTGGGAGTAAGACCAACCCATCTGAATGCCAGATAACTGAGATCCTGTCAGCTGTGATAATCAGTTTAGCTTATTGCCTATCATGCAATTTAAACATTATGTTATACCCTAGCCAATTTGCTGATTATGCCATGTAGAAAGCTTGCCTTTTATTTCTAACTAAATTATAAGCTTCTTATGAAGAAAGACCCTGTCATTACACTTTATCAAAGCTTTAATGTGTTCTCTAGTTCTAGGCATGTGGTAGTGCTCATACATTCATTAATGATTATCTTCCCCAAACACTTGTACACAGTATGATTCTGATGCAATGAAGACATCATTCTATCACCTAATAAAATCTGGCTACCCACTAATGGAGAAAGCACCATAGCTACCGTTTACATTAGACATATTTCAAATCCATCCTAAAGCTTCCTTTTCTTACCATGCTCTCTGTCTTTTTACTTTAAATTCAGTTCTATATGCCATTCAATCAGTTTATAATTTCTGGATTCATTTCCCAATCTTCTTATTCTCTCCTGCCTCTTGATTCTTGATTTAAAGGATCTTTCTGGTAGCAAATATTCTGTGCTTGCTTCTGAAGTAACTTCTTGTGAACTGCCCAGAACACAACCTGGTTAAATGTGGCCTTTTATCTTGGAATCCTTTCCTTCTCCCTCCCCTGGATGACTGCCTTGCAAAAATCATGTGCTTTCCCACCATCTAGTACCGCTCACACTCTTACCTTTGCACAGGCCCACCTCTATGCTTCCCTAGACAGATACCTTGTTTTGCCCATCTGATGTATAAATATGGATAAAGATAAATAAATATGACATAAAAAATTGTTAAGTGCCTTCAAATCTTATATTCAATGGTAATGCAAAGTATTATGATGGAAAATTTGAAAAGACGGTGAAAATTGGAATCCATGCAATTAATTGTCAATGTTATAGATCACAGAATGCCAAAAACATGCCAGCAGCAGGAAAGCATCATTGTGTTGTCCCTCCTTTTGTTAAAGGAGTTTGTGCATTATGGATTATAAACTATTGTGGTGAAGGAATGGGAAGCATTGAGAGGAGACTGCATTACGGTATGGCATGCAGATATCTACAACATATTTATGGAAGGCTTGAAATTTTTACGGAGTCCTTGAACATCAATTGGTCAAAGATGTTTCCTGAGACTAAGTTAGCTACAGAACAATTGAGATGGCTTGAGCAAGGAAATTGATCTCTACATCTTAGAAAGCGAGAATACATTTTATATCTGGCAGTCATACAAACAAAAGTAGAGGTGCTGTGAACTGTTCTAGGGAAATTCTTTGCCCTTATCAAGCTTACCTTTTAATGCGATCAAAGAGTTGACAATACACAAGTAAATAGAATATATAGTATGGTAGATGCTGATAAGGTTAGGAGAAAGCTAAAACAGGGTTAGGGATTGCCTGACAAGCCTGGGTGCACTAATTCAAGTAAAAAGGTCCAGATGGGTTTTACTGATGTTGTATTATCGAGCTCTCAGAAAAAGATGTGAAGAAGAGAGCCATTAGGATATCTGGAGAAAGCATCCTCCAGGCACAGGAAAAAGCCAGTGAAAGAGATATATTTTAGCTTTATCAGACAATACCAGGATCCTTGTGATGTTTGTGGCCACAAATTTAAAGTAGTGTCAGTCAGTATCGTTATGTTTTTTGTTTGGTTTGTTTCGGGCTCTAGGACTCGTAGTAGTTAGGGGTGAAATTTAACAAAGTTTAGTATTTTTTCCAAGTGAGTATAATAAAGAGAAAGAGAATCAAGAGAGTTGAGAGTTATGGTAAACAATGAACTGATACTAAAGATGGAATCTCAAATAAGGACTGAAGGAAATGAAGTTATGGAAAAGGAGTGAGGGACACTGGAAGGGTGACAGAATCAATCATAGGTCCTTGTGCAGCCAAAGGCTTATAAAATCTGATGTTTTGCCCTGGCTGATATAGCTCAGTTGATTGCGTGCCAGCCTGCAAACCAAAGGGTCACTGGTTGGATTCCCAGTCAGGGCACAAGCCTGGGTTACAGGCCAGTTCCCCAGCATTAGAGGCAACCACACAATGATGTTCCCTCTCTTTCTCCTTCCCTTCTCCTCTCTCAAAAAATGAATAAATGAACTCTTTAAAAAATAAAAATCTCTAGCATGTAAAATCTAATAGTGGATAATAATCATCAGAGAATGAGATTCGTAAAATGGAAGCTGTATAGAGAGGGGTCAACTATGTTGGTAAGGTCCAAGGTGTATCTATGCTGGCAGTAGAGATAAAATTAAATTCAAGATCCTTGCAGAAGAGAGACTACAAAGAACCCAGAGGACATGGTTTTGGAGGCATCATCCAGTTGGATACTGAAATTACAATGCCAGGTGAAATTGAAGTGTTAGGATGAGAATGAATCAGGAGCTAACATATTCCAGAAATGAAATAGAATGGCCCTCAAATTGATAAATGCCACTGATATGGAGAAAATTTCTTAATCTGATGACATGAGATTAAGGAGGAGAGACGCTAGTCACCCTTTGAAAGGACTGTTGGAGAATCAGCATCTTTGTGAAAAGCCTGGCTTCCTTTTGAGCAGTGAGTTTCATTCCTATCAGTCCCAGTGAGCTGGTTTTATAACAAATACTTTATATTGCTCCTTTACATCTTGTTATAAAGTTATAGATAATTTAACCTACATACATCATGACTTAAAAAGAAAAGTCATTGAATTGTGTCAAAACACAAATGGTCATGCACATTGACCCTAGAAGTCACAGTGCAGAGGTGATATGTACTGTATGGGTGACAGCTACGAGTATAGACAGATAGGGTTGTACTGACTGGACAGCTCCAATGCTAAAGGCAGTGTCACTATCAGTGAATGATTTCCTGCAATGGTGACATCTCTAGAAAAGTTCTAAATAAAACAAAGTAACATCTACCCTCGACTTTCACAATAGTTGCATTTTTGACATTGTCATGAACATTATCACTTGGAATATAATATTTTGAGTTTATAACCTAAAACTGGGTTGTGTTCTAGCCTTAGGTATTAATAAGCGGTGTTTTATCTGCATGGATGTCTACTGGCACGCCACAAAATAACATGGAATGCAAACCAGTTCTTTCTTGTGCAGGGTCAGCCCTTGATACTTTGTGCCACCCCTCGATGCCAGTCATTGTGAAAACCAAAAGTACCCACAGGCATGTTTGAAATGCACCCATACTGTGTCCCTCATGAGAACAAAAGGATTAATATTCATTTTAGTTTGCAGAATAAAAGAGGAGCTTAAAGAAAAATCGGAGACATAAATGAAACTTTGAAATTGTGATCAAGTCAATTCTCAAAGTGATTAAAACAGGACATTTTGGACAAAAGTTAAATTTTAATATCCACATATACTTTGAAGAATGAAACTCTCCCATAAAATTTTATGATTCAAATATTAGATATGTCTCTCTTCCAGCCACTGCCAGACTTAAAATGCACAAGATTAAAGAAGAGGAAAGCAAAAAATGCTCAAAGGATACTGCATATTGCTAGTTCCAAAAAATGCTAAGAATTTAGAAATTCTTTGGGGAATTCTATGAACCTGAACTTCAGCTGGGTTTATCATCTAATGAAAATGCCTTCTGTATTTTTACTTAATGTGTGTGGGCCATGAGGGCAAATACATTTGCATACCTGCTTGCTGACATTAAGGATCCCATGGACCAAGTTGCCCTTTTGTGAAAAGAAAACTTGAAGTGTTTGCATCCATGGGTCCAGCCCACTAATCAGTTGCCGTCTCCTGCTCATCAGCAGGATTTCAAGGGTGCTGGCGAAAGGAGGGCAACGGCGGTGGTGAGAGTGGTGGAGAGAAAAATCAAACCGGGGAGACTGACTTATGGGAGTTCCAAATGCTATTTTCAACCAAAAAGTGGAACTATCTCATTATTCAGAGGTGAAACAGAACAACAGAACAAATCACTTCCCATTTTATCAACATTTATCACAAAATTTTCACTATCAAAGTTTTTTCAGGTTGTAAAATAAATACAACCTAGTTCTGTCTTTACCCATATACTTATGTGCTTCTATATACAGGGTCGTGCAAAAGTAGGTTAACAGTTGTTTGTATGGAAAATAATGCAATAACTAATAAATAATAACACAAAAATAAACTCCGTGTTTCACGTACTCACAACTGTAAACCTGCTTTCACCCCACCCTGTATTTCCATGCATTCTGTGTGCATAGGTAAGCATGGTTTGGTTTTGTTCATCAAATATTTCAGAGCATTTTTCTGATATTTAGCTCCCTTTTCTCTTAGCTTTCTAAAGGAATTTAATGTGAAGGGGAAAATACTTAAAATTTTTTTATTCATTTACACTTCAATCATTCATGTTAGTTAATATCAGCTATTTGATATTCAAGAGCCCTTGGGCCGTTTCAAACATGCTTTGGAAAATCTTTTTTTTTTTGCTCCCTTTAAATACAAGAAGAAGTAACAGAAGTAGCATTTTGCCAAAGGCAAACTAGAGTGAATGCCAGGGGAACAGGGTGCTACTTTGCTCTGAACTTGTGGTTTCGAGTAATATCTAAATTGGAGGAAAAGGGAACTCTTAGTGGCTTGTTGTGTGTGCAAACTCTGGCATCTCTGTTTTGTGCAGTCACATAGGCGATCTGTATCCTCTTACAGAAAGACACGTTAAATCTCAGTCTAGAAAAGCTCTCTGTACAGATAGATGATAGCGTATTCCCCTTTCCCTCCACCCCCTCCTCCTCCTTCTTCTTCTGGCCCTTTATTTTGTGAAAAAAAAGTCTTTGGGTCTAATTAATCTATTCTCTTAAGATATTCTTTCTCATGTTGAGAAATGGGGATATAGAGCAGCTTTAAAAATCATGGATATTTGATTTTTGAACTAGTTCACACTTTTTTTAAATTAAATTTCATACTAAAAATACTCCAGCCTCTAGTTGATTTCAGATGTGCAAGCCCCACTGCCTCCTCAGGGAGGAACACACATCCTGAAGAAACAGCAAAACATAGCTACTTCTCCAGGAAAATACCCAAGGCTTATAGAGCTAAAGGCCTGTATGTTGTGGTGGCCTTCTTTAAGGGAAAGACTAATACATATAAATACTAAATCAAGTATGAAAGTTAATGGTAAGTGAAACATAACACATTATACATTTTTAAAACTACTAAATTCAGAAAACTGCATATCTATATGTCTTATAATATATTTATTAATTGTACAGTGTGTTTATCTACTATTTTCCTGAAACTTTGATGGCTGGCCCTTTGATCACATCTCCATGTGACAATAATATTATAATGTCACTTTTTTATGGAGTGACTAGGAAGATAATTCAGTCTTTCCATTAGCAATGTTTGATGGAAATGTGTTTTTTAAAAATCATTGATAGTATGTTCAATTTGATTTAACATCATAACTTATTGTCTTTAATTTTACATGAATTAAGATTATTGTAAAAATTGGGCAACTATCTCTCAAGTTTTTTCTATATATAAGCTATAAGATATCAGGGTATTTAAATTTATGTATATGAGTGTATGTTGTAAAGAAAGACCTAAAATTCTCTGTGAATTTATAACATACATTGATCAATCTATGATAGATGTCCTTTCAGTAGGACATTTTAGAGTTTTATGTCATCTTCCGCAGTGTTTACATTTTGTGTCAGATTATCAAGGAATTAATAAGAACCTATACAGATGCAAAGGGAAAGGCCGTGTTAAACAGGATAGAGTGTGGCAATGGCATGGCCTGGCACCAACAAGGGGAATGGTTTATGTAGTGGACTGAGAGCACTCAGTGCAATGAGACTGCAGGACTGTGTGGAGCCAGGTAGGGAGCTGGAAGGTAGAGCTCAGTGCTGAATATTGGTGCTTAGTCTGTCAGGCTTTAAAGTTAGGGAAAGGACAGCTTATTCATAGACTATTATGTGCATGAAGTATAGCCTTATGATCATTTTTATTTGAGTTCCACAGATTCATTTCTTGCACATGTACTAGCCTGTGGAACCTAGCTAGGGGTAATTTAACCATACACAGAAGTGGCTGTGTAACACATAACTCTAACCCACTAAATCCACATTCAGTGTATTTTCAAACTAAGTTCCCTGTACCCAAATTTCAAGAAAGTCTGCAGCTACTCTAAGGGCACCTGACAAAAGGCTAAACTGACAGGAGAAAAGTTAGAGTGGAAAGAGAATGTGGTCTTAACCTATTGAGGTGAAAATATCTTTGCAAATTCTACAAAAGGGTATACATGATATGTGAATTATTGCATGGGTTATTGCTGTGTCCAGGCCACGCAAGTGAAGGGGTTCTGCCTGATGTGTGAGGCTTCACTCGCCTGAATTGAATATGCCTCTGTCCTTCCTCTTTCTGTACTTTGGCCCTAGTTCTACATTCTGGAAGCTCTGCTGCATGAGTCTTTCAAACATCTGAGGACAGCTGCATGTTTTTGTTCTTAAGTCTTGTCTCCCAAATAAACAGCCCTAGCTTGGGCTCACACTCCAACCTAATTAAAGCATCTCCTTGCTCTCCCCATCCGGGTTTCCATTTAGCTGTTGCATCTCCGTAACCTTGGGAACCAAACATAATAGTAGGCTTTGCTACTTATGGCTTGTACATTTGTTATTTCAACTATTCTTAAGTGCTTAGATCAGAAGGTCTGTTAGAATCACGTATTGGCAACTATGTGGGGGTATAGCATACTCTCATTTACAGCTGATGGAAATGTAAATTGGTACAATCAGTGAAGGGAAGTACATTGAGCAATAGCTATTTAAATAAAAAAAAGTGCATACTCTATGATCTAACATCAGCACTTAACAGGTTCTGCCCTAGAAAAATAAGCACATGTGCCAAGTGAGTCATGTAGCAGAATATTCGCCCAGCATTGTTTATATTGGGGGAAATCTGGCAGGAATACAAATATTAATTTAGCAGGGAAATGACTTTAAATGCGGTACATTCATATTATAGCACATTGTAGCGACAATCAATAAATATCTAAATGGGTATATTTATGGATTGTCAAGACATACTTTTGACTGAAAAATCAAACAAAAGCATTAGAATATTGTACAAAGCATAATATATTTGTTGTAAGACAATCAGGCACAGAATACACATAAACGCATCTGTAGAAAGATACAGCAGTAATTGACACATCTGTGGAGGGCCAGCTTTGGGATGATTGGTTAAGGAAACTTTTGTCTTAGGTGTAGCTTTTCAAATTTACTGTTTGAAACAAGGACACCATATTCATATATTAATTGAGGAAACAAATTTATCTAAAATAAATCATATTAGTTACAGAACAGAAAATGCAGCATTACTATTCCCCTGTTTATACACACACACACTCAAACACAGGAGAGAGTCTGTATGATTGGTTAAGTCAACGTGAATTTAAAAGTCTAGATGTAAAGCAAATATACACACACAAAAGACACAAGCTATCCTTGAGTGTCCTAGAGTCATGTGGTCATGTTATCAGATGTAACCAATTGTCATTAAGATAATATTAACCTAGCCATCATTACATGAAATTCTCTGGTGAAGTTTTAGATTTTAGGGAAGAAGATATTTTTAGGTATCTGACCAAGAATAGATTTGTGAATATGTATTTGCAAAAATGAGAGCGGTCAGGTGTGGGGAGCTAAGGGGCAATAGATGCAAATGATGGTGTGATGAACTGAGACAGGCACTGCATCTTCTCTGCTCCTGGCCTTTAGACCGTGGGCTAAGCTCAGCCCCACCCACCTCACAGAAACTTTGTGAGGATCATCGAGACAGCATCTGTGAAATCCCTTTTGTAAGTACAAAATGCTCTACAAACGCCAGGCATTGTTACCCTCAACTTGGTGATTAACCAGTAAATTCAAGATCGACATATTTTTGCTAATCATAAAAAAAGAGGGAAAAGACTGGAAAGTAAATCCACGTTGGCTTGGTGAATGGTGACAGAGCTCCATTGTGTTTGAAGCCTGTGACCATGTCCATGGCTTTGACAAGTAAATGGAATGAAAATAATTGCCCTTTGGGTGGAATGCATGAGATTTTTGTTTCTATAAGAAGGTTGGCTGAATGACTAATGCCAGGCAGCACTAATCTAAAAATAAGTGAGGTTGTCTTTGATTATTACCATTAAATTGTAATTGGAACTCCTGTTCAAATAACACTTGTTCCTCTCAACTGCAGAGATCTCAAGTTGGTCAGACAAGAAGAAATATTCATCACAGGACTCTTTAACTGGATGCATATTGGGCCAGGATGTTAAGATTTCCTCTTTTTCTCTCTCCAACAAAAGAATAGCTTCTCTGTTCTTTCATTTTGCTCTCAAGACTGAAGATGATTTGTACCAGGCAGCGAAGATCTGAATCTAATACTTTAATGTTGTTTTAACATAGTTTTCATTTTTAATCTGTAGATAATCTTAACATAATAGACTGTGAATCAATATTTATAAATGAATTTTAATCTTTTATAGCAGATCCATTAACAAACCCCAAATTTATTGTGCCATAAAAGGCCAAAGCTATGGCGTGTAGTATAGTCTTATAGTTCCCAATTGAATCACTAGGCACAGTAGATGTGTTGCTTCACGCTGCACTTTTCTTTGGGATAAACACAGAAACAGTAAAAAGGGGCTAAGGCACCGCAGGGGATGCAAAGCAGACAGGCTGCACAGCCTGTAAGGGAGCCTTTTACAGAGTGACGGTGGCTGTTGCAGGGCAACCAGCTGTGCATCTGGAATGAGCTGATGTGGAGAAGTCGCTTTTAATACAGGGCCAACATTTTCCTTGGATGTTACTCCATTTGCTTTCAATTTTTATTAGGGCATTTTTAAAATTTATCCTCTCACCACCAGAAATATAAACAATGAATATAACATTGGTTTTGCCCTTTTTTTTTTTAATGGCTGACTTGAATAAAGCCAAGTATAGTCACAACTGCCAGGCTAAGTGTTTCTGGGACCCTAAGCCAACCACAAAAGGTCATGAGGATGGATGTGGTGGCCCCCAACCCCCTTTGACAGGCTGTGTTGTTTATTATTGAAGATTGCTGGACATGTTTCTTCCCTACACACCAGCAGCCACCTAATCAGCAAAACACAGACACACTCTCACACAGGGATGCACAGGAGTCAGAAGACGGGTTTGGTATGTTGGCCTGAATATGGACCTAGAATTCTGTATGAAGCCTAGCACTTACAGTCTTTTATAAAATTGACCAGACTACTGGAGCACATGAAATAACTCAGCAGGACCTTGACAAAGTACTATCACTTTATATAATATCCTTAAAATTCATTTTAAAGGTTAAGAGTTTTTGAGAATTAACTCAACCTTATTTGTTTGGAGATTAATGAAATCATTGTACTATGGGAACCAGAGGAACTGCAGAAATGATTTAGTTAGCCTTCCTGGAGACTGAGTTAGGGGTCAACTGCCAAAGGTCTTATGGCCTTTGTGAGGCAGTGCCAGAACAAGCTTTCACATCACTGTATATTATTATGCAAATAAATACTATTTTGAAAAATAAAATAGTTTGCATTTCCTTACCAGTTCTCCATGGGCATGCATATTCTACTTAAAAACTGGAGAGCAGTTTTGCAAAGTAACAGCAAGACAACAGCATTCCAATCTGGATGTACTTGATGTTGCCTGGCTTGGAAAATCATGTTCAGAAACTGGTCAGATCATAAAGACCCACGTGATTGTTCTTACTGCTCCTAATACTCATCATGGAGGTGAAGAGATTGCCCTAAATGATAGTCTACTAAAGAATTCTGTTCACCCCTAGTCAGTTCTATGCACCCCTAGACTTAGGAGTGCCTTTGGTCAAGCTAAGTCAAATGCCTTTGTATAATGTCTTGCACTCCCACTTCTGATACGATGATCTTTCTCTCAAACATACTGTTAAACACACTGGCCATGCTTCCAGTTTCGGAAGGAAGTTTTTAATAGCTCAACTAAATGGCAGACGCCTGGTACTTTGGTGTGGAAATAAAATCTGGTTGTGAACAAATTGTGAATACTAATTCTCAGAACTATAGCAAAAAAAGTTTCAGAGAATAGAAAACTAAAGAAAAATAGATGGAGAAAAGAAGAGTGAAGGTGCAAGGGCCATTTAGCCATCTGGGGCCAGATTTAAATTTTTTTTCTAACCCCTTTCTTATACAACTGATGCCCAGAATCCTTTACTAGCCCTAAGAGTCTAACACTTCACTATATTATCTAAAATTGCTTGCTCTCTTCCAGATGGATCCAAGCATGAACTACTCCATCTGTACTGGCTTGAATGTTTGCGAATTCCTTGTGCCCCTACCTAGATCAAAGCTGACTTGGAGGATTTCTGAACCACAGGGAACTCCTATGGCTGGTCCAACAGCCCATGAGGTAACGCACCCAAGAGCACTGCCCACAGCGCCACCTAGAACGTGTGAGTGTGAGACACAGAGTAGCAAGGCACAAAGGCAATGGGTCCTGAAGGGGAAAACTAATGTGCAGAAGCTAAGGTAAGAGATTATGAGAGGAAACTGAATTTACTGCTCATGGCTAGAGAAGTGGTCCCAGTAAAAAGAAAAAGAGGGAGAATTCAATGACCATAGTGGAGAACATCAGAGTTGGGGCAGTTGGCAATCTTTACTGAGTGCCTACCCCAAAATTTGTGGTTGAGTCACAAGAGATTATGTTGACTCTCTAGCCCTAACAAAAAGGAAATGCTAACAATTGCTTCCATCTGGAAGGATGATGAATGAGGCTCCAGGCCCCACACAGACTTGGAGAGTACCTGCTGGAATGCCTTGCTCTTCCTCGAGTTGCTCTGTGGCCAGGCTTTATTATCTGAATTAAATTTACACAGCATTGGAGACCAATGTACTGTGCTCTCTGTTTGCCATAGATATTTGTAATTTAACTCTGTTTTCTGGAAAAAAGTTCTTCATCAGATGATCTGTAGATTTTTTTTCTGATCACTTTTAATATTTTGGTGATGGGAAAAATGAGTCAGAAGAGATAAAAGAACTGAAATGCTGGTCAAGGAAAGTCATATATGTTTAGAATTGTATTTCATGAATACTGATGTAGTGCTCGCTACTTGCTAATTACCATCATAAGCATAAATATTTTATGTTACACATATTAACTCTATAAATTTTCACTCACATAATTCTCATAACAACCCTATGAGATATGTACCATTGTCTCTACTTTTAGATGAGGAAATCTGAGGCAAAGACAGTTTAAGTAACTTGCTGAAGGCCTCACAGTAAGTGAGGGAAGAACAGGGATTTGAACTCAGGAATATTGCTCCAGATTGGAGCCTCTCACTCATTATATTACATTGCTACTCAAATCTGAACTTGAAAACTTACATTTTAACTGATTGTCAAATATTTATTATCTCCACTATGCAACATGGAACCCAAACTAAGTTTCCTAAATCTAAGAAATGTATAATCTTGCTGATATGTCAAATGTATAAACACAGTAGATTCAGTTAGTTTTGATATTACTGTAGTTCTACATTTTTACTTTTGCAGTGATTTAAGGATATTTACTGAATGCTAACTAGCCAAGCCCAATTACCAGTTCTTTAAATATATTATCTTTAGCTCTCACAGTAGTAATTCTGCAGGGTATTCCAATTTTATAGTTCAGGCAGCCAGGCTTAGGGAGGTTAAGATTACAGTTCACAGTCACTCAAGTAGTAAGTGAAAAGCCCAGGAAGCACAAATACATAATTAAAGGCTATCGACACCATATTGGTATTTAAATAAATGAAAGATCAGTATGACCTACTTCACAAAAAAGTATTTTCAAGGGAGAAGTTCGATTTAACCTTTTGTTGTTCTTATTTTATGTATGTATTGAATTATGGGGTGATATTCTAATATTTTAAGGAGCTGAAAGGTGAGGTGGGATTGGGGCCATACTTTCTATATTCAAGTGGAGAAGACATTGTGATCAAAAGTTTGGAGACATTCTGGCCTGGTGGGGAAAGACGAGGACATAAATTTGAACAAACTAGGTGAAGTCAGATTAAGGAGGTCCTGAAAAACAGCAGAGGGTTTGGACTTAATGTGATAAGAAATAAGGCTGTGAAGGCTGTTGAGAGGCAGAGGACATGATAAAAGCAGTGCTTGGGGAAGATTAATCTGTCAACAGTTTGCAGGATAGATGCTATTTTAAAGATTGTATATTGTTATAGTACTTTATGTTTCCTTGGGGGTGTTTTGTATATATTTTTCTCTCCTCCATAAGATTATAAACTCTGGTAAGGCAGAGACCATGCTTGCAGCTCTTTCAGTTTCCCACAGCATCTAGCCCAGTGCCACTCTGTTACTCTTGATGATTAAAAATGTAGATATGCCACCTAATGATCAGGGATATTCAAATATTTAAGGCTATTGAGAACAGAGCAACAATGTCTTCCCCAGGCAAAATTAAAAGAATACTTTTTTTTCTTCTGAGTCAGAAATTCAGAAGCCTGTGTCCAGTGACAGAAATAATTGAAAAGGAGGAGTAGGCTAAATGGAAAAAGAAGAGAAAGAAGAAGCAGTGTTAACATGAAATGGACCAACACAAATTCTGGCTTCTTAGGGCTCAGATAATATTGGGAAATGCCCTTGATTTCCACATAGGTAAGAGATTGAGTAATTTTGCTAACCATCCAAAACTGACAACTGAAAAGATCACACAGTCCTGTAATTATCTCTCAGCCCAAGAGTTTTCTTCCACATCCTGTTTCTGCTCACAGGGCAGGCAGCTGTTCCATGCAGCAAGCACCGTGTAGAGGACTGTGATGTCATGGCTGGGTTCAACATTTCTGAAACATAAATACATCAATAATATTTGCCCTGGTAAAAGATAAGACGGTAACCACCCACCAACCCTGTCTGTGTAAATCCAACTTCCCTCAACTGGAAGAAACTGACAGCCAAAGTGAAATGACAAGTTTCCAGCAGCTGATGAGTCTGAAGGAAGAACTAAGACTAAAGCCGTATTTCTAGGGTCACAGTCTAGCCTTTGTTCACTGTTCCCATGTTCTATGTGCCGTTTTGTTTAGGACACGTGGGTTCTTTATTCTTCGTCTCCCCAAAGCATAAAACCAAGTGATAACTTTAAAAAATCTATTTATTGATCTGAGAGAGAGAGAGAGATGAGAGATTTGTTGTTTTCCACTTATTTATTCATTCATTGGCTCATCCTTGTATGTACCCTGACTGGGGATTAAACCCACAACCTTGTCATATGAGATGATGGTCTAATCAATTGAACCAGGGCCACTTGACGACTTTTGACCCAAATTCTTATAATGTCAGAGGCTTTTCTGGGTATATTCATGGATGGAAACACAAGCACCCTTTGTCTCCTGAGTCTGATTTTCAGTCCTCTGTGATGTTAGATTTGCCAAAGGGAATGTAACTGAATACCCTCTGGGACAAATCGGCATTACTAGAAGCTGCTACATCCCACATTTGCTTAATGTCTGTAGTGTGAGAGTACTTTATCCTTCTAATTTTATAATGCAACCTATCAAATTTCTCCTTCATACCTACCTTTCAGGCTTGATGCCTTATTCACACATATTTTTCACTGAGTAAAGGAAAAATCCTTGTTTCCATGGTTTCTTTATGATCATGGCAAGTCCCTACTTAGATAATCTCCTCCACCTCCACAGTGGTACTCTTGATAATGGGAAGTTCAGCGAGTGGTATAGTTTACATCACCATATACGGTCGGTTAATGGCTGCTTTATTAGGTATCTCCAGTGAGATGATGGGCCATCTGAGAGTATTAACACCTGGATTTACAGTCATCATGATGGAACACATTGAAGTTATTTACTAAGCTGAATTACTCAATAACATCTTAGAAACATAAATAATCAAGAAGCCTCATTTTCAAGCCTAAAAGCCAGGAGTCTGTCTTGCTAATTGACCATGATGGAGTTATAATAGTGAAATACAACATGGAAAATCTCTCTGGAAGGCTGCCGTGGGCCTATAACATCAATAAAGCACTGGCGATCCCATTTCCAGACCCAAGTTCTTGTGAAGGGCTCCTTCAAGGCAGGCTCATGTTTTGAGATGCAGATCTTTGGGGAGGCGTTTTAAATGTCCAGTTATTTCACAGAATAGATAGAGAAAAACTATTTCCATGTAATTAAATGTGAGCTCCAAGATATTTCCAGGATTGATTTATAGACTTTGGGTACCAAATGAAATTAGTTAAATAATCAAGAAAATATCAAAATGTAGACAGAATAGAGTAAAATAGAATAGAACAGAATAGGTACAACAAAATAAACTACAATAGATTAGGAATCAAACAATAGATGCCTGGAATATAATAATTTGCACCTATACTTCCAAAATAAAGAGGAAAAAGAACATTAATATAGGGTTAATCTTCAAGTAGACACTGGTCAATTTGACCAATAATATAATAATATAACATATTAGATAATAACTACTAATTTTCCTTGTATTAAAGCACTATATGATCATCAAACAACTGATCCTTAAAATATTGGTAAAGCAGGCACTGTTTTTATCATACAGATTATAAAGCTGAAGCTTGGAGGGATTAAGTTAAATCAGAGACAGACATCATGTGTTTGGATTCCTATGCAGTGCCTTTACATATCCTCAGTTCTTAAATGTCGTATTTTCCTTACAGCTGAAATTTACCTGGTATCTCTGTACATTTCAGTCACGTGCAGTGATCGGTTGTGATAATTGTACATGGTAGTTACTATCCATGCTAATATGGCCAAGTTACTCTCTAGACTCTTGGCCACATGCTGACCAACCAGTATCAATTGCTCCAAGAAATAGTATTTATAGGTCAACCTGCATTACCAAGAAATAAAATGGGAATCAAGTTTTCAGAATAGTAGTCTTCCAAATATTTGATAGTTTCCAAATGTCAAAAACTATGTCACATTTACAAACCACTTGGATAATTGAGAAGCAGACTTGCATCTCAGTCTTCTAAAATTAGGTATATACCAGGGAGGTAAGCATCCAGCTTAGTCATTAGGAAGTCTATACATTTTGATTTGAGTTAAAAATCATGTATTTCTTCTGAAACACAAAGGAAATGATTGCAAGAACTGATTGTTTGCTGCACTTTTACTAGAAGTGAAACCTTTCTAATTTTGTCTTTAGTGACAACCATTATCACAATGGACAGAGAACATGTGGTGTGCTGTGGCCCCTCCAAGGGTTTTCAATGGCTGTTTCTTGCTTTTCAAGGGTAAAACACGTGGGCCATTACTTATCAATAAGAGTTCTCCTTTGCTTATCAGTCTTCCTATTGTCTTCACTCTCCCTTCCTCCTTTATTGCTGTAGCTATTTACTCTTTCATTAATACAGGAAGATGATTATGTTAAATTATACTGACCCAAGAATCTGGTCTCAGTTACTCATGTTCACATGCATTTAAAAACCTAGAGAGGAAATAGTAGCCTATTACAAAATGTCCAGCAGACCTTATGGTTTGCTGAGATAGAGGACTATATGCAAGGATATGGAATTATTTGTAGCAGTATTTTGTTGCAAATCTCTCTTACTAACATGATTGCTGTGTCTAGATAAAGGCAGAGCAGGAGAGAAAGCAACTAGAATAAGTAATCATCAAGTAAAAGAACGAAGGGGCATGGTTTTAAGAAGCGATAATGGACAGACACCAGAGGAATTTATGTTAGAGTCTTTTCAGAGCAGATAATTAATACATTGCATATGGAATCAACTCATCGAGGGATGCAATGGAAGTAATTAGTATGAAGTTTTAATAAATGAGTTAGACATGTATTTAGAGAAAAGAGAATGCTGTGATGTACAATTAATAACTCTGAGGCTGGGATGAAGCATATAGGACATGGGCTTTCTGGCTGCTTTTCCCTATTCCCTCATCAGCCAGTCAGCTAAGAATGTGCCTTAGCAAACACTTTCTACAGTGGGCTCCCAGGAGTGTCTTGTCTGTGGAAATCAGGGAAATCTAAAAACAGCTCTGTTCTGTTTCAGAAAGGTAAATGAACCTTCTATGGAAAGCAGAGGTGTGAAAGACTTTAGACAAACTTATTACAAGCTCCAGCACACACTTAGTGAATGGAATTGTGACTTAAAACTTCATACTGCCCAGTGTCCCTAGAAACCAAGAATAATAGGTAAAGTAAGGACAGGGCATTTAATTAAGCACTATAAATGAATGGCAGCATGGCTCATCCTGCACTGTCATTCTTGTTCTATCCCTGCTGAATGGAATGTAGGAAAGCAAGAGCATAAATTGGGGTCATCAGCCATAAACATTTGTATACATAGTCTCCTGCTCTGGAGCAAAATGTCTCTGACATCACAGCAAGAATCTCCCAATGAATGAATGCAGTGTACAATCTTGATTGCCAGTCAACTCTGATCACCCATGTAGCCAAACACGTTTCCTTTAAGTGTTGAACCCATTAATTACATTTTATCTATGACCTGCTGAGTAAAACAAACTCTGCTTTGGGCTTAATTGCTTGCATGAAGTTGGGTTGAAGTCACGTATAGACAAGAGCATTGAGAAATAACTAAGAAAGTCTTGAAAGGTCTAGAGAAGAAACGAGTCGCCTAAAGAATCCATCCCCCAGTAACATTCCATGGTGGTGCCTGATATTCTAAGATTTGCTATCAATTATTTTGGTAATCAAAGGCCCTTCTGCTTGTTGGATCCCTCGTTAAAATGTGTTTATCAATAAAAACAGGTAAAAATTAAGGTTTACCACATTTATGCCACTATGCTGTTACTGGTCACTCAATATCTCATTTAATTGCTATAAAGATCCAAGAAGATAGCATTTTATAGATGACAAAACTCTCTAAAGCGACTCAGCTTTAGTGGCACAGCTGATGCTCTAACCCAGCTGTTCCTGGTACCAGGATCTCTGAAAGCAAAATCCCATGGAATCAAACTATAAAATGAATGCTCAGAGGAAGCAAAAGTTCAAGAAGGGGATGTAGTGGTTGTCTGGAAGCAAGAAGGACTGGTAGCAAACAAGTCTCTTTTTCTCTCTCTCTTTCTTTCTCTTCACAGTTAGAATGATTAGCCCTCTAACTTCTTTGATATGTCTGCTTTATTAATGACAATGAAAAGAAATACAAGTTGTGATTTGGCCAAGTACTTCATTTCCTTCGGGATGAAATGTTAAAATACTGATTGTGTCTTCTTTGAAATAAAGAGAGTCCAATGTTATTAAATGGCACATAAAACATATTGGAAAAGCAATTAGTTGTCACTTTCCCCTTCTTTTTGTGTTCTTTCTCTACAAGTGTAATTTTAAGCAATGTGTCACCTGAGAGAAAAAGAAAACCTTAATGCCCCTTAAATAATATATATGAGGAAGGACCCCCCCCCCCGCAAATCATCATTATTTTCTGGAGGACAGGGCTCTTGTAGTATAATCTTCCCTGACTTGGTAAGTGTTCTAGGAACTTATCTGTATCACTGTACCAACTGGCACTGTTGTGAGAGGCTATGCCCGGCTTCAGTGAATTTTTTTTGAAGACTCTTTCAACACATTTGCCCATTTCATAATGGGTGATTTACGAGCACATCTGCCCACACCGTGCTGAGTGCTCAGCAGTTTTTCACCAAAAACAGCATACTCTCCATGCCCCACCCTCCCTACTCACCCAATCTCCTCCCAAGCAACTTCTTTGTTTCCCCAGTTGGGAAAAAAAAAAGTCCTCAAAAGGAACTATTTTGCCAATGTGGAAGAGGTGAAACAAAAAATGGCAGAAGCACTAAAAGGCATCAAAATTGACAGGTTCAAAAACTGTTTTGAGCAGTGGGAAACATGTCTTGACAGGAGTGTTGCATCAAATGGAGAGTGCTCTGAGAGTGACTGAAGTTTAAACATGTAAGAATAAGTATACATTTTTAATAACTAAATTTCAGTTTTGGGATATATGTATGTATGTGTGTATATATGTGTGTGTGTATAACCTGTTTGTTGAGCCAAATATACAGGTATTCAGAACTGAAAGGGAAAAACATAAAAATAGTTGAAAACCATTTCATTTTTAAAGAGAGATGTTTTAGTTGGATTAATGGAGGAGTGTGTGGATTCTTCTATAGCCAGGATATAAAATACCTAGGTTTATGAGACTAAAGATTGATTGGTGTGAATTAAGAGAAACCTGCACGAATACCCACCAAAAAAAGCTAGATTTAAGTTTGTTCATTCATTTCTTCATTCAGCCATTGTTTATTGAACATGAACCTGTGCTGATCACAATATTTTGTGTTGGTGGTATACATGTTGAACAGTCAGACATTGTTTATTGAGCTTACATTCCAGTGAGGAAGACAAATAATAGAAAAGTAAAATAAGTAAATGCTATGATGAAAACCAAGTGCAGTGATAGAAAATAAATGAAGGATGGATAGGAGTAAATGTGGATATAGGAAAAGATATGGATACAGGAAAGGTAAAGCAAAGACCTGAGAGGTAAAAGAAGAAAGAAAGGTATTAGATGAAGAAATATAAAACCAATGTCCCCATTTTATAAGTTAATGGGCACAAAGGTCTTAGAATGGGAAAGAGCTTATTTTTTTCTCTAAGAAATGATGGGGGCCATAGAGGCTGGGGCATGGTAAGGAATGGAAAAACGGGGTGAATATGATGTTGAACAGAAAGACTGGACCAGCATGACTCTGTAGGAGATGAGGGATATGAGAGATGCATGTTTTGTAGATCTCTTAGTTGGAGACTGAGAATGGTTTGAGTCAGAAAATGCAGAGAAAGCAACAGAGTTGCTATAGAATTCATGAACATATGCTGGTGGCTTGACCTAGTTGGATGATTAAGAGATAAGAGAAATGGAGAGATTTAAAACAGATTTTGATTTTGGATATCCGAGATTACTCTGATGAATTGAATATTATTTGAGGAAGTGGTAGATGTCAGTGTCTGGAGAACTTTGTGTGTGCATGTGTATGTTGTTTTTGTTTTTGTGCAGAAACAAGGTCCTCAGGACTAGGAACTTAAGAGGCAAGAAAGGGGTAGCTCGGGTTAAGAAAGAGAGTGCCTTGTAAAAGACCAGTGATATACCCGAGTCTTCTTTCTCACAGTCAAAGAAGAAATCAGCACTAAGTCATCTCAACTGTTACTGATTTTAATGTATTACCTGACACTGATAGGATTACTTCAAAGGATGGAGGTTGCAGGTCAGTAATACTTGAGATCAAGGTGTAGGGACCTGGGAAGCCACATAGGGCAATTATAAAATAAAATATAGAAATAACTAAGTGAGAAGAAACAAAGTGATTTCCATTCCCAGTAGGTGTCTGAGCTTTGTAGGTGGGCAGACTTGGATAATAGATGAGAAGAAACAGGTAAAGCTTTTAAGTACCAGAAAGAAGACTGATAATAATTAGGAAAGGGGAATACTCAGAAATAGGACAATAATCCACCAAAAGCCAAGGAACTCAAAGTGTTGCTGAGGACCAGCTTCTCTGTTAACTGGTAGCACAGTGATTGTCTTATAAAAAGTAAAATACATTACCCATGTATGTATTCATTCAAAGAATGTGAGTTTACTGAGCCCCTTCTATGCTTTAGGTTGTTCTCCCTAAGAAATAGTAAATTAGGTTGTATTCTTTTCTGTTTGGAAGAGAGCAAACAAGGCATGCAGTTGCTCACAAAGCAACTCCAGGCTCCCTAGAGAGCTGCGTTGCCTACCTGCTCCTCACCTGTCCCACCCACCTCTTTTCCTTTCTGTCTCAGAACCTCAGTTCCAAGTTGCATGAAGTGAACAAACTAGACACTGTCCTTGTCTTTATGGATCATTTATTCCGAGGGCACAAGGAGAGCATGAATTAAGAAACACATTGATATTAGTCAACTAAGCACAAAATTAATAGTAGAATTTCAAACACCATGTGTTGTTTTCAAAATTTAAAAGCGAATTCAAATGACTTTTTTCCTATAATCTTTATAATACCTCATTTTCTTGACTGGCATATCATAAAGTTAAGGTTAATAATTTGTAGGTAAATGAACTCAAGCATTTCAGAGTGTTCTTCTTACTCCTAATTAATCAGTTGTAAGAGAATACGCTTCAACAAATCTTTGGATTTCTGCTTTATTTTCCTAATCACAACATTCTAGTCTCTCATTAATGCAATACTAATGCCTGCATAGGCTGAAAACTTCAAATGTGTTATATTGATTCCCTGGGCCATGAACTCTCGGCTCCTTGCTAGCGCTTCCAACTGTGTCGTTGGCGTTATCTGGTGGCTCTGTGATCTTCCCAGGGACCCACGGAGTGCACAGCTCACCCTAGGACCTCCATGAAAGTCTGGCCTCCAGTTCAAAAGTCAGGAGGCAGCAGGTTTGTGCCTCTGCTGAGCTGCAGGGAAACATGCTGATTGCTGCAGAGAAATAAAGGTAAATCAGTCACCAAACTCCACCGAGCAGAGGAAAGCTCATGAAAAGCAGGTTATAAAGGCGAGTGAAGAGCTAACACATTCACTTCATGCCGCACTCTGAAGGTAGTAAGAAGTCAGATTGGATTCTGTGTTTGCAGTGAAGGAAGTTGCAGATGGGCAGAGCCGTCAACACCCACTCAAGACAATTCCAGGGCCATCAGGAAGCCACCCTGCCTGTTGCCCCCTCCTATGCCCCACCAAGGCCCCTTCTCTTACTGGGTCTCAGCGTGTCTCAGAGTGTCAAATTTTACATGAAGACTAACTGACTCAGAAAGAGAGGCCAAGGGGGTTGCTCCAATCTAACCGTGATACCTTTTCTGCTGGCTCTGTTATAAGTCCTGACTCCCAGCCTTCCATAGGTTGCAAAGTCAGTGTATCGCCTATGGAACTCCAAAATACTTCTTTCTCCAGTCATGTTTCTTATTGGCCCCTGGAAAGATGACCAGGCCCTTCTTGTCTGATATGAGGAAAAGATGCAACAAAATCTGAAGGAGCATGTTTTCCTATAACAGGGGAAGTGCTTGAGGTGGGCTTAGTGGTTTGGAGTTGCGCTGAAACAGAATTGCTCTGTTGAACT
>CM052547.1:22668175-22706883 GCA_028533065.1 Trachops cirrhosus | reverse complement strand
CAAAGTAATTCCTTTAGGGCCAAGGTTCTCCTCCTTTATTCCTCTTGTAAAGCAGTTACAGTGTCACTAACCCAGGCACACAAGCATCAAGAAATACAACCATAAGGCAAGAAGCAAAGGAACATGCTCCTGCTCTTCATTTGGAAATTGTATTTCTGCTACTGGATCCAAACTTCACATTTCAGCAGCCCTGTGCCCGGAGCAGGTTAGGAGGCTGCGTCCTTATTATTTCCACTGTTATTTCTTCCTCTCTGTGTGCATTTACATTAGTTCTGAGCCTGCAACCTGGATGCTTACTCTGACTCTAAAGTTACCTGAGTGTTAATGTAAGATGAAGTCTCCTGCAGGGGTAAATATGCACTATTCCTGGCACATCGTAGCCATTCCTGTTTGTTGAGCATATGAGGGGTTGGAGAGATGACTCACCAACAACCGTTCAAGAGAGCAAAAGGAATGAGAAGAGGCCATTTTATCATAACTGGTCAAAATGGGGGACCTGGCCAAATTTATCTTTGACCCCCTGTCTTACTTTCCTAGCCATCCTTATACCCTCTACTTCAACTCCCAAATGGCAAGTGAATTCAAGCCACCAGCAAGATTCAGTAGCAAAACAAGCTTCAAGGAATAAATCTCAATTGCCTGTGCAAAAAAGGTATAAATCGTTGTTGATTATTTACTTGTTTGACACGAGAGGTTTCCTACTGAACAGTAGGGAGCCTGAAGTCATATTAACTTCAGAATAAGAAGCCAAGGTTATAATTCTGATAGTCACATTCTAGTCATGAAACCTCTATTCAGTTTCACCTTTTTACTGTGGTGATTATAATAACAATTTATGGAGTTATTTTTACTAAATGACTTAATGGTTTAAAAGTACAAAGAATTATGTCTGGCACAAAGTCACGTATTAAAAATACTAAGAAGAGTAGCAATGTAGGATCACTCAATAAATGTTAATTTTCACCCCTTGTTTTTAATTTTCTCTTCCTTCTGCTTTTCTTTTATTGATCTCTTTCTTCTTCCTTGAAAATTGGTAGTCCCCATAGCATTTAATGAAGTGTCTTCTGCTGTGAATTCTCAGAATATATTTAAATGAAATTGAATGCATAAGGGAGTGGATGAATGAGGAATTGAATTAGTGCCTGATGGTAATGCCCTATCTTCTTTTCCCCATCTACTTAGGAACCTGTAATCATCTTTTGAAGTATCGCTAGTGTGACACATCCATCTAGAGCCAAAAGTTTTCCTGATTGTCATTTTTAAATTAATTATTCTATTTTGAAAGTAATGTATTATTTTTAATTCTGCATTTTGTTGCAGATGACTCTCCTCTATGGTCTTTTTAAAAAAGGGAACAGGAAGGAGATCCTAGTTATGCTCTTTCAGGGATATAAAATTTCCCTATTGAAGAACAGTTAGGTTTTCAATCAAATAGCTTCTTTGGTCACAGAGATGGTAAGGCCACTGAAAACCAAAAGACAGTGTGGGCAATAAGCATTTAAACAAAGCTGACTACACAACGACTACTGTCAATGGAATTCGGCAAGTTTTGATGGTTAATATTCATCCTGAAAGCATAGCTTTGTGAACATGTAAGGGACCAAAGACCTTGAATGTTGAAAAGAACTATAGATCTTCAAAGTCAGGCACACAAATGCAAAAAAAATTAAAAATTTAAAATAGTGGTATGCAATAGAGACCTGAATAATGTAAAAATCCATGGTGGGAAGGGGAGGAGTTGGAGGAAGGACTTGCAAATCATTCTATTTGCAGAACTCCCACAGAGAGTATATTTTAGATTTCCTTAATGAGCAATGGGTTGACAGCTCCAGTTTAAAAAAAAATAAGACTAAGAGATCATCATTATAGTGTCAGATGTTAAGGACAAAGACAGAGGAGGGCAGTGGAGAGTTATGATTAGGGGAAACAAAACCCAATCAGTCCTACAGAAGTCCTTTAGGAGAGAATTTCTAAAGAAAGCAAAGGCCAGACACAGAGTTAGGAAGTCAAATTGAAAGGAATAACCAACCACCATGTATATGTTTTATCTCAAAGGGGAAGGTTTGGGCATTTCAAGTCTCTTGTTCAGTATTTTGTCTTTCAAAGGGGGGACTCCAGCATCAGATCAACTCCAGCATTGGAAGCAACATCAGGACAATAATTAAAAACCAATGCAAATTTCTTACCATATTCATTCCCAACTATGCCAGAAGACTAAAAGACCTGTACTGCAGGAAATGGTATAGGATTCATAAATATATTCTGATGAGTATCATTTTTTACTAAAATATGTTTTTGTAAGTAACCCGTCATATGTTTTTCTATATGAATCAAATTAAAATAGGTTTCAAGTGAACCCTGAGAGAATTTCCATTTTAATTGAGAAGGTAAAGAGATATACACACATAAACAAACATATTCACAGCTACACGTGCACCTTCCTTAAACTCATCCCTACCTTCACATGCCCAGGGACAACTCTGTTCCGATGACAAAGAATCAATGGGACAATCCTTCCTGGAATGTACTCCCTTCTGGGAAAGCATTATTTTGTGATATGACTTTTTCTTTTTTTGTAATCACACTCTCCTAGATTAAAGCTTATGAAGTATAGATATTGAGCTGTTTGAACAAATCCACATAATATGGAATTTGAACTTAGCTATCAACGGTAAGTGAAAAATGTGAAAAATGAGTGCCATGTGCTTTTAAAGAATTGGTGAGTTTTATTTTTTATTTTTATTTTTCATCCAGGGAAGTACTGACTACATCTGGTATGCCTGGGCAGTTCAGTGTTAAATACCTACTTGCACCTGATAAAATAAAGGGTCAGATTTTTACTTGCTTGGAAGCTCCTGAGTAAGTCCTAGGGGGGGCCCTAATGCCCTTCTCCAGACTAGCACTTGGCCAGAGCTGCCACTTTGACATTAACTACATTACACTAACAGCAACAGTCTCTTCTTTGGACTGATAGAAATGACCCAGCTCTCCCAGGACCTGTGGCTTTCAACAGCCTTACCCCACTTTGCCTGTTAGCCTTCCTCTTTTCTAGCCTGGCTTGTATAATTTTATAATCCTAATTACCTCTTTGAGATAGCTTACTTGAGTATATGCCTCTGTCTAAATGTCCCCTTAGTATGAGTGTATAAGAACTGGTTTATGTTTACTTCAGAAACCAGAAAAGATTAGTACCAATATTTTTTGAGTATTACTTTTTTAAAAAGATTTTATTTGTTTATTTTTAGAGAGAGGGGTTGGGAGGGAGAAAGGGAAAGAGAAAAACATCAATGTGTGGTTGCCTCTCACATGATCCCTGCTGGGGACCTGGCCTGCAACCCAGGCATGTGCTCGAACTGGGAATTGAACTGGCAACTCTTTGGTTCACAGCCCACACTCAATCCACTGAGCTACCCCAGCCAAGGCAGTACCAATTATTTTTTTACTTTGTTAACCCAAAGCACACACCTTTGGATAACACCTTTGTTGTCCCAGAGAGATCTCCCTCTGTCTCACATTCCTTTCAAGTCTCTGTTGGATGCCTTGAAATAATTTACAATTAGACAGAATCATGAAAAACTTGTTTATGTGGAAGGATCACCTGAGACTTAGGGAATCCAAATGAACATAGTAGCCACTTCAGGACCTCTGGGGATTCACAGTGGTCAGCCAGAGATATTTTGAAAATAATAAAGAAATTAAAAACAAGAACAATTAATTGCTGAGATGGTAAAAATAAGGCTATGTGTATTACTGATTTGTAAACCCAAACTGAGGAACATCAAGGAAATTGACAGGAGTTACATAACCATGGATTTGCTCATTGGTAGATGACAGATAACATCGAAGTGTGCCAGTATAGAAAAAAATTATTGAAAGATGAAAGATGTTCAACTCCCGCCTTTGAGATGCAAATATCAGTCACAGCTCAAGGATAACAGAACTGTGAGAGAGGTCTGTAGTGCAAAAGAATGACAGTCTTCTTCCTGTAGATGAAGCAGAGGACTTCAGAAAGAAAGCACACTAGAGCTGGAACTTTCCACATTAAACAAATGATGGGAACAGTATTAGAGTGAATGAATATCCCCTTTTGGATCCTCAGTCTCCACATATGCCCAAGGGAATCTTGGTGAAAATGCCTGCAGCATGCAACTCTAATCACATATTTGCAAATGCCATGGGACCCCTGTGGCCTCGGTGCTGGCAGGTGCCGATGGAGCAGGGGAGCACCTCGGTCGTTTGGGTCCAGCTGCAGTTTTAGCAAGGCCCTAGGCACCATCTTTGGGATGGGACTTTTTCAGCATCCCTGTCACACCTCCCTGGAAGCCAACTGTTTTGAATTTGATGAGTCCTGTGTGCTGCTGCCCCTCTTCTGCCCACCCTAGCCCCAGCACTAGCACATCTATCTTCAGTAGCAGATTTAGTCCAAGAAATCTTCTTGCTCCTCTCTCTGGGATGGAGAGTTTTCTATTGCCCATCTACCAGTGGCACTATTGTTGCCTGTGCTCTGTTCAAGTGGCTTTTCTATCCCTTATTTGTGGACATAAAACTTTCACTTTGTGGTAGAGAACATGCATATACTTTATATATGCCCCTTTACTGCAGCCCCTATCAACTCCTGCACCACCAGTGGGCTTACTCAGTCTCCAGCTCTGTCCTAGACTTGCTCCTGAGCATATATGGTGGGGGCTTGCAAGTGAATACAGTATTTCCTTTGGTCAGATGCCCCCAGCAATACTTGACAGTGACATGCTCACCAACATTTTGCCATTAGGAGTTCCTTTTTTAAAAAATATATTTTATTGATTATGTTATTGCAGTTTTCCCATTTTCCCCCTTCACTCCCCTCTACCCTGCACCCCCCATCCTACCCACATTCTCCCCCTTTAGTTCATGTCCATGTGTCAGACTTACAAGTTCTTTAGCTTCTACATTTCCCACACTATTCTTACCCTCCCCCTGTCTATTTTCTACCTACCATCTATGCTACTTATTCTCTATACCTTTCCCCCCTCTCTCCTCCTCTGATTGCCCTATTGCTAACACTCCATGTGATCTCCATTTCTGTGGTTCTATTCCTGTTCTAGTCATTTGCTTAGTTTGTTTTTATTTTAGGTGTGATTGTTAATAATTGTGAGTTTGCTGTCATTTTACTGTACATGTTTTTTTATCTTCTTTTTCTTGGATAAGTCCCTTTCACATTTCATATAATAAGGACTTGGTGATGATGAACTGCTTTAACTTGACCTTATCTGAGAAGCACTTGATCTGCCCTTCCATTCTAAATGAAAGCTTTGCTGGATAGAGCAATCTTGGTTGTAGGTCCTTGCGTTTCTTGACTTGGAATACTTCTTTCTAGCCCCTACTTGCCTGTAAGGTTTCTTTTGAGAAATCAGCTGACAGTCTTATGGCCACTCCTTTGTAGGTGACTGTCTCCTTTTCTCTTGCTGCTTTTAAGATTCTCTCCTTATCTTTCATCTTGGGTAACGTAATTATGATGTGTCTTGGTGTGTTCCTCTTGGGTCCAACTTCTTTGGGACTCTGAGCTTCCTGGACCTTCTGGAAGTCTATTTCCTTTACCAGAATGGGGAAGTTCTCCTTTATTATTTGTTCAAACAACTTTTCCACTTGTTGCTCTTCCTCTTCTCCTTCTGGTATCCCTATAATTTGGATGTTGGAATGTTTAAAGATGTCCTGGAGGTTCTTAAGATTCTCCTCATTTTTTTGAATTCTTGATTCTTCATTCTTTCCTGATTGGATGTTTCTTTCTTCCTTCTGGTCCACTCCATTGATTTGAGTTCCAGTTTCGTTCCCATCAGTATTGGTTTCCTGTACATTTTCCTTTACTTCACTTAGTGTAGCCTTCATTTTTTCATCTAATTTGCGACAAATTCAACCAATTCTGTGAGCATCCTTATTACCAGAGTTTTGAACTGTGCATCTGATAGGTTGACTATCTCTTCGCCGCTTAGTTGTATTTGTTCTGGAATTTGATCTGTCTTTCATTTGAGCCATTTTTTTTTTGGGTCTCAGCACACCTGTTAGGTATGAGGGGCGGAGCCTTAGGTGTTCACCAGGGCGGGGCAACCCAATCACTACGTTGTGACTTTGTGTGTGGGGGAGGAGTCCGAGAGGGAACAATGGCCTTTGCTCCACTCTCTGTCGGATTTCAGTCACTTCCCCCACTTCCCACAAGCAAATTGGGCCCTTCTGGTGCTGATTCCCAGGTGGGTGGGTTTGTGCACATTCTAGAACCCCGTGGGTCTCTTCAAGGAACCCTCCTGTGAAGCTGGGAGTTTCTCCCGGCACCTCAGCCCCCACAGGTGTTTTCAATCTGTGTTTTGAGGCTTTATTTCCCTGCACTGGGTCCCTGGGTTGCGTGGTCTGTCTCGCGCCCCAGTTTTGCCTGGTTTATCTGGCACTAATGTAGGACCACCTGGTCGGTCAGCTGCTTTTCAGGCCACGTCCCTCCACAATCCTCCTCCTCCCTGGGTCTGCCTGCTGCTGCTTGCGCCCCCTGGGGTTCACCAGCCGCCACTTTTTTTTGCCTCAACCCCTCTCTGCCCGACTCCGCCTCTCCTACCCATTTGGATGAATGTGTCAACTTTAACTCCTTGGTGTTGGACTTCCATACAGTTCAGTTTTCAGTCAGTACTGGTTGTTTTTTGTTTCTAAATTGTTGTCCTTATTTTGGTTGTGCAAGGAGGCATAGCGTGACTACCTACGCCTCCATCTTGGCCGGAAGTTCTTTAAATTTTTAGCTGATTCTTATCTGCTTGTTTTAAATCCTATAAGGAGTCCTTCTTCCTATGCTCTGCCATAGGTAAGACAGATCACTTATCCCAGTTCTCACTGGAGAGGCTTTTTTTCTCTTAATATTATATATTATCAGGTTGCCTTGCCAACTCAGTACTCTAGTGGGCATAAAGATAATAATTTTATAGTTTATCTGGATTTTATTCCTTATTAAGATGGGAGTGATTTTCTTTGAAGCTTTCTACATCCTAAGCAGAAGCAGAAGCCCACTTCAAAATACTGAAAGCAGAAAATTTATGGTACTAAGAGTAGAAATAGACAAGCCTTGGCTGGTGGCTCAGTTGGTTAGAGAATCATTCTGATAGGACAAGGTTGCAGGTTCAATCCCTGGTCAGGGTACATATTAGGGTCAACCAAAGAACTATAAATAAGTGAAACAACAAATTGATGTTTTTCTCTCTCTTTCAAAATGAATTTAAAAAATGTAAAAGGAGAAATAGAGTTATACTTACACAATTATAGTTTGAGATTTTTACCACACCCCTCTCAGTAACAGAAAGCAAGCAGATATCTATAGTTATATATTCTACACATAAACTATTAGACTTAATAAGTACATTAAGAAAATGATTAGGAAATAAGATATTTTTAAATTGAATTAAAATAGACCAAATTAATTAAATACCTAAGAAGAAAAGTAAATCATTACTAAGAAAACAAAAGAAGACCCACATAAAAGGAATGATATACTATGTTTTTGGATTGGAAGACTAAATATTGCAAAAAATATCATCTCATAATTCAGCTTTAATCAAAGTCACAGTATTTATAATTCTTCCATATTATTTTTTATGAGAACTGACAGACTATTTCTAAATTTCAAATAAAAATGTGAAAATTAAGAATAAAAAAGAGAACAAAGCTGGAGAATGGACAGCTACCAGATATCAAGATTCATTAAGAATTTATAATAATTAAGATAATCTGGCATTAGTTCAAAGAGAATCTCATAGCCTAATGGAACATGATAAAGATTCCAGAAGAACATGAATACAGTCCATTTATTTTATAGGTGCTATTGGAATGCAGAGAAATGGATGATATTTTCAAACACAAGAGACTGAATATGCAAACTGAACAATGAACAAATATAAATAAAGTTCTATATAAAAATAGAACTTTAACCCACAACTGATAGCAACTAGCCTAGAAGCCAAACTACAGTGTTTGCACAAAATGTCCAGGAAGTGCCCTGGCCAGTGTGGTTCATTTGGTTGGAGTATGGTCCCACAGACCTAAGGGTCACAGGTTACATTCCCAGTCAGGGCATGTACCCAAATTTTGGGTTCAATTTCCAGTGAGGCATGTATGAGAAGGCAACCAATCAATGTTTCTCTCTCATAGTGATGTTTTGTTTTCTCTCTCTCTTCACCCTTTCCTTTCTCTGTAGAAACAGTGAAGAAATATTTTGGGGCAAGGATAAAATAATAATGATGATGATAATAAAAATAATAATAAATAAATGTCCAGGTAGTCAAACCACAACTCTATAGCAATGGACCTATTCTGGGCAGCACTTACTTAATCACTAACTGACAGTTTTCCTAAATTTGGTCACTGCTACCAATGTATGAATGCTGGAGAACCAAATATGTTTCTCTAATTACGTAGGATACTTCCCTTCTAGTTTTCTTGCCTCGAGCTTTCCAGTGCCAACAGCCTCCAATCAGAGCGTGTTCCAGTTCTTCCCCTTTTTCTACTATAAAGCTTTCCCAGTCCTCTGCCTGCTTTTGAGTCTCTGCCAAATGCAAGTGAGAGGGCTGACTCACTTGTTATAGTAACACTGAATAGTCTTGCTTGTTTATTTCCACAGATATGACAAGGAGCACCTGGACATCAACATATGAAAACAATGAACATAGACCTGCCTTGCTCACAACATGTACAAAAATAAATTCCAGTTGAATCACTGATATAAGTAAAAAACAATAAAAATAGTGCAGTAATATTAGAAAATATTTTTAAGAACTTATGGTAAGCAAATATATTATTTTAAACTTTATACCAGAAAACCTAACAAAAGAGTAAAATTGATGAATTAAGCTTCGCCACATTTAAAAACCTGTAGTAATTCAAAAAGTCCTTAAGGGAATGGTGATGACAGCCGAGTTGAGAATTTACCAGAAGTCGCATCATTAGTGGGCTTGTCATCATAATGGTGGCATAGGAGGGCCAACAGTATCGAGATCAATACGCCTCCTGTGCTATTATGTGCCTGCAATTTTTACTGTCTACTCTTCCTTAGAAGGGAGAGCCCATTTTTGTGAACCTGGTTCTCCAGCAGTCCCTTTGATTCTGAGCCATTCAGTAATTCATAATGTCTATTGTGCATACATTTTCTAGAGTTGATTTCTGTTTCTTGCAACCAAGAATCTCAGTTTTCTTTTTCTTTTCTGGAAAAGTATCAGAAATTAAGTATTGCAAATTACTACCCCCAAAATGTAAAACAAGCTAATCAGGGAATATATAATGTAAGAGAGAGGAGGACTCAGTATTCCAGTCTGGGGTATTTGAAACACTTACCATTTGATAGTAAAAATAATGTTTGAACCACAACTTTTATATATTGGAAGTCAGATCATGTATCTGCCAAGTATAACAGCAGAAGAGGAAAAAGAAGCAGTATTTTGGAATACTTGCCAGCTTTAGAAAGAAACAAAGATGAGAGCTTAGCCTGATAATGGCTATTTTGAAAGCAGTAAGAATTAAAATATACTTTTTAAAAAATATATTTATTTATTTTTAGAGATAACAGAGAGGGAGAAAGACAGGATGAAAAACATCAATGTGCAAGAGAAACGTTGATTGGTTGCCTCTCCTTCACACGCTGACCAGGCACATACCCACAACCTAGTCATGTGCCCTGACTAGGAATCAATGCCCAACCAACTGAGCCATGCCAGTCGGGGCTAAAATACATCTTTGTTAACAGAGAACTCTTGTATCATAAAATCTTTGTTAACAGAGAACATCTTGTGTTGTAAGATCTTTGATCCTTACGTTTTCCGAAAGGACTAAATGGGAATTCCCTTGTTCTAGTTAGCTATGCCTCCCTCTAAGTGGAAGAGGTTCCCACTAAGCTACTTCTTCTATTAGTCAGGCCAGATGCTCCCCACCTAGTCCTCAACCTAATGGGCTACACCTCCTTGCCAGCCCTCAAAAGCATTCAATGAAGTCAGTTACATACTACCATGGGGACCACGTCACCCTCTTGTTATTACAAAGCTTGCCTCCTACAATCCCTTGTGATTCCCAGTTTGCAACTCTTATGACCCTGCATGGCATGCAGTGTCCTCCTTTCCAAGGATGAGAGTATTGGTGACTAATAAATAAACTGTTGTCACTATTACCTCTCAAGTGTCAGATGTCTTATGTTCTGCCATTTTTGTACTATTTAAGGTGGGAGATACTTACATACCACTGTGGTAAGTAGGAGGCAATCAGCTAATTTCTCTGCCTGCAGACCGAACCAAATGACTTGAACTCTAGACAGACAGAGTCCAGAAGGACTAAAGGAAACAACTCCTTTTTCTTCCAGCTAAAATTTGCATAATAAAAGTTAGGTGGTAGATTATGTAATGTAATATGGCACAATCCAAGCTTCACACAGAGGCCTTTCCAGGGACCCCCTTTAAACATTCTATGATTGCAAAAAGGACAACCAAGCTGCTTAGGAACATGCAGCCTGAGGACCAGAGCATGAATGGCATCTCTCTACCAGAATCTGCCTTTGTGAATCATCTAAAGGCAGAGGCCATATTTGGTATATGCACTTTTAAAGTGACAGCCTCAGAGATGGCCCAGCTTGAAACATTTTGCTTAGTGCACCAAGATCCCTGGAGTCAAGTATTCTGATGAGACAAGATCTATGACTCTACCTAAAAGCCTAATTGCATTCCAAATCCAATCCACTAGACAGCTTGGTGTGGAGATACAAAATCTGAAACTGCTACAGAGATTTTGCCATTATGAAAATAAACCTGACATTATATAAGGCATAGCAAAAAGACCAGAAGAAACAGTCTTCTTGGCATCTTTAAGCTACTGAATCAAAGAGATTCTGAAACCAGCTTTGCTCTTGGCTTTCCCAGGTGTGTGGGACCATAAATCCCCTTTATTGTTTGAGTAAATTTGACTTGTTCTTTCTGTAACTTGTTCTCATTTTTATAAGCATTCCAGTCAGGAGCCATAAACCAATAGTTTTCTTAAATACTACTATAAAAAGATGAGATTATAATTATTGGAATATTTCTAGACAACTTAAGATTTAAATTATAATTCTATACCTCTGAAATGGTCAGTTCCTGATGGTTTTTAGGGAAATGAGGATTCACAGCTATGGAGAAATTGAAAACTAAAGAGACTAAGAGGCAGATGGAAACAATTGTAGTAGAACAGCAGGGAAGATATGGAGACAGTTAAGACCAGGAAGAAGTTTAGATGAGTGGTACTTAAGAGTGACAAAAGTAAAAAAAGAAAAAATTCAAAAATGAACTCACATAGACAGGAAAGACTTGCAGGTACAAGTCAGGAAGTAGGCAAAAGCTGTTTAAGAGCATCATGTGGATTCTGAATGACATAGCTCTAAGTAATCCTTTAAGAATCTCGGTCAATGTTTCTAAGTATTTCTAGAATTTGATTAAAATGTGGGACAGGAATTCTCATTCAGAGGAACACAACGAAAGGCAACATTTTAGCTGTAATTATGTTCTTCAAAATTGTGAAATATCCAGGCTTAAAGTTTAGTGCATTTCTGTTCTCTTTGTGACTTTTTCCTACATGTTCTTTTTTGCCTCATTTTTATATATCCATAGAAACTATTTTTATTTTCATAAGGTTATTTCATGGACTCAGGGAATAACAATATATATTCCATCCCATCATCCTGGTGGGCTTATCCAAATACAAAATGAATGAATTTGTATACACCTCATACTTATGGCTTACTTGATAAAATTTGAGATGAGGACACAGAATTGCTAAAGGAAGGCAGCCTCTGTAGGTAGAATGGAAGTACCTGTGAATAGAGCAAGGTTTGCCTGAAAGGAACAGGGTGAGTGAATTGGCCACATTTCTAGTCATTGTTCTCATGGCTTCCCATCACCTACAGAATAAAATTCAGTCCTGTGCACAGCATACAGTCCTCATAAACACTGCTCTACCTACCTGACTAGCTCAGTTTATGGCCATTTTTTTACTTGACACTTCAACAAAGATGAAACACGTGTACTTCCTATAATGTGCTTTCCCTCATTGTTTTAAAATATAACAGTATTTTTGTTTGGAATGTACTTCTACCTACCTATCACCACCAACACACACTTACATGTAACTTATATGTAACTACATAATACTTCTGAAAAATGCACATGAAAGTTCCTATTTAGATGCAGACATTTAAGTATCACAATTCTTTTTTCTTTAACTTATGGCTTTGATTCTGGTTAGATATAAATGTTCCTTGAAAATATACCTCTTTATTACCCATTTCTAAGCTATTCTAGATTCAGCATGTTGACAACTGAATTCACTCCCTTGAGTTTACCTACTCTTCCTTGACTCCCTTTGGTCTAAACATGCTGCCTGGGGAAGTCGATCACACTCTGTGCTCAGGATCAGTGTTTTTGATTACTTTTGGTTTTTAAGATTCTGATAAATTACTGAAAGTTTCTTAGTGATGGGTACAAAAGCACATGTACTCCTGAAAAACAAAAGAGAAATTCCTATGAAGGAGATTGAAGAAATATAGGGAAATGGAGTTTCAAAATTCGAGGTGCAGTGCACTGAAGGTCAACATGCTTGTGTGGAAAGACAGTGTTGGTGGAGTTTCCTGGTCCACAGTAGATTGCAGCATTTTAACTGGCTCACTAAACTATTGCAATAAAGAAATTCCATGTGGAGAAACTGGGATTTGAAATATAATCAAGATCCAAAATGAAATATATCAGACTTTTAAAAATGACCTAAGTTATTCCAATTGAACCTTTGCACTTTGCCCTCCATTAGCTTCTTTTGTTTGCTTCCTAAGTGGAATAGACATGAAGTAAAACCTCTTGATAGGTTTCCATGCAGAGAATGGATAGTGATAGCATCACAAAGCCCTCACCAATAAGGCCACATTGCTTATCACTGCCAGATGAATTATTCACAATTTTAGTTTTCTTTCAACACTGGGATATGGAAAGAAGGTGAACTTTACAGTCAGCTTTGCACTTCTGGGGTCAGCCAAGCACTTATCTTCAGAGTGACAGAGAAACATTAATTTCACAAGATCCTCAACTTCATTCTCCTGCATGGAAATCCAACCAAGACCTTATCAGTCCAAGAGATCAGCCTTGGAGCTATATGAGAATGAATTCACCTTGAACTGAATAAGCTCAGGTAGGGAACAGGATGGATTTTATTGCAGTAAGTTTGCAGTTGCAGATATGAAGCCACCTTAAATTTGTGCATAAGTATCACTTTTCACTTTTAATTGAGATTTCCTATCTTTCTGCAGCACCTCAGAAAATACTGAATTCAAGGTTGCCTGTTTCTCTGATTGCATTACCCTGGGATGCTAGTAACCCCTCAGCCATTTAACTTTCCTCCAGCTAGGGGATGTGTTTAAGGCCCAATTATAAAATTGGCCATATTTGTCTTTCTTCTTCTGCTTTGCACTGATTTCTTCCCTTTTGGATCCCTTGGACCTCCTCTTTGTTTTAATCTCACTTGCTGCTCTGAGCAAATGAATTAATAACTAATTTATGATGAAGTTAGGTGATTTAAATGTTATTTTTTCCAGAGGAATTTTTACTTAAGGAAGGCACAAAGCAGGAAGTAAACCCAATAGGTGAGTTTTGGGTAGTTTTTTTTTTTAAATTTTGATTACATTCATCCTAAAACCATTAATTCAACACTTCCTAGGTGTGACACTGGAAACTGGAGACACATAAAAAACACAGGCACTGCCCTTTAGGAAAGCATCTTCTAGTGAAGACACAAACATGAGATAATTATGACATAGGGTGATAAAGGGAATCATTGAGGCAGAGTAGGGCATATGTGCAATAGTCTTTCTACTAGGATTCTCATACTTCTCAGGGATGATGTTTTTCCTAAGAATATGAAAGCTTGGAGAGTGTTTGAGATATCAACCTCCAGATCCTCAGCAGTTCATGAGTTATCTGTCCTGAAACTGCTCTTTCTCCTGGGTTTTCCTTTTCTGCCTTCCTTCTCACTGTGGTCATTCTCTAATCTTAAAAAAGAAAAATTACTAAGGCATATCACCTTCAGGTGTCAGAACCTACATCCAGGACATCAAACAAAGTAATAATTCAAAGTTGGTTTGGGGGCTGAGAAAATGAATTAACTCAAATGACTAAGAAATCTTTTAACCAGTCAGGTGTTTCCAATGCTTTGGAGACAGACAAGCTGTGTTCTCATAAAACTTCGCCTTTTCTCAGAGTGTTCAAAAGAGTTTACATTCAATTCAAGTCAAATGATTCTGAAGCCTTGTCAAAAAGCCAGATGAGTTGAGTCTGAAATTTCTTAGATTCTCCTGGGTTTGGAAATTCAGCTAAGACAGCTAACTGTCTCGGCAGCCAAGAAAATGAAATTTGGTAGTGGTCACTACAATGTTTTAATCCATGCTTCCATTTCTCACCTGAAATCTTTCCAAAAGACCCAAGTCCAGCTAGTCCATGTACTGGAAAAAAGTTAAGTGACAAGTAGTTTGTCATTATTTATTGCTCAGTGAAGACTTCTGTCTAATATGTAAGAGTTCATAGGCAAGTTTGTTCACTTCTAATTCCCAGAGTTTCAACGGGAAACATAGATAACTAAATATAATCTTTTATTTCTTTAGAAGATCAGGAAGAGAGGGGAGAGAAATTACATGAAGGGTCTTGAAATGTCTGAAACTAGAGGGCTCTAGCTTAGGTTGCAGATACAAATTTTTAGTGGTACTCATCAGCACAGGCGTGTGTTTTTCTCCAGGAGTTCTAAATACCTGTAAAAGAAGGTTCTGCAGAGGGGGTGTGATGACAAGAGTGTGCACGTAACTGACATAAGAATGATCAAAGTCATGGACTCTGGTATTAAGGCTGGATGGAGACTGGACTAGGAGCATAAGTTGTGGCTGTAACTGTGAGTGTGCATGGGCTCATGGACCCTTGAAGGATGGGACTACAAGCAGGCTTGCAGGACTGTGACGGGGACCTAAAAGAATACTGAAGGTGCAAATGATTGTAGGCCAAAGAGCAGGAATGGAGGTGAGAGAGAGCTGATGTAAGATCAGAGTGTGATTTAGGGACTCGGGGCATTAGAGCAGAAGTTAAGGTATTGGATAAAAGCCAGGGCAAAAATAATTTGGAAGTTTCTTGGGGGCAGTTAATCTGTTAATGTCTACGATGAAGGTAGCTCTGCCTTACCCCGAGCACCTCCATAGAAAGCTGGTATGTTATCTTAGGATTTTAGAAACACTTCTTATCTCTTTTTACATATGTAAAGTAAAAAGCAAGAGCCCCAGACTCTGATGGTAACTACACAATTTTAAAAAAATAAAACAAAATGAAGAGAGAAAGAGAAATGTGAAAAGGAAAGGGATGGAGATAGGGATGAAGGCAGAGAAGAGGAAAGGGAAAAGACCTAAAATAAATATAAATCCAATTCTGTGGATTCCTTTGCATAAATTAAACTCAAGTTCTTTTTAATATTACCTTGATCTTATGGTCTTAACAATAAATGAAAAGAAAAAAACTTAGTCCCACTTTTAAGACAGGAGGCAATCAAATCAACAAGGGGGCTATCACGGAACCTGCTCAGGTCCTTCTCTTGCTTTCCATCTTCTGCACACACCCAGGAAAACAACAATGCATGTTTTATTGAACATTTACTATGAGCCAGGCTTCAACAATATCTAACTACCTGGAGTTCCCATTGTATCTCTCTCTCTCTCTCTCTCTCTTACACACACACACACACACACACACACACACAATCCTGTGTGATCTATAGTCTAATATTGGTGGTGACAATTGTAGTATTTTCATTGATAACCTTGACACCAATGACAGTATCAAATATAAGAAATAAAACAGGATTAAGAAGGTTGTTGGAATAGGCATAGTGAATCGAGGCCTTATATTTCTGCTACATATTTCATAAGCTTTTATTTGTCCTCCTTTCCTGCAGACTCCCACCTGTCTCACTTGTTAGACTGTTGTCTTCACAATTTTCATGGGACCAACCTGATGCAGTTGGAAATGACACTCTAAGTAATTTAAGTACAGGATAGCATGGGCTGATGAAGTACTGTAATTTAATTTTATTGCATCAGTGGCAACACTAAATAAATGCACAGCACAACATGCTGAGATAGTCTATTGATCTTTTCAGTCAATATTGGATGAAAATTCCTAACAAAACATAAAATTACAATATTGTTAGAAAAGATATTTTCAGCTTTTAATACTACAAGCAAAATTGGAAGGGTAATTGTCTCATTTCACACACATTTAATACATATGTAGATGACCAAGCACTGAATTCTCAGCCAATTATGTTACATACAGTAATAATACATTTATCACAGGTATACTTGTTACCTCTTGGAAGTAGTCAGCCTAAGAGTAGGATAGGCTTATATGTTTATGTTCAACCTAAAAGATGTCAAAAAATTCAGGTACCAGGGTTTTTCAAAGGTTTTTTCCTCAGAGATAAAATATTTTCTCCTAAGAGTTATTTTCCATTTATAACCTTGATTATCTATTCAACATAATATACAGAAATGTGAATTGGATATTAGAGAGGACTTCAGGAGAAAGACAGACTTTGCATAATGATAAAAGGTGGTTGCTTTTCCTGGAGAAGGCATGCTTCAGAAAACATGGTTAGAAACAAACCAAAAAACAAGCAAAGAACTATGAAACCTTTCAACATAGGGAAGATTGTTTCACATACCTAAACAACTGGTTTGGATATTTTGGATTTAGTTTGCTTAGAAAATAATTGATAATGATCCTCTCTTCACTGGGAATCAAAATTATTTTCAAATGTATACAAATTTGACCTGAAAATGTGTCATATTTAAACTTTGATTTCAGTTTTTCTGTCACAATAAGTCATTGATTCTTTATTGAGATATCTTTGCAGTTAGAAGACCTTTCAATATGTTCACCCTTTCCACAGTAAATACCTACTATGTGCCAGGTACTGTGATAGGCACTTGAAGAGAAGGAGAGATGATTGGCCCACAGTTTCTATCACTATGGATTGGAAATGTTAGTGGCTACTTACACTAGATCCTTGGGAGTGGTTGTCATGCTGCTTTGAGGGGCATAGGAAGAACTTAAGTTATTACAAATTTGAGATGGAAGGATTCAGGAATATTTCACAATAGTAAATTTTATCATTTCTTGAACTACTAGAAATTTTTATTTAATACCTAAAATAAAGGCTTGAGTTTTTAAAATTGCAATTCTTTCCAAATAAGTATAATTTTCTACCATGGATGTTATACATAGTGCATCCTTTTAGAATCTAAAGCTTTTCTCCAGGAAGAAACTTTGTTTAAATAAGACATTTAGCTAAGTAATTTTGAAAAGAATTATTGTTGTGGTTAAAAATTAAATGATCTCCTCGAGACATTTTCCCCTCATTCTCCAATATCTCTTCTTCTCTTCGACATCACCACTTTACTGCTTCAGATGTCGGAGAAAAAGGACCAATCTTTCCATACAAGAGGCAGGACTGGGAATCTAAAGTGAATTCTCAGCCAAGATATGTGGAAGTGTACTTTGTTTAATCCAAGTGTATTTTGTTTAATAGAAGGATAAAATTTCCATATGGAATACATATGTGTTTATTCTGGGGCTTTTAGATTCTTCAAATTATGTCAATAGAATAGAGCTCACCTTGGTTGCTCTCACTATGGAAGATGATAAGTGAAGGGATCAATCTTGGAGGACACACGTCTATTGAGTAGCCGCTAACTTACTAGTAGAAAAATGAATGTCTGTGAATTCTGCAGAAGTGGAATAGGGAAGATCTTTTTTTCTGTTTGTTTTTTCACACAAGTTTGTTAGGTACATAGGGGGTTGGAGATGTTAAAAGTGCCCTTCAGCATGAGAGAGTAAATACAAAATCAGAGAAAATGTAAACCTTTAGAAATTTAAGTGAGTTAACACTTATTAAAATGAGTCATAATATACTATAAAATGAGTAAATACAGTCATATCCAGAAACCACCTTCGTCTCTACCCTAATAAGTAACATTTTAAATAAAGTTTTTTGAGGAAATGAGAATAAGCTCTCCCCCCAACACCATCAGACCAATTGGGTCAGACTGATGAAAACTGTAATATCTGTTTTTATGTCTTAACTGAACTTAAAAGAGAAAATAAGATTTCCTGATTGGAAACACAGTTAATTTAACAATAAGAACTTGTTGGTGCTTATTTAGCAGCCCTCAAAAGAGAGAAATATGTATAAAATTCATCCAATTCTACTTGTTCTAATTTTTGCCAATTAGACAACATTTTGTTACCAGATTAGATTCCAAGATTCCTTGGAAAGGTATCATGGTTAAATGATACAAAATTAGAAAACAGAATCATTCCCTGGTGGCTGATTATGCCAGAATGACTGTAAATATGGCGTTGGGACTGGCGGTAGGTCAATCGTCACTCCCGGAGCTCTTGGGTACTACAGCACCTTCTTACTTATTTGTGCTTTCTTCCTTCTGAAAGATATACCAGAGCTATCATGCAAATAAAATGTCTCAGAAAGAAAACCTCATTGTTGGCTACCTAACTTTTGCTTCTAAAAATCAGATAAAAGCTTTTAGATTGTCTGCATTTGGGTCAAAAATTGAGAAATCTAAGGGCTGCCCCCTGATAATTTGTATTTCTTACAAAATAAAAGTAAACAGAAGGCCAAGAATGAGCATTTGATCAATCATTCTGGAGACTTACTATGTTCAAAGAGCCATTAAAGACTGAAATTTTAAAATAAAACCATTTGATTATAGTTTACAGGCTAGTAGAAAAAATCATCATTGAAACACAAAGCTAAAAGACAGGCTTATAGTTGTCCTAGAAATTAGGGATGAAGACCTTTGCTTTTCCCTGCATAGGAGAGTGGTAAGTGAGTTTCTCTTGTCATTCTCCTCTTGCAATGACCAACCAGGAGACACACTCCCCATTAGCATTGTTCAGAAATGTAAGTCCCACCCTGCCCAGCCTGGGCTGACCTCCTGTGTTTATGGAAGCGCCTGAAGGAGTTTGGAAGGCATTCTGTTTAACTGAAAGTCCTGGACCCTCACAGGCTCCTGCCTTGAGGGTCTGTGTTGCACTCCCCAACACTGAAGAAGCATTTGTAGTCATGAGTGACTTACGCTCAATTCTGTTTTGTAATTGAGCATCGGTCTCTACTATAACTAACACTGGTATATTAACGACAATGTTAATAATTACCCTGATAATGATAATATTTTCAACGTGCATATCTTTTATGCATTTCAAAATGTTTTCATTCTATTTCATCTGAATCCTCGTTGACAAGTCTATAAGCAAGGAACAGAGTGATACTTATACAACAGCTGAAAACTCTGCAAATCAAAGTGGTTATTTGGATTTTCAACAAGAGATTACTTCTGGGAGAGCCTGGAATAAGATCCAGCAAATGACTGATTCCAGTTTCTCCTTCAGAGGCACTTTCTGTTATTGGCCACAACCAGGCACTCTGAATCACAGGAAACGCTCTCCTTTGGGTGTAGGGAGAAGGCTGGAGGCCTAGAAACAAGAAGTCATAAAGGGATCACACAAGCCTAGCTTTATTTCTGTCATCCTTTTCATTGTTCTTCCTAACTTCCTCAGGCCCATGTGGCCAGAGGAAAAATAGCAAATCAACACTCTTCTTAACAACTCTCATAAATTTTAATCCACTCTATGCATGGGATTGGACTGCACTGCCCCTGCCTTCTGGATAGTTTCACAGCAGCAATGCAGAGGTTTCAATCACATATACAAGGGTAGGGATGGGGTTGGGGAAGGGAAATGCAGATATGGATCAATGCAAAAAAGAAAATAAAAATGAAAGTTTAAGGTAGAAACATAAACAGCCCATTTAAAATACTTTTATTTCTCTAGATCCTCTAAGAGGAGACAATGAAAAGCTTTTAAGTATTTAGGGGGGAAATTCAGGGAAAATTTAAAAGACAAGAAAGAATTAGAGGATGATTTTTAAATGGTACATTTTAGGTGCTTTCCTTTTGAAAATGTCTCAGAGAATTATTCTGTATATACAACCAAATGTGCAATTCCCTTGGGCATTCGTTTTATTACCTTAGCAGCCAGTCATGTAAAGGAAACAGACTCTGGCTTTTTTCATTCTAAACAGTAAAAAGCAAGCTTCAAGGACTTGAGATTGCAGTGTAATTGGAGAGAAAAATAATCACAATTAAAGAGGACGAAGAGTTGAAGGGAAAGAGAAGGGGCTGGAAGAAAAGAGCTTAGCCACTCGAATGTGGCAGAGATCAGTGCCTGCAGAGGAGCATTGGTGACTTCATTGCAAGCTGCTGAGGCCAGGATGTTTACTCAGTCACCTTTTGATTGCCTCCTGCAGCTAAGGAAATATTTTGAATTTAATAGAACAAGGTTAAATGTATGTTTGCATGCTGACCTTGGGTTATCTTTCCTTCTGGTGAATCAAAAACTGTCGTGGCTTATTGTCCACTGAATTCCTACAAATACAGGACTGAAAGGCCTTAGAAGTACAGTTGACCCTCAAACCACACAGGCCCACTTTATACACGGGTCATTTTCCATACATACATACAGTACTGTAAACGTATTCCCTCTTCCTTATCAGTTTGTTAATAAATTTCCCTTTCCCAAGCTTACTTGATTGTGCGCATATAGTATATAATACATATAGGATACAAAATATGTTTTAGGCAATTGTTTACATTATCAGTGAGGCTTTCAAGCAATAATAGGCTATTAGTAGTTCAGTTCTGGGGAAATCAAAACTATGCACAGATTTTTGACTGCACAGGTGGTTGGTGCCACTAAAGCCTACATTGTTCATGAGGGCAATTATAACTGGATTTAACTACATCCCATGTGTAATATAGATATTTTTTCCTACTCTGTATCTTCCATTTCACTTTATTTATGAGGTCATTTAATAAAGAAAATTCCTAAATTTTAATGTACTCAATCAATTTATGTATTGAAAAGATTGTTTTGTGGGACTACCTTCTCATAAATCAGGTATAAATATGAAATATGAACTTTATTTCATTCCAATGGTCTACTTTTCTGATTTTGCACTAATGTCAAAATATACTAAATAATTATTACAGCCTTTTAGGAAGGTTTGATCATCTTGTTGTATAGGATCTTCATCTCAGTTCTTTATTTCAACTTAATCTTGAGTCTTCTTGGCCCTTTGCATTCCTATACATAGTTTATTATTTTCCACAAAAATAAACTACTAAAATTTGCATTGTGATGGCATAATTGCATTAAGTCTGTACATCAATTTATGGAGACTTGACTTAAAAATACAAACTCTTCCAACTCATTAATGTAATAATATTGTCTATTATCTCTGAGAAAGTCTTGCCTATCTTTCATTTATTTTTATAGGAATCAGATGTTTTATTGAGACTATTGAAAATAACATAATTTAAAAAGTATTTTCTAATTGATGTTTCATGTTATTTAGAAAAAATCAATTTTTGTAAATCAACTATGTATCTAGCAACTCTTCTTATCAATTGAAAATTTTATCGCTCAATTGAAATAGTTAATCTGGATTTGTGTGTGTGTGTGTGTGTGTGTGTGTGTATACTAGTCAGTCCTCATTCACAGATTCCATATTTGCAAACTCACCTACTGCAATTTATTTTTTAATCCTGTAATAAATACTCATATCACTTTCATGGTCACCTGTGAACATGCACTGAATGAACAAAAATTTGAGCCACCAGCACATACGTTTCCATGTAGACTGAACAAAGTGGTACTCTGCCCTCTTGTTTCACCTCCCATGCTGTAAACAAGTGTCCTACTGGCAGTCTGTTTGGCGCCACAAGTTTTGCATTTTTGTTGGAGATTTTACTGTTTCAAGTGGCCACCAAGCCTAGTGCCGAAGTGTGCTGGCGTTTTTAAGTGTAATTAGAGTGTGATGTCCTTACAGAAAAGATAAATGTGTTAACTAAGCTTTGTGCAGTAGTGATAATGAGTACAATATAATGAATAATATATATACATATATATACACAAAAATATATATGGGTTGGCAAAAGGAGCTTTATGGTTGTGAGTACATGAATCACAAGAATTTATTCTTATATTAATGTATTATTTATTATTATTAATCTACTTTGCCTATATATACACACAAATGAATGAATACATACAAAATAGCATGGTTTTAAATGGTAATACATATAAAACAAGATTATGGATTAATTAATTAATGAAAATGTTGTGAACAGAGGCTCTCAGATACCTAAAGCTATGTTTCCTGTAGAGTAATGGTTCAGTATATGCTAGCTCACTATTCATGATGACTTAATAGAACATGATAAACATAAATAACTAGAATCAACTTTCTGTACATAGGTACTTATATATATTTCTCCAATGGAGAAATACATTTATTATTATTATTATTATTATTATTATTATTATTATTTGTACTATGCTTTGGATAGGATCATCAATATAATGACAAATATTCATAGTGAAAGAAAACATCCTTACCTTGTTTCCTAACCTCAGGGGAAAACCTTCTAATATTTCACCACTAAAAATAATATTCACTGGTCTTGGGAGGATTAACTCTAGTAGGAACCTCTGAACTTTATGAGTAAAAAGTTGCAAAAAAACATATCCATTAAAGTAATGAGAACATCGGCAAAATACTTTCAAATCAACTTTTTCAGAATTCTGGAAATTAACCAAAGGATTTCAAAAGCTAGAGATCATTTGTTAAACAAAACTGGCTGAATTGGTAATAATAGTATGTTTTATGACATTTTAACTTCTTTACTCACACCTCCCACCCCTAGTTCTGTGATAGCTTGAGGGGCAACCGTTTTGGAATCAGGTGGAAGCCAGCAAACTGATAGCGGCTGAACGTGGCAGAATGGCACTGGACCATCGCCAAAACCCCACCCGCAGACAATGGTCACAAATATTATTTGTCCTGTGTGCCAATTTCCTGGAAAACCCCATTCTCAGGGCTTGGGGATAGGGTGTATATGAGAAATATCTGTTCCTTCCACTCAATTTTGCTGTGAAGCTGCTCTGATAAAATCATCGATTAGTTTAAAGAATAGAAAATCTTTTTAAAGTTTTAAAAAATGAAAAGAAAATCAGAGATTGTGGGACATAATCAAATAAACCAAGATATGTATTTAGGAAACACAGAATGAGAGGGGAGAGACAAAGGGACAGAAAGAATATTTTAAGAAGTAATGGCCAAAAATTGCAATATTTGATGAAAAACATTCATCTACCCAGTTAAGAAACTCAACAAATTATAAGAAGGATCAATGCAAAGATTTATTAAATACCTTAATAATACATAATATCAGCACTGTATTGTTATATTAAGTATAATAAAAACAATAAATTATAATATTAATTATACATTATAAATAGTTTAGTTAATATAATTAAATATTATAATAAAAGAGTTAAAAACAAAGAGAATCTTCAAAGCAGCAAGAGAAAAGTAACTCATCATATATGAGTCCTCAGTAAAATTCATTTCTAGTTTCTGATCAGAAGCCATGAAGGCAGAAAACAGTGGGATGTTTCACCAAGTTTCATGTGCATTTTAATGATTTTTGTTTTATATTCATCTTCTTTAACTTTAATATTTTCTAATCAATCTTTTTTCTCTTATATTTAGTCTGCTATTAAGCTTTGCTATTAAAGTCTTCATTTTTTCATTTCTAGAATTAACATTTACATGTATGTATGTATAGCACAGTTCTCTGGTAAATCTGACTGTTTTTTCAGGTATAACTTATTTGGTTCACATTTTAGCTTTTGGGTTTTCTCTAATCATTTTCTATTTTTTTATGGATATTTTAAGCCTAATTATTTTGTAGTGTATGAATAGCATATGACCATTAACTCCATTGTGGATAATCTGACAGTTTATTTCTATAGTCTAGCTTCTCCTGATTTGTAAATTATGCTATCTTATCTTTTGCTTTCCTGAATATTTTTGATTGAGTACTAGCCATTATATATTGATACTTTGAGGAGAAGGAAAATGTTACTTTCCCTCAGAAAATATTTACATTTAATTTCCATGGTTAGATGGAGACTAGCCTTTCCAAATGACTTTAATTTGACTGGAGATTAAGATGATTTGAGTTTTAATTCCTGTCAGTCTATTTTTTGTTGAAAACTGGTCTTACCTCTCTGAGTTTCCTTCTTAAAGGTATTGGGCTTGCAATTTTTCACTGATTTTTTTAAATTTCTGAAGTCATAAGTCATTTTATTTCTATATTTGGGTCAATTTTCTAGGGTTTTTTCAGTGTGAAGTTCTCATTTTTTATTAGTATTGTTAAATATTCTTTCATTTCAAAAACAAAACACCTACACCTATAAAGGCATTTTTTAAAAATAAGTATCTAATATTGGGAAAAGGAAATATAGTAATGGAAAATTAAAAGTGTTTAGAATTGATATATAGTCTGAATTTTTAAAAGAGTGCAAACATGTGCACACTTAGTCTATACTTCTGTTTTCTGGTTATTGTTCATACATATGTCACTTGCAAGATAAAACATAAACCTTATGAAACATGTGAACTACCCCACTCTTTTGACTGGAAAGAAATATTATTTTGATTTAATAATTTTAAAGAACAAGGATGAATTATGAGCAGATCCCAACTTTTTATAACACTATAGAAGAATATATGTAATAAATAAGAGGAAAAAGGAAAAAGGGGGAGGGACTAGTCAAAGAACATGTATGAATGACCCACGAACATGGACAAGAGTGTGGGAATTGACTGCAGGAGCCAGGGCTGGGATGGGTAGAAGAGGGCAAAGGGGAAAAATTGGGACAACTATAATAAAATAACAATAAAAACTGATTAACAAAAAATAAAAGCTGACCCGACGTGGTGAACACCTGGTCTGCTCATGAGATGCTTTGAGAATTGATTCAGTGACAATTTCGTAGAGATGAAGTTTTATCTAAGAGAGTCATTGTTTCCATGGCCAGTAGCATCCTCCTCAGAGGGTCAGAGCACATGTGCTCGTGCTATCTCCCTTTAAATTCACTGTCTCCCTGGTCCATAAGCTACTCCCAAGAGTGCATGTTTTGAATGTGTGTAGTGTGTTAGTTTGTGAAGGAAGGAGTTCTTTGTATTGGTGAGATAGAGCTTCCCATGAGCTGCGCATTGACCCTGACACTTCTGCTATGGTGAAATAATACACGGAGGTGAGACACAATGGCTGTTGTGGGCTCTCGCAAGAGCAAGTATCCATAGTAGAGCCCAGAGACACACAGGAAATCAGAAAATTTATATGATGCTGAATATGAGGACTGAGATTAAATTACAGGAAAAAAAACTGCACATAGAAGGATCTTTTAAATGCCTTTCAAAACTTTCTCATATCTCTTGGATGTGATTCCCCAGACCTTATTTGCATTTCATTTGTTCTGTACCAAGAAATTGTTCTCTTTTTTTCTCTGGTCAATTCTCAGTCACCTGCGACAAGAATGAAAAGATGAATAAATTAAAGAGCATTCACCAGATAATGATTCAACTTACCACATGTAATTCTAGCAAGAAACTTAAACTTATTTGTCGATTATGTTGATTTATCCAGTTATGATGTAGCTAAATAGATGGTGCAGTATACCAGATACATCATTATGACAGAGGAAAATGACCTGCAATCTTGGTATTTAAACACTGAGAGAAAACATGTGGTCAGTAGCACTGTGGCTGACTCCATACATGTACCAAAACACAGACCATAGCATAGTCAGCATAATCAGAATAGTACAGTATGGATAATATTGGTTACTAATTAATATCACTAATGCTAATAGCAATCAATAATAATTGAATGTGAGCACTTTGCTTAAATTCTGGATGGGGGGATGGTAGGGGATGAAATGCTTCAGGTGTCTTCCACTAAGCAAGAAAGTACCACATTTAGCATAACAAACCATTCACAGAGAAAATTGGAGAAAATTATATGTTATAGAATGGTAAGTGTTAAATAATGAAAATTACTCAAACTACATACATAGCCATTGAAAGGCACTGAATAGAAAGGTGAAAATAAAATGAAATGGCTTCTCAAAACTATTGAGCCAAGTTTTGAAAAAAATATGAGAGGACTTGGTACAATGGAAGGCAAAATGGCCAAGGAAATAATTAAAAATGGTTCAAACTTTGAAGATATCAATAATGTTAAAGAATGACCAGATTGGCTTAGCAGAAGTAACAGAGTTAAAACATGTGGTCACTAATCCCTATAAAGCTGAGGGTGAATATGGATGGGCAGCCATAGTTACTGTTATGTAATATGAATATATGCATATACACAGAAAGATGAGATGCTATGTTGCTCTTCTGATAAACTTAATTTAATTTGACAGATTATTTTTAAAATATATCTCTAATAATCTTACTTAAATTATGAGACAACCCTATTTTTTAAAGCAAATGCATCTCATAGACTGGTACTCCCACTTAATTTACCATCTACAGAAATTCTAGTGGAATCGTTACACAGTGATTTGTACAGAATCCCCTTACATTACTAACTAATGGTGGCACAGTGGTCCATGTGGATTGTTACCTTCTTTACTTTTTCTCACCTGGTGGTGAAACAAATTTACGGATAAATTTATAATAGATATCATGACTTTGATTTTGTTTCTAAGTTTCATTACTTAATAATACATTTCAGTGAGTTCCTCTGCCTATCTCATCCTGAGTCTTTTATGTGTCCCATGAAATGTTTGCTATGCCAAGAATGGCACAGCAACTGTTGGAGTCACTTGGTATTGCTCAACAATGTCCCAGGGTGCTCTGTAATTTCATAAAAAGTCAGTCAGAGAAGGGTGGGTGGAGCTCGTCTAAACGTGCATAATGAGAACTTTTTTTTTGTAAAGAAAAATGGGCACCATTGTTTGCCATTTGCATAGAGATTCCCCCACTACTGCCACCTGAGAAAATTAAGAGCTTCCACCCTATCAGTTTCTTAAATAAGTTCTTGAGAATGTCCACATTTATGTCAGCACTTTTTAGACATCCTAATGATGCTTTTGCGAGGACTATGGCATCTATATGGCTTGTTACCAGCCTAATGAAAAGTTGCTTTAGGTGTCAAAATAAATCTAAGAATGTTCTACACTTTGGCTGACTGTAATATATCATCACAGCCTGCTTAAGTAGTACAAACTGCAACATGATAAAGCAGCTAACAGAAGCCTATGAGAACCAGTAGCTGGGATAATGGCCATTCAGTGTAAGGATAATATAGCAGCAATACAAACTTCAATAGCCAAAGGTTAGATACCATACTTTTTAATGGAGTTCTTGGCTAGCTGAGCTTTCCTCAACTGTAGACACCTGGGTAGGGTGATCATTATGAGCATTGCTCTTTCTTCCCACTTGGAATAATATTAGTGAGCTCCTTCCTCAGGTTTTGAGGTTCTTTCATTTAAATTGTACTTTTTGGGAATTGGATTACATTTTAGTTGTACTTATAGGAAAAGCTCCAAATTGAATTTTCCTGAAAATTTAGTGGACTCAATGGTTTTCTGATTTTTTCAAATGAACATTTTCTGCAAACTGAAAGACAGAGTTGTTAGACTAAGAGAACACATTCCATTGTTTGCTGACTACTTGCTGACTTCTCTCTGTTACACTGGAGTCTCACCATTCTGAAACCCACATTGTCTATCTACCATTGCACTTGACATCATGTCTGGATTCTCCTTCACCACCATAACTCTCTGAGGCCTTACTCGTTTGTTTTTTCACATGAACTGCCCATATCAAAGGCCTTCATTTCTGTGAAAACTTCTCTGATACTCTGAGCCAGAATTTTTTCCATTCCCCACAAAAATGCTTATGGGAGAGGTGTTACAGTGATGTTCATCCTATGGTCACTAATTAGGCCAGAGTCTTCTCTTCCCCATAGACAAAGCCTTTCTATCCAACATAATCAATAGCTGTGGTTGGTTTGCTAATTGAAATACTAAGAGTATGAAATAATTTTTTAAAAAGTTATTACTTTTAAATTTGTTACTCTACCTGAAAAGAGAGATACATGAAATAATTCTTAAATCCCTTGGGATTGCCCAAGACTTTAATTTGAGTATATATCTGGTGATTGTAATTCATCACTATATTTCTGATATGAACTACTCCCTAATGCTTCATTTATGATTTCTGTATTGAATTTCTTTAAAATGGACCAACATCTTAAATACATTTTTCGAAAATCTAAAGAAAAATACTTATTGATAATTACATTTTTTTCTTCAAATATTTATAGTTGTCCAGCCTGGGCTGAGTTTGTCAAAAGGATTACATGGTGGTCCTTTTGGTGACTAACAAATTGACTTTAATAAACCTTTCTAAGGCATTGTATTAGTCTTCTATTGCTGTTTATCAAAGCACCCTGAATTTAACAGCTTAATATGACACACACTGATTATCTCCCAGGTCCTGAAGGTCAGAATGCCTTGGCAAGGCTTAGTTGGATCCTCTGCTCAGAGGCTTGCATCAAGGTGTTATCCAGACCACATTCTCATCTGAGGCTCAACCCAGAAAGAATCCTCTTTGAGGTTCTTTCAGGTTGTAGGCCAAATTTATTTCCTTGTGGCTTTGTGACTAAGGGTCCCTGCTTCTTACTGGCTGTTTGCTGGAGGTGACCCCCAAGTTACAGAGGCTGCCTATAGTTCCCTGCCACATGGCTCTCTCCTTGAGTTGTTTATAACATACTCTTTGCTATCTTTATGTGCTAACATGGAGTATAATATAATATAATATAATATAATATAATATAATATAATTAATATAATCACCACAGAAATAGGCCATCACTTTTGCCACATTCTATTGGTTAGAAGCAGGTCTCAGGCTTCACCTGCACTAAAGGTGAGGGATTATACAAGACTAGGACTGTTTGGGGTCACTTTAAGATATGTATATCACAAGCATTCAAATTAAATTACTTTAATTAGAAATAATAACTTTTTGTGTTCATCTTTCATCAGTTTATCTTACATATCATTAAATTATATACTTAGAATAATACATGAGTACAAACCAATTTGGAGATAAATATAGCTAAGTCTTGGGAAGTATACAACTCAATTGATAGGAGTAATTTTCAGTCTCCTATAGGACTCCATAACTGTGTTTTACAGAAAAATTGACAGTGTTCATAAATGTCAATGGGACAGAATTTCATTGAACTGGTTCATAATCCACTTGAGATTATGGCTCATGACTTTACACACACATACACACACACACACACTATACATACTGTGCTTTGTATGTAGCAAGCTCTCAATAAATAGGAACCAGGTTAAAGAAGCTGATCGGGCATTGCAACATAAGTATCATACAAAATATTTAGAAATGATAGTTGGGAAGTACAAAATGATGAAAATTTGATATTCTACTAGTAAATCATAGCACATTTGAGCTAATAAAAATATCAGATGGCATCTATTCTAGTTCTCTCTTTTTATAAGGATGAGAACATAAACCAAAAGAGGTTATCAGCAAATCACTATTGCACACCTACTTTATTTATACTAATAATACATTATAATAAGGGGGAGAGAGATATAAAGCAAGTGCTGTGAAAGCAGGATGAAACACATGTGTGGTTAGGTCACAAGCAAAGATCTCAGGAAAGTTAAATGTGGGGTACTACATTTAAGAGGTAGGCCCAGAAGAACTGGGATAGAGAAGGAGAGAAAAATGAGTGAAATCTTTGCCCTGATAGGAGACAAAATTTGCTAAGGCGTGGAGGCATGAAAGCTTCATAGTTTACTCACAGAGCATAAAGTGAACTGTTTCATTTCTAGAGAAAACAGCATTTTCACGGAAGGTGATACGGAAGGTCAAAGTGAAATTGTGAAGGGTCTTAGACTCCATGCTAAGGGGCACAAATAATATTTTCTAATGCATAGTCAGGACCTATAAGATGTTTTGGGGTAATAATATGATCAATGGAGTTAGGAATAAACTTGTGGATGTAGTTTTTGAGATAAACTGAAGAGGTAATATATGACACGAATATACACTCCAAGCCCAAATGTGGCCCTCATCTTGCACTACTAAAGTAGGAATGGATGGAAAAATCTCACTGGAATCAAACTCAAAGCCCAGAGTTCTTAAGTGAACATAATTGTGAATATTGAATTCTTACAGGATAAATAGAAGAATAGAGGTGGGTCCAAAAATGTTAACAGAACCTTCACTGCCTGTGGGTGTCATTTGGACATCCATCAGTGATGATGAAAGGTGATGAGAGTGTACAATTAAAGATGGGCTTCCAAGAATAGGGAGTCAGGGAGGAGCCAGTGGGTGACCGGCAGCCAGGGAACAGTTATGTGGACCCAGGGAACTTCTAGCTGATGTTTGACCCTAGGAGAATCCTTAAAGAAGGATGAAGATCTACCGCTTAGAAGTCCTAAGAATAGGTGTTCGCTTTTTTTAAAAAAAGTTAATATTTTAGAGTTATTGAAGAGGTACAAATAATTTTAAGAAGAGTTGAGTGACAGTAGGGAATTTTCTGGGTATTGAAAGAGGAGTTCCTGAGTGTGTAGTGCAGGTTAGAAGTTGGGCCAGACAGAATGAGGTTGAGAGAAAGTGACCATCAGTTTACAAGCTCAGACTAGAATTTAGATACTCTAACTGTACATAAATATCATATCAAATAGTTACATAGCCTATAACAAAAAGGTAAATGTCCATTAAGCATGTTCTTACCATAAGATAGACAGCTTTTTTAAACTTCAGTTGGATGACATTACTAAACCAGCATTTTTATTATACTACTGCTATTGTTGTTATGTTTCTGAAAATGTCTTTTCTTATTGTGGGGTCAGCAAAGATGCTGGAAACTAAAATATTCCATGTGGAAACTTTGCATACACACTGCTTGCTTCAAACCATTCCTCTTCTTTACAAGTCTACCATGTCTTCATGTAAATCCTCACACTACTCTCAAAAAGATAGTGTGAATTTCCTTTATGAGACATTGAAGCCATCTGATGACAGAAAGGGAGTTCAATCTCAGAGCCCTTTTCTCCTCTTTAACACTTTTCCCCTCCCATCTACACTTTCTGTATTCCCATTAAAGCATACCGCTCAATATCATCTTCGTCTGGTGTCCCCCCTTACTACTACTTTAGGACTTTGTTTTTTAAAGTAATGCATTGTGCTGCTTGTTTCACCATTTTTCTTTCAAGTTGACTTCTCCCCATCAAGGAACACAAAGCTCAGTTATCTCCCATTCTAAAAAATCCCATTCTCAAACATACTGCTTCATTTGACTCTACTTTAATAGTCTGTCTTACTTCTTGAAAGAACTGTTTACACTTTACCATTAAAATTTACTTTATTTTTCATCTGAATCGGAGGCATAATGAAAAATCTAAGTCTTCTCTTGAGAGTGCTCCACAACCGTTCATCAAAAGGAAAACTTTTAATGATTTTCATTTACTTTCTGTGGATTGTTTCCTTCCCCATTACTGTACAGCATTTAAGCTCAGCATTGACTAATATTGAATTTCAAAACATTCTTATATAGTCTCTTTCTCATTTGTTGGCCCATTCTTTTTTAAGAGACCTGCACACAACAAGACAGCACATTTATTTTACATAACTGGACATTTGTTTGCTCATATTCTTCCTTGATACAAATAAATAGGAAACTCCCACATGAACAAAAGAGAACATTCTATTAGGGTTATGAGAAAGTGAGAGTGGGATTCAAAAACTATAGCCAAGGTATTTCCATTTTCAGGTGGGTCTCATTAAAGAACAGTCACATAGTAGTTGTCTCTTTGTTCATTCCCTTCCATTAATGCATATGGACTTTGTCTATTTTGTTTACTGCTGTATCTCCAGTTTCCAGAATAACATCCAGCATACATTAGCTGCCTGATAAATATCTGTTGAATAATGGAATAAACAACAGCCTTATTTTCCTGCCACTTTATTCTCCCTCTAAGCTTAATGTAGAGCTTTCAAAACTTTGAAAAGAAGTTTCAAATGGCTCTCTTTTGTTCCATTATATTTGGAATTTTAGATTCTTCTTTTAATCTGGTTGATTTTACACTTACTGTCTTTATGTATTTGACTGCTTTGTAGTACTCTGTGTGGGTCCTTTGACAGAAATAGGGTCAACATTTAGCTTTCCCGAAGCCGCTTCTTGGGTTATGATAACCACCTGCAGTCCTCATAACCATTGATTATATTCTCTTTTGTTGAAGAATTTAGGTATTGAGGTGCTAAAAGCTATATAAATAATTAATGGACTGGAGACACTTGGATGCATAATTCAACAGTATTAGACAAATAGATGAGATACGTTAGAGCGACAGCACCGGCAATAAATGGGAGACTTCTTCAGCACTACTAAAATACAGGGCTGAGAGTTACTGGTGTTACAACTAGGATGAATTACTGTGACCAGCCGAGATATAATAACCGAATGAATTATTGAATTGGCATCTTCCTGAGACAGCTTTGGTCACAGCCTTGCTATGTTCTGGAGATGATAGAAGGAGATTTGTGTGATGTAAATTTATAATCAAAGGGTGTTCAGGATGAAAGATGACCTCCAAGGTTATGAACCTGAGCAGGAGACTGCATCATCACATGAAAAAAGGACAGTAAAATATGAAGCATTCTTCAGTCAGTTGGAAGCCAAAGAAACTCTACTCTCTTACGGATTTAACTCTAGCAAAGTTTCAGATACGCAGAGATAAAATGTGAGATACCAAGATCATCTTGCTCTGGGCGGCCAAGGTGATGAAAGTAGATCCGTGCAATATCAGCTTAAACATGTTTCTTGAAATTATGCCTAAAGGAGGGATTAGCAACTAATTAAAACATTTGGGCTTCAAGGAGCATGGGGACTCACAGCTGCACACACACGCACACAGCACGCTGCATTTACCTAGTAAATAATTAGGTTATTTGGGTCCAATATATAGTTAGAATCAGGATATTTTGTAAATGTACTAATGGTTTCATTATAGCTAGATTAAAGGGATGCCATTATTTCAGAAAGGGATCTGAAACATGCTTCTGACCCTGCTGACAGAAAGAGTTCTTTTTCTTCTGAGTTCATCTGGCTGTACAGGAGGAATCCAGATACACAAGGAACACGTTCTTTCTTTTGCCATCATTTCTTGACATGCTGACTGATGGAGATGGATCTGGGAGGCAACATCTCCTTCCTGAAAACAAAGTAGCCTTTAAAAAGGGCTGTTAAACTGCTGTCTCATGTTTGATTATTCTGTCCTCGGTAAAGTCCTTTATTTTTTACTACAAAATGGTCATTTTTACGGACAACATTATTTCAGTCTGATGACTGTTTCAAGAAACAATAGGTCAAAAGCAACAAACTGTAGACCAAAGCTGGGCTTCTTGAGAAAATTATCCTGAATAATAGACCATGGTCAGCTCAATCTAAGAGAATGTCCTCCAGGACATTGTGTCATATATTCAGGGAAATTTTAGGGTAAATCTCTTACAGACATGGTTTTAATTTAATGTAATGAAATAGTAATGCATAGATTTATTCCATGCAATAAGACATTTTTATGTCTATACATAATTTCAAATTACATATGAAAAATATGGTAACTCAAATTAATGTATTTCTAACATATGATCAATCATATTACATTTCCTGGCTGTTAAAATTGTGTTTTATAGCATCAATAACAAATGTAATAAAATATATTTCCTTATTAGGTCTCACATTCTCTTTTTTTAAAGAAAGGCAATAGCCTAAAATTGTTATCTTCCAAGTTACTTTCTTTTTAAAAATGACTTAATTGTTCTTATATTGTGTAATAAAGAGAACAGACGATATTGACAAAAATTAATTCAGAAAAAATAACCCACACAGTTTTGTGCTTTTTATCTTCCTCTAAGACAACAAAGATCCATCAAAAACAACTGAAAAACAGTCTTAGAATAAGGATTTATTATTACTTATAGGAAGTCAGAAGCAATAAATTATAAATTCCTTGATTTATTGACATGAAGATATTTAAATCACTGCTTTTATTGTTAAATAATTATTTTTAGAATTTTATTTCCTTAAATAGTGGTTGTTTAAAATGTATTCAAAAGAATTAGTATTTACTTTCTCTATTCTTCTATCTCCAACATGGACTATGCTTTCTTGTCCATCACATGCACGGAGCCTTCCAGCTGTGCTGCTTTCCCCTTCTGCTGTTCTTCAGTCTAGTAAAAAAACAAATTTTTTTACTTAGGAAAAGGGAAGATAATTTAGTAAAATAACTTTTGGAGGGGTTTAAAAATTTCTGGCTTCTAAACAATTGGAAAACTGATTTTTATATGGATTGAGAATAACACTAATTATTTTAGACTCCAAATGCTTATTCCGTGCAACCCAAGACTTGCTTGCAACATCTGGTCATCTAGGGGAATAGAATTACATGGTTGTGATAGTATGAACAGCTTTGGTATATGACATTATAATAGTTTATGAAGTTGGTAAGCACCCGCAAAAGCCTCTTGGTTTAAAAAAATCCAGAAGACAAAAAGGTATTTGGCAAAAGACACAGGAATCAGTATTTTCTCTTATAGTTCACTGAACAGTAATTTATACATTTTTAAAATAAAATAAATCTGCCATTAAGCCCACTAAGATGGACTTGTAATGACTTTCTCAGTCTGCATATCTATGGGACATTAAGGTGATCGTATCCTAATTACCAGTGAGCTGTGCCCTGTACCCAACGTGGGCAGTGTCCACTTCTTCATGCTGAAATCCCTACCTTTGTGGAGTATGAAATCCAGTTAGGGAAAAAAATCTTACACATGAAAATACCAATAACAGCGCATGGGACTAGATGATACGAGTTATGATGAAAACCCAGAATAAGATTCACAATGTAGAATATATTTTAAACTCTATGCACTGAAAAACACTTTTCCTTTTCTCTTTTGTTATTTTTTCCCAGTACATAGATTCCTGACTGTAGTATTACCTTTTACTGTGTTAGTTTTCAGTTGTAGAGCTGTGTGAGGATGCTTTTGCTCTATGCACTTATTAAGGGTGGCTGACGGGCTCATCTTCTACAAGCAAACATTTTCTAGATTCTTGGTTTCTCAGAAACCCATGAATGAGCCTAGCAATTGACATCTTTAAATTACTGATGACCTGTAGTATTAATCCTTTCACCTTGCTAAGGCCTGCCTGCTCGGCCATGGTGATCAGGCTTTTTTGCTCATCATAATCCCATTAACAAATTGAAAGATAGAACAAAAATTTTTTTACCAGTCCCTCTGACAGGAGGCAGTGCAAAGGGGTTATAATTATGGATTATGTCTTTTATTATACATTGGAGCAAGCACACATTAGCCTAATTAAAAACACAGTGTGAATATTCAACTACAGGGAGCTGAGAATGTTTAAGGGCTGTCTGTAACAGCTGAAAATATATTTTGGTCTATAGCAAATCTCGTCAAGTTGTATGGAAAACTGAGTTTAAGAATTGAGGATTGCACACTTTTGTGTTGGCAGATTTACTGAGACCTCATCATGTAAAACACTTGCTAATCTGAGGCACAGAGAGACAAAGTATACCCTAATGAACCACAGGATTAGGAAGTGAGCCCATGCTGAGGTCGACTGATGTGAAGAAGTCAGATATTCACCTTTATTAAACCTCCCAATCTGGTCTGGATACCTTTAGAAAAACCCATGAACGAGTAGAAATCTACCTCAGACCTAGAAAGAAAATATTGCTTCAACACCTATTGTCTACTTCAGCTATATTGGCTTGGAATCATAGAATCGTAGAGCTAGATTAACATATTCAGGCAATACAGCCCAACTCTTTGAAATTAGGCCAAAGATCCAACAGGTGAAACGACTGGCCTAGTCAGGAGCAGACAAGGGGCAGAGCTAGATCAAGACAGGGACACATGTTTGATCAGGTTGCTCACTGCATAACTCTAGGAAGTGCCAATCATAAAGACTACAGTGAACAAGCTGCAGAACCCCATGCAATAGCCCTAGGTGTTTCTGGGGTTCATAGTCCATATCATGGCTTAAACTTTCTTAACATATCTCCTTTAAGTGTTCATTTTCTTAACTCTCATTGAGATACTCTTCTATTTCTGACCTAAATTCTTTTTATTGAAATTTAAACTGCATTTTTCTTGTATTATGGAAGTCTCTTACCAACAGATACAATACTTTTTGAAAATGTGCTATTGTGATATTGACCTCTACTGGTAAAAAAAAAACCTCTTTCCTATTTCACATAAGCAGTGATTCCTGGTCCAGAAAATGCACTTTTATGACTAAACTTTGGTGCACTGATATAAATATGTTCATCAGTGCAACTTACATCTGGATCAAAACTAAATACAAGATCACTAAGCAGTGACCAGTAGAAATATAACCCTACCGTGCAATACTATGACAAGGAGAACTCGAGTATGATACACACTGTTAATCTGTTCGTGTCGGCAACAAGGTGACAGGGTCTAGGTTATGGTATCAAAATAGATGTGAATCTTTCCTAAACATGTTAGCTACACAGGTATCAAGTTTAATTCTGCTGTACCTCTCTATTCTGAGCTACCATCTTCTTTCACGTGGATAACTTCAATAGACTCCACAATGATCACCTGGTTTTACAGTTGCCCATTTTAACCCGTTCTCCATGCAGCAGTGATAAAATATTCCTGAAACACAAATCTTGTTATATGTTCTTCTCTTTAAACAGTATCAGTAGCTGCCTAACAATGCCAAAATAGAGACCAAACTCATTACTATTGCTCCCAAGGTTAGGCCAGCTCTCCTGATCATCTCTTTGCCGACTCTGCTCCAACTTCCCGTCATCTTTCCTTTCCACTTATTCACTGAGGTATTCCCTATGTCAGCAACTTTGAATCCATAATTTCCCTTTCCTGGAGATCTTTTTCTCCTGTTTTTGGAAGAATCATTCCTACTCTTTATCTTGCAAGCTTCAGCTTAAATGTCATTTCACCAAGGGATTCTTCCTGTTCTCATCTCACAACTGTGCCCCATACCTGAGGCAAGGCATTATGTATGGCATCTGCTTCCTGGAATTTCTTATAATTCATTCATTTTTATTTCTATTAATTTAATATTATTTCTTCCATCAGATTAAACATTCCATGAGGTCCCAGACCTCTCTTCCTTTTCCATTGCCCTATTCCCAACATAGCACATAGTGCCTCTACATAACACACAGTAAATGTAAGAAACACTGTGGAATGAGTGAATGAATGGGTGTTGGGTAGCCTCTAATATTAACCACTCACATAGGGTTAGAAGTTACTTACAAATCAGATCTCTTAGACTGCAGGGTGCTTGAAACCCTGTTTCATCTACTTCGAATAATCTTCCTGCTTCACCTTTACTTCAGCTTAGTCTTCAGAACCTAGCCAAAACATCATTTCACAATGATTTACACCCCCAGGCTAGTTCCTTCTGTTGGACTCTTGTGGCATCTTCCATTTCCATTTATAGCATTTTATGATAATTTTGCATTTAATTCTGCAAAAGTTTGATCATTATCTTGCCTGCACGTACACTTCAAGAGAAAAATTTACATGTGTTTCTGCTTAACAATATGCTAGGTTCTTAGGACAGTGCATACTACATAGTAGGGTCTAAGAAAATGTTTGTGAAATAAGTAAAGGGATGGATATTCAGTAAGTTTTTTTTTTAATGGGATCAAGATGTCCACTATGAAAAGAGTCGTCATGACTAAAATAGTGGTTATGTGTGTGGGAATGTTTGTCTGTTAACACTAGCTAAGGTAGTCCTGATCTCAGTGGGGTAACTCATTGTTTTATTGAATAAAGAGTCTTTGATGTACTTGTATATATTAAAAAGCAAAACTATATTTTCTATGTTGATTTAAGGTTTTGCTTATTGTCCCAGACTCCTCAGGGATCTGTGGGGAGGATTATTCATTTTGTTCAAACAGAATCCTCACATTGTGTTTTTTGTATACACTTGTCACTCAGATCCAAGGCAAGATACAGTTCACAGACAAGTATAGCCCACACACATTCTAACAGCCTCTGTAAGGCCAATGGACAGAAAGGAAGCTGCCGTCAGGTCATATTAATGACTTCATTTGCACATGGCCTAAACAAGAAAAGTAAGGAAAGCCATCTGGCTTAGATGCTGAGGAAATGCTCCAGGAGATCCTAATAAACCCTCCCTCAATATTCTTTTCCCCAGGCTAAATGACCTAATTCTTCCAGGATTTCTTTTCTTTTAATCTATTTTATTGATTATGCTATTACAGTTGTCCCATTACCCCCCCTTCATTCCCCTCCACTCTGAACACCCTCTCCCATCCACATTCCCCCCTTTAGTTCATGTCCATGTGTCATAAGTTCTTTAACTTCTACATTTCCCATACTATTCTTGCCCTCCCCCTGTCTATTTTCTATCTACCTGCATTGCTACTTATTCTTCGTACCTTTCCCGCCCTCTCCTCCTCCCACTCCCCTGTTGCTAACCCTCCATGTGATCTCCATTTCTGTGGTTCTGTTCCTGTTCTAGTTGTTTGCTTAGTTTCTTCTTGTTTTTGTTTTAGGTGCGGTTGTTAATTGTGAGT
>CM052547.1:22585087-22667675 GCA_028533065.1 Trachops cirrhosus | reverse complement strand
TGGGGCTTTCAATTCTTCTCCTGTTTGAGCCATCTCTTTGCTTTTTTTTTTTTTTTGGTCTTGTCGAGCACCTGTAGTGAGGGGTGGGGCCTTAGGAGTTCACCAGGGTGGGGCACCCCAGTTGCTGGGTTCTGACGCTGTATGTGGGGGTGGGGTCCGAGAAGGAACAGTGGTGCTTGCTCCGCTCTCAGTAAGACCCCAGACCCTTCGGCCACTTTCTGCAAGCTACCTGGGCCCCTCAGGCACCAATTCCCATGTGGGTGGGCCTGTGCACCCGACAGGACCTTCCTCCTCAGACAGTGCCCCAAAGCTCTATTTCCCGGCACTGGGACCCTGAGTTGTGTGCAGTGCCTTGCTTCACAATGGCTGCCTCGCTGGGTGGGTCTGCCAGAAGCCAAGCCCCCGCCGGGGCCACCAGCCACGGCCACTAGTGCAACCAGGGTCCACCCGCTGCAGTCCCGCGCACGGCCCCAGTGGCTCTGCTCTCCACTCCACGCCCCTCGCCGGACTCTGCCCCTCCTACCGGTCTGGATGAACTTGTCTAATTTTAACTCCTGGGGTGTCTAACTTCCATACACTTCAATTTTCTGTCAGTTCTGGTTGTTATTTTGTTTCTATATTGTTGTTGTCCTTATCTCGGTTATGCAAGGAGGCATGGTGTGTCTACTTATGCCTCCATCTTGGCCGGAACCCATCTTCCAGCATTTCTTTTTTTTTTTAATTTTTTTTAAATTTTCCTTGTTTATTAAATAAAACAGTGGTGGGAACATATACATAAATTTTTCATGTATTTAAAATTCATGCATTTAAAATTTTTATTGTTAACTGTATTTCTAATTGATTTATATTTTATTTTATAATTTATTTATTTTTTTATTCATTTTATTTTATTTTATTTTATTTATTTTAGTTTATTCAGCACAGTTTCTATCCTTTATTCCCATTCCACCCATCTATCCCCTCCTCCCTCCCCTTTCCAACCCCCCTAGTTTTGTCCATGTGTCCTCGATATTTGTTCATGTAAACCCTTCCCTTCTCCCCTGAAATTCCCCTGAAATTCCCTCCCCTCTCCTCTTTGGTCACTGACAACCTGTCCTCTATTTCAGTGTCTTTTGTTATATTTTACTTGTTTCTTTGTTTTATTGTTTAGGTTCCTGTTAACAGATTTATTCTACAATACCACATTTCCTGGCCCCTGTTCCCAATTGGAGCCATACGTAATTCCTTTGAAACCATGTATTTTTTTTATCTCTTATTGAAGTGGGGTACATAAACACAACGTCATGGACTATGAGCTTTAATGATATGTGGAGAACATGTATGTGCACGTTCCCTCTAATAATGAGGAAACTTGGGCCGTCTCCCCAGTAGGTGTAATGACTGTCTCTCAGGTGCTCACGAATATGACTGTGGTGTGCCATAAACCTATCTTTCTTTGAAGAAAACATATATATACAATTATATATATAATTTTTTGAAATCCACCAGGTTCTCTAGTTTTATGACTGCTGTTGACTTGACAATGATATTTCTAATGATATCTGTATCATTCCTTAATGACCAATTGTCTAAATCATTATTTAAACTAGTGGTATCAAAATTTATCTGTGATTCTATGAAATAGTAATTACTGTCCTCGGATATTTATTTTCACTTACATATACAGGCTGGTAAGTCCTGGCTGTTGGAAAAAAACATATAGCAAAATGTGAAAATATAATTTTTCAATGAACAGGTTTAGGCTTTTTAATTTTAGACATTTTTAGCACTCAATAAGCAACCATTTATATATCAACTACTGTAATTATTGTTTTAATACAATTGTTATTTTATAACTTTATCATTCTAAATAGTATTTAATATGGAATTTAAGAGTTTTAGGATGCTTTAAGACTGGTAACTTTTCATGTAGTACCAAGTTAGTCCTTCAAGAGAATGGTAATGTGTATACTGATTCTTGAAAGAGAATTTCCAAGGTCTGCCATCCAAGCGGTAATGTTGGGTAAACAGACTCACAATTGAAATCTTAGGGTCCTCTCACATCCCCAGTTCTTTCTCTTCAGTGTCCCATCATAAATAAGGCATTTTTTCATTAATAATATTAAATAAGTATGGCACTTGCATGTCACTTCATTTTACTCCTTCCACTGTTTCATACTAAATACTATTACTGTCTCCATAGAAAAAGTATAAATTATAAACTTAGGATATTATATAATAATTATAATCCTAATGAAAATAAAATATCCCAACTATAGGAAAGCACAGAATATCTGGGATACACTAAAACATGTAGAATTTCATCAAATTGAACCCATCGTGAGATACCACTATGTACTTATTAGAACGGCAAAAGTTAGAAAGACTGCTGACATACAAAATGTTGTAAAATATATGGAGGAACTGAAACTCTTCTACACTGCCAAGAGAAGGTTAAATAGTTCAGTCACTTTGGAAATGAGTGGCAATTTCTTAAGTTAAATATACACCTATTGCAGGATCCAGCCATTTCACTCCTAGTTATTTTTCCAAAAAAAGAAAAAAGTTTGCGCGTACAAAGATGGGAACAGGTGTGCTCTTAGTATCTTTATTTGTAATAGCTCCAAATCAGAAAAAACAAACAGATCAAAGAAAAAAAAAGGAGTACCTCTTGTATGATTCTATTGATATAAAATTCTAGAAACTGAAAAATAATGTAAAATGACAGAAAGTAAAGTGGTTGTTTGTGAATGAGTGGGGATGGGGTGGGATGTGACAGGAGAGAGGGAACAGAAAACTTGTGGGAGGAATGGAGCCATCCATGATTTTAGTTATGATCATTGTTTCACAGCATATCCATTTTACAGTTTAGATATTTATTGCTTGTCAGGTATGACTCAGTAAAGCTGGTCAAATAAACTAAAGAATTTTTATAAAAGTGAATTATTATTAAACAAAACATATATGAGTTAGTCAGTTCAAGAGGTTAGCAAACGAAGCAATAATTTAGCCCTATTGAGGCAAAAGGAAAAGAATAAATAAAAATGAGACTGATATAAAAAGATTATAAATTTTTGAAAATTACACTTGATAAATAAACCAGAAAGATATTCTTTATATAAAGAAAAAAATATAAACTTCCACTTTATATAACAAAGAAAATGTTAAAAACTAAAAACACACATTTTAAGAATTAACAAAAAGAAAGAGGGCATAGCTTTAATAAGCTAGTCACAAAAAAGAAATTTATCAAATACTGTGAAAATAAGGTTCTAAGTAAATGAAAATAACAAAGTTGACACCAAAAGTGATTTTTAAAAATGAAAAAACAAAACCCAACCATGGAGGAAATGTAGAAATTTTTAATTAAGTAGAGTCATTTTAAAAAAAAAAAATGAGGCCAACTTTGTTTATTTCATTGATGATTCCTTCCTTTCAACACTTTACAAAACATGCATTTTCTGTCACAGTTCTACTATTTATAAACAAATGATGAAGCAATAATAATTGAAACTATTGGTCAGGATCAAACAGTGGAGATATAGTTCAGGTACTCTTATAGAAAGAGACAAATAAAATGAGGCAAATACAAAGGGAGAAAGATAAATGGACAAAATACAATTAAAGTATCAAATAAATATTCCCACTTTGAGAAAACTGTACATTATTATTGCATAGAAACTGAATTAATAACTGATAAAGAGACCGACCAGGCTTTGCATTGTGACTACGGGACCACTGAGTGTGTCCTCACGGTGCGTACTAGTCACAGGGCAATGAGTTGACTCAATATTGCTAGAGGAACATTTGGGAAAGTGAATCTATTACTAAAACCTGTTTACATCCTTTGACTCTTAAATTTCACAATTAGAAATTCGTCTTAAAAATATTGTGGAGAAGGGTACAAATGTGAGTGTACACATTTGTTCATGGCATCAGAGTGTATATTTGCAAACGTTTAGCCAAAGACTAAAAACCTTTCAATGGGCATTGGTTAAATAAATGATAGTGTGTTCACATACATTAGTATGCTATGTAGTCATTAAGTCATGGTGTAGATAGGTATTTATTGACATGGAGAGATATTTTTTAAATTACCAAGAAAAATAAGATTATACAATAGAAATTAGAGTATGTTCACATTTTAAAATAGTAATTGGTATGTGCATACACAAATTTACACACATAGTTCTCTCTTTAAGATATCTAATACATTTTAGAGACAAGAGGATTGTTGTAAGGTAGTCTCAAAAAAGTTAACAGCATTATAATGGTTGGCAAGATTAAGGGAAGGTTTTTTATTTCCTTTTTTATACTTTTTGGCCTTTCAAAGAAAAAAATAGCTTACAATATTATTAGACAAAAACTTTTATTTTGGGAACTTAAATTGTATATCAATGTCCTACTCTCCAAGTAAACTGGAAAAATCGTCTATAGTTCTGCCCACAGAGGTACAGGATTCTGACTGTGATTTTGTGCCCCGAGTTAATCCACCCACAGGGCCAGCGAGCAGAGTATTGAGGAAAGGATGACACCATGTGTGGGGGAGGGACACAGTACAGGGGTGTGGGGGAGACTGCTCTCTTCTCCTAGGTGCCGATGCAACACTGAAGAATTCTCCAAATGCATTTGTGAGAAAATGGGGAAAATAAACTTAAATTTTTCCCCCAAACTATCACTTTAGTTGGTTTGTGAATACATGGTATTTACTGATTTAAGGTCTCCGAGCTATTATTGATTGCAACTTATTTTTCTGCCTTTCTTTAAAATCCAAAGAACACAAGAGTATGTGTGCGATGTGTAAGAAGTCAGGATGGCATGAGAAAAAAAGAGTCGACTTGGAAGTCCATTAGGAAAGACCTTAAAAGGTACTTGCAAATACATATCCCATGGTTAAAAGGTTGTCTTTTTTTTGTAACCAATAATCACCCACTCTGAACCTAAGCCCTAACCTGAAATCAGACAAATATTGAATATGATTATGGTGCTGCAGTGAAAAAAAAAAACAGCTGTGCAGATAAGCACAAAGTAGAGGACTCTTCTTTGTTATTCTGTCCATGTGGAGACGTGACCCCCTTTAATACACAATTATAGAATAATACAAAACAACGTGTGGTAGGTGTCCAGTGGTATGATTTAGCTGAGATATAAATTCACAGATGTAATAGTATGAAGCACAGAAGACTTCATCCAAAAAGTGAATCTTCCAAAAGGCCTGTGGCCTCATATTTTCAAGAGAATAGCACTACCAGTCACCCAGAGAATGGACTGATCCAGAGTCCAGGGCTTAATTGCTGACTTCCCACTGCTCGCCTATGCCCCAGAGTTCATCAGTAGCAACCCAAAGCTCCACGTCTCAGAAAACCTTTACTCATCTTCATTGCCACTGCTATTACTTGAGTGCAGTTGTCTGTGAAGTCTTGCTTGAATTATTGAAGCAGTTGCCTAACTGCTATTCCTGCCTCTTGCTTTGTCCTCTTCTAATCAGTCTACCCAGTGTGATCTTTCTAAAATCCACCTCTGAACCTACCAATCTCCTCCCTAAAATACTTCAATGACTCCCCATTTCCAAGAGCATAATATCCTAACCATTTAGGATGACACACAGATTTTTTTGTAATCAATCCTCTCTCTTTGTCCCTCCAGGCTCATCTCTGCTGGTCCCTGACACTTCATCTCTTCATCCTGAATGATTTGTTATTCCCAGGATGTAGCAAACTCCTGTCACCATGGGGCCCTTCACACATTGACCCCCTGCCCCCATCGATATCCTCACACTCCCTTTATTACCTGGTAGACTTCAATTCATTGTCGATGACTCGGTCCAGATGCCACCTCTTCCTGGGTGTTTTGTCTGACCTCACATTTCAAGGATTGATAGTCTTCCATCTCTCCTGTAACACCCCACATGTACCTCTACTTTAGGGTCTGTCTATGGAACAGTTCGCTTGTTTTGCCAGGTGCACTGTCACTTCCATGTGGTCAGGAATTACATCTTATTCATTGTGGTATCCTAAGGCAGATCTTTGACCAGTAGATGGTGGTTTTCCCAAATGTTGTTAAGTTTGAACCTGAATGAATGAATAAATAAATGAGTAGTGAAGAGTATACTGTGTGAATAAAATCATTGATATGTGTGTGCCATCATGACTGTAGAATTAAAGGACTCTATAAGGGAATATCGAATGATTAGAGTATGATACCAAAGTTTTCTCAAAATTGCCTCTTACTTAGTGTTCAAATCACACATATAATAGTCAGTCATATGTTGTTTGTATAAATATTTGTGTGTACTCTATATGTATACATATGTAGTTGACCCTTGAACAACATGGGTTTGAACTGCACAGGTCCACTTATAGGTGGATTTTTTCAATAAATATGTACAGTACTGTATATGAATTTTCTATCCTAATTTTCTTAATAACCTTTTCTCTAGCTTATTTTGTTTTAAGAATACAGAATATAAACATTTAACAAACAAAATGTGTGTTAATTGACTATATGTTATCAGTGGAGCTTCTGGTCAACAGTAGGCTATCTTTAGTTAGGTTTTAAGGGAGTCAAAAGTTATAAGTGGGTTTTCTACTACATGCAGGTCAGTGCTCTTAACCCCTACATTGTTCAAGGACTAAGTGTATCCACATTTTGTATATACACATACAAATATATATACACATGTATACACACTCATTTCCCATATTCTTAATGTATAAACTAGACTGATTTCCACTAGTGCACTAACTCCATATACCAACCAGACCTGCAGTTTATGAAACAGTCTTCATTGCTCACTACAAATTTTGCTATTTAAGTCATTGTAAGATTCTTGAGATCAAAGTCTATTATTATTTTACATTCTATGTTGTGTCAAGCATTGTGCTAAGCGCTCAGCAGTTATATTCATGTGAGGAGATGAACTTGATCTCATGAGTAAAGGGGTAATTTGTTCTTGAAAATCAGAAGGGTGGGTTCCAGGAATACAGAGCAGGCCCAAAGCAGCACACCCAGCATTTCATGAATTTAGGGAAGTTTTGCAAAAAAGGCTTAGTGCATAGGAGTTGACGTTTTATTAATAACATCTTTCTTGAGAGACTCATGCAGCCTGGGCTGTTTTTGGCTCTTTCAAGTCCTCTCTTCTGCTGAGGTCGTGAGAAGCAACAAATTTAAAGTAAAGGTAAAAGAGGCCTGGGAGCTCAGCCTCTGGGCAGTCATTTTCAGTATTTATGCGTGTCTGTAAGTGGCTAGTGACTGGTGGTAGCACCATTGATTCTATTTTTAACAGTTGACTTCCTCACAATCGATGGGATTGACCAAACCAATTGTCAAGTCAGCAGCAACAAGAGGCTAACCACACGGAGGCCCATTAATGTGGCCTGTGGCTCCAGATGGGGATACACCTCCAACAAACCCCAGGCCAGGGAATACATCCCCTAGCACTCAACATGCCCAACCTCTTTTCTCACTGCCAGCTGACCCCATTACCATAGAAACTTGGTGGAGAAAGACCCAACAGTAAATTATGCAGCTCTTTAGCACCCTCTGGTGTCCAGTCTTCCAAAAACCCAAAATTCTCCTGGGTTTTTTAAAAGGTAACTGATCATTCCTGCCCAAAGGTATGTACCTCCTCTTGATGTTCAGCCATCCGGAGGGAGACTTTCTTTTAACGGACTTCACCATTCACGTTAGCTAAAGAATACAACCAATGGGAAAAATCTTTTGCCTGGCATCTAAGAGGACCTAGTATCACCTAAGCAGTATATTTTTGTGCTTGCTAATATGAAAATTGCCTGCTGTAAAATCTGAAATTTATTTTCAGTTACACAGAGTAAAATTTTCTATAAAAAGTGTTTATAATGGAATCCTTAACTATGTGAAGTGCTCCAATAAGAGGATGGAAGGGCTAAAAAGGTACTAACCGACCTAACATATTGATTTTTTTCTTAAGAGTCCTGCTCCCCACCCTTATCTACTGGAAAGTGTCATAAAAGAGAGATGTTACGAAGTGGTAATCAGATTTGGGTCCTGGGCTTGCTGTTTTTTTCAGGTTGAAGTATGACTTTGGATGCATTATAATCTCTATGAACCTGTTTTCTCAACTATAAAATAAGAATGTAAGTATAGGTTTTATTTATCATCTTGAAAAATAATGAAAATCTAAGATTCTCTGGGGTTGTTAGAGTTTGGGTTTCCATATCACCCAAAGAAGATGGATAGAAACAGAGATTTAATTATCTACTTGTGCATACGTTGAATCTCTTCATAATAAAAAAAGTTAAATAACTTGCAGTTGGAATCAATTTCCATGTTCTCCTGAATATCAAATTAATGAGACTCAATGGCAATCCTAAAACATAAGAAGAATGGTGGATTCTCATTTTAGACTCTCCTGTGATTCGATACTTTAAAATAAGCATTGGTAGTTCAATAAACTTTCCCCTTTTTTAGAGTGGCCTTAAGCAATATATGAGAAGAAGCAAATTAGAGAGAGAGATTTCTGCAGAAAAGCACCAAATGCTCTTCATATGTTTTTATTATAACAGTGCTCACTTATTAAGATCCTACTAGGTACCAAGAGTTTTAGATACTTCATTTTATTTAATCCTCCTAACGTTCTTGCAAGGTAGAATTTATTATTCTCATTTTGTAGAAAAGGAAACTAAGCCTCAGAGATACAAAGCAATTTGTCCCAGTTAACACACAACCTGTAGAGCTAATATTCAGACTGAGTCTTGTCTGAATCCAAGCTGTTTTTCTTTCCGTAGAAGTAACCTGTTTTCATTTAGAGAGCAAAGAAGGGAAGAGAAAAAAATCCTGAACCCATTGTTCTAACAGAGCAGTTCAAAATATCTTTTCTTGGCAACAAATGGTTTTCCGAAGTCCCAGAAGCAGGCAATCCAGCCTCCTTGCTTTGCCTCCCTGGCAGTGGGGGACCCTCAGGGCCCTCCCCTCCCCATTAGCAAGACCAGATCGACAAGGAGCAGCTCCGCTCACTCATTCACCTTGCCACAGATTTTAGTTGAGCATCTACTGAGAACCAGATTCTCCCAGGACAGTAAAATGAGACTGGAGTTGTTTCTTTAAAATTCTTTATGTGTCAGAAGAAATACCACAGATGCCTCTCCTCTAACCGGGAAGTAAGGAAGGCCTTGCTGACCCCCCTCTTAGAATCCTGAGGAGATCAGCACAGTGGCAGGAATTTGTGCTCACGTCCATCAGCTCTTAGCCACGACACCCCAGTAAGCAATTTTGTCCCAAACTCCCAGGAACTGAGCTTCTGGTAGAAAAAGGAAGAGCTGGAGTATTTCCACATCTTACAGAGAATTAAAGAAATTCTGTTGCCAAAAGTGTATATAATCATGGTTCAGTCCTTGATGCATTACTGAGAAGTCTAAACACCTGCCTGGGTTTCAAATTCTCTCTCTCCTCCACCTTTCAAAGCAGCACACCTCCCTCTAACTCATCTGAGAGATCTGAGTAGCAGGGCTGATGTTCTAAAGCCAAAGAAGGCCTACTCTATATATTATGTAACCTCCGCGGTTTTGCTTGGTAAGAAGGGAGTTAAACAGACATCTGCTGCCTAATATTTCTCTTTCCATTAGCATACAGTTCCTTTCTGGATTCTGAAAAGATTTGCCCCATCAATCCCAGACAGTAGGAGTTCAAATGTATTCTCCACAGTTTCCTCCAGCCAGAGCTGCTGATGTACCTTCCTGGGCATTTGGAGAAGAAACCAGTTTGTCATCAAGATCACTGATAACCGTGGGAGGAGGCAAAATGGCAGGACCTGGAAAGGAAGAGCGGCTCCCCCTGGATAATGGGTTGGAAATTCTTGGCACTGTGGAGCTTCAGCATTTTCAGAGCTGAAAATCCTCATGATTCACAGACCTAGAAATTAGAGACTACAGGGGAAAAAGAGACAAGGGCAGTGTATCAGGGCAAACACAGCTAGGAAGTTTAGATGGAATGCACAAGTGCAAATGCAAGGACAGTCTCCCACTGCAAAGCTCCAGAGACACTGAGAATTCAAGCTTTCTGAAAAACAAGCAATGTTATCGTATTTAATTTTTTTCCTTTGCATTTTTTCTTAGCTTATACTAACTCCCCCTTTTTTTCCTTCTAGTTCTTTATTTCAGGATCGCTGGATTCTACTGCGTTTGAGGGGGGGAAAGGAACTATAAACCTAAATTATAGCCAATCAGATTGTACTCACAGCTCAACTGCTGGACAAATTGCAGCTCATGAAATTTGCTATGGGTCAGGAGACTGCGTAATTTTATTTTAATCAGTCTTATTTGAGCTGGAATGCCATTGCCTCAAATCCTCTGAACGGGATTTCACGGGGGAGTATAGACTGGTCTGATTTCCTCTCTTCTCACCTTTTTTTCCCCCCATTTCTTGTAGTAAAGTGTTTCAGGTCTCTGGGAGATAATGAGAAATAAAAGTTGAGATGGTCAAATTTCATTTTCATTCTGAATGAAATCAAGTCTGGAGCTTACGTTCACTTCGGCCTTTCTTGCGACGCAGGATTAAGCTGCCCAAACATCCGCACCATTCATTTACATAGAGATGTCCTAGTCAGACCGCGACCCCAAGAACCACAAATGCTCTGCCGATCTGCAGCCCTTGCCTTCTGTTAGGATTTCTGGAACATTATTCCATGTCACGGGAGGCCTCCCAGGCTGCTGCAAAGTCAGATGGACCCACATCTCCACAACACAGCTGCCTCCTCAGCAAGGGGGAGTGAATAAGGCCTTTCAGAGTCACCGGAGTATGAGAAGGAGACAGCATTGACTCTTCTCAGAAATCCCCAGGATCTGTAATGTGATCTTCGCTGCAGCTTACATCACAGACTTGGACCTGAAGAGAGGGCCAGGCAAATGGTCATTGCACTAGGTCAAGACGCAGGGTCAGAATATCACCCACTCTTTCCTCTAACTCTGAAGCCCAGTCTGTGGAAGGATCTACACAATGGTGGAACATGTGAACAGGAACAGTTTGCTTTCCAAGGAAGAGAATTTAGCAACAGCCTCACCTGCCGTTACACATCAGCTCACAGCTCAGGAGTCCAGCACAGGCTGGGTGTGCAGAGCCATCGCCTTTCAGTGTTCACGTCCACGCCAGACACAGAAAAGGACCGTCTGTGGGTGACTAAGGGTCGGGGGCAGTCTGTGCCACTTCTCCTCTTGGTAATGCTCTTCACTTTCATCGTTTTCATCTCAGCTTTCTTCACTTTCCTTTTTAGGTCAAAGGAATCGATAACTCTAGTCAGATAATTTTAGATAGCACAATAACTCTGACAAACCAACAAATGAAGAAACACATGAACAACAAGTTTGACATTTTAGGAAGCTTATCCATTTGCTCATTTGTTAAGTTAATAAAGGATTATTAGCTTCCCTTTCAGGTCAACACACAGGATAAAAAATATGAAGACATTATTAATGATCTTAAGTAGTTGAGGCTTCAAGTAGCCAATTGTCTGAGGTGGAGTGAGACAGGCCAGGAGTAGCTCTGCATTTCTGCTAGGTTGAGACAGAAAGTGACACCAGATCTAGCTAGAGAGAGTCCATTCTGTCACAAGATGACAATAGCCTAATCCAGTAATCTCTTTGTTAACAGTAGTAGCTACCACTTAATTTAGTGTTTACTATGTGCCAGGAACTGTGTTAAGCACATTATGTATATTACCACATTTAATTCTCACAACAGTGCTATGGTGTTGTCACTGATGTTGCCATTTCCATCTTATACAAAAGAAACTGAGTCACAGCGTGTCGTAACATATTCAAGGTCGGTCAGCTAGTGAGGAACAGAATCAATATACCAATTCAGGTGGTCTAACTCTAATGCACATAATGTCAACTAATCCACTATTCTGCTTTCAATAGAGAGAACCCAGCATGAAATAATGGTAAAGCAGAGGAAGAAAAAACTGGGAAGATATATGCAGAGACTTGCATGAGCCAAGTCTTTGAAGCAGCTACCAAGTTCTCAGTAAGAACTTCAATTTCTAAGAGAGACTGGCAAGAGTAAGCCAGAGCACTGGTCCCAGAGGTAGCTTGGGCAAATCACATGCTACAGTTACCGCTGGTGACTTCGAAAATCACATGCTACACTTACTGCTGGTGACTTTGTACTCCTTGAGAACAAAGTAGAATTCCAGTTTTTAGCATGAGGGCACCCAGATAAAGCTACATTTGTAGAAAGTGAGTCTTATTGCTGAGCCAAGACTTGTGCTGGATAAAGCACCTCAGTCCACCCACATGTGCCTGTGGCCAAGATGAATGTGATCTCCTAGGGAATACTGACTCACGGTTACCGGTGGTCTGGTTCTGCAAACATCTGCATCAGGGAACCTGAAATTCAAACACAGGTCCCTAGACCTTTATTGAGTTAGATTCAATGAGGGGAAGTTCAGGAAACTTTATAATAAATCCTTTACAACTTCCATATGGACACTGAAGTTTGAGAACCATTGAGCCCCACTTGCAGGGAGGACTTTCAGGCTGGCAGGGGATGGGATGCCTGCAAAGGGAGCATCTAGCAGCCGGTGTGAGGAGGAGGGCAGGGATGGATGCTCCACTGGGCAACACCGTTGCCATTGTCACATATATTCTTAAAAGTAATTCAGATTTACTTATTTCTTATTTTTGTCTTTTGGGGGTTTATAGCTTTTAAAAATAACTTGAAAAGCAAGTAAATTTTTAAATAAAAATATAACACTGGCTTAGATAATTAGCCTTGGGTTCTATTTCTAAGAAGCATTAAAACATGATTAACTTTCTTGACATGAATCTGAGAAAATAAACTTCCTTACTTACTTTAAAGGAGCTCAACATGTGAATTTGTCTAAATCCTCAAAGGTAAAGTCCAAATATTTACTCCTTAATGAGTGAATTAGAATAGCCATCTCTACATTAAACCTACCTGTTTTTAAGCTTAATTGGAACTCCCCTGAAACTAATAATGGTGTATCTAATAAGCGCTCATAATTTTCACTTAATGCTTCTGCCCCTTTATGTAAAGACTCTTATAAGAAAGAGAAAAGAAGAAATAAACAAAGAAAAAAACCAGCTTATCCAAGAACCACTTATCTTTATTCATTTATTTTTTACCAGGGAACATATGTAGTTTGTGTTAAAAAAAGTTGTTTAAAAAATATTTTTTCAGTTTTTTAAGAAATTGATTTTATCACAAAGCAAGTAATTATCACAAGCATTTAACAGTAGCTTAAATGATTTTTCTACATCATTGTAAACTCCCAAAGGATACATTTGTTTGCTGTAGTCTGAGACAGACATTGCAAAATGTACCATCCTCAATTTTTATTTCCCCCAGCACCCCCAAACTCAGCCTTCCCTCTAAAACTTTACTCACTGTTCTGACGCATTTTGTTGTCTGAAAACATTCTCTACATAAATTTCAGGGAGCTAGTGTTAAGTTTTTGCAGTGAAGGCATTTTTCACGATTGAAACTCACAACTTGCTTTTTGTCTGGGGAACATAGTTCTAGGAGAGCAGTCCTTCTGAGCTACGAATTCCTAAGTCACAAACAGTTTTAATCTTTGATTCACTTCAAAATACATAGGTTTAGCAACAGAATTGTGTCACTATGAATTTTTGACAAAGAATTTACCTTGTGATTGAATTTTTATGCAACTTTTGTACACAAGTAACACATTCCAGATATACCTGTTTCAGCCAGCGCCTCAGTAGCAAATAGATGGCATATTCCAATTACGGTAATTCCAGGAGGATCTGACACAAAGGTGTGGGCTGCTACAGAGGAAGCACAAATAGTACAGGTACCTGGGAGTAGCACCTGAGAGCTGTCACCACCCCACGCCTCAAGGACAGGAGAGGAAGAAGTTACCAGGGTGCAGAAGCACACTGTTGTATTAAACAAACCACCAAAGCAGTGGTTTTCTGTTGAGAAACAGGGATATCCCAAGGAGACCTGATAGGGAAGAAGTTAGGTGATAAATACCTCACCTCTTTCTCCCTCCACTTTCCTCTCATCTCCTTTGGAGGCTTTTGTCAATTAAACCCAATAGAAATCAGAGGTTATGGGAGCTCCTTAATGTGGTCCATCACATATCAGCCTTGCAGGACTGACAGAAAGATGGAGAAGGTGGGGAGAGGTTACAGAGGCAAACAGAAGATTTTTTTGGCATAACCGGCATGACACACTGGTTTTAATCTCTACTCTGGCACTTAGCATGGGAGTTACCTTAGGCAAATTACCTGGGCTAACTAAGCCCTGGTTTCCTCCTCTGCAGTGTGAAGACTCTAATTACTCCTTTGCACGGGTTAAATGAGAGACTATGTGCATATCACCAAGCCCAGTGCCTAGAGTAAAGGAAGAATGAAAAGATGAGTTTCTCCCTCTGTAATCCCTTTCTAAGCAGCAATTGGTTGTATATAACTAGTCTTACTTTCTCCCTGATTTCTCCTTTGACAGACATCAGATATACACAAAGGGAATGTCTTATTTTCTGAGAAAACGTGAAGGTACTTGTTCAGTAATTAAACCCACAATGCTAGCTTCTTCAGATGAACATTAAACCAAATGAATAAACCAGCAATGGGATAGTAATTTTCTAATAATAGATTTCATAGAATTGCATCCAATCAGACACATATTGGTGAATCTTGGTTTTTAAATGAATATTTCCTGTAGTAATTGATAATAAGTATTTTGTAGACATTTCTGCTTTGTGGTCTACTGATGTCAAGTCTCCTAAAATATATTACTTTTGGTAATCTCAATAGCAGAAGTGAGTAGACATGTATTTGCTTCTGTTTCCAGAAGAGGAAACTGGGGCTCACAGAGGTCACAGGACTGTAAGTAATAAAACCAGGGTTCTGTCAACAAGTGCAAAGCATGGAATATCATGTTAACATTTACCCAAATTCTAATTCAAAAGTTGCCATGTGCCAGACACCGTGCTAAGCACACAGGTTAAAAAATATTATGAGTGAGCCATTATCATCTCTTCCCTTGTAACATGTCCCCAGCCTTTTGCTAGGCACTGGGTGACTGCTAAGAATATTAATGGTTTCAGACTAAACAATGGTCTAACTTTACTTGAATCTGTATTCTTCTTTGCTTATTCAATATTTATATATGATTGATGTAACCAAGGATTCACATTTTTTTAGATATTTTTCTTGGTTGGCAGCTCAGGTATAATAGGGTAGCTAGCTGGTCTCCCTATTGAGGTAACATAACCAACCTAACTCTTTAATCAACCACAAATTGATAAACTAGAAATCCCAGAACAATCACAATTACTTGTAGATTTAATTCAGTCACACATAGATATTTCTTATTCCACCTCCTTCTTCCTTTTTTCTATTCTTTCTTTCTTCAATATTTTCTTCTAAAATACTTATAAAGCCGTCCCTAGTCTTTTATAGGTTGAAAAAATCAAATCTAAGTTGAAAATCAAAATTGCATCTATGAGAAATTTCCAATATAGAGGGTAACCATGCAATCAATTCAACAATAGTCATAAAATATAATTGATCTGAGGGCAGGTCCATTTTTAGTTTTCTGAGAAAGTTCCATACTGTTTTCCACAGTGGTCGTACCAGTCTGCAATCCCACCAACAGTGCACTAGGGTCCCTTTTTCTCCACAACCTCTCCAACACTTGTTGTCTGTCGTTTTATTTATGATGGCCATTCTGACTGGTGTGAAGTGGTATCTCATTGTGGTTTTAATTTGCAACTCTCTGATAGCTAGTGATACTGTGCATCTTTTCATGTGTTTCTGGATCCTCTGCGTGTCCTCTTTGGAATATAGACGACAGGTTGTCAGTGACCAGAGGGGAGAGGGGAGGGAATTTCAGGGGAATTTCAGGGGAGAAGGGAAGAGTTTACAGGAACAAATATAAAGGACATATGGACAAAACTAGGGGGGTTGGAAATGGGAGGGAGGAGGGGAGGGATGGGAGGGTGGACTGGAATAGGAATAAAGGATAGAAACTGTACTGAATAAACTAAAATAAAAAAATATATATATTTTTGAATATATATTTATTATATATAAATGTTTCAGCCAGCACCTCAGAAATATATATATATTTCTGAAATATATATATATATTTATCTGAAATGTTTCGGCACAGGGTTCTGTGGTAGCATAAATAGGATGAGTTACTGCAGGAGGCCATCTTCAAGGGTATTTGAAAATTGAGCATTCCAGGAGGAGTTCCAGGAGGAGTTCATGCAGATAGAGTAGAAAAAACCTAGAGCTCTCTGAGTGGTTAGCATTGACTGACACCTGTTAATGAGTGGTAGGAAAATAGAGGGTGAAAGGTAAACACTAGCAAAATACTGAACAGCCTTATTTGCTGTTGAACAAAATGTAAATTTCCAGGACCTTCTACAACACTGACATTAGGTTAACTAATATTGAATTTACTAATGAAGATGCTGGATTTGAGGTATTCAGAGAGACACACATGATGCAGGAGAACTGTATCTTTGAAGGATAATCTAGATTCATTTTAGATATACAAAGAAGTTCTTTACAAAGTTGGAACATCGGCTTTGGCGTGGGTACCTCCAACAAAACAGGTGCATAACCAATCAGAACAGCCGATGGCAGTTAAGTACACACTGAAAATCAATACTGGCTATATAGTAGGGAAAACGCTGCTGAGGACTAGGGATCACTTTTCAAATCCTCCTGCCTGAATATTTCTTAGCATTGTGAGTAAACAGGAGGAAAAGAAAAAAATCAAACCTGCATTATTGGTATCCATGTCTTCATCAGTCTTCTAACCAAATTGATCACATGGCCTTCACTACAAGAGGCCCTTTCCCGAAGCACCAAGTTTCAAAACTAATATTAGTTAGTTAATGAATCCTCTAAACTCCTCAGTCATTAGTGCAGCATGCAAGTCTCCTATAGTCATGGGATCATTTGAACCTACCCTCCACATGCTTCCATTAGACGAGTCCTCTGGTCAGATGAAACACGGCCCCTACACCTTTAGGATTCCATTGGGAAAATTTGGCTTAGCAGAGAGAATGTGAGCTTTGGTTCACCGTAGTTCATTGTGACCTTAGGTAGTTCATTAACTTTGCTGAATTCATTTCCTCATTTGGAAAATAAAATGAAAAATATCCACTTTTCAGAGCTGTTGTGAACATTAGAGATCATTTTATAAAATGTCAAGAATGTGCCTCTCACATAATAGCTTCTCAATAAATGGTGGCTGTTATTGTAATTCCTTTCTCCGGGTTCCTATTTGGCAGTTCCGAAGCATTTCTCTACTCCCCAAGGTGCTGTCCCAGTTCCTGCTCTATGTTCAGTTGATGTCAATTAATTCCTTCTAAATTGTTACCTGGTGGGGATTCAAGGGCCCTGACTCTGACTCTGCCATTGGCACATTTAATAACCTTGAACAAGTCACCTACATTTTCTGGGCTCTGCTTGCATAGCTATAAAGTGAAGATTTGATTAGATGATTTCTAATGATGCCTCCAGTCCTATGGTTATATAGTCCATGCCATTAGTTGGCCAATAAAGCACCTCCTTCCCATGCCTTCTGAGTTCCTTGAGTTCTCTAACAATTTCTTGTACTTCATTGTATCCTAAGAGTCTCCTAAACATATAGTTCTGCTTAATTGATTACTTTGATGGCAATTATGGTAATCACTGAATCAAACCATTGGCTTTTCCTAAAGTCATGCTGATAACAGACAAGGAATGAAAATGGCCCCGTATTCATGACCTTAAGATTTGATTTTGATCTTCCCATATTGGTTCAAAAATACTGTCAAAGCCATTGTGAGGATATTTAGCTATAACCAAAGAAATAATGGGAAGAAAGTTAGTGTGTTTTTCTGATGAAATTTTAAGGTCCTTTCTCTTTGACCTCATTTTTTTATAGACAGAAATAAAAGCAAAGCAAAAAAGAAAAAAAGAGGGAAAGACATGAAGAGTTGCTGTCAAACTGCTGCCAAATACATGGGTTTTAGAAACTGGTTACCCAGGTGGTACCTAATAACAATACCATTTTGTCAAGAACCCCATGTAAGTAGCTATTTAACCACTGGCAGCAGAAATAAAAACAATTATGCCTGTCAACTGAATTGGGAGAAAAAAAGGGATGGTTATTTCCAATATCAAGATGGTTGACAATCAAGAAATAGACTACAAGATCTGAAATAAAGTCAATGATCTGAATAGAGCTACTCCTAATATCACCTTTTCTCATTAGTCAAATTTAACTCAAGGCCATGCTTAACTGCCCAGAGCCTGTAAAGCCTGGATTGATTTGTTCCATGGAACTCAATAAATCGATCACCTCTATTCAACGTCATTTTTGTGCCCAACTCACCAAAAACTACATCCATTTCTATCTATTTTAAATGTCCTAATTGTTTTTAGTAAATGTTGCTTTTAATTTAAAATTAATTAATTTTTTAAAGTTTTGTTTTTAAAAGGGAATCAAAACTCTATTTGGAGTTAACTTATTATTACATACAGCAGATTTTCCCAAAGGTTTATTTCTATCATTATCTTCTTCATCATCATCTTGAGAATCCAGATGAATAAATAATACATAATTCAATAATAAATCCTTATTTTCAAATATTTATTATTTATATTTGAAATATAAAATTGAAATAAACATTTTTGAATGAATGAATGTGGTAGAGAATGAACTAAACTCTGTTTGCATGGTATGGAATGAAACCAGCAAAGTCTCTTCTTTCATGGATATTTTGGTCCAGTAGGAAAATAAAAAAAATAAAGAAGCACATAAAGTAAATTATCACAAAAGAGCTGCTATGAAGCAATTGAATGGGATGCTGAAGGGTAGACTAACTCCTTGGCAATGCTGAGCAATGTTTTAGATATACGCTGCCCCATAAGGCTTCATTGATAAGATGACATTTAAATTGAGACCTTAAGTCTGAAAAGTGTCTAGTCTTGTAGCAGCCTGAGAAAGAGAGCATTACTAATTCATTTGGGTGGGGGTCTTATGCCAAGGGTGAGTAATGCCAGAAGGTGTAAATCTAGATCCCTGATCTCAGAAATTTCACCATATAAGTAGGGAAGTGGGGCATGCACAAAAAAAATATATATCAATCCTGGGGAAGTTATTGAATGTTTCATCAAATTGGACCTGAGGGGTGGGAAGAGAGGGGGAGGGGAGAGAGAGAGAATAAAGTGCACTAGAACGCAGGGCAGTGACAATGACCTGAGGGAAAATCTGAAACTTAGTAAGAAGAGGGTCTCATTTCTCAGAAGATGATTTTTAATTAGAGTTCTGATTATGATTTAGAATAGGATGTGTGTATTAACTTTACCTCTAACATCCCTCCTCTATTCCAACTTTAGAACCAGGAAAGTGATGTCTGTGTGTTTAATATTTAATTGCTTTGCTTATATTGAATAAATTCAGTTTCTAGTAGAGTGCCCTGTTTACAGTGGTCAGTCATCAAAGGTTCTCATTTGCTTACTCGAAGCGCTTAAAACAAAGATGCAGGGTCCAGCCACCCTTGTTAATTGCAATTAATAACATGAGCTGTGTTAAGGACCAATCAGTAAAGAGATAAATTCATCCCGGGCCAGGATTCCAAGGGGTCCCAGAGCTATTTCATAGAGGCTTGGTTGGAATGGCTGGGGGAGCTTATAACCCGAGATGAATCGATGGGTCAAGGCACTTTACGTTATTGAACACTCCATATATGAAGAATAATATTCAAGAGACTTCAATTAGTGTGGTCACAGGGTGAGAGAACTCAGGGAGACTGGCCTTGTACTGAAAGCAAATATAGATTAGATGAAAAACAATATATATATATATCACCAGCCCTGTTGGAAGAGACATACTAGCTATTATAACTCCTTTTCTTTAGAAGTTCAGGCCCAGAACAAGAAGGACAGTATTTTTCTGTCCTGATTCACAACTCTGCACAAGATTTTTTAAATATTTGAGGAAGGGTGTGACCAACCCTGTGCTTCAAAGTCCTGGAGCTCACAGGTGGTCTCAGATGGTCTCATGATGGAAAGTGGATCCTGAGAGTGATTGTTCGACTGTAAAATATTTCAGGCTTTATATATATATGTTTTTTTCAAATGCAGTTAGAGTGTAGTCACATTGCAACTGCTCCATTTCTGCACAGTGAGCCATATGATTTAGAACCACCGAAGGGTGGTTGATGGGTGGTCAAGGTTCATTTCACTACGTCGGCTTTGGATAGCTAAACTGTCCCCTAACACCTATGCATCTCATCAGGCTGCCTGTAAGCTCCTCTTTGCTTCTTATGAATCAGTTTTTGTCTTTATTTTGGAGACCATGTCTGGTTACAAGTATAATGAGATAAGGCAGATTCCTTTTATTAAATATAAAACCAATTATTTCAGTTTTAGTGAGCACCTCTCGATTACAGTACCTGTAATTTGTTAACAACACTGGACATTGCTTTATAATTTTAAGCACCTGTGCCTTGATTTCATAAGCACCAGGATGATCTCTCTGACCAATGTTTCCCTCTCTCCACAGCACCAGAGACTGATTTTGCCCTTGTAGTTTATTTCAATTAAGGTATCTCAGTCTCTACCAATTTATTATTTAGTTATAAACATCTCACTGAAATCTAAGATTCTAAGGCGCTATTAGGTAATCACTGTTTTCGGGTTATTAGTTAATAAGTTCTTCTGTTATAGTATAACTAAAGGGCTGAACTGTTGAATCTGAGGGGCAGAGGGAAGTCATTGGATTATTCTGCAGCCAGACTATGATATTAAGGGAGGAAAAAACCAATTGTGAACTTGGAGTTTAGATGGGACACAAGGCGATGATGAGAGCAAAGGGAGGTGGGAAAAGGCAAATACTAATCGCAAAATTTGCAAAAGCTTGTACCATTCCATCAGTCCCTGTTTCCAACTTTTCATTTCTCCTTCCCAACATGAGTGGATCTTAGGCTTTCTTTTCCTTTGCTGGAGTCTCGGGGTCTTTGCCCTTTCTTTCCTTCCCTCAGTTTGTGTGTATAACCATTCCTAATTCAATGTTCAGGAAGCACTCATCAATATAAAAGATATTTCAAAATACATGTGAGATTATTCAAAACATAAAATCTCTTAAAAGATACTATTATTCTGGATGGTAATCTTGCCTTAGACTATGTAGCAGTCTATATGGGTAAGAATAAAATAGGTAAATTTATGCAACCTTTATTCAATTGATCACACAGACCTAAGCAGTATTTATACCTGCATGTGGGCACTCAAGAAGAGGGATTTTGCCCTCCAGCATACTTTTCTACCCCAATTTTGAAATAATAGGTCAATTCTGCAATTCAATGTCATGAGACAGAGGCCACATGCAAATTTTCTCTTGTACTGCTGAACTTTTCCAGAAATGGGCAGTTTGCTTAACCACCTGAGAAAGAAGCATGAGCCAGATGCAGACACATGCCAGCAAGAACCCAGGAACACCATTGCTGGCTGCTGGAATTCACAAATCTGCAAAGGAAAGCAATGTGAGTCCATCCAGCTGTGCTGACAACAATGTTCACGAAATTTCCTTTCTGCAGTGGTTTTGCTGAGGTCAGGTGATTACCTCACTAGGCCCTGCTTGTGAAATTGCAGTGGTCAGGAAAATGTGGGGTGGCTATAAGCTCATCAGCTGGATAACTGGGAAAACCAGTTTCAGAAAGCTGTCAGTTGAGGGATGTTTTCAACATATCAGCGGTATGATGTCCAGATAGCAGATTGCATAACAACTAGTGCAGCAAATGGATTGATTTTCTCCCCCTAGAGGAAAATCTTTGACACAAGGAGGTGATCCAGAGCTTGAGCAGAATTTCTCCGTGCGGGTCCTGCTGGACTTACCACACTGAGTGCTAAGCAGGAGGCAGAATCCAAAGTGTCAGTCACCCTTATTTTTAACTGAAATTTAAAGACTAGCTCCAAAGTATAAGAACATATTTCCTAACAAATATTTCTTTAAAGAAGCCAATAATCTAGTATCTTTCAGAAGCTATGTAATTTTGAACACCTTAAATTTAAGTGCTTGTTACATATCTTTGAAATGAACATTTAGCTTGAAAATTGTTTTTTTGTCTCTTAAATTTCTAATTTTACTTTATCTTGCCCTTTCCAGATGATAACTTAATAACATCAAATCTCTGACAATGACATCTTTAATTCCTTTCAAAGCTATTTTTCACTGTGTAGTTTTTTTTATACAAGTTATGGTGCAGCAGAGTTGATAGAATTCTAAGAAATTAATTAATAAAATTAATCAAACTGCCAGATGCTTAAATATAAAGTACTGTAAATTATATATTGTTTTTGACAGTCACCAAAATAGAGTATAATGATCAAATGGGAAATGCTATTTTCCTTCCCTACCTTGTTTTCTGGTTTTTGACTTTTTAGTGTCTAATTTTGGATTTACTTAGCCTAGGAATAAATTATTGGATTCAATTACGGAAATAGTTCCTTTTAGCTAAAAAGACTATATGGTGGTAAAATACCAGCTGCATGTCTATTGGTTGAGTTGGTGAAAACTAAGTCAGCAATGTTCTTCAAAGACACAAAAAATCAGGTATTTTAGAGCTATAAGTAATTTTAAGATTTCATATAGTTCAGAGTATTGCTTTCAGGAAGTTAAAATAATATTTATGTTTTACCGTACCTGAAGTTCAGAATGAATGGTTAGATTAGCACCTTGAGGTCATAAAATTATGCTGGACAGATCTAGACTTTAGGGTTCAACCTCACAATATAGCATATTTTTGGTATGCCAGTATAACAAATAGATACGATATATGTTACCATTGTCTTCATCCATGTGCTTGGTAGTCGTCATTAATCAATAGTGGACTTGTTTTTCCATGACATATGGAAGCAGCTTCAGAAAACATTGCATCTCATCAAAATAGTTAAGCAATCCACTTGGCAAATGGTATTAAATCTATTTACTGCCTTTGTGTTGGACCATCTTCCCTTTCAGAACAGCTTTAGGGGCTCAGATTCAAGCCTTCTGGTAGAAAATAGCTTCTAACTAAATGAAAAAAAAAGTCATTTGGGCTCATTAGTTGTAACAAATGTACCACAGTGAATGCAAGACATTAATAATGGGGAAACTGTATATGTGAATGAAGGTGGGAAGGTGGGAAATGGGAACTCTCTTTACTTTCTTCTTAATATTTTTGCAAACCTAAAACTGCTCTAAAAATAGTCTATTTTTTTAAGTCAATAGATTGTCTGACCTAATCCTATTGTTGATCCAAATGGATCATCACATGGTACATTCATGTGTGGCTGTTACCAGGGCCAGAAAGGCCAGTGTGATGGCCAAGGCCACCATAGTTCTCATTAACTGATGAGTGTATTGTGAGAATGTGTTTGGAACAGGAAACATAAATGTCCCTCCTTCAAGTTAAATTGTCTTTGATGTGTCCATGGTGCAAGCATTTTTTTCCTTGATAATGGAATAATTACTAAAGGCATAACAGTTGTTGTCACAATACATTTTTTCTTTTCTGTTTTCCTAAAATTAGCAGGCTCAACCTGTGGATTTTGGAAGGTAATTTACTCCAAGTAAGTGCACAATGACTCAAGGATAAATAGGTCCCATAAGAAAAGTTTAAGAAAGTGATGTTGTTTAGCTTGGCGAAGAGGAGACTAAAGGGTGCTCTGAGAATTGTGCTTGAAATACGATGATCTATTAAACAGAGGACAGGAACCAGCTGTTCTTCATCTCTAGTGAGGAAAGAATAGGAAATGGACTGGATAGAAGATTTGGATTTGGGTCTAATAGGGCTTTCCTAATTGATCCCATTCCTTTTCTGAACAGTACTTTATCCTTCTTCAACCAGACTTGGGTCTCAGCATATAATATACAGCCTACATGTGTTAATATTTCTATTTTATAATTCTACCCAAGATATTTTAGTTTTTGTCTATTAAGAAGCATATTGAGTACCTGCCATGAGCTAAATTTAGAGTATAGGATTTATTCCAATTCTTCAGTAAGCAACCCAATGGCATAAACCATTGTCCTCCTGGTCTGTTTGGTGTCCTAAAACTTTGTGTTACAAAACAAACCTAAACTTACTCAGACTTTCCCAGTGAGCTGAACACCAACAAACATCTCTCTTAATCACACCACCAACTCATCACATATGTGCCCCACAGAGAGCTCTTGCTCATTTCCTGAGTCCTAAAATATCACAACATTTATCAGCCATGCACCATCTTCCAAGGCAAAGTATTTCCACAGGACAGAAGAGAAACCTGGAATATCATGTCACTCTTTGTGGAATATCAATTACACCCAAATCATATCATTCAGTAAATATACAGCAAGTCTGTTATGTATAAGATAATGATAAACTACAAAATACATTAAATATAGACACAAAAAAGATCTGATGTCTCCTCTGTAAGAACTTACCCTTCAGAGGAGAAGGAAGAAACTCTCAACTGTGAATATTCCAGTTTGAGAAAGAGGCTGAGTAGACAATGAAGGTTTTCTGAAAGTATAATTCATCATTGAAAACAATGAGAGCATCATGGATTACAACTTTGGGACCAAAGGTGAGGAAATGAGGCCTTCAGTAAGAATAGGCTCATATTGCTTCTCCCAAAGGCAAGTCAGGAACTAGACAGGAGATTTGTAATCCCCAGTTTCAGGAATTAAATCCCATTGCAGAAGCCCATTCAACACAACCAGTAGGAAGAAAAAAGAGTGGGCACGATTAAAAGAGCTTTAGAAATTAGGATAAGCTTGTCCTATATATTTCTTAAATTTGTTTCCCTAAGTCTGCCTTCCTGTAACCAGTAAAACCTCAAATGTGAAAATGGTTGGTGTGCTTGAATAAACAAGCCACAAGAAAGCAGAACCTAAGGAAACTGTGTCTGCTGCCAACATCAGGCCTAGGAGAAAAGAAAACCATGGGGGAGAGAAGGGATTAGTGTAGAAGCCTGGAAAGAAGAAAAGTTGCCTAAGTGCTACGGCCTTTCATGAATAGAGGGTGTCAGAGACTTAGAAACTATTGGCTCTGTGTTGAGAAGTAGAAAGCACTCCATGGAGCCCCCAGAGGGGCATAGGAAAACACAGGTAGCTCTAAGACTGGGGGTGAGTTACTTCAAATGTAAACAAAACACTATACCACAAGAATGAGTAGGGGAATCTAGGAAGACTCCTAGGGAGAAGTAGATTTTGACCAAATGTCGAGAAGAAAGTTTAGCAAATAGATTTAGGGAATGTGCAAATTTAGAAAAATTCTAGAAAGTGTTTTTCCTTTTCCAGAAGTATCAGTTAAGTCTTTGTGCAGTAGGAGATCAGGCTCAAATGTCAGCTTTAAAAAATGTCAAGCTCATCATTGCCCTCTAGCCCTCACTAAAAAATCTTTGAAAAAATTAAGAGTAAAGAACTGATGGAAATTGTGGTGTGTCATTTGCATGGGAGACAAATTACAGGATAACATCTATGTGTGCCATTACTTGAAAATAGTTCAGTCCTAAAGCTGGGAAGGATAGTAGGAGGTCAGTAGATTTTTTTAAGACCCCAGAATTGGAAATCTGTCTTATTGTTAAGCCTAACCCATAGTCAACCTGTGATAGCACAGGTAGGGATGTCTCACATGAGTAGTCCCATCACCAAACAACCAATAGGAACAGGGACTGTGCCAACCAATAGGTGGCAGATACTGTTGAACAACTTAATCACTTTGGAAATGAGTCTATTTTTTCCATGGCACTGAACTGACTATCTAATTGAAAACTAGTTGATTTCTTCACCATGTTGCTTTTTCTCTTTATCGCTTCAGAACATTATAAGAAGATATTTAACTAACTGTTAAGTATATGGAATTAAGCATTGAGTACTTTTTAATTTAATTCTTACCCAGAAAGTTTAAACACACACATATACACATACTCAATCAGTATGCATTCAAAGTCACTAAATAAAGCACTGAAATAACTTTTACTTTATGTCTGATTTAGGAGCATCTTTCCCAAAAATATTGTCGAAATTGTGGACAACATATATTTATCACTCTTTTGACATGAGCAGAGATTTTAGAGACTCTAAATCTTGTTCTAAGTATCCACCTTGGTCAAAGCGCATTTGATTTAGACACAATCTACATTTCTCCTGAAAGAATTGTCAAATTAATTAAATCAAGTTTATTTTATCTATACAGGTTGACATTTGATAGATTAACCTTTGTTATCTTCAACTTCCATCAAGGTCTTTTTTTTATGACTGGTTTTAGGGTGTGAGTCAGTAGCTGAGTTCAAGTGCATTCCAGGTTCTTCTTCCAGCTCCCCCAGGGTCCTTGAGCAGGATCTTGTTAGCACCTGAAAAGTTTGGCACACACTGAGGCAATTAGCTTCCCTTAGCACCTAAATTTACCTCCACCCCATGCAAACTTGCAGCTGTTCTCTTGCATTTGTTACTCAAATGATCTCACTGATAAACACTGAATCATGAGGCTGAGGCAACAAAACTTTATTGGCCTCCTGGGGACCTGGTCCTATCTTCTTAAAATATTCTCCTCACTACCTTTACCTGGGGAGTCATTTTCCACATTTAGCATGGGGGACTTTGAGTGTTTGCAATAATACCTTTCCACATAATAATGGTGAAAAGCAAATGAAGCCCTTTAAACTGATTAGTTCTAAGTGTTAGATTTTTCATTGATTAACTGATTTTTGGCTGGTGATCAGCAAGTATTTATTTCATCAAAGTACTTATTTATTTAACAGCTAATGTATTAAACATAACACAATTAAAGCAATTTTTAATTCCTTATTTAGGAAAAATAAGGTTAACTATTCTGAATTTTGATAATATTAGAAGAGTGGCATCACACTAACCAGGGAAGGTAGCTTAACATAGAAGGGTTAGAGGTACCCTCTGGTACCCCAGTTAGATATAATTCTTTTTGTGGGATATTTGCATCTGTATCTATGCTTATGTATAAGAGGTAAATTAATAAAACCATTATTAAAGGCTTAAGTTAAACTAAAAAAATCAACAAATACAAACAGAAAGAAAGAAATAGGAGGAGAAAAGAAAGAAAGAGGAAAGATGAAGAAGGCAGAAAACAGCTAAATTGGTGATTTGACCAGATTGATTGTTTAGTTTGTGGTGGTTAAGATCATTAGATGTCAAATAACACTTCACATCATGCTTAACATCATGGATTCTAACTGTAGAAGTCGCCAAGACCAGTCTCACTGCAAATGCGTAATTCACTTCAATACCCCTGACAGATCTTCATCCAGATTCCTCTCAAATCATTTTGTTGACAAAAATCACAATATTTCCTCAATTTGTTTCATGCTGAGAAAGTTATTTCTTATCTTAATCCTAATTCTTTTTCATAGGACTAATATATTTTTTTCTGGAGCAGTACATGGTGTTTTTAATTTTTAGTTTAATATAGATAACACTTCACGTATGTGAAGATGGCTATCAAGATATTCACTTAATATTCTATTTTTTTCAGTCATCATCTAGAATTTTCAACCGCTGAATTTATTAAGCAGCCTTAAGTTCTTTCACAAGATTTTCCTATCCCTGACACTGTATATAGTAGAGAAGAGACGAGGTCATAATGGCCAAAGTCCTTAGCAGGATATGGTTGGAGTGTTGACTTGCCTATGAATTTAACTTCAAAACCAGTTGCTTAATCAGTTCATCACAAAGACACAGACTGACTCATGAAACAACAGATGAATGAGCACCCGATAAAATCAAAGTTGCAAAGGCCATTACACACTAAAGATCTGTTGTGGAGTAGAGCTTGCCTAGGTAGGAACTTCCTGCCCAGTGCCATGCCATAATGACTAATGCATGCATGTGTGAACTTTATCAAAAAGACAACAAATTGCCCTGGCTGCCGTGGCTCAATGGAATAAGCTCAGGACTGCGAAGCAAAGGGTCGCTAGTTTGATTCCCAGTCAGGGCATATGTCTGGGTTGCAGACCAGGTTCCCTGTAGGGGGTGCATGAGAGGCAACCACACATTGATATTTCTCTCCTCTTTCTCCCTCCTTTCCCCTCTCTCTAAAAATAAATAAATAAAATATTAAGAAAAAAGACAATGAATTGATTGTGTTCTTAAATAATAACATTTTAGACATGTTTGGGTTTTTTCTCCTCCCTTGGGAATAAACTGACCACACTTTTTAATTATACAAATGAACATTTAATGTTGGCCTTTCTGCCAACAAAGTTGGGGTAAAATGGAATCATTTATCAAGGGGAAAAGAAAGAGAAATAATGAAGTGGCTTCCATGTTGGGAAGAGGGTGAAGACCGATAGTTGGTGAGAAATGGAGGCTGCCACAGTTTCTGATTAAAAATACAGCAGGGCAGGGCCTCGGGATTGCTTTCATACTGTGGTTTCTGCCTATTTTGGTGTAAGGGAGCTGATTGTGGTCACATCATGAGTCTTTCTTTCTTGTTCCTCGAAAACAGCTTTCTTTGACAACTTTAATTTTATTAAGAGCCCTTATAAACACATCTGCTTCTTGGTGGTCATCCAATTGATTGTTAGTTGTAGTAAAATAATTAGGGAATCTTTAAGTGGAAAGCACAATTTCAGGGTCATTTGTGACAATAGACTAAAAACACTTAGTGGTATAGCCAACATTTAACATCAATCCACCCACCAACTGATACTTACTGTAGTCAGTGTTCATCTGATACTTAGGGGAATACATAGCACACAGACAACGCGCAACCTCTGCCCTCAGTTAAGAGAAAGGAAGGAGCCATTATTGCTGGATAAAGTATTTAAAAGTGGTCTTAAGAGGCTGAGAAAAAATAAGTTTTTTTCTGTGTGATTATATATATATGTATGTGAATTTATATATACATATACACACATGCACATATATATATCTCACAAAAGCATATTATATCCTGAAATATTTTTGTGATATATATATCACAAAAAATAATTAATGAATAGTTACAAATCTTCTCAACATAAAGGTATACTGTTAGAAACAGATTTTTACTCTAAGCAAGTCATTATACTCATTCTCTGTGTAAGTATGACAAGGAGGGCCAGGTGAAAGGATGGAAAATGGAATGTTGAGAGATGAATGCCAGTTGAAGCATTTTTTTCATGATAAGTGACAATGGTTTAGCACCTTCAGCTGAGCAAAAGATGATAGGTATAGACATTCCCTGGAAAATTTTCTGAGGTTTATTATATACGGAACACTTTTGTGTCATTCACACATTTCCTGGGAATAAGGCAGCTTGAATGGCAACTCCAGAGCCAGATTTAAGTACTGTAACTATTGAACTCATCTATGGTCTTGCCCCACTGCAGGTGGCTACAGGAGACAGAACTAAGGTTTGGGCTAGGGTTTTGGTATTTACCCTGTATAGAACAAGCAGAGAAAGTTTTCAATATTGTTCAGAAGGAGAGTTTACTAGAGCAGTAGTGTAAAAACATTAGCATTAACTAAATTAGTAAAGCCAAGAGAAGTTAGAACTTGGAAAAAATAAAATAAGGAGAGAAAACTAGCAAAACTGTTTTAAGTTCCAGAGTGAGGGTATTCATACATAAAATAAATCCCACTAGGTGACGTTAGAACTCTCTGTCAAAGCCACCTCAGAATGTCTTTTGTTTCCTCTATGAGCAACCAGCCAATTCTTACTAGGATGAGGAACTAAAGAAAGCTAAACGGATTTTAAAGATCAATATTTGCTTCTTTATGGGGAAAACACAATGTATTAATAGTAATTGGGTATAAAGATAGAATAAAAGAGAATAAAAGAATAATATATTAAAAGATGTTTATGAGAACTATATTTATAATAAGAATGTAGCCCAGAAAATGATGGTATATGCTCATAATGTATACATATTCCAGATTGATGTATAAAGGACACATGGACAAAGCCAAAGGGGGGTAGGGTCTAGTGTGGGAAGTAGGGATGGCTGGGGCAGAGGGGAGTGGTGGGGGAAAAATGGAGACAACTGTACCGGAACAACAATAAAAAATAAATATAAAGCCTATGCTAAAATATGAAAAATATTTTCAGCTAGCATAAGAAATTATTAAAATATATTTCTACTCTTTTTTCTGTAGACTATTTCTCAGATAAAGTAATATTTAATACATCTCTATAATTATAGCTGAATAGTTTCTTCACATATAAAATTTCAAACATTGTTGACAGGTATAATGTCTTAGTTACCTTTCTATTCTTGCTATAGAGCCGACTGTGTGTCTGATACATTGGATTAAATTGAACAATTGAGACTGAAGGAAATGAAAAGTGTTATGTTACAGTAGTGGGAATCTCATTTTTACTTCTAAATTTTATTTTTATTATATTTTGTTAAAAGCTGTATGGCCATCTTTCTTAGGTTGGGTCTATCTCTAGCTGTATTCACATCAGAAGTTAGAATAGGAGTTTTTTTTTCTAGAGTCGTAATCAGTCCTTTAGTGGTCTATGCAAGAGCCAGTATGCTCAAGGATTGAGATGGAGTTTGAGAGAAGGAGGAGTAGGTTTTAAGAGCCAAAAACATGAGAAAAGTTTTGTGTTGGGCAGGAAAAGAATACAAAAAAATAAAGCTGTTTAAATTTCTAATCAGAAGTGCATGTCTTTAGACACTTCTAAATCTAGTGATCTTCCTAGGCTGCCCACCCAGCCCTGTGGCATCTCCCTGCCAAGGTGGTAGGGATCCAAGATGGTGCTGCACAGTGACAGCAGCCTTCCCGGTCCTTTCTGCTTTCTGAGTTAGGGGATTGCCTCAGCTCTCAGCACCGAGACTGTTTCCTCTTCCTCAGTTTTCTTCAGTTTCTCAAATGGCGTGAGAGTCCATAATTTTGTCATTTAAGTTTATATCCCAATATATCTTAGATATATAATACCAATACCAATACCTATCTTCCAAGGGAAGAAAATGGTTGTTCCCAAGAGAACTTATAGAGCAGACTCCTACCACACTGTACTGTCATATCAGGTAATCATTTAATCACTAACTAAATCTAAGGCACTGAGATTAGAGGATTCAGGAACTCTGAGAGACTTTAAAAACCTTTCCAAATTAACAAGGACAACACTGTAGAATTATGGCTGGTGGGGGTGGGGAGGTGGAGGAGAATATAGTGTTGATAAATGGTTATGGAGGCAGACTTGACTTGGGGTGGTGAACACACAATACAGTGTACAGATGATGTGTTGTGGAATCACACACAAGATAAAAGAAAAATTTCCAAATTAAGTATTTATTGTTATTTCATTGCTCCCTTGCTACTTAATTTTCCTGAGTCTCATTTTAGGAGAAATTCACCCTTTTAGCCTTGCACACTTCATCTCAATCAATACACTATTCTCCCTAGAGATCCCAAATTATTCTTTTCAAATGTCTTTTTTATCTATCCTTGGAAACAACACAAGCAAATGGAGTTTGACTTCCAGCTGTCAAATCAAGTGTTGAGGCAAACCCTGTGAGTGTGAATCACTCAATCTTGCCTTGTTCAATCTGGGTAACGTGGCACAGTCCCAAGAATCCTCCCCTACCACCGAGTAAGAAAGTTAAAGACAAATAGTATAATTTCAAAACGCTGGAAAATTTATTTATTTTAATTATACAGTACCCATTCACACACAAACTGGTAGATAAATAGTGAATCTTTATTATGTTCCTTGGAATTCTTTGATATGGAAAATTTGGAAATAAGTACCACAAGTTGACCACCTTGTTACTGCAGTTTAAGAATTAAACTTGGATTTCACTGTAATTTCATCGTTGGAAAGCCATACTATGGAAAATGTTGTCTCAAGGTTTCTCTGTTTCTTGTAGGGACTAAAACTTCCTGGTTGATGCAGGTTAATATTCAGCGTGTAAGCTAATGATCACATTGTTGACTATGATATAAAAAGGTCTTTTTATAGGCAGCGTGGTTTGAAAATCTTTGGGATCATTATAAATGTGTTATTTATATGTTATCTTATATGTTGTCTCTGTTTAGGTGCAATTCCTCTACTTTCTGGGTAGCTTTCGGAGGACTTTATGCCTTACAAGGTACAAAACAAACAAACCCCTGTTCTTTGCCCTGACGATAGTGTATAGGGGCAGTGATGATATCGTTGGAAATTTTTAAAACTAAATGCTTGACCAGGTTCAGAGACCTTACCCAGATACGTTCTGTGTGCTTTCCACGGTACATTCATTTTTTTTTTTTTCAAATAGGACGGTAGAACAGAAACAGCAACTCTTCATTTTCTATCCTCCATTGTCGCAAATCCTCAGACTCCATCAAAGCGCACCTCGAGCTCCACCTCCCACATTGTGCTCCCCACTGGTGCCAATCTTCCAGCTAACTCCATTTCCCCTTTGTAAACGCTCCATGTGCTGACCTATTTAAAAATATAACTCAGGTGCCTGGCGAACCATGATGCCTGCCAGCTCTTCAGATAAAGAGGATCCACTTATTAATCTGCTCTGTCTCCATCTGCCTGCTCAATTGGGATTGACTGCTTGCTGTCCAGACTGATACCAGAGAAATCTGATTGAGGACAAGAATCTCTTTGTACGTGGCCCCCACTGATAAGGCACAACAGGTCTGTTGCAGCCAGGGAGTTAAGCTGATGTGACATGATGTCAGATGGCCTGCCATTGTACGTCAGAAATTAAAAAGAAAATATTCTTTCAGACCGGAATTCCGTATGTGATTTTTATTTCCTTGGGCTTTGAGCAGATTGAGAATTGAATTGCTTGACTGGAGACCATGGATAATTTAATACCTGCAACGTTCGTCCCCGGGTGAATTTCAGCCACATTTGACTTGTTCAGCATGGCGTCTCAGTTCTAACCATTGCATGGAAATCTTGTAAATATTGATTGATGAAATCCCAAAGAAATACTCTTTCTAACTCTGACTCTGAAATGCTCCAGAAACAAAGACGTGGTCTCTGTTCTTGTCTTCCCTACTCCACATTGAGCAATGTGAGAAGTAAATAAAAATTGTGTTCCTTCTTTTACAATTCTCAAGTTAGAAAAGTCAGTTATCACAACTTTTAAAAAAATAAGGTGATGTGATTCAAGCCACTAAACTAGGACCGAATAAAAATAAATATATAAATGAGCATGGAGAGTAAAAATGGAAGCAAATAACAAATAAACAAGCACAAACAATATCAGTGGAATCAAAATATTATTTCCTAGGAAGTTTTTTTAGTCTTCCAACTTGATGTATTGGCTGCATAATGTTAATTATCCAGAAGAATATAAACCTATTGCATGCATATATGATTCTCAAGCACTAAGTGGTTAGCATCCATGTGTAAAGTATTCATATTTTAGTATGTGGTTGCACTTTTGTTGAAAGTGCAGGTAGAACTAGCTAGCCTTGGTTGTATCTAGAATCAAAACTGAATGACTTATAAAATTGCTAAAGGCATTTATTAATAAAAAAATAAATAGAGAAAAGAGACACACAACAGTTAAAGATCTTATAGGAATTCATGTTCGGTAATAAGGAACAAAATGTTATCACATTTTAAATATTCCGCTTGTACTCTTTAGTCAAGGCTAATCATTTGTTAATTTGTGTAAGCTCCAGTGTGTAAAAATTCACATGTGAATGAAATGTGTGGCTGATCTTTACTCCTTATTATAAATTAAATAGTATGAAATGTAAATACTATTGGAGAAAATAAAATCTCGTTCATCTAATGTAAATAACACTGAATAAATTAATAAATTGACTGGCCTCTCTTTGATAATCATTTGTGATGATAGTGTATGTGTGTATTTGAGTGGGTCTCTGTGTATGTGAACACATAAAATATTTGAAGCACTGGAAAGAAAAAGACCTCGCTTCAAGAGATAAAAGAATGTACCTTGCTACAAAAAAAAGGGACATAAGTAAAGAATATTGTTTTAAAAAATTGAGAAATTCTCTTAACAAGTAATAATTGTGTAATAGAGTATTTGCTCAAGGTAATATACCAAAAGTTCTTTACCATAAATATTGAAGACTGAAATATAGGAAAATAAATCTACAAAAAGATTAATGCGAGAAAACAATTATTTTTTTGTTTTGTTTTATTGAGGTATAATTGACATAACATTATATTAGTTTCAGTTGTACAATGTTATAATTCAGTATTTGTATGTATTGCAAAATGATCAACACAATAAGTACAGTTAAGTCTATCACCATACATAGTTACAACGATTTTTTCCCGTGATAAAAACTCTCAAGATCTACTCTCCCAGCTACTTTCAAATATGCAATACATTATTAACTGTAGTCACCATGTTGTACATTACCTTCCATGACTTATTTATTTTATAGCTGGAAATTTGTACCTTTTGACAATCTTTACCCATTTTGTCCCCCACCTCAGGAAACCACCAATTTTTCTCTATATTCATGAGCTCAGTTTTTTGTTTTATTTTGTTTTTATGTTTGTGTTTTTATTTTTGTTTTAGATTTCACACGTAAGACAGATCATATGCTATTTGTCTTCTGACTTATTTCATTTAGCATAATGATGTCAAGCCCATCCATGTTGTCACAAATGGCCAGATTTGATTAGTTTTTTATGGCTGAAAAATGTTTTATAGATACACAGACACATACACATTTTCTTTATCCATTCATAGACTTTTAGGCTGCTTCTCGGTCTTGGATATTGCATTACACAATGCTGCAATAATAGTACTGCAGTGAATGTGGGGGTGCATATATCTTTACAAATTAGTATTTTTGTTTCTTTTGAATAAACACCCAGAAGTGAAATCAATGGATTATATAGTAGTTCTGTTTTTACTTTTTTTTTCATTTTATTTATTTATCTTTAGAGGGGAAGGGAAGGAGAGAGGGAGAGAAATATCAATGTATGGTTGCTTCCTGTGCATTCCCTGCTGGGAACTGGCCTGCAACCCAGGCATGTGCCCTGACTGGGAATCGAACCACAATCTCTTGTTTCACAGGCCCGCGCTTAATCCACTAAGCTACGCCAGCCAGGGCCTATTTTTACTTTTTTGAGGAATCCCCATACTGTTTCCATAGTGGTTGGCTGTACCGGTTTACATTCCCAACAAGACGTGCACAAGGGTTCCCTCTTCTTCACATCCTCACTAACACTTGTTACTTGTTGTCTTTTTGATGATTTGCATTCTAAAAGTATGAGATGGTATGTCAGTGTGGTTTTGATTTTTATTTGCCTGTTTTAATTCTTGCCATGTTGATGGAACATTTATTTGGATGTTGAGTGTCTCTTAACTTCATAGACTCCATTTCCATTTTTTCTTAATCTAAAGTAGAAAATGATAGTCCATTCAATGCATATTTATTATACTATTCAGAAATTGGGTTGTGCATTTCTGGAGCTTTTCTGAATGAATTGAACTGAATAGACGAAACATGGGAGGAAACTATATTTACAGTGCTCACTAAAATCACACAACTCAATGTCCACTCCTAGAGAGCATCTCCTTGCTTATTCTCCTTTGGGGACCCGACTCCAAGGAAAATCCACAATGAAAACAATCTCAAACCCCAATGAGAAAAAGAATGACAAAAATAAAGGCAGTGGGAGAGGTCATATCACTGGAATCATGTGATTTTACAAGTTTCGGGGGGAAAACAGGGTGTCCATGACCAAGATAGCATTTGGAATGAATTAGAACAAAAATATTCATAGTAAAAGCTATAAGAATACACAAAAGTCTGTAGGACGCAGGTGGCAAACACAAGGCCTGCGGGCTGAATATGGCCCTCCACCTTGTTTTATCCAGCCTGGCACCTTGTTTCCACCCAGCAGCAGCACTGAGCTCTCTCCTAACTGTTAAGGAGTAGTTACATTTATAACACCCTAAAATTACATTTCGTCCTTTGAAGGCAACCTCGAGGCTGATGTGGCCCCTGGTGAAAATGAGTTTGACACCCCTGCTGTAGGACACAAGAAAATTAACATATTTTGTAGCATCAAAAGTAAAATATCCTGTCTGTTCCATCTCGTATGCCATGCAACATTATGTACCTTGACATGCAATAAATACCAGGCAAAGCCTGTCATGAAGAACTCTTACTGGCAAGTTGTTTTGAAGGCAGTGACATATAATGGAAGCCAGGTAAATGAAACAATTTTTAAAATGCTTCTAGAAAGAAAATTACTTTGTGGACTTCTGAAAAATAAAATCATTGAAAACAACCTTTGTGCAGAAAGAGAGGAAGAGAGGGGAATGAGAAAATAAAAGTTGCTCATTACTAATTTGCCATTTGGTTCAAGGAAAATGTTTTCAGCTAAAGTTGCTTATGTTTTAATCTGATTTTTTTTATCCACATGATGTTATCCTAATAGTCTTTTTTGAAATTATTGTTTTCTTATCAAAAAGCTTTCTTGAAGCCAATCAATATGGCAGGCTAGAATGTGAATAAGGAGGACATTATAACAATTCAAGTAGAAGACGTAAAGCAATCCACTTCAAAAAGTAGGGACTGTTTCCTATCACCATTTGCAATATGACTGATTATTTGGTGATTGCTAGTTCCCCCTTTCCTCTATTCTTCTCCCCCAAATGCTCTGTAGGAGAAAACTTTGACCTTGCTAAGAGAAATAATATCACAACATACCTGCACCATCCGTGTGATTAATACCGCCCTCTGAAAAGAGCACCTCAACTGGCAAAATACAACTAAATGCATGAACACACTGAGGAACTGTTTGCCTTGTTCACCTTCTTTCTAAATAATTCATCAGTTTAATGATAATGACATTCAAATATCATAATTACAGCTGACTCTTTAAAAATCATCAATTTCAGGGCCAAATTGGAGTAACCAGCCCCCACTCCTTTTCTCACCATTAGCTGTTAATGCCAAAATATGATCTTTATTCATTTCACTGACATAATATAAAACCAATGCAGATTCCCCATTTTTCATAAAATTTTCATCTGCACTATTAGTTTCACTGATAGCAGACTGCAAAATGTTGTTAAGCTCCAAGATGGAAGACACTGCAAAACCTCAGCATGTTAAGAAGCCATAAAATTTTATTCAGTTCATTTACTGCTACAGTCCAGTAACCCTATAGTAAGAGTGTGCTATTTTTATTGTGTATTTATTTAAAGGTTGAATATTTTGTTCCCCGGACTAGACATCTAACCAAGTTAATCTGGATTCCTCATACACTGAGTTGTGTTCTACGTTGAGGTTTATCATTTCCTTGAAAGCATTTTTATAATTTGGTTGTTGTGGGAGAGATGATAACAGAATATTGCAAACAAAAGCTTAGCTATGGCTAGGTGGCTCATGTGTGCTCAGAATTCAATCACCAGTGCGTGGGCTTCACACGATGCTGAGAAAGACTCCTTTTCCCTTCCTCTTCTTCCATCTTCTGTCTCTTCCAAAGCAAGTCTCGGGGCACGGTGCAGTGAGACAGGATGCAACAGACCTCATATTGGGTGGTCTGGCACTTGGCCGGAAGGGCTTGACTGCTTGCACAATCCTGTGGAAGCCACCCACATTTTACATTCACTGCTTCGTCAGTGTGTCTTACCATTTTGACATAAACAGGTAAGATTTTTTTAGAATAGCATGAAGCAGAACCTGTTTTAGGTCTACTCATGAAACCATGGCCATCTAAAGTTAGCTTGTCTATTTTCATACCAGCTTATGATTATATTAATTATATATATTATATTATATTATATTATATTATATTATATTATCTATATTATATTATGAAAGTGGCAACATCAGTTTTGCCAATATATGGAATATATCTAAACATCCTAAAGGGCTTCCACAGACTACTTTAACTGTGGAGCAGTGACAATTACACAAGTGCTAACTAACTCCATTACGAAAAAAAAATTGTCAAGCAAAGCCAGAAAGGCACAAAGAAGGAGAATAGAAGGGGCAGTTCTTCCAGTGGTATCCAAGTTCTCTCCTTTGTCACCGGGGTTTTGGTTGCACTAGGCATAGCAAACTCCCAGGCTGTGCATATTTCTTAGGCCCCAGGAGTAACTGTTCCCTGCTCAGTCCCAATTAAAGGCCACATGGAAACTCCAGGTGCAGTAAATAGATAAACTAGCAACAAAAACTACAATAGCAAACACGCCAGACAAATGATCTACAACATCCATAATACATTCCTTCTATGCCTGTGACTTGTTAGGAGCCCAGAAGACAAGCCTGTACCTACTTGGTCCCCTCATCTATAATACTGGCTGATAAGAGAACCTATGCCAGTTGCAGTGTTTTCTCTTGAAAGTGCAAAATATGGGGTTGATAAAAGCAAAGTGTGCATTTTTAAAGGCACATGAGAGAGAGATTTAAATCACCAGAGATAGTCTGTATTTATTCATTCCAAAGAGGTACAAAGGCTGTCTGGGTAGCATTAAAGAGTAAAGGTTCAAAAGGAATATGTGAGAGTCCCCAGGAGACAGGAAACATAAGAATGCATTAAAATGAGCTGGAGAATGTGTCCCAAAATAGCCAAATAATGACTATCCGTAGTTACTATCTTGTTAGCATCGATTGTGGAATATTTGAGGGCCTGGGAGAATCAATGTATATGGTAAACAATCACCTTCTAAACTGAAATGTCAGAGATACGATACGGAATAATGAATATAAAATCTAGACAAAACTAATGAACAAACAAGGTAAACAAATTAAAGCAGATAAGCCAGGGAGGGTGAGTGACTAACGACTGAGTTAGGCATAATCCCAGTGAAGATCTGTCCACTTGAAAGCCTTTGCTGAGTGGTGTCAACACTGGCTGACAGCTGAGCCCCGCATGCCTCCCTTTAGCTTCTGTGATATAAAATCTGGGCTATGGATGTGAGATGCAAGAGCCAGGTATTCAGGCAGTGGTGGGGAAAACCATTTCCAGATTGTACGGTTTCACGATCATCCATCTATCATTCCCAGAGATGAAAGGTTATATCTTTTGCTAACTGTGCACCTGGTACAGGGGTGGTGTGTTCAGAGACTCCCCCACCCCGCCCCAATGGTTCCAAACAGGTATTTCTTTGTTCTTTTTTTTTTCTTTTTTGGTTTGTTTTAAATTTTTTTAAAGGGTGCTAGAAGTCTTACATGATATCTCTTTCAATTCTTCGTTATTTTGTGCACCGTTCCTGTTTTTCTATTCTGAATTGATTTGTGAACCTCTTTTTGTGGCTAAATGAGTCAGCAGAGATGAGATGTTGATGGATCTCATTGGACCTGGGTCAACGTTGTTCTGAAATAAAAGGAGCCAGTATGCTTTAATGGTACACTCCATCACCGAAAAGGCTCTGCTTCCAGCCTGCGGTCATTTACAATCCCTTATGTCCTAAAAGATCATTATTAGGCAAAACTGAGATTTTGACACAATCTGATCTCCACAGTATCTTTTTTTTTTTTTGCCCTGGGGGGTTGTCTCTTGATGCCTTGTGCCCTTAAAGTACAATTTTCACTGTTCTGCTCCCTGCCCATCATCCCTCCATTTTTATATTTACCCCATTTGAGCTTTCTCTCTTTATTATGCTCTCTTCAAAACTGATTTCTTGTGGATATCATTTCATAAGAAATTTCCTTTAAATAGGTGCTGTCACAGTGGAAAAGGTATCATATTAATTGAAAATGTGTGGATAATAAACACTGACTGAGAGCAATTCTTTTATTAAGGATATTTGCTTTGAGTAAGAATCTCTCCCTTGTATACAGACGCAGACAAGATATAGCTATATATAGCTATAAGTTGGAGGGACTGAGCAAAAAAGAAAAAGGACTCATAGACTTGCACAACAGTGTAGTGATTCTGGTTGGGGGGAGGGGGCATAAGGGGACTAAAGGGTAATGGAAAAATACAATAAACATTTTTTTAAAGATATATCTTATTTTTAGATATAAACACATTTATATTAATGGTGGGAATTTCAGACACAATGGCAGGCAAGTGACAGGAATTTATTTAATCAGCATTGCTTATCTGCACACCATGTGGGAAAATAACTATTCTGCCTGCAAATAGGGATTTTGCCCAATTTGATGTTTTGTAAACATTTGTTCTCTTTTTTTTTTAAATAAAGAGACCTAGGGGTTACAAAAGAATAAGACTTGCACCTAGTAGCCTTGGCAGAAGTTTTCAATTTTAATATTTAGATAGTAAATGAAATATATAATTTATAATACCGTAGTTTGGCATTGTTCTAGCAATTTCATAATCAGATATGGTTTTGGAATCCCTCAGTCAAAAAGAAGTACAAAATTTGTCCTTTACTTTACCTGAAGTGCTCAATAACACCACTTAAGGCCTAGGAGGCATTCAGGTCAGCTTCAACTCATCAGCCATTTTTAAATATATTTCTATATAATCTTTATTCATTTTTTCCATTACCATTTCACTCCCTTATACACACCTCCCACCAGCAGTCACCTCACTGTTGTCCATGTCCATGAGTCCTTTATCCTTTTTGCTCAATCCCTTCACTCCCTAACTCCCCCTCCACTAGCTGTCATCTGTTCTCCATCTATGAGACTTTCTCTGTTTTGCTTATTAGTTCAGTCTATTCATCAGATTCCACATATGAGTGAAATCATATGGCATTTGTCTTTCTTGGACTGGTTTACTTCACTTAACATAATGTTCTCCTCCAGGTCCATTTATGCTGTTGCAAAGGGTAAAATTTTCTTCTTTTTTACAGCACAGTAGTATTCCATTGTGTAAATGTCCCATAGTTGTTTTATCCACTCATCTACTGGTGGATACTTGGGCTGCTTCCATATCTTGGTGACTGTAAATAATGCTGCAATGAACATAGGGGTGCTTATATTCTTTTAAACTAACGTTTTGGGTTCCTTTGGATATATTCCCAGAACTGGGATTGCTGCGTCTAAATGCATATTTATTTTTAATTTTTTGAGGTATCTCCATGCTGCTTTCCACAGTGGCTGCACCAGTCTACATCCCCACCAACATTGCAAAAGGGTTCCCCTTTGTCCACATCCTCACCAGCACTTGTTGTTTGTTGATTTATTGATGATAGCCATTCTGACAGGTGTGAGATGGTACCTCATGGTGGTTTTTATTTGCATTTCTCAGAGGATTAGTGATGTTTAGCATCTTTTCATATGTCTATGGGCCATCTGTATGTCCTCTTAAGAGAAGTGTCTATTCAGGCCTTCGCCCATTTTTTAATTGGGTTGTTGTTTTCTTCATGTTGAATTTTGTAGTACTTCATAAATTTTGGACATTAATCCCTTATCAGATGTATTAGCAAGTATGTTCTTCCTTTCTGTGTGTTGTCTTTTTATTTTTTTTATGATTTCCTTTGCTGTGCAAAAACTTTTTAGTTTGATGAAGTCCTACTTTTTAATTTTTTTCTTTTGTTTCTCTTGCCTGGGGAGATATATTCATCAGTCATTTTTATGGATGATAGGGTTGCCATACAAGTCCTTGTTGCAGACCAAGGAGGAGTCTGTGCAGTCACTAAAACAATCTGCTGTTCCTGCCTTACAACCTGGGCCAAGTAGAAAAGTTAATTCAGAAATGTAAAGAAAATTACCTGGCTTTCTAAGGTAGACTCTAATGGTATCATCTTTAGCCAAAATTGGCTGGGATCAAGAACCTGGGGATATTGTTGAGGTCAAATACTGCAAGTTGATACCATTCTGCTTCTTAGAATCCTACTGGATTCATTAATTAAATGCTATATGAAATAAATTGAAAATTTGGCTCCAGATTAATCAAAGTGGTCGATGGAGTGGCATACTCTTGGGAAATTTTCCAGAAGCCAAGATGATGTAAAAACAACAGCTACTATTTGGGGGAGACTTATTTTCTCAGTGGGTCTCATATTTTTGCATGTGTTAGAAGCACATACGCTGATTTTGTTCTGGATTATCTTTTTAAGGATTTTTGTATAGTGAACTGCTTTGGAAAACAGAGCTGCTATTTCCCTCCAGAACAAAAGGCAAGTTTACTTACTGCCATGGAAGACTGACATAGAGTCTCCTTCCAGAGCAAAGGGCTGTCATGCTTCCTGCCCAGTGTAATAAAGATAATGATTCCCTCTGGGGCTAAGGGCAGGCTTGCTTAATGTCCATTATAAAAGACTTGGCTTCCCAAAATGAAAAGTTTTTCTCTTAAAATGCAACTCAGTGCCTGTGTAGGGGTCACTTGGCCTTCTTTACATCACCCTGTGGGATTAGGGCTTAAGAAACCAGCGCAAGAAATGTTGATATTTTCACTACTTCTTTTGCCGTGAGTAATAAAGCCTTTTGTCTCTGACTCTGGAGTGTCATATCTTCTGTGCATATCCATGCAACTGGGGCAGACTAACTTGTTAGCTGGCAAATAGGGTAAAATCACATCCTATTCATAGTTCTTGACAGTCCCTCATGGAATAGTAGAGGACTGTCTTCTTCTAGCCAACCACAGTCATTTTGAGGATCAAGTGCTATTAGTATTCCTTATAAGTTGTGGCTTTAATACATGCTATCAGGGGATATTCAGTCTGGATGTGATCTTCCAGCCCATCCCTCATTATCCAGATGAGAAAAATTGAGGTTCATGTTTGTTTACCAAAAAAATATTGCTATTTATTGGCAGATTTGAGCAGGTGCCAGTTTTTCTTATTTCCTGTTTGATACTCTTCCCAATATATTTTATTAACTATAATAAAAGTAATATTAGAAAGCCTACTTTAGTTTCAAGTAGATATTCAATAGATAGATTTTTAATGAATAAAGCATGAAAATGGTGAAGGAATATTGCCTGTCCCATATCATAAGAACGTAATATGTTCACTTACATCTTAGGTTGGCACAGGTCTACGTTTGGATCTAGCAGAGATTTTCCAATCATGGATGGGAACACTTTCAACAAGACACATTTTCCTCTTGGCTAGCTGCAGCAACATTTGCAAAGTTTCTGAAGTATTTGTTGGGCCTTAAACATGTCATCTGCATGGACAACAGGAATTAGCACTCTCTGCCTTCATCCAAAATACAGGATTACTTTCAGCCATCTTTTATAGTCTTGGGCAAGTTTTCCTTGAAGTGACAATAATTTAACCTAATTATTCATTTTCTTTTGAACCTCTGTACTCTTACCTCTGAAAGCCAATAGCTTATTTTGTGTTTCCTCTTCTTGGTTACTCTACTCTTCAGAATACGCTATGTTGTGCACCGTGCAACAATGAAGCTCCAAATCTCAGTCTTAAAACAAATTTTATTGCTTTGCTCATTTTATGTTTCCACCACAAGTCTTCTGGGGGTTTTGTCCTGCTCTATCCTCACTCTGGGACCCAGGCTGACTGAGCTTTCACTACCTTGATTGAACATTGTAAATTGTCATGGCAGCAGCTCTTGAAACATTTGTCTTGAAAAAGTATTGCTCTCAGTCTTATTTCCATGCCTGTGCATGCCCTACAGTCACACCCAACTGTAGGTAAGAGGGACATGCAACATGACCATGTACCAGGAAGAGGACACAGAGGAAACAACTACATAGTGAGTGATACTAATGACAATCACAGTTACATTGTCTTTGACCCCAAAGTTTGTTTAAGATTTTGACTTAAATGTTTTTTTTTTCCTTCCATGGCTTCTACTCCTATTTGGGCTATTCTCATCATTTATGTTAATGATCTTTTTCCTTGCTCCAAAATATTTTAATACAGTGCCTTGAGGAATTATTGTGTGATGATGTTACATTAAGAAAAGTTTGGATGAAGATTTTTAAAAGAGTGAAATCAGAGGTAAGGAAAATTAGTGGACTAAAGAAAAGCAGAGGGAAAAGGAGATTGAATAGAAGGTTTAGAGAAGAGAGGGAATGAAAAGAAGGAAAAGGAATGAAAATGGGGAGAAAATGTTGAAAGAAAAGAAAGCCAGTGGGAAATGAATACTAAGAGCAAAACTTGCACATTTCAACATGCTTAGAACTCTCTGGGGGGGAAAAGTATGAAAACCTATAAGACATTATTTAAATCTTATGATGTTGTGCCCCAGGGCTGAAACTGAGTCCTAGGCTCATCATCTCCAGTTCCCTGATGACTTAAAAAGAAAAAAAAATATTTTTTAAAGTGGCAAAGAACAGAAGTTCTGAATCTCAAAGCAACTCACGAAAACACACACATAAACTCCTCAGATTTCCCCTCTTCCCCAGGGGTGACTTTTTCTTAGAAGGAAAAAATGTAAGAACCCAGCTGAGATCTGAATTTTTTCCTCAACTGTATAGAAAAAGAGACAGAACATTGCTGACCCCAAACTTCAAATACCAGGAGACAAAAATGACTCTTCAATAAGTGGAGAAATTCTTGAGTACATTCTTTGATTACAGGGTTTTCTTCTCTATCCATCTCTTTATCTCTCTAATGGGTGCATATGTGTGTGTGTGTGTGTGTGCGCGCATGAGAGAAAGAGAGAGACTTAGTGGTGCACTGGAGCCTACTCATTAAATACTCATACAAGCCAAATTAGCCATTATGAGAGCATTTACACCATGGAAATGGGCAATGCCACAAACGCTAACATATCAGGTTTGTTTGTTTGTTTGTCTGTTTTCCAGAAAGTTGGTTGCTGTATTACCAGCACACTCCTGGGAAAGATAGAGTACAAGCTAAAAAGAAAGGAGAAGAAAAATAACTTGTGTGACAAAAGAGAAAACAGGGGAACTTTTAAAGGGAGAGAAAAAACAGGTGTTTAGATTTGGAAGAAGAATTAAAAAAAAATTGAGCTGTCCAAAACTGTAGACCATAAAAGTCTTCTTTCTGATGAGTAAAGAGTTTTTGTTTATCTATTAGGTCAAAGTTTTTTTTGTTTTGTCTTTTTTAACAGTAATAGGCAAGTGAGCATTAAAGAACTAAACATGTGCCTTCCTGGGAAGCAGACCCAGCCACTGCTGGTACAGAGTGAGTCTCTAAGGGTGAGAACCAGGCAGGTAAAAACTCTGTTCCAGATAAATGTACCTGGTCTGACTGAGTCTCAGGAACATTAAGTCTTCCACTTGAAAGACAAGCAGATTGCCCACTCAGTCTGTTTTCAGAAACACTGAATACAAATTCAGCGATGTTTGTAATGCCACCATGGAAGCTTCTGTTTTTTAAGGATGATTTGATCCCTGTATTTAAATTGCAAAATCTCATCCATTAATGCTTTAAACATTTATATCCAAGTTTGAATGAGCAGCCAATATTTTTTAAATGGGGAAAAAATAGATGACTGAAACATCTAAATGCCAAATTTGTTCATTTTATTTTTTTCCTTTGGTCATTCAGATACCCCCACTTATATACGTTGAGGGGAAGCAGAGTTCACCACCCCACAATGGCATATAAGCCTCAACTGCCCAATGTACCCTCAGGCCCCGTATTCTTAGGGACAGCTGTATGTACATACATAATAAATTTGGCCTTTTTCCCTGTTAATCTGTCTCATTTTAATTGATTGCTAGTACAGCCAGAAAAATTTAAATGGACAGAGGGAAAATTATGTTTTACTCACCCAAGATATCAAAAGATAGCAAAACAAAAGGAGAAGAAATACAATTTTTGATTGCAGTATCTTAGAGTTATGTGAAGACACCTTGAAAGTTTCATTTCCTTGCCTCCAGGCTAAGCAGGTGAGTATTAAACAAACCACCAAATAAAAAAGAATAGATTTTATATCTTCCTCTATAACCCATATCAAAGGTTAAGGACTTCATATATATTTTTACATTTTATTTTCTGTTCCCTTCATGCTGCCAAAGCATAATGCTTATGTTTTCTTTGTTATTGTTTGGGGAGGTGCAAGGACCTGGGAATTCTCAGTTGATGTCTGTGTGTGTGTGTGTGTGTATGTGTGTGTGTGTGTGTGTGTGTGTGTGTGTGTGTGTGTGTGTGTGTGTTGCAGTGAAGGTATTTGGAGGAGTGGTAACCCCCAAAGCATACTATAATACTAAACAATTGAACCTGACTCCTTTGCTCCCATCAGGCTGCTCAGCTTATTGTGTTGGTTTCTTGACCATTCTAAGCTTGGCAGTCGTCTACAGCTCCCCTCCCCGTCCAGGCTCCCTCTGCATCTCGCCTCCTTCCATGTAGGTGCATGCACACAACATGTTTGCCTCTCTCATTCCTAACCATTCCCCAAGGCATTTGTTAGTTTCCACTCAATCAACACCCCCGTTCCCAAGTATTCTGTCTTCCTCTGAGCTCTCCTGGAGTACCTTCTCCTCTTAGAACTAATTCACCACCTGCATTCTGCCTTGAGTTACAATTTGACTCTGTTTTTTTTTCTTTTGTAGGTCTTATTTTCTTACTTACATTATGAGAACCTCAGAGATGTATACCACAGTTTGCTCCTCTTTGTACCTCCACGGTGCCTAGTACATCCCTGCATATAAAGTATCTGTATAATGAACATTTGATAAAAGAATGAAGGAAAGAATTCATTCATCACTCAGGTAATTGGGTCTTTAACTCAGTGGCAAAGGGTTACTATTTCAAAGATATGATAATTGTCTTTCACACATTCTTTTGTGAAGAGAATATACAATCTGTGTGATTAGGAAAGTATTTCTCCCACTTGATTACCTATTTTGAGTGAAATTTACATCATTTCTTGAGGTCTCCTGCTCAGATTAGATCAAATTCAATTGGCACCTTGATTTACACACCTATTAGGCACTTCTTCCCTGCTGGATATTATGTATACAATGAAAAATGCCAAAAGTTTTTGCCCTCAGTGAACTCATGTTGTAGCGTGGAGGATAGGAAATAAGGAAATAAATTATTGCAGTGCTACAAAGATGCTTTTAAAAAGGCATATGAAACAAGATGTTGGAAACAGAAAAAGAAACACCCTAAAATATGCCTTGGAATGGGCAAGGGAAGAACTGGAAGGGAAGGATTAATCATTAAGTTTACATCCTTTCCTTGCATATAAATGGCACCTGGGGGGAAAAACTATCAGCATCTGTCAAATAAATAAAAGTATTATTTAATTAGAGATTAAAATTCTGTAGTCTTGAGTGGTGGTTATTTAATTTTTATTTTTCAAACGTGTAACCAATGTGTAAAATATTGAAAGTGGGAATACTCTCTGGTTAGATTGGGTGGAAGGGACCCATTTCCCCTTCCTTCTTTTTTGCTTTGACTCTGGAAAGGAATCTAGAAGCATAATTGAAAACCTATTAATAAAGCAAAGACTTAGAGTGGACATTTAAATATTCTGTTAAATCATGACGACTAAGTAGTTGAAGTAAGAATACGTCCGTGTCATAATGAAGTACATGATCTGGAACATTTTTATCCCCTCCCCAGTTATTATGGGGGTAAAATAAATTTTAAAGTTAATAAAATATATGGAGTTCTCTTTGATTGTTGAAAAATAGAGATGAATATCACTATCCCAAGAAGTGATATAAGTAAAGAGAGATTAATAAATTTGAATAGTTTAAGATAAGGATAAGGTCAAGTTAAAGGAGTTCATCATCACCAAGCCCTTACTTTATGAAATGTTAAAGGGACTTATCTAAGAAAAAGAAGATAAAAAACATGTGTAGTAAAATGACAGCAAACTCACAATTATTAACAACCACACCTGAAACAAAAACAAGAAGAAACTAAGCAAACAACTGGAAAAGGAACAGAACCACAGAAATGGAGATCACATGGAGGGTTAGCAACAAGGGAGTGGGAGGAGGATGGGGGGCAAAGGTACAAAGAATAAGTAGAATAGGTGGTAGGTAGAAAATAGGGGGAGGGCAAGAATAGTAGGGGAAATGTAGAAGCTAAAAAACTTATGACACATGGACATGAACTAAAGCGGGGGAATGTGGGTGGGAGAGGGTGTTCAGGGTGGAGGGGAATGAAAGTGGGATAATTGGACAACTGTAATAGTATAATCAATAAAATATAATTTAAAAAATAGATAACACTAACACGGATCGTCAAGAAATATATCCATAAGATCATCCCTCCAAGCACTGATGTTGTTGCCAAGAGCAACAATCATTTCCCAAAACAGGGGTATGACACTCACAAGGGTCACAGTCTGAGACTGAATGAACCATGTGGCTGGCTAGGGATCATTTTATATGTTTCTGATTGTTTAGAAATTAGTGTTACCATGGAGAGAAACATTGCCACAGTTTTTTATTCCCAAACTGCTCTTTCCTCTTTTTCTGCAGGAAAAAAAAATGACGTTTCTTTTTCCTGTTGGAGTCACTGTGAACAGAGCCAACCAGATTATGAGCAGTCACACATCAGTTTCAGTTTTTGTCTCCCCAACCCACCTGGTTCACAAACATTTTAGAGGAAAGTTAAAGTTGGATTGGGTGTGTACACAATCTGTAAGGTTCTAAAGAAAAGAGAGTTTGCTACTTTCTTAAAACTATGAAACTAGTCAATTTCATCTGAAGGAGTTGTGTGTTTGATATTTTGTTCCATTATGCTGTAATTAATAACTCAGGGAAAAAAGGCATAAAAATGGTCTGAGAATGTAAATTACTAGGAAAACTGCCTGTTTTATTTTCAGCTGTTTACAAATTGTGTGGAGAATAAGAAAAAAAAATAAAACAATAACAACCTATATGGAATCTTGGAAAAAGAAACAAAGAGCTTTGTTCCTTGTGTTACAAAGCATCCAAAGGCTCTGAAAGTAAAAGAACTTGGATTTTTTTCTGTTTTGTTTGTTTTTGTGTTTTTCCCTTTGGGCCATCTGCAAGTGAACCAGTCTAAATTGGTTTAATCAATCAATAGGAATTTGCAATTCTATGCTAAGTGCAGTGAGAGATAGTAAAAGACTATAAAGTACAAAGAAGTATTCTGTGAAATTGGGGCTTATAAGAAGCAGGCTCAACTGATCCTTCTTTTTTTTTTTTTAGTTTAGTAAAATTGATTTTTTTAAAAGGACTGCATTATTGTTGCATTGAATTTGCTTGCATTTTAATATTGTGAAAACGTGCTCCTATGTAACATCTCAAACATGTTGGAAGTTAAACAAAAGATGGCTAAGCCGTTGTAGACTGATCTTTTGATTAAGGGAGCTCCCAGACACCACCTGAGGGACTGATTACCAGGCCTGTCACCACTTCCAAATACTCCTCTGACATTGGCCGCCACAGAGGAAAGATTATACCCCTGGTCAGTAATTATAATTTGGGTGTTTTTATTTATAAGGCGAAGAGATAAAAGTTCAAAGAAAGTGATAAAGGTGCACAAAAGTAATCTATAACATGCAAAAAAAATCCCTTTTTAGGTAACTAAGATAGGCTGTTCTGCTCACATTTAGATGAAGTGTCAATTTTCTGTGCCTTGGATAAAATAACATCAACTCAAAGAGGAACCCTGGTTGAAGTAAGTTATCTTGTGCTAATCATAAACTTTGGCAAGTTACTACCTATGACTGGTGAAAATGTCAAAAATCACACTGTTGAACAAAATTATTTAAAACATACAAGACTTGGGGGGGATAGTATGTGTGTTTATGTGTATATATAAGAGAACCACAACCGTAAGTACATCATCCTTCATGCTAAACTCTTCATAAATTTTCCCCAAACACTCTAGCTCAGATGTGAATTTAAATTTTCTCCCATTCTGAGTCTGCATTTGTAGAGCATATTTCTAGGTTTAGGAACTGGTTACTAAAGGTCACTCACCCTCAGATCACAACAATTCATATAGGTGGATGGGACCATCCATCCCTATGTGAAAACCTATTAAGGAAGTAGTCTATTACAAGAGATGATGATGGGTCAATATGGCAAATCTTAGGATATTTCTAACACTTTAAAGGTGTATGTCACAAATGTGAATGCCACATTAACATTAACCAACTGTATTCAGACAGCAAAATGGGCTCTCCCTGTCAAAGCATGGGATCCAGGTGGTATGGAGTAGAATTCTAGATGGTGCATAAAACCACAGAGACTTTTTTTGAAGGGTCAACATATTCCATTATTTGTAGGAGAAAATTTTTATATCAGCAAAGGTTGCTCTAGGGAGAAATAAAAATACACAAAACCTTTTAAAATTCATTACAAGACTTAAAGAAAAATCTCTCAAAAACAAACCTAAGTGCGTGCATCTAATTGCTTAAGTCCAAATGTGTGATTTCTAATAGTGCATGCTGCTGCTCCTCTAACTTTAACCAAATAACCGATAACATTAATTGATTATTGTGTGTCAGTCACATGCTTAATCCCTCCACACATTCATTATTTTACTTAATTTTTACAATAATCCAAGGAAGTAGGTAGTGTTACTTCCATTTTCAAGGTATGGAAACTCATAAAAATGTTAAGTAGCTTGCCTAAAGTCACTAATAATTTATAGTATTGAGATTCAAAGCCAGGTTTGTTTGAATTAAATGTATTTTTTGTAAAATTAATTACTTGAAGGACCTGAGAATTACTGCTTAGCTCATTGCAACAAAATCTAGTCATAGAGTTTCCATTCAATTTTAACATTTTGACCAAGTTGTGCCTTGGTAGACAACGAGTTGAGGTTGTGGTACCAGGATAAATTCTCATTTCCAAGTAACAAACAGGAGTTTTGGCCGTTAAAACATTTTCTTGTAATACTGATTAATGTTGGTCAATATGCCAAGATACACTTAACCATAAATTAAACAAAAATATTGCCAGTCTAGAGACTGAGGACAAGACTGGTACTCATGTTAATTCCAGTGAAAATACCAGAAAGATAACTTTATGCTTTACTCAACCAACCTGTTTGCATCGCCCAATCTCATCTAGCTTCTTTGCATTAAAAAAAATCTATATGACTGATTTCTTCTTAACACCATCAAGAAATAACTGCCAGATATGTAACTGGAGTATAGTTGAATATCTATTTATATCTGCAGGAGAGCAATCCTTTGTAGACTGTCTCTCCAAACAAAGATATACGTTGTAAAGCTTATGAAGGTGAAAACTCAGACTATCTGCGGAACAGAATTCTGTGTTTGTTGGTCTTTTTTGTGTTTTGATGTTTTCTCCTTGGATAAGCTGATGGGATGAAGATCATTAACAGGACAATTTGCCCTGGAGTAGGCTTAACAGAGTTGTCAAGAAAGGCATATTTTTTGTTTTGTTTTGCTTTTCAGGGTGTTCTGAAAAGTCTTAAGATTTCAGCTGTTGTGTTATATCTCTGTGTATGGATGACCTAGTGTATTTGGTTGACCTTACTTATACTTTACTTAGATGAGATTCACTTTGTTTTTCTTCATGATCATTTATCATCATTAATATCAAACAATGTCACCCTCTCAGAAAGGTAATTGTAGCCACATATTTTATCTTCTTTCCATCCTTTTATTTAATTTTCTTCATAGATTATTACTCCATCTGATTTAAAAAATATTACCTCATTAATTACATACTATACCTTTTCCCCACATGGAATGCATGTTGCAAGAAAATTCTGCTATTTCCCCCAAGAATGATGCCTGTGATAGAGTCAATGTTCAATGAATATTTGTTGCAAAATGGTGAATTACTTCATGAATATGGGTCATCATGTGATTTATATTAGTCGATGAATTTCCAAACCTAACCTCATAACATTTCTTAAACTGGAGTGCAAATTCTTTTACCACTGCATCCTACCACCACTCATAATGGACCCTGGGCACCAGCCCTGCTCCCCATTTTCATAGTGGTGTGCAGACATCCAGTTCCTGCTACTGTGTTCAGACTGTCCACTGGGCCTGTAAACCCTAATTTACTGTTTTTCTTATAACTGTACCAGTGTTACATAAATTAATATTGTATTCTAAAAATCTCAATCACTGATGATGTATGTAGAACCAACTTTAAGCCTCTTCTCACTTGAACACCATAATCTCACAGCTCTTATCAGAGGAAAACACTATTAATAATTGGCTGTTATCCTTTTAGACTTTTTAAAATTTTTTGTTTGAAATGAAAGGTTTATTTTCTCATCAATATCTTTCCCATGCAAGTCTCTTTTCCCAGGAAAACTTCCTTGATCCCTAGAGCTCAGGACAGGGTCTTCAACACTGGATTGAGTTCACCTTTTCCTCTCTGCTAGTCTTTTGTCACTGAATGCCCTTGAACTGGAAATTAGCTTTTCATATGTTGTAAAAGGTCATTTTATTGCAGCAAGAATGTGAATTCCACTAGAGGTAGGACGATCTCTTCCATTTTGAACTGACCATGGTCCCCAGCATAGTGATTTTTTTATATAAGGAAAGTTGGTAGCTTGGAATGCCTGTGAGAGTTTACAGAGAAAAACAGAAAGTGTGGTAGAGAGTCTGGGAATCACAAAAGAACACCACAACCTATTCTGTGTTTTCATTGTCAACAAGTGCTTTAGATTCTGTAGGCCACTGTTATCTAAAAAAGAGGTGGTAAAGAGTGTTTTATATCCCCTCCAGTGCATGTTTAATTGAACAATTCTTTAAAAAATAGGACTGAAAGAAAAATGCATCTTTTGAAAATTTAAGAATGTTAGCACTCAAACCATTTCTATTCAGACTTTCAGAAGAAAGCCTCTAAATAGCTGCCTCAGTCCAGCTTGTATTGTAGACTTTGATTTTGCTAATTTCCTCTTTTAGAGAAGATATGGTTAGTTTATTGTTGTTGTCTTTTTTATTTTGTTATTTTATTATTGGCTAGATCATCAGAGAAAATCCATGAGCCAATGAGAAAACTGGAGATTGATTCAATTTGATCGAAGTCTAAACAACTTGGAAGTCTGGCAGGATACACACACACCACACTTAAGACTCTATGTGTGTATATTTATTTAGATGGACAGGATGCCGTGTGTGGTCAGCTTGAGTAATGAAAAGAGGAACCGACCTTTGGAAGTTCTGTCTTCTCATTTCATTGCTTATACTCCCTGGTCTTCTGACCCTAGGCAGCATCTCTCTCTGGGATCCTCACTGCATAATAGGACAGTTGGAGACCAGTTGGCTAAGTAGCTAACCTTACCCAAATAATTCAGTTTCTGAAATCATGCTTACCTTATGGAGAATAGATTTAAGCGAATGTACTATTGTTACCTGACTTTGCTGCAAAAATCCTAGGCTTGCTACTCATTTTCATATCCCTTCCTTCAAAACTAGAAAAATAACCTTATTTTTCCCTTTGACTCTTGGCATGACTACTGGCGACAACCCACTGCTGAAGTGCTTGAATAAATAGAGAAGAGATTTCTTAAACAAGTGAATTATTTAAATCTGCATATGCAATGAGACCTGTTAGGCAAAACTTCTGCTCAGTAAGACCCCCAGGCTCATAGGAAGATATTTGATATGTAATTTCCTAAACTGCTTACTGGAGTTTTTGCATCTTATTGTTTATTTTGCACGGAATTGTATTGTCAGTAGGAAGGTTCCCAGAGAGTTTTGATTGAAATATGCTTGGATGAGCATTAGGCTTTATTTTTTTGTGCATGTAATAATATTAAATCTTCAAGCTATTGCAAGTTGAATATTTGCCAAGATTTGAATCAAAATGGTTTCTTTTCTTTTTGTGTTTTCATTATATTTGGTTTAAAAAAATAATGCACATTTTCTCCTTAGTTAAGCAAAAAAGATGTAAAAGTAAATGTATTTAATTAATAAGCACAAGCTTTCTAACACATGCCTGCTCCATTTTTGGGGTGGGACAGAGTCCCTTGATTTCCTTTGTCCTCACAGTTTCAGCCTCATTTGTATCTGCCAAAAAAAAAAAAAAAGCTTATACTGACCCTGTGTACTCAGGTCAATAGGTTAGCTGGTGGAATGCATAGGCAATGGGTCTAGAATTGTGTTTGTCAGTATTGTAAAACTGAAAGGCATATGACCCTGCTCTTCCTGTTACACTGAGCAGAAAATGTTTTCCTACGTAGCACCGGTTTTCAAGTACAAACAGCTGTTGGGAAGGACCATTTTTCCATCTGCCGGATTAGATTCTTTGGTCAGTCTAATAATTAAATTGACATAAACAGATTAACAGGAGAAAAACAATTTTTAAGTTTTTAATGTACAGGAGCCCATAAAAATATGAGACCCAAGTCTGGCAGTTAAGGCTTATATACCCCTGAGTTAAGGAAAGAGATAAAGGCCTGGGACTTCAAAGGGGAGGTGGGCACTTCACAGGACAGTAAGAAGAGCCGATGTTTGGTGATCAGGGGTTGGTTTTGCTATACAGATAGGTCATTTGCAAGTTAGCTCTGGTAACAGTTTTCTCTCTGAGACAGGACCCCTATTTAATTATTTTAGGTAGGTAAGAGTTAAAACTTTTTCTTGAGTCAGCTAGGTTTTGATTGCCTTCAGTTCAAAATAATTCATATGCTAAAGTGGCAAATTTTGGGGTGTCATATTCTTTTCCTCTTCACAGTCCATCACAGTTAAAGGAATCACAAATAAGGTGAGAGATCAATTACGGAACTGCCAACATACACATAAACACACAGACAAACTCACAAACATGTAGAATGTACTTCCAAAATGTAAAAATTCACAGAAAAAAACTAAAATATTTCAAATATCCTGATTTTTTCCTTCTCTCCAACTTTTTTTATATTTTGCCCTCTCCTTTGGTTCTCCTCCTTTCTCTTTGTCTCTTTTTCTCTCATTATTTCTCTCTTTCTCCATCTCTGTTTCTCTGTGCTTTTCTTTGTGCCTCATTTTTATTTCTTTATTTTGAGAAATTTTTAAAATCTCCAACTACTCTGGTGCCTTTTTCTACCTAGTTTTTTGATTGGTAAGAAGTAAATTTTAAATGATATCCTGGGTATTCTGTAATAAGCTAATACGATAAAATACAATTCCTAGTGAGATTATGGCCCAGTTGGCTTATAAGTAGACTAAAAACTTGGTGCCCATTTTTGTAGGTTTGCGGGAAAAGTACAGAAAAGAAGGTGGAAACAGGATCTTTGTTGTTTTGCAAAGAATTTCTTTTCAAGTCAAGTTTGTCTACGTAAGAAACATCCAAACCTGTAGAAATTTTTTGAGGTTTTTTTTGTGTGTCAAACTAAAGACATATGCCAGGGAGCAAGATCTCAAAACTCCCCCAAATAAACATTTTTGCTTCTTTCATGCATTTAAAATTAAGGAGGGGATATAAGGAAGATTGGAGAAAGCAAGGTAGGGATTGGATTATAGGAGAGTTAACAAGATGATATGCTTTCTTGAGGGTTAATACCCCTTTTGAGGGGTATTACTTCTAGTTTTATAAAGGTCTGTTAACCTAGATTCACAAGAACAATGGACAGAACTGGTTTAAAAACCTTTCAGTAAAGAGATTATACACCTTGACTGACTACCCACCGTGACCTGCCCAGTTAGGGGTTATGAACAGATCACCCTATGAGGTTGCTGTTCGTAGACCCCAATTTTTTTTATCCATAAGTTTAATTCCGGTCTTTTCAGTTTCTCTGTTCTGTGTAATTTATCTCTACATAAGCTTCCCAATTATTTGATAATCTGTAGCTCACAATTAGGCACTTAACTAGTCTATGATTTGTCAAATGTCTTAATCTTAACCCCACCTACCCCTACAATGGAATATGCATTCTTTGGTAGAATTGATGATACCATGACCTGTTTGGATAATAACTAGACCATATTTAGGAGTCTAGTAAAAACTCATTAAATATTTTTCGGTGATTAGTGAGTTGTTAGTTCACCAATGTCCTAATTATGAAGGTTTTTTTTTTTAATGATATGAGAAGTATAGGAACAAATAGAGTTAGCCACAGTTACTTAATACTGTGCTATGGAGTCCCAAGTTGACAATAATTTCTAAACAAAAAGGGAGTTCCTATCTCTGTTCTTTTTTTAAACTTTGACAGTGTAATGGTCTCTCTGTTCCCCCACAAGGAAGAGATAGAAAATAATAAGCATATTCATTTTAGCATGGACCTTTAAGTCCCTCACAGTCACATTTTCTCTTTCAGCCTAGGTCAATTTTCTAGATGACTTGTAGTAAGAAAAACTACTTAAACAAAAAAATCTTCCTCTATTCTATAGAGACCAGAGAGTTTTAAAAATCATTTTAAGAAAGTATAAACTCAATTGGCTGCTGTAATGAAAATATTAATAAACAGGATGGGTTGTGACTTAATTTGACTATTGTACTGATTAGCTTCAGGTTTGGGTAATTCTTCATAAGGGTCTTCCCATCACCCTAGTAATTGAACACTGGTTCCAGTAATAAATGTAGGACCACTGTTTATTCAACAAGCCAGGAGGGAATTAAGTGCTTGGCAATAATGATGCACCTTCGAAAGTACAAGTCTTGCATTTTGGGGGAAAGGCTGATTGCTTGGGATTTAGAATACGTAGTGATTTTTGTTGTGCATTTCTTCTTTCATTGTGAGTGTGAAGATTGCTTGAGTTAGCTGCTCCAATGTTCTCATCTCCCTGTCCTGCATTACCCTGAGCCAAAGATTTACTGTTCTCTATTTTGGAGGGTGTTGCTTGCATGCAATTATGTTGGCTTAATTGTAGCTCATTCTTCCTCATATATTGTTATGTGACCGAATGCTCATTTTGTTGTGGGCTGTCACTGTCAGGCCTAATCCCTGAGAAGATGTAAGTGCATTAGAATTCATAACAAAAAGAGAAAAAAAACACAACTTGGGGCAGAAAAAAGCTCACATATGGGAGGTAGCTTAACTTGCTGCTACTGTATTTAGAGACAGAAAAATAAAAACTTGAGATAAGATGGTGCCCAGTGCAGCCCTAATCCTGGTGTCATCTATTAGTCACCTGTGTAAAGTGCAGGCGTAGAAAATACTAAAGCTAAGCTACAGTCATGCTAGAAAAAGGGTAATGTATTTGACTTCCTGCCATCTCTCAACCTTTTCTGTTTAGACTTCTTTTTTACATCATCCATCTCCCCCCTCCATCTCACTCTACTCACCCTTTATCACTCCCAACTCCCAGCATTGGAAGCTTTTATTCTAGATCTTCCTCCAGGACATCCAAATCTGATTTCAGGAAAGCATCAGAAGCTCATTAACTGAATCTACATATTGGGTGAGCCCTTCGTGGAACTGCTAGGTGGGTCAGTGTTTCCTAAACTTGACAGAATTAGAATCACCTGGAAGGCTTGTTGAACCACATTGTTGGGCTCCCATCCCAGTGTTTCTCATTCAGCATTTGCGAGGTGGGGCCTAAGAGTTTGCATTTCTACCAAGTTCTGAAGTAAAGCTGATGCCACTGATCTGAGGACCACACTGTGAGCTCTAGTGAGCTAATGCTGTGCCTGCCATCTTCAAATGTTAGCCTAGTGGGATAGGAGCTGACTTCACAGAAAAGCCTCAACCCAAACTGTCCTCCCTCTGTGACTTACTCTAAGGCTCTGAGATGCCATGTGAGAGAATAGCTCTCAGAGAACCTAATTCACTGTTGGAGTGACTTCCAGCAGCTTGCTGCTCCTCCTACCAATGTCTATTTCCAAGAGAAGTGACCATGGTGGGTCCTGATATAGGAAAATAATGAATGTCTTAGGGTACAGTTCAGTGATAGAAGAAGGTAGGAAATATTTCTGGACAAAGAAGACCTACGGGGTGGCCTTTCCATCCCAAACCTGGACTCTCCTACAGCAATACCTGTCTTTCTGAGGCTCTTGCACACCACTGCCCTGTCACAGAAGAGAATAGACACACACCTCTGTGCTTCAGGAAAAGAATGGGGTATCATGGGACATTGTTGTGTCTAAAATTTTTTGTGATTGTCACTCATATATAACATAGACATACAGTTAATATAAATATGCTCTTTAAAAATACAAAATGCTTTGAACTTCTCCCCATTGCATAAAATTACATTCATGAATATGTTTATCACTGTTGACAATCTCTTGGAAGAAGGCTCATTTTGGGTTTAGACTAATTCCTTTGAATTTATGTGGATGCGGTCTTGTATTTGCATGAACAAGTTGCTGCACTGACTCCTTTGTGTGCCCCTGCTGTTGCCTTCTCCCTTCAGGGTTTTGGTTTGTGTTGTTTGTCTACTCATTTCAGGTATAGTCAACCTGTACTGGTCAATTGTACTTGTTATTGCTGTTAAGCCACCAGTGTTCCTGGACATGTATCAAGATAGGGAAATTGGGAAAATAATGCATTGTGGTCTGATTTCAGAGGAGACTGAAGGCCTGAACATCTCCATCCTCTAAACTCATATTTCTTAACTAAAATCTGGAATTGTGCCATTTCCATCACACAATTGTGTGCCATTTCTAGCTTTTTCTGACATGTAACAATAAAGCCTACCCTAGCATGTGACATGTAGAAGGTAGTCAATACATGACTGAATAATATATAAAGGGGTGGATGTATTTATCCCAAAGCTTTGATTTGAAATAAATTGTCTGATGCTCTTAGATTTCTGGCACCTAAGGTGATGCGATGAAGGCTCTAAGGTCAGTTTTATATGCAATGCTTCCTTGGTATTCAAGATGGAAGAAGGAAAGACAGAAATACAGACACAGAGACCCTGGAGTTTACCCTCAGGTTTACCTCTCCAGTAGTCCATACCTGTTATGATTCTGCTCTAGTTTTCTGTCTGACTTGAAGCTGAAACTAGGCCAGTTAGGGTTCTGGCTCCTGTCTCTGGTTGTTGAGAATATGATCACTGAAAGCCCGCTTAAATGCTAAAGCAAAATTATATCTGAACTAGGAATTATATCTGAAATAGAAATTATATGTGAAATTTCATAGCACAGCATTTGACCCGTACTGTACATTTAATAATTATTCATAATAATCATTCAATATACACCTGATTCATTTGAAGCAAAGCACTGTCCTCCTTACATTGTTGCTAATCCTGTTTTTCCATGGCTGTTTTTGTTAATAGTCTAAATTCTCATCTAGTTTGTGATCTACTCTGAGAAAATTCCCAGGATTTAGCCTGTTGAGGCAAAGCAGGAGGGAAAAGAAGGTGGAGGGCTAATGCAACATAGTTCAGCAAACTTAACTGCCAGAAAATTGCCAGAAATCACTGATAACAAATGATAAATGGATCTATGATCTGGGCTAGGCTCCTTAAGAGGGTGTAGGACCGTGGGGACTCCTAGCACATCTTTAGGAAGCTCAAACTGAGCAATGACAGGTACCCTGTGTCATTCCTAAACATTAAAGAAAATAGCTCAGCTCATTTCACTGTCTCCTCCTTTACCTCCTCACCCCTGCTCCTGTCACCTCACAAACTGGAGTCCCACTCAGGCTCACCACTTTAAAAATCAAGCAAGTAATTCTATCCTCCCCTTTTCCTCCTGCCCTACCTTATGTAAGTTATTTGACTCAAATGCTTCTACCACACCCAACATTATTTTTCTCTCATATGGATCCTGAACAGACCCTATTCTCTCCTTTTTTATTCTCCTTGTTTACTGGTATGAACTCAGGTATCCCCATCAGACAACTTTTCACAACACAAACACATTCACTTCAGTTTTGCTGTTTCCTTCTTTTTTCTGTTAAAATTCTTTCCCAGCCAGCACAGTATATTTTCTCTCTCCCTTAATCTTCCATGTTAAATTTTTCATCCTCACCCTCATTATTGCAATCATCATCTCAACAGTGGACTAATCATAACTTGAAATTTTAAAGTAGTATTAGTGATACACCTGTAGCAAAGGTAAGGACATCAAGCATTTTGAAGGGGCAATTAGGGACAATTATGATCCATTGCCAATAACATACAAACCCTTGAAAATACTCCTGAGTTTCCTTCAAAATATCTGTAAAATCTCTACTTACCTTTTCATTTTTCTCTAATTAAACAGGCTTGTCTAGTATTAGCTTAAATTATACATAACAAACATGGTTTGAATTTCAGCATTTTTTGTTTTATTGAACTACTAGCATTGTAAAGGTGTCATATTTTATTTTATACTGTTGTGTCTTACATTGTTTCGTTTTGAACATACAGCCTAATGAGTTAATTAGGCATTTGAATAGTCGCCCAGAAATCTCAATCACTATAATATTGTCCCAGTGGAGAAATATAAAAGATTTTCAAACAACTGGATTTATAGAGACATTTTTAGAAAGTAACATATTGGTAGTTTTGTTGGGCTGAGCAGATAAAGTTAACTTCCCAGCTACTCTTTTTGCCCCAATTTCATTGCTGAAAGATATTTTTTTCTTAAAAATAAGATTATACTGTATATTATATACTTTAAGTGATTTTTGAACAAGTTGAGTATTCAAAATACATTAAAAGCAAATAAATTATTGAGCAGAACATGCCTTTTTTGCTTTCTTAGTTCCAGCAGATAAACCTATAGCTGGTTTGCTATTGTACCTGGACACAGGGAAGACAAATTCAGCATCAGTAATGGATACCCAAATGTATAGAGGAAAACTGAAGGCAGGTTTTGAAACCTTTATTGTACAAGCTAGGTTCTGGAAAAAAAGAAATATAAATATAAATAATATAAATATAAATATAAATATAAATCTCCACATGAAGACATATGTTCCTCTGTCTCCAAATAAAGTCTTCAGAATATCTGCATAAATGTAATTCACCAAGTAGTTCTTTATCACTTGGAGTTTAAATGGGACCACAATACTTGTTTATACGTGCTCATACTTCTTACCCAAAGAAGCGTAAACAGAAGAGAGGGTGTCATGTCTGGGTGGAAGGTTTAAGAGCTAGAAAGCAGTGCAGCACATTCTCTTCTCCTCAGTTAGGTTGAATGGTAGCGTTCATGCCTTTCTCCCAGAGCAGAGCCTCTAGCTGACATATGTTGTATATTTTGTCAAGGAGAAAATCAACCTTGATTGTCCCAAGCCCTTAAGATTTGAAGGTTTGTTTGTTATTGCAGTGGAACCTAAAATGTCCTGACTAGCAGAAATCTTTATTTAAAATATAGATTTCTGGGTCCTATCTCTTGAATCAGAACCTGGAGCAAGTGAAGCCTAGAATTTACAAGTTTAGCAAGATTCTGAAATGCTAGATTTTCTAAATTTTTAGTACTAATGGTGTATGGAGATGTTAGTCTTAAAAAATAAGATATATATCCTATTATTATGTATATTATATATCTCCTATTTTATGTATATTTTATGTATGATATATATCAGGTCCAAATTATAAAATGTCTTAAAAGATAAGCTCAACTTTGACTTCTGCCCTTAAGGTAGTAGAAGTGAGGCAGGAGACAGCATGGGAAAAGCTCTAAGACTGTACTGCCATTGCTGGCCAGTGTGTAGTGTCCTGGTTGCCAGGAAACACCTTTTAGCACTCAGGTAAGATGGTTAGTAAACCAAGGCAGGAAGGAGGAGGTAGGCATGTCTCACCCACTAACTCAGCAGTCCTGAGCCTGGTCTGATAATATTGCTAGATGTTCCAACATCACAAGAAACATCATACTAGCACAGGAGGAGTGAAGTCCTTGAAATTCTATGTATGGTATCCACTATCTGGGAAAGAAAGCTTTGAAACTGTGTTTTCATCCCAAGGCCTGGAAGGTGGGAAAGGGTCCATAGTGCCCAAAGAAGAAACCGATAAAACAACTTTAGTTAATTGCCTACCTCTGGTCACTATCTGTTATACAAGGGAGTCCCTAATGCTTACAGAATGAGCCCATAAATAACTTTGGGTAACTGCTTTAACTTTAATTAACTGCCTCTGTCACATATCTGTTTTACAACAAGATGAACAAACAGAGTCTGGAGCAAGATAAGGTTTTGGGCTAACAGACCTCCACACATACCTACATCTGGGTAGTCACAACCCTCTCCAGGAAAGCTGGCACCACTTTCACCTGTCAATCAATATGTAGCTTCTTAACGCCCATTTTGCCAGCTATATACATCCTCAGAACAAAAGACCTGATGTTCTTGCCAACCCTCCTCTTGCTACCCTGGCTCTTGCCTCTTGCTGCCCTTACCTTGCCCTCCCCTGAACCTTTGCCTTTCTTGCCACCTTGACAAGGCCTGTTCTCTTCCATGAAATTGTACCACCGATAAACCCTGCTTACATGCTAATAGACTTGCTGATCTGTAATTCTTTACTGCACTGGCAAGAACTGGGTTTCTCTGTTAACAGAAAGATTACATATAGTTGAGCAAAAGGCATTTGTACTCCTTAGGTACTGCATAAGAGAGTATAGGTGCAAAAACAAAACAAGAGTCCCCCCAAAAATCCACCAAAAAATAAACAAGCAAACAAACAAATAAAAAAAAAACCCAGTGCCACAATTAGAAGCTGTTGCCACAACTCAGAAAAGAATTTCACTAAGTTAGACATTTTAGCTCTATCTTTAGTTATGAGTCTTTGAATACAGAAGAACAGCTTCTTAGGTATGCACTCATGTTAAAGGTATATAAGGTAAGGGATAAGTTACTTGGCAATTAGACTAAAAAGTTAAGATATAAGTTTGTTTTTTGTTTAAATCTCATATAGGGAAATCTACTATTGAAAATTGCTTCCTAACCTATCACTAGAAACTGGGACAATTGATACTCAAAAACATTGAATTAATTTAAAACTTTATCTTTAGTTTGAGAACTGTATTTCCTTAGGATTGTAGAAGCCAGGTTTCAGGGACATAAAGAGATAAATAGATATACATAGATGATGGATAGATGGATAGGTCTTGGTTTACATATTTTTATATCTTGATTTTTCCAAGAATGTAGAGTGAAATTAATGTCACTTAATTATAAAGTGAGACCTTCCACTCCATTTGTTATGCAGACTATGATTACGTATCTACCAATCTCTTCTCTCTAAACTCTCCTGTCAAACTGTTCATGTTTGGATGGAGGTAATCCAATTTCTATGTTATTCCTACCACGTCTGCCACATTAACATTTGACTCAAGTCTGGCTAATTAGAGAATTCCATTTCTTTTCCAGAACGGTGGGTTCAGATTGGATAGAGAATCCACATGGGATCGCTGTGAGTCATGCTCCTAACATTACTAAAACCAGCAAGAAAGAACTCTCTTCACTACAGGGTTGATGATGTATTTTCCCTTCTCCCTAATGTGCTTTCTTTCTTTGTTGCATTTATGCATTTCTGTCTCCCAGGAAGGGAAAGGGTATTACATAAAAGGAATTCATCTCACCAAAGAAAGGGAAATGAAAAAAGGCCTTAGGTTCTGGGAGAAAGACATGAAATAAAGAGTTCATGTCATGGTCATTGCTGTCTACCCCTCAAGTGGATTTGAAGCAAGGGAGAAGGTACTTTTTGAAATATCATGCAAGTTGAGGGGAGAATCCTAAAGATGGAGGTTTTGTATCCTGCTTCTCAGTTGGAATTGGTGGAAGAGACTGAGTCACACAGTGTTTGGAGCCCACACTGACTGAAACGAGCAGTAAACAGTGGAAGAAGGTGTCTGATGGAAGGCAGCTGGCCCCAGAGTGCATGTGTCCATTCCCCCAGCTTGCACATGATGTGGAGTAAGCTTTGACGAGGGAGGCAGGAGGGAGCTGGGAGTTGAGCAGCAGCAACCTTGGTTGAGCAGGCAAAGAACATCCCTACAAAGGCCGATGAAGGTGGCAAGCAAACCAGCCACTCTACCCATAACCCAAACGAGTGCATGAGCTTTCTCTAAACCCAGTCACCATTGTGATAGGAGAAAATAGATGAACCAATCTCTGCATTGAGAATAATATTTGAACTTTGAAATTGATAAATGTTTTCCTATAGCACCTTGAAATGTCCTGAAATAGACTGGTTTAAAGTGGCAGAGACCTGAACTATTTTTAATAGGTGTTGATAAGGTGGGGGGAAGTGCCACCTTATCAACACCAAATGCCAGAGTCTACTTGGCATTAACAGAATCTGAAGTCTCCATTAATGCTAAACAGAGACTTCAGAGAAAAATTAGAGCAGTCATACATGCAGCATAATTTCACTTCTTTGCATCTCAGACTGTAAGCAATGTCTACCTCCGCAGGTAGAACCTAGGATGCCGGTGACTACCTTTGCGGTCCCGTGGGAATCTCGCCTGAGAATGAGGACCACAGAGATGGAGAAAAGAGACCAAATCCCAGTGATATCTTTGCCCTACTGAGCATAAATCTGCCACTGGACTGCTGAGGTTCATGAAAAAATACATTCTTCTTTACTTGCTTTATTTATTTATTTGTTTAACTCTCAGCCAGTTTATATTGCAGCAGGGGAACTCACTAACTGGGGAGCTAGCTGCAAGGGAATTACTTATGGTCTTGCCTCTCAGTTTTTTCATCTGCAGAAGCACCTCACAATGTTTTTGTAACAAAGTAGATAATCCATGCAAATAATTTGACACATCGCCTCACTAAATTTATAGTAGTTTGAGGCAAATGTTCTGAAAGATAGAACATTCCTCGTCTTTTTCTGTCAAACACACACAACTTTTAGAAACATTCACTGTTTCCTCTCTGTAATGGGCAACAATCACTCTCCAAATTAACTATATGGATGGTAACTATCTGGCTAAAATGCTATTTTTTCCCCTCTAATTTCTAGGTCAGCAAAACTTTCTGGTTACCATCTCTGGGACAGTCTTCTTGGCTAAAAAGACGTTCCTTTTTCTTGAGAGCTCAACATTTTTCCATGTCACTGAAATCAGAAGTGGAGACAAACATTTTAAATTATTTTTCTGGCTTCTCACTGCAGTAAAACATAATTTGGCTGAAATAATGAGATTCAATTGCTCATAAGTAAACTGCCGCTTAAACAATGGCAGCTGGGCAGTATTTTTTGTTGAGCCTCCTGTTGCAGAGGCAAGCTTTGTTATTGACTTGCTTTCGATATGTTTTCTACAGATTAAAACTCTGGGAAGAGAGACCAAGAAAAAAAAACTACCAGAGAGCAAAATTGAATTAATGTATAGTGCCAATTCTTGTATATTAAGTTCTGATTCTTTCCAAGTCCTTCTCAACTTTAATTTATTGACACCAACTAACAAATGTCTTTTGTATCATTTATTTTCCAATTATCCATATTCTAGACTCAAATATTTTGATCAGCACAAATTTCAATGAAATCTGATTATGTTTCTTTGGAAGAATCAATTAAACTACTTTTTTTCTGGTTGTGGAAGGTGAATGCCAAGCCATGTGGATTACAAATAACTTTCAGAACACTTAAAAATTGCACTATATATGGCACACATGTTTACTGACACTCTCCTCCCTGTGCTGTTTGAGGTGTAGAAAGTTCATGTAGATTTCACTTGAGTGACACTTATAAGTGGGAAAAGATCATTTTCATCATCTCCAGTCTCTTTTTGTGAACTCATCTCTATGTTTTTAAATGTCCGGATAATCATGTGATTTAATAGCCCTTATTTTGGCATGGTTATACAAGTCAGATTTGAGTCCTGTTCTGTAGCATCATTCTAGGAGAAACAAAAACAAAACTCTATGAATTCAGGTCAGTAAGTTGGATTTAAGGACCAAATAGCTGCTTATGGCAGCCAGTATCTGGGTCCTCGGAGTCCTCTCTTGCCTCCCTCTCAGGAAGAATGGACCCTGCTTCCCTTTTTTTCCCCACGTTGCTCGTGGGCTTCCTTGGGGGTGGTGTTGGGTGGTGAGTGAGATTTTGCTTCTTTAGACAAATACTGAGTTTCAGAGACAAGAGAACTGAATGTGCGGTCATCCTTTTGGTATTCTTTCCACTTGCGTGCTCTGGCTGTGGCTCCTTACCATGCCCTTTTGGACCTCTGCCAGGGCAAAAGCTTAGCTTGTCTTCTGTCTAATCCCTCAGAATCACTCTTTTTTGTTGTACTTTCTGATGAAGTAAAAATATATTTTTATTCAGATAATAATAGAATCTAATAATCTGTTTACTCTTCAAAGTCTAGAATAGAATTTACCTTTTCTATTTAACCTTCTCTGACTATTTAAGCTTCTGTAAAGCTCATGATGCTACTGTCACATGGTATTGTTTCTTAGTATTTTTGCAAATGAAATATGCTATGTCACTATTTTTTGGTCTCATCAGAAGCATGGATGAAACTGGAGAACATTATGCTAAGTGAAGTCAACCAGGCAGTGAAAGACAAATACCACATGATCTCACCTATAAGTGGAACCTAAGCAACAAAACAACAAGCAAGCAAAATATAACCAGAAACCTTCAAATAAAAAACAAACTGACAGTAACCAGAGGGTAGGGAGAGAGGGTAATGGGGGAAAGAAGAGGAAGTGTTGTCAAGAAACATGTATAAAAGACCCATGGACAAAGCCAGAGGGGGTAAGGATTGGGGGTGACTGGGGTAGGGGGCGAGTGGTAGTGGGAAAGGGGGGACAACTGCACTTGAACAACAATAAAAAACAGTTAACACTTTCAAATAACTTTTGTCCCTGGGGCAATTATACAATTATTTTAGTGATGTTGCTATAGCTCAGAATGCTGTTTGAACTCTTCTTTTTTAATTTTCTTCAAAGCCCGTAGCACTTTTTTTAGAAGACCTCAGTAGTGGTAAATCTTCATCTCTGGCAGATGGCTTAAATTTTTGAAAATAGCTAAAAGACGTTCAGAGCTAAGTGTGGTGAATAAGATGAGTGATCAGGCTGTGTGATGCGCTTTGTGTGGAAAACTTGATTTGATTATAACCTAACGAGACTTACATTCTTGTGTTCTGAGAGGAATTTCTGAACAGGGGTCAAAGACTGAGCCAATAGGTTTTCTTTAAATAGTGGACTGGCCTTTGATGGTGATGAGGTTCATACAGGTTGCACAGAAATTGGAATCTAAATCCTTCATTTTAGAGACAGGAACAGACATTCAGGAAGGGGGACTCACTTGCTCGTGTTCAGAATAATGAAACAATGGAATGTCTAATGATTACAATAATCCAATAATGAAATAAAGTATCTGGAAATGGCAAATAATCATCTCTGAGTATATTGGTTAAATTGGAAGGAGGGATTATATATGTTGCAATAAGTCAGGTAGGCTTTTTAATACTGATGGGAATGCTAAGACTTTGATTGGAATGTAATTTAAGGAGCTCCAAAGCCATTCTGTACTTACAAATCACAGAGCTGGCATCTAGTTCTGAGTCTCCATGAGTGTAGAAAAATCTCATCAGTACTCATTAAATCTCAGCTTTAGAAGGAACCATGAAATTCATTTGGTTAAATTACTCACCTGCTGATTGATCTGCTGTGATGTTGAGGATCACGTTAATATTTCCTCTATTTTAAACTTTACAGGAATGGACAACCCAATATATTAAGATATCCAATGGCAGTTCCATTTATTAAAAATTTCTTTCTTATATTAAGCTGAAATTGCTGTGGTGTCCAGGTATGGTTCCTTCTTAGTTCTCTGACCACAAGGTACATTCAGAATAAATCTAATCACTCTTGTATATTGTTAAAGAAAGCCATCAAAAAATCTTTAAGTTTTCTTAAAGTAGAATACTTCATTATCCTTAAAAATATTTCATCTTAAGTAATTTCAAAACCTTGTTCTCATTTGAGTGGCTTTTATAAATTGAAAATCTTTTTAGGATTTTGATACATTAACATTGCTATGACCCTCTTCTAAGCAAATGAGTTTCTCCATTTGTCTCTTGAAATGTGAGATCCTGAAATACACATACTGTAAGAGGAATTTGGCTACCCAGAGTGAAAATGAACTGAATATTTTATTAAATGAGGATTGTAGCCTCTATCAATGTAGACTGATAGAGAAGAACTGTAAGTGTTTTGAGAAATTTGCCTCATGTTTCATGGTGTTCTGTTTGGTAATACTGAAGGCCAACCAAATCTTGACATTGGCCTCTATCTCATAATATTTTCTCTGGATTCATATCGCCTCCTATTCCAAATATTTTATATTATTTTCAAAAGACTTCACACCTCTAAAAATTTTAGTTACAATTTTATTTAATTCCATTGACTAAGAAAAGTAAAACATTATTATCTTTCCTTTTTAGGGGTAAACTGTAATACAGTTATGAAAGTGGAAGCCAGCTATAGGGATTAAATAAATTCTGCATTTTATACATGTTGTTTAGTAGACACTGCTTAAAGAAGATAAGGCAGTAGGTATACCAAGTTTATTTGAGAGAGTTGCTGGGTTTTTTGTTTGCTTTGAGATAACTTTGGTATATAACACCACATAACTTTGAAGTGTACAACAATATTGTTTAATACCTGTATACATTATAGTCTACTCACCACCAAAAATCTAGTTTTTATCTGTCACCATACATTTTACCTTCCTTACCAATTTTTCTTCCCCACTTCCCCTCTGGTAACCACCAGTTTGTCATCTGTATCTATAAGTTTATTTTGGCTTTGTATTATTTTTGTTTGTTTGTTTGTTTTTTCCATTCCACACATGGGTGAAATCATGGTCTTTCTATTTTTCCATCTGACTTATTTCACTTGGCATAATACCCTCAATTTCCATATGTTGTTGCAAATGACAATATTTCACCTTTCTTTGGCCAAGTAGTATTCCATTATGTGTGTGTGTATTCATATATCATTTTACCCATTTATTGGTTGATGGACACTTAGGTTATTTCTATAACTATATTACAAAGCTATAATCATCAAAACAGTATGGTATTGGCAGGAAAACAGACACAATGACCAATGAAATAGAATTGAAGGACCAGATATGAAACCACACATATACAAACAGCTAATTTACAACAAAAGAGCCAAGATCATACAGTACAGAAAGGAAAGGATCATCAATAAGTGGTGTTGGAAAAAATGCAGTCACATTCAAAAGAATAAAGGTAGCCCACCATCTTACACTACACATAAAAATTAACTCAAAATGAATTAAAAACTTGAATATAATATCTGAAAACATAAAATATATGGAAGGAAACAGGAGCTAAAATTCTGGACATCAATCTTAGCATCATGTTTTTGTGGATTTGACTCCAATGGCAAAGAAAACAAAAACAAAAATAAACAGATGAGACTATATGAAACCAAAAAGCTTCTTCACAGCATAAGAAACCACCAACAAACCAGAAAGGTACAACCAAATGGGAGAAGATATTTGCAAATGATACTTCTAATAAAGGGTTAATATCTAAAATATATTTTTTAAAAAACTCATACAACTCAACAATAAAAAAAGAAACAATTTGAATTTAAAAATGAGCAGAGGCTCTGAATAGGCATTTTTCCAAGGGAGACATACAAATGGCTAACAGGCACATGAAGATATGTTCAACATCACTAATTATTAAGGGAAATGTACAATGAAATATTAGATATCACCTCATACCTGCTAGAATGGCTATTATCAAAAAGAAAGAAATAACAAGTGTTGAATAGGGTGTAGAGAAAAGGGAAAATTGGTACAGCTTATGGAAAACAATGTAGAGTTTCCTCAAAGAAACTTAAGAATAAATTGTCATATGATCTAGAATGTTTTTATCTGAAGACCATTTCAACTGTATAATTTCATATCTTACCTTGTGAACTTTTTAAATTACTTTTGTAATACATATAACTTTTACATATTTTAACCCTATGCTGTACTATTATTATTGCTTCAAACAGCCCAGTATATTTTTGAAAGATTTAAGTAATAAGTATTTCTATTTATCTAACTAATTTTCAAGTAGTGCTCCTTTATCTCCACTTTACTTTTTTAAATCATGGTTCTCACTCTCTTCCCCATCCCCTACTTCATTTTGCCAAGTTCCTATTTCAATGACTTTAAATTCACTTTCTTCTTCAATGTTAAAGTTGCCATTAATACCATCTAATATATTTTCCATTGTGGACTTTGTACTTTTTATCTCTCAAGTTCCATTTAACTTGTGTTCTTATCTTTCATGTCTATGCTTACATGTTCAATATTCCTCCTACCTCTTGAACATATGAATACAGTTATAACTGTTTCAGTGTCCTGTCCCACTAATTCTTTCATCTGTGTAATTTCTGAGTCAGTTTTCTTTGACTGATTTTTCTTTTCATTATGAATTTTATTTTCTTGTCTCTCACATGCCTAATAGTTTTGATCATATGCCAGACAGTATAGATTTTAACTTGTTAGTACTGAATTTTTTGTTTTTCTCTGAATATATTGAGTTTTGTTCTGGGATATGGTTAAGTTGCTTTGAAACATTTTGATCATTAGATCTTGCTTTTAAGTTTGTTAGGTAAGACAAAAACAACATTCAGTCTAGGATTAATTTTTCTCTACTACTGAGGCAAAGCCCTTCTCAAAGAATTTAACTCTGATATTGCATACACAACTTATTTCTGGCCCTGTGTGAGCTCTAAAGGTTCTTCCCTCTAATCTTTTGGAGCACTTTTTCTCCAGCTCTAGGAAGTTTCCTCATATTCATGTGCTGATCAGCACTCAGCTGAATACTCAGAGTGGATCCCTCTATAGATCTGAATTGTCCCTCGGTGTGTAGCTCTCTCCTCTCAAGTATTCTGCCCCCCAAACATTAGCCCCCTGGCTTCTCTGGACTTTTGGCTTCATCTCCTTAAAACAGTGCACTGAGCTCTTTCTGGGTTCTCAGTCTTTGCACTGCAGCCTGGAAATTCTCTTCCAGCAGTAAATAGATACAAAGGAGCTAATCCTATTTGATTCTCATATACTAAGATTGCTATCATTTATAAGGTGGTGCTCAGCATCTTGAGAACCTTGTTTTGTATTCTTTCTATGTGTTGTTTTAAGTGGAAGTGTAAATCTAACCATTGCTGTCTAGAGGGAAAATTACACAAGTCACAGTATTTCAGACAAGACTTTTTGACAACCCTCATGTCACTTGGATCACAAATAAAATCAACAAAATATTTATTTAATTTGTGAGTAAGTTTCTGTCTTTACCACCAGTTTGTTCAAATATTTCTTGAAAGCCACTAGACAGATCAGTATCTGTTGAAAAAGGGCTTTTCTTCCTTGCTTCCTTCTTTCTTTCCTAGACTAATCTTGAACATAAAGTCAATGCAAAAAAATAAGAATGAATGGTTAATGCTGTATTATCCAACTGAAAAATACCTTTAATATTCTAGGAAAATGAAGAAACTGGCCAGACAAGTGCACATTTTAGAGATGACAGGGAGAGAGGATGTAGAGAGTTTAGATGGTGAGAGCCTAAGGAAGTGGGAAAGATGGACTCCTTATGGTACAGTGTGAGTGACAGACTTCAATATTGCTAGGTACACAGAACTTGAAACTTGACCTATATTATTAAAAAACCTATAGTACAGTGAAGTACTTTGTAAGAGGATTTACCCCTATATATTTCACGTTTACCAAGTCACAAGTTTCTATAAAGCATTGATAGAATCCAGAAAAAGGGAATTTATTAAATTGGTTTTGATCTATGTGGGGAACTCTTTTCAAACTTAAAATATCTCCAAGGTAATTACTCTCCAACTCTTATTAAAGCAGTGCCTTGAAAAGTAGGAAAAGGATGAGTCATTCCCCCCCACCCTTTGTTGGGAAGTCTGAAGAAGTTTCTAGTCCTTGTTCCTGTTTCCTTTTGCATCACGCCACCTCAGAGCATGTTCTAATACTGCTCCCGTCCCTTGCCAGTATTTCATATTTTGTGGTTGTCAGAATCTGCATTCAAATAAAGTGGGAGGAAATGGGTGGAAATGGTGTGTTGTGAGGCCGCATGCCTCCCCTCTTGGTTGAACAGCTATCCTGGGAAAGCTGAGGATCATTGCCCTCAGTGTGGTTTACTGGGCTCCCTGGAGTATTGTTATTGTGTCCCAGTAGGTGAGACTCCTGAGATTGGCTGGGTGAGTAATGGGAATCATGGCAGTTTATTGTATTCCATTCATCATGTCATGCTTGTTAGCATGCTGTTTTATAGCCACATTGCTCCATGGTAGCACCACTTTAGTGTGCAAACTCTATGTTTTCACTTTAATTTGCCACAAATATGATATAAAGATAAAGGAATTTATGTTTCTCACTCACCAACAAGTATTGTCTCCAGTAGTTTACAGATGATCAATCAAGGTGGGACAGGAATCCTCCCCAATGCATATTAAATGATATTGTCGGAGAGGGAAATGAACTAATGAGTAAGCACTACTGACAAATGTTCAATTTCATTGGACTTTATAATTTCTAGAAAGAAATGTCTGAAAAGTCACAGACAGATATTGATGCTACAAAGAACAATCTGTACCTGGTTTAATTGGACAGCCAATGAGGATGGGGCACACCATTTCTAAATGGTACTTTCTGGGTTGGCTGCTTCCTAGTCAAAGCCCAGTTGAAACCTTTCCATGCTTTTCCTAAATGGCTGCATGTTTTTGTGAATTTCAAGCAAATTGGTACTGACAGAACAATCTCTTTCCCCATAATTTTTTAAAATATGGAGAAGGAAGACAGTTTAGACACCTTTTATTCACTTTTGCAATTGCTTTCAAAACCATTACATCAATCAAAAAGTATTTATTTGGTACCTGAAATGTGTATATCCCAGTAGTACCAGCAGTGTAAACTAATACTCATTGCAAAATAATATACACTGTGACTCTGATCTTAAACAATATTAAACTTAAGCATAGTTAAATGCTTTTGGTAATGAGTAAAAATGATAAAAATGTATTGAATACATAGCATTGCCAGACACTGTATTAAATATTTTAAATTTACTTCTTACTGTGATAGTTTTAGAGTATGTATAATGGTTCTTATAAGTGAGGAAAGTAATCAGTAGAGGTGGTTAAGTAACTTGCCCCATCACACAGTCATGGAGCAGAAGAGCTGGAATGCAAACTACCATTTCTGTTCTGCTTAAGTATGGATTCCAACACACCACATTAACTTTTTGTATTCATTTCCTAGGGTTGCTATAATGAGGTACCTAAACTCAGTGGCTTAGACAACAGAAATTTATGTGCTCACATTTCTGGGGGCTAGATGTATGAAATCAAGCTGTCAGCAGGATTGATTCGCATTAGATGGTCTGTTGGAGATTCTCTCCCATGCTCTTCTAGCTGGTGGTTGCAGGTGATCCTTGGTATGCCTTGACCTCTAAGGCGTAACTCCAATCACTGTCTCCATTTTCACATGGCATTCTCCGCTTTGCTTGTGTCTGTGTTTCTACTCCTCTTGTTATAAGGACACCAATTATGTTGGATTAGGGCTCACCTTTATCCAGTATGATCTCATTTTAGCTTGATTACATCTTCAAATTACCTATTTCCAAATATGATCATATATCTATGTACTAGGTATTAGGATTACAACACATCTCTTTGAAGGACAAAATTAACCTATAACATTCTTCATATCTGCTCTATATTGCATTCTTCAAATTTGTGGTTAAATTAAAAAAGTATGAGAGCTCTTTAAAACACATAACCTTGCACATAATAGATGCTCAAAAAATGCATGGTGAATATCATTATCTTCACTAACACAACAACTTCATGCAATAGAAGCTGAAATTAGTCCCAACATATCTCCCGAGTCTACAATTGTAAAGAGAGATCAAAGAGTTTTCTCTTGCAGAAAAAAAATTAGCTTGTACTCCTGTGATTCATCCCATTGCATTCATTATTCAAAAACAAATGAACAATTTCAGACTAGACTCTGCCCATATGGAACTTAGAGACACTAAACAAATAAGTGCACATATAATTGTACTGTTAAGAGAGTGACAAATGCTATAAAGAAGAAATGCATTGCACTCGTTATGAACATGCCAGGTCACAAACTTTTATCTCATTGAAGAATGAACTTTGGCATGAGACAATGAAAGAAATTAAATGTATATGAACTTAAAAGTATTCTCTATAGAATTCCTCAGAAAATTTTTATCATTATAGTTAAATTAATTTTATGAAGTATATCTCCAGATATATTTTTGATGATTTGCAACAAACTGAACCATTATGGCTTTATGAAAGCCTCATATTTGTTGATTTCTTATGCAATTAAATCCTAACTGAAGATTTGCTTTTTTCTTCTCCAAAGATTGATTGTGGCTTTAAATAAAATGCGATAGTTAGCAATGTGAATGTAAGCCCATGTTGGATTTTAACATTCTGAAATTTAGCAAAATAAAGAGAAAAGATAGAAAATAAGGGTTTACATAACATTGATTGATTAGTAGAAAGGACTCTAAATTAAAAGTAATATGCACTGAGGCCAAAATCAATTTGATTTTATTTTTTGACTCTAAAAATGGAAGTGGTTGAATTACATAATCACTAAAGATTCTTTCAGCTTAAATATTCCATGATTAAAGTTTAATTATTCAAATTAAAGGACATGCTATTTGTCTCACTGGCATTACTTTTTGGAGAGCAAGAGAGAGAGGTGGCAGGAGAGCGGAGGTAGAAGTCAGAGTATAGAAGCTCTTCAAAGCGTCAGAGACAGGAGAGACCCCACCAACTACAGCCTGGGGAATGCAGAGCAGCTGGGGGCTTGGTCTAGTCAAGGTCCGAAAAGGCAGGCTCTAGCTCAGTAACAGAGAAAAAATGTGTTTCTGTTGTTGTGATTTTGTTTTAAACCTAGTGTACAACAGATGTTCTGTTACAGTTTTCTGTCAGAATGTCTAAATAAAGAGAACAGAGTCTGCTTTTTCCTTCACCATCGCAATTTCAGAAGCCTTAATTAGGACATTGAAGTGGAAGGTTATTTTCTTTGTTGGAGATGGAATTATCATGAAATCATTCCCAGAGGTCCTCATCCTCACCCCCGCTGCTAAGGAACACTCATGCCTAGTACACTCTTCATTGTGACATGAAAGACATCATCTCGCCCTGGCAGAGCAGGTGTCAGACCACAAGGTTTTGTCTGAATAGCTTACATCGTTTTCCTAAAATCTCTGAAATCTCTGGCCATATGTATGATCACTCTGATTTTGTATCCACAAAAATGAGAAACACAACATGAACAGCGGCCCCTTTAAAGCTTTAGTCTGCCAGTGATTGGTTTACATTGCATTCACTTCATCGTTAAAAGTAGAACACAATGAGCAATTCCAATCCCAGAAATGTTTCATTCAAAGAGTATGCTCATATCTCATTAGATATTGTGTGCGGACTGACTCAATGTATCAAATAACATAAGAATTGGGGAATTTGTGTCAGTAACATAGCCACTCCAAGTTTGTACTTTCCCATTTATAATAATGGAAGACTCAAATAATAATACTATGAAGTCAGTTTCAGGAGTAGAGACTCATTCAATATGGCTAGCTCTCTCAGATCTATTCCAATTATTCCTTATTCCACCCAGTGGCACCATAAATGTAAAATGTTTTAACTATTATTCTTATACTGTGGAGACAATGGAATCAGTATGATTATAATCATTGGTGTATCGCAGTTTTCCAGCAATTCATCTTTGTTGTTTATGGCACTCAATTTGCTTTTTGTCAGTGTTGATTAGATGACACTACAAATCTGATAGTCTGTTATTGTCAGAATACATAGCCTTGAATGTATGGACTCAAAAATGGATATACTAGTTTTGTATCCCTAAAAGGAGTCACATTCCTGCATACTGCTATCTTGTGTTGCCAAATTATGAACACGTATGTATCTCCAGGAATCAGGAAAAGTAAATTAAAATTTCCAGGAAGCCTCAGGATTTCCTGGAATTATAAGATATTCCACATTTTCCATAGCAATTATTTACATATTTTAGAATTGTAGTGAGTCACAACAATAATAGTAAACAAGGAACTAGTTTTCTGTAACAGAATTATATACAATCTTAGGGAATTACCTGTTTTAAAAAAGAAAGAAAGATATAGTAATAAATGCATAGTTTGTATTATTATTAACCCATATATTTTGATAAAATTATAGTAACGCACACAAATGATGTTTACCTGATGTTGTAACTTGAGAAGTCATTAAAAAAAGCAACTCTTTACACAAAATAAAGATCAAATAATTTAACATATTGAAAGACATAACACAAGATTGAAAGCCACTTTTAAGCCAAAACTTTAAAAACATGGTAATTGTTAATCTCCCTGTTCCCTTGATTTTTGATTTGTGACAAATATGGCAAATGTGGAAAATTTTATCTCATTTTTCACTGACATAGCAGTTGAAGAATATCAATGTTGAGATGTTAAGAATCGAAAGCATCTTCAAGTTTTATATAAATTCCGTATTACCTTCCTATTCTTGTTATAACAGATTACCTCAAAATTTCTGGCTTAAGATAGCACAGTTTATTATCTTACAATTTGAAAGTCAGAAGTGCCACTGGGCTAAAATGAACGTGTCAGCAGGACTGCATTCGTTTGAGGGACCGTGGCGGAACATCCCTTTCTTGGCCTTTTCCATCGTCAAGAGGCCACCTGCATTCCTTGGCTAGTGGTCCCTTTCATTATGTTCAAAGCCAACAGTGACGCATTTTCAGATCTTGTTCTCTCTGACCATCTGCTGTATCCTCTTCTTTTGTTTGACTCCTGCAATTAATTGGGCCTCGTTGTATAATTCAGGATGAGTTTCTCAAGATCTTTAATTTAATCACATCTGTGGTTTCCCCATTTGCCATAGAAAGTAACATAGTCATGGTTTTGGGGATTAAGATTTGGGCATCTTTGGGGGCCATTATGCTACTACCTACCGCAAGTTCATTCTCTTTTTCAGTGATGAAAGTACTGTGTCTTCTTTCCAAAGAATTTTAGCTTATAACAAATAGTCAAACACCAGAAACATGATTGGGCAACACTTGATAATGCAACATATAGATGTCCTAGCATCATTAAGAAAATCACTAATGGGGGAAAATAGGGGAAGGTCCATCAAGGTACATGTATAAAGGACAACATGGACAAAGCCAAAGGGGGTAGTTTCGTGGGTTGGGAGGCGGGGATGGATGGGGCGGGTGCTGAGATGGGGTGAAAATGGAGACAACTGTGCTTGAACAATTAAAGAAAAAAGGAAAATCACATAAACTCACCTGCTGAAATTGACAATTTAAGGACTTATTTTGCTTCCAAATTTTTTTAGAACATCACTCATAGGATTTGTATAATATATATGCCGCACATAAATTTATTATTTTGTGTTTTATTTACAATAATGAAATGATCACAGACAGGGCCACAAACACATACTTAAAATACAGTATCAGTTGCAAATAAGAAGACTGATTAGATTTTTACCATTCCCTCCTAGCACTGCTGTCCTGACCCCCAGAAACAGCCACATTACCCTTCCATTGCACTGGTCTCCATTTCTTGGGCTTGCTTGTACTTCACATATGCCAATTACTTTTAGTAAGTAAAGCCCCAATGCTGATTGTTAAATTTTAAATCTCACGAAGTTATAATACTTTTCCCATTTTCCCAGATTCTTAACTGATTTTTCTTAGAACACGAAAAGCCATCTAAATTTTCTGAGAAATGCCTGGCTTGATTCCTACACAGAAACACTGATCCGCAGAGCAACCAAACGCCCGGGTTGACTGGTTGCATAGCAGTTCCTCAGAGTTTATGGTTCCCAATGAATTGTTAATTCCTTTGTAAGAGTGTCTTCCTTCATTTGAGCTAAATATCTGGATATCCTCTCCTCTGTTTAATTTCTGGGGCTATGGGGGTAGAGTATTTTGAATCAGTTAGAAAGGGGTTCATATCAACTCACCACGAAGTAATGAAAATAGCTTTTTCCTTGTATGCGCTAGAACATTCAGCCATTCGGCGCAGTGCTGTGTTGCAGAACATAGGGGCTGGAGCCAGGTAGCTTTGGTCCAAGTCCCCGCTTCACCCCCAACTACCTGTGTATTCGTGAGGCAGTGACTTCACTCCTCTGAACCTTGGTTTCCTCTCTGTAAAAGAGGACAATAGTATATCATTTTGTTTCCAGATATTTTACTTCTTTGATCTATTTTATAAGTAATAAAATAAAATAGCTGTATTTTATTTCCTCCTCTGAGGTCATCAGCATCATACAATTGTTACACCACCTTTCCAGCATTTTCTTTATGTATTGTATTTACTATGTATTTGTAGCCACAAAATACATATTTGGCATCTTTTAAAATATGACATAAATATTATTTTAGTTATCACCCGCAACTTGCTCATTTTACTCACTATTTTTAAAAATCAAACTTAACAAATTAGATCCCATCATTCTTTTTGTTGTTATATAGTATTCCCTTATTTGGATACAACCCAACTCTCACATTTCCTCTGATTTACCTGTGCAAATGTTTCTCTAGTGTAAAGGCTAGAAATGAAATTGCTGGCTGCTATGTATATAATCTTCACATTTATTATGTATTATTAAGTTGTCATGGCTTTCCAATGACATGTATCTCACCAATATTTAATATTTAATGTCAGGGTTTTTCCCCCCAACTAGTTGAATGTGAAACAGCATCTTATTGCTGTTTTAATTTTCATTAGCTGATTCCTAGCAGGGTTAAGGAGCTTTCCATAGGTTTCTTGGTGATTCAAGTTTCCTCTTTAGGGATTACTTACAGACATAGGACATTTTTATATGGTTTTTCTTTCTTCTTAATTTTATGTAGGAATTCTTTTTTTACAAAGAGATGCCCTGAAGTTTCACTTTGGCTTCTGTGTTCAGAAAAAAAATATGATACCTTGTTTCAGCCTGTCTCAGCCTTTGAAAAATAAAGTAACCAAATACCTCCTTTATTTCAGGCACTTGGATCATCTGCCTGCTCAGGGAGGGCAAGGCCACCCCCCCCGCCCCGCCCAGCTCTAATCAATGCAGCAGCACCGGGAATGTGAACACAGCGTGGCCCTGAATTGATGGTCAACATCTGATGTTCATTAATACATTCATTTGCAAATTCAGGTGAGCATTCTAGATACAACTTAGAATGAAAAACTCTATTCATTTCTCCAGGCAGCTGAATTTTAAGCAAACTTATTTATTACAATAATATGTTGAAATAACGCTGATTTTGAAAGCTGCTAATGTGGCATACAAAAATTATTAAGAACTTTCAAAGAGCTAAACAATATTAGCAGTTATTATGAATAAGAGAGAGTACATTAGATAGATAACATTAATAAGAACATAATATCCGTTTTGAGCCAGCAAATGTTTATAAAAAAATTAAATGTTAATAAAAGGCATGATAATAGTAATTAGATTATATCACATTGTTAATCTTTAGAAGCATTAAGAGCTATATTTAATTTTTGTTATTTGATTCAGTGGAAGCCAAGAGTTTTCAAGAGAAAGTCCTATTTGAGAAGTTTCCATATCTTGTGAGGATGAATTAAAAGCAGAATTTCAACTTTGCCACCTCTAAATGTCATGGGGAGGAAAGATTGCAAAATCATGCACAAAGGTATTCATGATAAGTCATTCTTGATCTCGACATAGTGAAGACTCTAAGAAGTATAAACACTAGAAGAAAGAATGGAAGGAAAATAAAAATAACTCAAATTTTCTTCTCATTTATACAACTTCAAAATATTCTTTAAAGGTACTCATTAAGAAGACAATGACTTATGCCTTTGAATCTATGGAAGCCAAAAATTTTAGCATTGTTAAAATAATTTTCGGAGACTCCTATTTTCAATATCAGCTGTCAAAGGATTTTTGAGATGTGCTTAATCTCATCAACAATCTTCTAAAAATGTTATTGATTCCCCCCGAATGCATTTTAGTATTTATAAATATACTAGTGGTGTTATGGCATGCCTGCTGCAAGTGCACTTTGCATTTAATGTGTCATTGTGACACGAGGACCCATTTGTAGTCAACAGTGCAGAAAAAAACTTCTGTTCCAGCATCATGATGCTCCACTTTTAATTTTAACCATTCAAATTCTCCATAAGTAAGTTGCCACAGTCAATTCGGGAAAAAAAATCAGATTTAATCTTGTACCTAAGAAACTAGTTCTAAGATATTCACAGTCAAAGCTGGCCAAATATTTATTATTCAGCCACAATGTGTATTTGGTAAACTTCTACTCAGTGGATAGTCATCTATTATTTATTTGCTTTTTACATATCTTTTTATCTTTTTCTAACCTATTAGCTTACTTGAAGATTTTTGTTTATGACATCTTTCGTGTGAACTTCAGCACTTTGATGTTTCAATTCCATTGTCTTCTGTACCTGCTAAAGCTACAGAGACTGACTGTCACTCTAATTGTAATCCCATTATAGACAGTCCAGAATCAGTTCAGGATCAGATCTTATGTTGAAAGCTCAGCATTGCTGTACCCTAGGTATATATAGTATGGCAGTTATGAAAGTTTTTTTCTCAGTATTCATACTGGGGTCCGGCATTCTCTTACTATTCCCAGGATTGCTGGGCGCCTTCAGTATGGTGCTTGTGCTCATGTGTTGTTCTGTTGTACTCACCCTTGTGCTCACACCATGATAGGAATACAGCAGCAGCCTGCAATGCTCGGGGTACAAATGTTGTCCATTGCAAAGACGAATAAGGAGCACTGCCCTCCTCATCATGCAGCCCCACAGGAAGAATAGACATGTGAGAAGTACTTACAAATCAGTATTTTCACTAGAGTAAATGTGGATATATGAAATTATGATCATTTTCCTATCTACGTAAATGCAGGATTTGATTCCTAACAGATTGGGAAAATTAGCCATTCTTGGTACTTGGTCTAATTCGTAGACACCTGCATTTGAAGGTTTCCAAAAAATCTTTTTGAGAGTTTGAGCCTTCGCAGGTATCAGGATCTAATGTCAGATTGCCCCTTGCATCCTTTATAATTGTTATCACCTCCCAGCTCGTTGTCTCTCAAATCACCAAACCTACCCGCAAGGCCTGTGAAGGTATCCTACCCCAGGGAAATTGCCCTATGATGTTCTCTCTCAAACACTGAACTCTCAATGGTTTTTGCACCACTCACTGCTCTTGGTGAACAGGTTCCTCTTACAGAGTTTCTACAACAACCCGGAAGTAGCGGGGTGGAGCTTAAAAAACCTATGAAAATAACAGGCACCAAGTTCTTGCACCTGCCTGTTTCTCACTTAACTCAGCAATAGCAACAGCATTTCACTGTCCTTATGGGAAACTTTAGCGCCTCTAGAAAGCCTGCACCTCCCCTGGGAGTATGTTCCTGCTTTGACTTACCTTCTTCATGTCCTTGAACTTGTCTGCCTATTGGTGTCTTTCCATCAGTCACTTCAGTGTCCTATTTCTTTTTTTTTTAAGGTTTTATTTATTTTTAGAAAGAGGGGGAGGGAGGGAGAGAGGGAGAGAAACATCAATGTGTGGTTGCCTCTTGAAGGCCCCCTATGGGGGACCTGCCCTGCAAGCCAGGCCTGTGCCCTGACTGGGAATCAAACCAGTGACCCTCTGGTTCACAGGCTGGTGCTCAATCCACAGAGTCACACCAGCCAGGGCTCAGTGTCCCATTTCTACAACCACAAAATACATTAGCAAAATATAAATGACCTAATATGGTACCTGGAAGACATTAAAACTTTTGTTAGTGTGTAGAAATAAATATGCAATTATAAGTATAATCAAATGCCATAATTTATTAGATGTGGAAAGAAACTCGGATATGATTTAATAAAATTCTAACTGGACATTGGGTCATTTACTTGAGGATTCTCCTTCCCAAAGCAACATATTTCAATTTTGAACAGTTCAGTTTTTACTGTTAGAACATTCTCATTATTCAATCAAAATCTGCCTCTTTACCATTCTCCCACTAAGTCCCATTTTGCTGTGTGAATGTTTTTAGAGAAAGTCTAACCTTTCTTCCCTACATGAGTCCTTCAAGTATTTAAATATAATCATCTTTACCTCTTCTTTTTATTTCTCTCCTTTTTGCCACATTTTATTACAGCACTCATTTTCTCTATTGTTTAATTCCATGTGGCCCCCTTCAGAGTATACCATGACCTCCAATTTGTTTCATAGATTTTACATAACAGTAAAATCTAACAGCATCCTTCATCCTTCTGCTCTGACCGCCCAGGGACTGTAGGGTTATATCTTACTTCTTCTTTCCAGACACTCGGCATCCTGGAATCAACCTCAGTTTGCATGGACCCCTTATTCACTATAATTTGTCCTTTGGTGACTAATCAAGATTTTGCTTTCACTTAGCATTTTGAATATGCCTCTATTTTCTGCTCTTCCTACCATATACCAGTCCTCAGTTAAAACAGCAGTATGAGAAATTCTTGGAGAGAGAGGAAAAGCATTTTTCACCTGCAAATTCCTACTACCCAACACGATGTGAGGCACCTGACTGGTTATCATAAATGCTTAATGAGTGGATGGCAAATAAATTAATAAATGAAAGACATGTTTCCTTTTTTTATATAAAAACTTCCTAACATGTTTAATACTACTGTATATACGCAACTCCATTTTTGGTTCCAAGTGCAAAATTTTACCTTTTTCTTATATTTTAATGGATCTAGATAAAATGCACATAATTGAGTTAAACACACTCTGTAGTTCCTGGCACACTACTGTCATTGGCCAAGGACAGACTTTTTATTTGTTCCTATCAAATTTTAGTGGGTTGTCTTGCATCCATTACTCCTGACTATTGTAATTTGTATTTCTATGATTAGCTATCTCACACAGCTTTATATCATTTGCAATTTTGTTAAGCAGAGTAAGAGGATTAAAATACAAGAAACAACAACAAAGACTAGATGATATATTAGGTGCTGAATTGTAAGCTACAGACTTTAAATGCTCTAAAAATTTGGCAAAGATGTATAGCTTGAGCATGTGAACTAGATAAGAAAAGAGTAGAATCACCGAGATGTAGCTGGATCAGGGAGGCTTGGTGAGACTTAAAAAAAGAGGAA
>CM052547.1:22525990-22584587 GCA_028533065.1 Trachops cirrhosus | reverse complement strand
GAGAAGCCATAGAAAGATCTGAAACCCATGGGAAGCTTAATCACCTTTGTACAATCCCATCGATTCTCAGAGTTCATGATTCTGAGCAATAATAAACGATTACTTCTTTTTAACATTCACAGTTCTTGCTGTATATATCTCAATAGTATATACATATTTCCTGGCATAGAAACCTTTATTTTTACATTTGAAAATCTTTATTTTTGCTCCAATTTTATTATTTCAGCAACAAATAAGTGCCTTTAAGATGAGGATTATGTCTTCTTTTTCCTGATGTTTCTTTGGTACCTGGCATATGTTTGCCTATAATAGATATTCAGCAAAGGGACAGTGCTAGGACACTATGTTTTAGGCCTTACAGACATCTCCTTACGCCAGAAAATATGGAGACAATGCCAGAAAAGAGGTGTGAGACTCCCACAGCAAAGTCTGATCTTACCATGTAGGTATTCAATCAGTATGTAATTGAAGTTAAAACACTTGAGATCAAGATCAAGCCATGCCACTTACCAGCTGAATTGTTTACCAAACCTAAGACTTGATGCTCTCTAGTGTAAAATGGCAGTAGAATGTAATATTTATCTCATAAGACTTTTGTGAACATCTGAGATGACATAAGTGAAATTGTTGTAGTAATTATAAACTAATATAAAATTGCTAACAGTGTTGATGAAGATAATCGTGTTAATGATGAAGATAATGACAATGAGTTTGCAAGTATTCAAACATACAAAAATGTCCTCTACTCATATAGTTTAGAGATAAGCACATTAGAAATGAGCAAGTCTTTCTTCATCCCATTACACAAAGAGAAATTTACCATCTAAACCGTGGTCTGAATTGGTGCTCCTTCCCAACATAGCTTTTGTTGGAAAGTCATATTGCATATGGAACAAAACAGAATTGAACAAAGTCAGAATTGCTAGGTGCAGGTTTTAGCTCCATCACTAACCCTCTTTTTGGCTTTCACATCCATGAAACGGATAGTGATATAATTTTGGCCTCCTCCACTGGATTAAATTTCTGGTCAAATTAAAGGATATCAAAATGTACAATCCCATCTTATTAATGCAAAGGAATATATTATCCTTATAAATGTAATACTACCTGGTGCAACATGAGACTCATTCAAAGACTTCTGTGAACATACTTAGGCCAAGAATGGTAAGGTTGGGCAGTTCACAGTCATAACCATAAACCACATCATCTATATTCACCTACTCTAAGCCCCACATGTACACATAGAAAGTTTATGCATAGAAGTGTTTTTTTTCCCCAATCACCAGGATTGTAGGAATGAGGTTATTACAGCTGTATAGGCACATAAAAAAAAGACAGGAAATGAAATGCCAACAGCAAGTGTAATACCATTCTAATATATGTCCTTCACTTATTGAGACAGTTACCAGGCTGATCTTGAAAGAAGAATGATTTGTTTATAAACCAGATACATTATTTCAGCTCTTTAGAGGAGGAAAAATGTCTTCATCATATTTCCTCTCCCTACATCATCCAAGAATATATTTTCTACATTTCTTTGAAGACACATTCACTTATTCATTCACAACTAATTTCTGGGCACCTACTGTGTGCTAGTTACATATGAGAATATTGAGGCTAATCAACTTGTCCTGGGCCTCAAGCACCTTTCAATTTTGTAAGGAAAGTCAGTCATGTAAACAAATCAGAGCAATAAAACATTATAGCTGTTATGATAGAAGTTTATGCATCATACACAGGGAGACACAAAAGGGAATGCTTAATTCTGCCTAGGGAGAAAGAAAAGACTTTATGAAGGAGGTGGCATTTGATGTGATTGTTAAAATATGAGTGATTTTACAGGCAGACAACAGGGAGTACAGCTTTCTCAGAGGAAGAGAATGGGGAGCTTACAGTAGCTCACTGCAGAATGAGTCAGAGGAGGGGATGATCGACATACTGAGTAAATTATGAAGCCACACTTTACAAGGACAAATCATGAAAGAGATTTAGAGTCATGTGGAGAAATTTGGACTTTATCATGTGAACAATGAGAAAGCCTTTGAAGATTTTAAGCCAGGGAGTGACATGAGCAGATTTCCATTTTAGGAAGGGACTGTCGTAATTGGTGAGATAAGCAATGAAAGTTGGGAGATCCTTGCTGTGGTCCACAAAAGTAAGGATGGCCTCCGGGCCAAGGCGCTGTGAATGGGGATGCTCCATGTTCAGCTGAGTGGCTACCAATCTCTTTTCGCAACTCCAGCCTCTGCCCTGGTTATAATCTATCAGCATTTAAAGATGCATATGGGTCTCATCTTAAATACAAAACAGTCTTTCAGCTACCCACACCATTTTATCTTCCCCTTCGCTGCTCAACTTCTTCTAAGTGTTTTCTTTGTTCAAAGTCCTGGTCTCCAAGTAACTTCTTCAGTTTACTGGAAGTCCTCAGAAGTCCTCTGGCTTCTAGGAGGCAATATAACAGTAGTTCAGAGCTCAGGTTCTGAATCCAAAGGCTCAGGTATGGCTTCTGGCTCTACTGCATCTAATGGTACAGCTAGGGACAACTTATTTTTATCTCTTTGTGCCTTTATTTCCTCATCTGTAAAATGGGGAAAATGGTATCACTTTAGACTATTGTAATTGTTAAAAGTTCAGATACATTAAAAATATTTAGAACAGTGCCTGTTACTTGGGTAAGTGCTTGATAAGTGTTTGCTAATTGTGGGAGTGGTGAGTCAACAGTGTAAGTTTTTGTGGATCTAGGAAGACAGAATAGAGTGGTCTATTGTCTTTAAGCATTCCATAGAAGAAGTGGGACTGCAATAGGGCCTTAAATAATCAGAGAAGCATTTGGAGACAGAGCAAAACAGAGGCCTATATACCAAAATCAGTCTCCAATGCTGACTGAGTACAGATATATGGAATATTACCCACATGCATAGCATTATGTTAGACCCTGTGAAAAATGGAAGAATAACTCAGACACAAGTCTGTTTTTTGTATATAGCTCACCCAGGAGGGTGAGCCACATTGTTATTTTTTTTTAATTCAAAAGGTACATGCAGAGGCACAGCCAGAGTCAAATATCCAGACTCGGGACACAGCATGCAGGGTTCACATCACACTGGTCCACCTCTGACCCTGGTGCTGAGTGTTGAGGAAGGACATCATCCTCCCCGACTGCAGCAGTGTGTCCTGGTTTCATTATTGGACAGCAGTGTCTTTGTCAATTCAGTCATTGGACATATTTCTTGGCCACTTGTTTCTGTCATCAGACTTTGCCAACTTAGATGCTGGTTCTGCATTAAAAAGGGATCTGCCCTACTCTAGGGCATGCACCTCTCTCTAGCTGGTGTCACAAAGTTTGCGTTCAGGTAGATACAGTCATCATTCCTGGAAGAGAAATAGGACCCCACATGGCAGTCCTTCTAAATGGTGGGAAGCAATATCGCACAGTGGTTAAGGGCACGGTATCAGGCAATACGCAGCTCGCATTTGAACCCTGCATGTGAGATCCAAGGTGAGATCCCTCACCTTCCTGTGCCCTAATTTCTTTGTCCAGAAAATGGAGCTAATGATAGTGTCTACTTCACAGAGTCACCATGGGACATCTAGCACATGGTAAATATTAACTTCTGTTATTATTATGATTCTTATTAGGTAAAGACAGTGAGATCTTTGTGCCTAGTGCATGAATGACTAGGTCAAAGCTCTTAGGTATGGAAACCTCATGTACAGCACCCTGCCTAACTAACCTCTTCAACCAGTGTATCATCAAGACTGCATATGAGCATTTGATGTGAACATCCCTGAAAGGTTAGTTTAGACTTTTATCTAAACATTTTGGTGTTTATGCTCTTAGAGGTAAAAGAGAGTAGCCTATATTAATGCTGGTCAAAGCATTTTTTAATGATTCTTTCTTTTAAAAATCCACACTCTCCATGACACTGAGTTATTTAAAATTCACATACAAAAGTAGTGACTTCTCTCCCATAAATAAATAAAAAAATCCCAGCATGGAAATGCATTAGCTGAAATAAGTGTTTGATCCTTTCAACCAAAGCCCATTTCCTTCTTCCATCCAGAAAGCCTTGAAGTGTGAGTGTTACACTACTTGCAGATTTCTATGTAGGCAGGGGATAAATAGTCTGCTTCTGTAATTAATAACTATTAAAGCTGTTTGACTGATCATATCTTTGGGCTCCTGAAATCTCTTCTGTGCAGGTGTGCATTAATGGAATCCATTAAATTCATATATTTCAACAGATAGTAATTTACGATCTTTTATAAGATCTGTCAGGAGCTGCAGCAGGAGATACAGGACTGTCTCAGGGCATTACAGAACAAACTGGGCTCCCTCCCTCAGAAATGACTTGCCTTTGCATACCAAATATGAATGTCAATGCACCGGGCACTCACATTAGTGCCTTCTATTTCATTCAGTGTCTGGGAATATGCAGAATAAGCTTTTTATCACTGGTGAAAACCTGAACAGGGCTGAACAATTTTCAGAGACGCTGAAGGAATAGTGTGTGGGAGTGCTAACCACTTTATATTTGCCATAAAAAAAGAAGAAATTGAGAATATAGCAGGACTCCAGGAAAGAAATGGGTTTTCCTAGAGGTGAGTCACCCTCCCAAAGCCAAGTGTATCTGCAAGTTCTCTCAATGGGGCAGCCCCCCCATTCTGACTAATGTTTCCAAGGGAAATCAAATCGACCCCGACTTTCTCCGGGTCCCACTCTCAGGGTCAGCCCAAAGAGAAGCTCTGCTCCCTCAGATGAGCATCCTGTCAGCAGGGTGAGGTTTCTGAATAGTCAGAGTAGCCAGCCATGTTGCGGGGCTGGTGAGGTGCGTACATTCCAAGAGTGGCAGAGCCACGTTTACAATGTGAGATTCAACTTGAGGGCTCTTCATAACTAACTGAAAGCTGAAGACAAGCCTGAGAGGGCCAGTAAAGATAGTTTGTAATCATCAAATAACATCTGAGGGGATGATTAGTGGACAGTTGGCTTAAAGGTGAAGGTCGTGAATGATGACTGGTGGGGGGAGGAAGTTGCTCTGAGCCACAAGGGGGCAGAATGATGAGAACAAATTGGGCGAGTCAGAAAGCGAGAAAGTCAGAAAGGGACCTTTTAAGTTTTCTTTTTTCTTCTTTTAAGAAAATTTAAAAGGACCCTTTCATGTTGTTTATAAATAAATTGAAAATGTTGTCTGGTGATTTTGAAAGTGGAGAGAGGGTCCAGTTGAGATCAAAGGGCATGTGATGGCAACGAATGTCTACTATTTATGGAGTGCTTTTACTACTCAAAGAATTCTCCAAAACAATTACATTGAGGTTGGTGAGGGCTATTTTGAAGGAGATTACTGAGCTGTGTCCCTATAGAAGTGTTAATTCATGTCTTCTAGAACTCCGTGGTGGCATCTAGAATTTACGCTTTCTCTGCAGAGATTCCGGAGGAAACACAGAAACATCTGCTTTCAGGGCCCACCTAACACGGCGGTGACACCACCCTCAAACGGAGCCCAACTTGTGAGCGGTTTGTGTCCTTGATGGAAGGGTGTACTGTTTTAAAAATGTTTGTTTTGTTTCTTTGTTCGAGATTACACATATATGGGAATCTCTCAGTGTGTGATGGACCTCATTGTGTGGAAACTTACTATTTAATGACTAAGCTGATTAGGGGAATTATGTACTTGTTTCAAAGTCTTTGTGTTATTAACCAGCGTACCGTGAGGGTATCTGTAGATCATCCATACTGCACACTTGTCCATTCCCAATCATTAACCATGGGATTATTCAAAATAAAATTCTTGCTTAAATATGGACTGGGACTATGATGCAAATCTATGTAAACTAATATTCTCATATTCTGACTAGGCTATAGTCAACATTTATTTAAGGAACCTCCTTGTTGTATTAAAATACTTCCATAGATATTACAAGCAAGATTAATAGGTGTTAACTTCTTGTATTAATGATTCAGGTTAAATCTTTCAAATAATAATTTGTCAAATAAATGCTTCGAGATGTCTGTTAAGAGCTCAGTTCACAAAGAAAAGTAAAACGCTGTCCTTGCTTTTGAGAAACGTATTTAGGAAGAAAGTCCAAGAACCAATAATTACAAGATGGCATGATAATCATTAATAAAGGTACACAAACCAGGTCTAGGGGTGTATAAGACAGTCACGGATTTTAACAAGGGTGCGGCTGGGGCTTCAGGGTACTGAGGACATTTTATCCGAGACTCAAAAAGGTCTTTTATTCACTCAACATGTATTCATTAAGTGTCAATTATGTTCAGATGCTAAGTGAATGGAATTGAATTTTGTAAGAAGGGAGAGGGAAGGTCAAGGCGAGAAGAGTGTATCCAATCTGGAGCCCACAAATTGACAGTGAAAGGGAAGGGGATTAATATTTGCAGCACATGTATTGTCTACCAGGTGTTTGAGCCTCCCAGCAAGTTCATTTCAAGTATCTCTATCCCCACATTACAGATGAGAAGCCTGAGTTTCAGAGAGGTTAATTTTCTTCCCCGAGTTCACAGATCTAGTATGAAACAGAGCTGGAATGTACAATAAATGCAGCTGGTCTCTTTCCAGAGCCATGATCATCCCATTCCCATAATAAATGCCTTCTTATACATGGAAACAGAATAAAATAAAGTGAGGAGAGAGTGAAGGATGGCACCAGAGTCATTGTGATTTTGGTAACTGGGTACTTTATGCTTCAGCTGGAGATGGAAGCCTCAGAGGCTGTAGAACACAATGGAAAAAGCATCATCTTTAGAATCAGAATCAGCTGGGTTCATATCCTGGGCCTACACTGACTGGCTGTGTTGCCACTGATTGATTCTCCACCTAATCAGAAGGGGAATAATTATATCTGTGCTATCAATGGGTAGTAAACTCCAGTATTTATATTAAGTACATATAACATATAGTAGTTATTTAATATTATTTCAGCTTTTCGTTCTGCTCACCTATACTACCTGCATGATACCACAGTTAATGCTCTCCAATTGTATTTAGACCACTGTGTCCTATTTTAGATAAGATTTTGCTGACTTGAGACTGCCTCAGAAACATTTCACTTACTCCCCAGTTCACTAGCCTTTCCAGGCTAGTACGGGCTGATCCAGTGACTTTGGCCATAGTTGAGAGCGCCTACCACTTCCACAGGAACGCTAATCAGAAGTGGTTTCTGACATTGAGCAATGTCATACAAAGACTACATTGGAGCAGAGAGACAATTACCTTAATTCCAGGCCCCTGAACCAAAGAAAGAAAAAAGAGTTTTTAAACTGTGGGGTGGCTGTGTATAATCTGATTAAGTATCCACTTTTTGCATAACCCGTGGATGGACGAAAGGGTGATCCTGAAGGACAGCAGCCGCACAAAAGCACCTGTTTATGTAATCAGAAGTGCGACTTTATGGAGAACTTCTTTAAGGTCAGGACAGAAAGTAGAGTAAAAATGAACTAAGTAGTACTTCTAAGAGACTGACTCAAGTTGAAAAGCTGGTAGAATCAAAATCAAAAGAGTAGAGCTATCCAATTGGAGAATTTTGGGAGTGAGATATAATCTCTTAGGTGATGGTTAAACCCAGACTGGACGTGGCAGCAGCAAATGCCCCTTAAGGAACAATGTTGGCGGCAGGAACAAGTTGGCCTTATTGCCTTAATGGATCATCTCTTTCTCTAGCCACTGTGATATGAGAGCTGATGAGAGCCTGCCCAAGGCAGTGGGGCTGCCTCAACACAGATTGTCTCTGCATCCACAGGAGTAAACACTTTACTGGGAGATTTAAAGTGAAATTTAGAATTACGGGAAAGTACCTAGGAAACGGATATTTTTTTCTTCAGTGAATTCTTAAGAGGGCTTGTCAGTAAAGTTCAAGCAAGCAGGTGTGCTGAAAATTTCTTTAAAACCAAAGAGACAGTAGGAGGCATGCATATGCCAGAAATCATAGGCCCCGTGAGAGAGACAAGCCCATTTTTCAGCAGGAGCAGCTGTTGGTGCATCTGCAGACAGGTTGTTGTCAGGAGTGTTGAGCAGAGAAATTTCAGGAGAAAGGCGCTTATGAGGAGGGAAGAGGCGCGAGGTCTCTAGTGCAGGAGACTCAGCAGGGAAACCTGGGCGTTGGGCTGAGTCCTGCTCTGACATTGTTAAAATTTATAATTTTGTCTGAGTTTGGGAGGCTGTCAGGAAGTGGCGCCCAGACTTCAGATTGGAGTTTGTTAACTCCTGAGCAATAAAAATTGCAGTTCACTCTAATGAAACTCCCTGGAAACACTATTAGTATTAAACAGGGTAACTCTCCTCCCAGAAATGATGCTAAATCATACTCACAAATAATTCCAAGTCCAGTTCCGCACAAGGCAGAACATGATTGCACTTTTAACACTAAGTTCACTCATTGCTTTGAAGTTTGCTGTTTTCTGAAATTAATGGGAATTTCACACAGGGGCCAAAGGGCCAAGGGTGGCCAAACTGTAGAGGAGACATGAAGGTACAAATGACAGGTGGGCAGGGGCCAAGATATCTTTACGAGGCATTGACTTCAATGGAATAGATAGATTAAAATGTCTGTTCGAGTCATATCGAATTTTACAAAACCATTGTTGATGTTAAGGCTCAAAATAATGCTTTGTGTTATGCTATATGAAAAATTAACTATTTCTTTTAATGTCCCAATGAGCATCATATGGAGCAAAATCAGCTTACAACCTTTATGTGGCCCATAGTTGGTAACATATTGCTATCTAACAGGTATATGCTCAGTCCTTACTTTTGCAATTAAATGGTAATTTTTATTTTTATATATTTTTAAAGATTTTATTTATTTTTAGAGACAGGAGAAGAAAGGAGAAAGAGAGGGAGAGAAACGTCAATGTGTGGTTGTCTCTCACATGACCCCTACTGGGGACCTGGCCTGCAACCCAGGCATGTGCCCGGACTGGGAATTGAACTGGTCAGTGACCCTTTTCTTCACAGTCCAGAGCTCAATCCACTGAGCCATGCCAGCCAGGGCTAAATGGTAATTTTTTAAATAAATCTTATAGGACTCTATTTAATAATAACCATTTTGTTCCCCACAAGCCACAATGTGAATCATTTATTAAAATTCGAAAGCACTTGTGAGTTTAGCAAATATTTGTTGAGCCTGCTCACTATGTAGCAGGTGCTTATTTTTCTGATACAGAGATAACAGCACATGGTTCATGCCTCCAAGGACTCTACTTTGGAATCAATGAAAGAGATTTAAAAAATGTGCAATCAAATTAAGGAGGAGTAAGTGCTATAGCATCTGTATTCATCAACATGGTGAAGGAGCTTAACCTCAGCCTGGGGGTTGAGATTCAGAAACACTGCTAGGAAGGAGAAGGTGTTGGATGCCCCTACTGGCTCTGGGAGATGACAGTGTAGGGCAGGACGTTCTTAATGGAAACAATATGGACACAGGCACAGGGGAAAGAAAGAACACAAACAATTAGGGGGTTGAACGGAGAACCAAAAGGAGAGCTAAGTGGAAACTTACGGACTAAGAGAATAAACAAGTTGGGGCCAGAGTCTCAAGTAGGTCATGTAAGGTGTGTGAAAGGCATTAGAAGAATTTGAATAGCAGTGATGTGAACAGGTTTGCAAACTAGAAAAAAATTTGGTGGTGTTGTAGAGGATGGATTAGAATAAAACAAAGCTAGAGGCACATAGGACATTTAGAAGATTATTACAATAGTCCAGATGAGCAATAACCAAAACTTGAGCTAAGGAAGCATCAGGGTAGATAGTAGGGTATGATTTGAGATATTTTTAAAATAATGTTAATAAGACTGGGAAAGTGATAGGATGAAGGAGTGTGGGGAGTAGGAGGAAAATTCCAGGAAACATTCTTTTAAGCACATTGAAAATATCAACCTGTTTAATATCATTAGAAGTCCAGTTAATTAGATACAAATGTGATATCCATATTACAGATGAGAAAATGGAGACCAACCCGGGCAGGTTAATTCATTAAACTATACTCATCAGAGAACACTGTTGCAGATCAGAGTCTTCCAATGCATGGAATAAAAGAATCAGAGTGAAAACCAGTGTGTGTGTTCTTTCAAGTCCTGGATACAGTAATTAGAAACAAATTAAATAAAGGTTGAGGGTCACATTCCATACAAACCTTGTTGAAATAACCAGTGGGTGAAAGAAATAATACTCTAGAGAAAAACACAGGCTCTAATCCAGATGGCAAGTCCATCCTACCTTATCCATCTTCTTTTAATATTACACATATCACTGCCATGTGTTTATTACAGGGGTGGCTTGGGATATTCTTGTAAGTGTTCTCAAAGATAAGGTTAAAGAGAATGAGAAGAAGCAATGTTTAAACACAGTGGTTGGATTTTTTTTTAATTGAAGAATTTTCAAGTTGAAGTTCAAAAGTTAAAAACTTCACATACGTTTCTTGGGGGAGTAAGGTCTTCATTTTCTCATCTGTAATAGGGTATAACATTAGTACCTTAGTAATAAGAATCTAATGATATTAAGTAGATTGAAATTTCAAGGTGCTTGGAAGATTGTTTTCTGGACCTATCCTCCCTCTCCCCATACATCAGTCCTCTTACTCTCCAAGTCTTATAAAGAATCCACCCCTAGGCAGATAACAGAAAAGTGACTAATATCAAGATTTAGAAAAACTAGGGTGAAAAGGCGTATCACAAACATCTCAGAGACAGAACTGGACTGAGAGCAGACTTGTCATCACCCCTGGGAGCTGTCACTACAGAATGTGGGTAATAATGTCAAATTGATGGGTGAAAAATTTATCAGGGTAGAACTTTATACCCAACATTATGAGTGAGTCAGCAATACAGCTAAATTTTCTCTTACATAAATGCTGAATTAACGACCCATAGGTATTCAAGGAAATCTCAAGTACAGGATGCAATTTATCAATGGTTGAAGTGGGATTCAAGAAAAAAAATGGCAAATATTGAAATAGATAGAATATATTGGTAAATTATTTAACTAGTAAATTTAAAAAGTAAGTAATAATTATTCTGTGACTTTTAAAAGGCAGAACTAAAATTTTAAACAATATATGACAAGTGCTTAGTAGGCTGTTTTTAGTCTGGAATTGAAATATGTCATTTTCCTCTTCATATTCTGAAAGAGAAACCAATGAATAACATACATATTAAAAAAGATTCTGACATGTGGATATAAGTATAATATTTACATGTACATTCATATGGATATATATGGTTAAACATTGAAAAGAACAGAAATATAATGCAGCATTTCTGAATCAGAAGAAAGAAAAACAAAGGAAATTAAAAAACATGATAATTAAATTTAAAAATTGCCAAAGGAAAATAATATAAACAGAAAACACTAAATATGGTAGAAATCAGATCAAATATATCAACAAACATAATAATTATACACAGATTAAACTGTCTTATTAATATTGGAAATATCATATAGATTTTTAAATCCATTAGGTTGCTTGCAAAAGACGCATTAAAGTAAAATGACACAGAATGATTAAAAAATTAGAGACAGAGAGAGAGGGAGAGAGAGGTAATATAGATGACAAAATTAACTAATGGAATGCTTTAAAATAATAGTGTGATATTAAAGTCATACAACACATATCAGAAAGCAAAGAGGGGAGAGCAGTGCATGGAGGTGGAAAACGTTTTAGGGGGGTAAATGGTAATGGTAAAAAAACAATAAAAATAATGCAAAAAATTTAAAAAATAAAACTTTTTAAAAAGCAAAGGGTATCTAATGAAAAGAGATAAGTAATACAGTGATAAAAAGAGCAATCCAAATAATGTATAACAGTCACATGCATGTATATTCCTAAAGTAATTATGTCAAGATATAAAGAACAACTTAGTATAATTAGAAAAATCAAAAGTTGTCATACTGAAGATTTTAACATAAACCTATCAGACACGGAAAAATCAAACAGACCCAAAAAAGGTCAAAAGGTCAAATGATTGGAATAAATATATTAAGATATTTGAATATAACTGCATAAATCTATGTTTATTCCAATTTATTTTATAACTATTTATAAAACTCTATGCTTAAAAACAGACTATTTTCAAATACACATACAGCATTTATTTTTGTAAAAATCTGGCTAAGGCCCTGGCCGCTGTGGCTCAGTGGATTGAGGCCTGCAAACAAAGGGTCACCGGTTTGTTCCCAGTCGGTGCACATGCATGGGTTGCCCTGGCCAGGTCCCCAGTGAGGAGTATTCGAGAGGCAACCACACATTGATGTTTCTCTCCCTCTCTCCCTCCCCTCCCCTCTTTCTAAAAATAAATAATAAAATATTTTTTAAAATTCTGACTATGTTCTAGAAAACAAAAATGTTTCCATTTATTTTAAAGAACCAGTGTCTTATCAGTCATATTTTATAACAGCATCTCCATAAGTTGACATATTAACAATATCAAATTAAATAATAAAGACAGTTTGGATTTTTTAAAAAAATGCATGTACATTTATTAACATATAAGTTCTGAATGAAAGGAAAAATAGAAAAAAATAGTATTTATAAGTGATTAGTATTTAAATCATTAAACATCAAACTTTCTGAGGTAATATGGTACTTAAATTAAAATTTAGCGTCCTCCCACACCACATTAAAATTGCAGCTAAACTACAGAAACCCATCATTCAGAGCACCTGACATCTAGCAGAGCAGAAGCCACATCAGACTGGTAGAAAGGGCAGAGAGATAGAAGGGCTGGCCCCACACCTGTGTGTGGCAAATAAAAATTGAGAAGGATATCTGGGCTGCAGAGGTACCCCCTGAGGAGCAAGGGGACCCAGCCCCACACCAGGCCCCCCAGCCCAGGGGTCCAGTGCCAGGAAGAGAAGTCCCCATAACTTCTGGTGGAGAGTGTGGTTGAGGGAGACAGAGGGCTTCTGGAGTCCCAACCAGTTCCTCTTAAAGGGCCCACGCAGGGACTTACTCAGACACACTCCTTCTGAATTGCAGTGTTGGGCAGCAGCTTATAAGGCACCAGAGACATACACTAATGGAATAGAAAATAAAGCCAACACAAATATATGATAATTAATAAAATTAGAAGATTTTTCTAGAGGGATTAATGAAAAAATATTAAAAATGTCTGGTAAGACTACACAAGAAATACTATTTAGCTCAACTAAATACTATTATGCATGAAAGGTGAATATAACTACAAAAATAATATTAATTTAAAAACATATAGTTAGGATATGTAATAAAAGTATAATAATAAAAATATGAAAATGCTCATCAGATTAAAAAGTATTTATTACCCTGATGGAGGGAAAGAGCAAAATGGATTAAGGAGTGGTAAAGGTCATTTCAATTGAATTTGCAACAATTTCACTTTTAATAAAACTGGATAATAGAACACACTTTTTCATGTTTTAAAATTTTCATGATACGTAATAAAAAAGAAATCATAAATCTGTGGAGTATAAGAGATTGACCCTACTTCTCAAGTCAGAAACAGCAACACAAAAGAAAAGACTCTCATGATTCACAGGAATTTCTGGCATATTCCAAGAAATCTTTCTCCTCTTAGTCTATGTTATTAGCCTAAGCCATCATTATTGATGATTATTGATTATATTTACTGATTACATGTAACAATCCTTCTCTGCTTTGTGGCCACTATTTTCTGTATTTTACATCGCATCACCAAATCACAACGTTTAAAGAGTTCTTACTGTTTATTAGATGCAGCCATCACACCAAACTGAGGGTCCACCCATACCGTTCTGAACACTTCTCATTCTTGTGTTAATCAGCTGAGATCAGAAGAAATATCTAAGAAACTCCCTGAGGGGGCTGCATGATGGAAATGACTCTTAATTTAGTCTCTTGTTTAAGAAAATGTTGTCTTCGTTAGACTGAAAGCAGAAGAAGGCTTAGTAGTTAAAATTAAACTCTTTTGGGTCTTCACTTGACTTTTCAAGCAAAAAGATCAGCCCTCAAGCCTGTGCAACCAGAAGTGAGGAGGTGAGCAATACAGAAGATTCTGGAACTGTGATAAGGCACTTGATACCAGAAACTAGAGAAATACAAAGAGGCCCTGTGCTAGTTACGGGAAAAGAATGCTGAGAAGTCAGATTGCTGTTTCTTTAAGAGGGGAAAGGAGGCTGAAATTCCCTTCATTGCAGCCAAGTGTTCAGTGGCTGAAATCGGAGCTACTGGATACAGAGTTATGAGAAAAATGAGCCATCCAAGAGTCATCAGACAGATGCCTACTCGTTTCGTTTCTCTGCGTTTCCCTTCCACAATATATGTTTTTCCTGTGGGGGGAGCATGTTCACAGCCCTGACAAAACCCTCCTCTAAAACCATCTAGCAATTTGAAGTAGTTTCCCCTTTACAATCTCAATCTACCCATTTCCATATCCTTAGAGGGAAAATACAATGGAAATGCAAAGTAGTAATCACATATACATCCTCACCTCTTTCACAAGGGTGTTGTAAAGACTAATGAGTTATTGTTTGTGCAGACCTTCGTGGCCTTCTGATGAAAGGTAGAATATACATGGAGATTTGAAGGTTTTATTTTGTCATCCTTGTTGTTGGTATAATTACAATAGTTGTGTAGTCTAAGAGGTACATTGTCAGGCACCCATTTTCTTTCTCCTTCCTTGTTTGTGCTCGACAAGTAAATCTGTCGCATACTACAGGTCTTGGTTGTGTTAATCCCTTTTTACTATGCTGTCAGCACTAGGGACCAAATTTTGGATTATTTAGTTAACTGAAAAGACAAACCCAACATCTAGAAAAATTTTCTGACCTTCATAACACTCCTCTTTCCCCTTTCCTACCTGTAAAGGGTGTCTCCTAAAGTGTGCTGGGCTTCCTATTTGGTTTTCCTAATCGGCTACATTTGCTCAGGGAGCTTTGGGAAGCCATGGTAAACAGCAGAGGAAGGTTTTTCTCTGCCCTCTCCTCCCCTAAAAAGGAAAGCTAGCCATCTTTACAGATCTTTAATAAAGCATACATACATGAGCTCAAAAGCATCTCTCAAGGGTCACAGGGCATAGGTCTTTGTTTACTTGCAAGCTGATTTTTCTAGGCCTTTTATTTTTTTACCCTGGGTTCTGGGGGGCTGCTTTGTATTTGTCAAGTAAATATACCTTTCCCCTGCTGCCTGCCTCTCTCTTGTTATGTATGGGCTGTCCCTCTCTAAAATTCCTTATGCTGATTTCCAGACACATTTATTTATGTTCTCTCACTAATTGAAAATCTCATATTCAAAGTTATTATTCTGATTGATGTCTGTCATTTTGATCAAGCAGTAGCTCACAGATGCTTTGTTAAAACCATTTTACAAGTGAGTTTATCATCATGCCTTTCTCTCCTGACCTTCTGTATGGCTGGTAGCAAGAAAACTCAGTGGAGGCTCAGAGACAGGAGATGTTTGGCAAGCCTCCCAAATTCAAGTTTCATCGTGTCTTTACTAATAAACACAATTCTATTTCAGATGACAGCAGTGCAGAAGAGATATAGCAGTCAATCTCAGTGCAGGGATACAAAAACAAGTGGAATGTAAACTCCCTTAACCAACTGGAGCTACCTCTCTCTGCCACCAAGGCAAGCCCAACCTCTCACTCTCCTACCTAGATAATCTTGTGGGATGGGGGGTGAGAGGCAGGAATTGTTTTGCACTCTTATTTGAAGTACCCTGACGCAGTCCACATACCCTTAACCAGCAGACACTACCTCATATACCGATCCTACACTGCTTGGTGGTGCCCCATTTGGGTTTCATGTCACTGATATTTGCATCCAGGATCTGGTACCACTTTAAACAGTTCTGAGACAGGAACAAGCCATTTTATTTCTCTGAGCCTTAATTTTCCTTTCTGCAAATGTTATCACATCTACACTATTTATCTCTAAGACTAAAGAGTTAATCACTTATAATTTTATTAAAATATACAAAAACATGAGTTATTTTTGTTATCATTTAACTCATTTTAAAGTATAACTGTTATTACATGAAAAAATCACTAACATGCATTTTGGATTATGTTTAAAAATAAAAACATTGAAAAATGTTTATCACATTGTTTTCTGCAACACGTCAGATTCAGAGCAGCTTGAAATTCTGAGTTACTTTGGATGGGAGGGCTCTGAAGGGTGGAAAGGGCCTGGGGGAGGGAGGTGGGAGACAGTGACAGCAGCTTCTCAAGCATTTTGCATATTTGCTAAGTCCTATCAACTCACTTGTTCTGTTAGTAAAAAGTTTCACAAAGTATGTAAGTTGCTCTATAACCAAATATATTACATTTAAATAAATCTGGTTAATGCTGCAAATGATATTCCTGCTTTAAGATTAACATCCATTCACATAGTTAAACTCATTCTGTCAAGAGCCTTATTTTAATGTTTTAATTCAAATTTCTCAAATATATTTGAATCACAACTTTTTATTTATCATGAAGATTCAGGCCCAAGAAACTATTACTTTCTGAAACAGTTTTTAAAACCCTGTATTAGACCAAAGTCTCCCTGTGATTAGGTATTTTTATCTATATAATTATGAACTATTAATATTGGAAGAGTTTTGAGCTTATTTAATTCAACCCGGTGTCCAATGCATAACTTTTTTCTACAAGAGGAATTCCTCCTACACATGAAAACTCAGACTTTGCTTAAATATCTTCAAATATACATCATAAGCCCAGAAAGAGGAAATATTTAACTTTTGGAAAGTGATTCATATTGAGTGAAAATTTTGATTTCTGATCATATTTTAGGACAATTACTATAATTTCTCTTGGAACTCTTCTCTCCATTCTTTTACTAATTTATTTGTGTGTGTGGCAGGAATTGTTTTACTAGACACTGGGGATTTTTAATGAACAAGGCAGAGAAAGTCTTGGTCTTCCCTGAGCTTACATTCTATGTATAAAAACAAACCAGCAGTAAGCAACAACATTGATAAATGATATAACATCAGGAGGTAATAAATGGTATGAAAAAAGTAAAGCAATTTTAGAGATAGAGAGGAAGAGCTGACAGAAGGAATCTGATTAAATGGTGTGGTTAGTTAAACCCTGTGTGAATGGAAGATACATGAATAGACACCTATAGAAAGTGAGGGTGAGAATGTGTATTGCAGCAGAAATGAAGAGCAAGGTCCTGAGGGCATGGATAATATGGGGGAGTCGGAGCAGCAGAAGGGCCCTCAGTGAAAAAGGGAAGAGAGGGAGATGAGGCTGGACAGTTGTCAGAGGCCGGACTGCAGGAGTGTAGATTTCAGGGTAAGTCATGCGGACTGTGTTCAAGGTGGGGTGGAAGCTACTGCAGATCTGAAGCAGACAGATGATAGTATTATTAGCCTAAAATTTTCAAAGGAATCACTCTGTGTGGAGAATAGACTGCAAGTTCAAGCAGAGGTAGGGAGACAAATACAGAGACCGTTGCCAGGGTGAATGCTTCCCAGACCCTCCATCCTTTGCAATCTGTCACTCATCCTCTGGGCCCATGTTCCTCTGTGCAATCTTCTACTGCAGCTCCAGTCACGTTCAGTGGGCTCATTTGTTTACAAGCCCGTCTCCACCATTCAGCTCTGTGGAGGCAAGGACCGTGACTGACTTTTCTTCCTGTGCCTGGACCCCAGTCCAGTGCTGGGTACCTGCATAATTAAGCAAAGTCAAGCAGAATTTCTCTACTTTTTCTTACAAGCATCAGGCCTTAAAGGTCTGCATTTGAAGTCAATCATGTTAATTTCTTCATCTAAAAAGCCTTTTTGAGTTCTGTTGCCCCATTTCCACATACCAAGTAAGACATACCCTCTCTTCTGCCATCATCCTGTGGTAGGCAGCTAGATAGGCATGAGCAGAGCAGGAATGATGGGCCAGGTGCAGAGGGTCACCAGTGGAGAGCGCCCCAGGTGACAGGTGCCTAGCAATGGAATGGGTAAAACTAGAAGCCCTTGCACAACCACTCCCTGAAGCATTATCATCCCTAGAGATGATATCTAGGCCTCAGCTGTGTTTCAGCTCCAGGCCAAAAAGGTAGCAACTATCAGACAGAGTAACACCAAGGTGACATCAGGACTAGCTGCAATGACTAATGACCCCTTACCCTGGTGCCAAACAGTCGGTGGAGACTAGGACCCTGAGGAGCTGCACCAGGAAAGCTGATGGATATTTTATGGAGACCCTTTACTGAGACCTCAGATAAAAGCCTTGAGGATGGAGGACTCAGAGCAGGTCTCTATGGAACACTCAACGTCCCTCTGCACCACCTCTGTTCCCAGGGCTTCTCTCTCTCTGTCTCTGTCTTTGTCTCTCTCTTTCACCTCTCTATCCCCCAACCCCCAGCATGTCCCAATCTCTCCTCCCACTTTCATTTCTGTCTTCTAAGTTCAAAGGGCTCTTCTTTTTCTGTAACTTGTTGACTGAACCCATTTCCTGATGGCTCGCTTCTTCTCCCTGTTGACTTTCCAAATAAACTTTCTCTTATAATTTGAGTCTTGGCTCTGAATTCTTCTCTTAGTCAGAACTCAAGAACTGAGTTTGCTGAACTGACGTTAACACCTAGTGCCATTTTCTTTTTGTTTTCTTTATTTCTTCTTCTTTTTTCACCACTAATGATTCATAACTTCACCTGTGTTACCAAAGCATTTCCCCACCTTATTTATAATTTGTTGTATTGGTAATCATTATTCTTCTACTGCTCTTTTTCAGAGTCTCTGGCCATAGAAAGCACATATATGCATCAATTTATCCCCAGACCATACTGACTAACCCAACTCAGTGATTAAGCAATGTTTACCAATGAAAGAAATTTGAGAAATTTAGCATTATGCACAATTTTCAAATTATTAGAGTTCTTTATTGTCATAAACATTTCTTCTACTTTGGGGGATCAAATAATATACCGTGTTTTCCAAACAGCTAAAAGAGCTTGTGTTCTGAAGATAGTAGGGGAGCATGGCCAGTCTAACCAAATGAGAAAATGAAAGTATAATAGGAGTTTTTAAACATAACTACAGGTTTTGGGAAGGTTGAGAGAGGAGGCATATTGAAATATTTCACAAATTTAATATAGCTTTGAAAAAACTTCTTTCAAATGTAGTCATATAGTCATACTGGACTTGCTTCATGGGGAATGGTTCTAGGATCAGAGAATTATTTGGCCCATGTAAATAGGAATGTGACAAGTGAGGTCAAATGTGATATCGGAGGTTGAAAATAATATTTTGTATTTTAAGAAATCTAAATCAGAATTATTAGAAATTAGCTAAAAATCCCTCTCCAAACATCAATTAAAAAATCATGAATATTTTTCACTCAATAACTTAGCTTTATAAAATATTGAGATTTATGTAGTTCAAAAACTAAAAGTTTGAGACAAGAAAGGAATCATGTAAGAAAAATATTATTATAAAAACACATCTATCAATAATATTTGTGGTTATATTTAACTAGATTCCAAATCCATTGGCTGATAAAATCCAACTCCCCCTTTTTTTTATTCCTCAGGGTAGAAATCAGCTGAGCTTTTAAGCCAGTCAGGGGAAAGTATATTATTTCCATTCTCTTTTTAAACACTCTATAAAGAACTCTCTTGTTCATAATAGCTTTGTTTACTGCGTAGTACAGCATGTTCTAATTATCACCCTTGCCTCACTAACCACACAGCTTATATTCCCACACTCATCAGTTATTTTTATGCCTCCTGCAGAAATGAAGAGAACATTAATAAGAATAATACTTGGGGAATAACATTTTTGATAAAATTAGAAAAAAAATGTGCCAGCTAATACAGGAAATCAGAGCATTTCAGTTAAATTGAAATGACCCATTACCAACAGCATACTTTCTTTTCTGTTAGCTGTGATTGGCTATCGGTCCTTAATCTCATTCTTTCCTTCTTTCTCTAATAATTTATTAGGTTGTTATTTGATTTTGCTGCCTATTTTTTCCTGTCACTGAGTTTGCTTCACTCCTTTTCCATTTTTAACTTGAAAATTCCTTCCATCTTTCTTGCTCTTTCTATACTTTCCAATTTTCTCTTACCCAATTTCTTTTGCTATAGATTCTTCTCATTTTCTCCTTGGCTCTTTTTATCTTCCTCCTTTCCCCTCTCCTTCTATATTCTACTTATAACTTTTCTAATATATGCACAGAAATATCTTTTTATACCCCTGACTGGTAAGAATGTATATACATATATATTGATATGGGAATTAATGCATTTTCAGCACAAGAAATGGGACCAGCGGGAATGTCAAATGGAACATTAAAACATTTTTAAATCACCACATAAGCTGAGTAAGGCTTAAATAATATTTGCATGGAAAAGAGTCTAAATAAAGGAGTAAGAACAACTAAGTAATAGGAAGGGAAAATGGCTATAAAAATGATTATTTTAAAAAGTAATATATTAACACAGAATAGTAAGAATATTTCCAGTCTGTAAATGGTGGAGTCGATATGCTTTTCACACAGAAGTTTTTCTAATATTTAAATACATATATTTGGGCATTGCCACGGTTGACATCAGGACCAGCAGTGATGACTAATGACTCCCTTGCCCTGGAGATCAGGACCCTGAAAGGACACACCTGGAAAGCTGATGAATATTCTATTGGGATCCTCCCTTGGGACCTCCCCTAAAATCCCTTCCCTTAAAGCCATTAAGACTCTTAGGAGGAGCAAGCCAGAGCCTTTCCCCTCTCCTTCCTCACAGGCCTGTGTGTCCTGGCTTTCTTTCTCCTAGGTTCCAAAGACCCTTCTTTTGCCTCTGTAACTTGCTTCCTGAGCCCATGTGGACAGCCCTGCTTGCTCACTTCTTCCATGGCTCACTTCTGTCTCTGTGACTTCTAAATAAACTTGTGCTTATATGTGAAAAAAATGACGTAAAATAAATATATATATGTGCAAATATTTCTTATGAGCTGAGGAGGCAACGTGTCTCACTTCATCAAGAACCACGTTTGCTATGTTGATTTCACCATTCAAATAGTGGTTACTGTTTGTAGGAGTCTTTTCTAGGATAGAAACCTTAAATGAATTGAAAAGAAAAAAACACACACAAGAGAGGAAGATTGCTAATTAAAAGGGAAAGAAATGGCAAGGCGAGATACGGCAGTCTGTGGATACAAACATTTTCAGCTATGACTCGGAAACACGTTTGGAAGGATTACGTCACCTCTTCCCTCAATAGTTGAATATAATCAACCCTGTGAATTTTGATTGAAGTTTCAAAAAAAATAGCAACTACGACTGCTTTCACATGCTTATAATCAGCTCCTGGAAATGTTCCACTTTAGAAAAAATGGTTACCAGGAGAACCTTGTGTCATGCAGAAATATTTCAGTTGAATGTATGTGAAATATTTGCATTTCAAGATGCTTCCCCCAGAAGCCACTTATCCCAGCCCCTAAAGGGGGAACCACTTTGCTGGGGTGGAAATCGTAGCCTAGTATGCCTCCATCCCCTACATCCACTGTCAGGACTAGCACCACTTTAACTTTCTTCCCAAGGCTCCCAGTATCTCTAGCCTCTTCTCTCCATCCTAACTGAGCATCCCTTGAACAAAGTTATTGTGATATCAACAACAACAACAAAATGAGCATCCTCTTCCTTCCCCCTAGGATGCCCCTGGGCTAAGGCAGCCATCGTCTTCCTTTGCTTCCCCACAGTGCATGTCTCAGAGACCTGTTGTGGAGCTGAAGGACATGCAGTGTAGCCTCCCACCTCCATGCAAACAGTGAGCAGTTGATAGATTCGGGGCACAGAGCTAAAGCAGTTTTGAGCTTTGTTTTGCTTCCTGTGTTCTCTTAGGGCAAAAGCATTGGCATGCTTTGGCCACAATGACCTGAGGAAACAGGAGGGTCTGAGATGCTCAGAAAGCCCACCCACTAGGCCACTGTCCTGACTTGGCTACCGGGAAGTGAAAACTCCACCCATAGTACCTAAGGCAGGGAAAACTCTTAGACTTTGTTTTCAAAACACTCTTCACACAGCAAAATCATGCACCCACTGATATTCAGGACACTGGAAGAAACATTCACCATCTCACTATACCCATGCTTGTCCTGGTGACAAGCAAAGACTCGTCCAGTGCCAGAGAGAGACCAGCTCAGTTCCTACTGATGTGGGCTAGTTTGAGAAACTGGGGTGAGCTAGGGGAGTGAGAATAGAATTAAAGCCAATCCTATAGCTGAGGGCAAAATAGGGTGAACAATTAACACAATGACTGAGGTTGTTTATAAGGGCTCAGGATTCTCATGGAATCAGACCTAAGCCTGGTTGTCACAAAGGAGAACTGGGGTGTGTTTGCTTTGGGGAGAGAGACATTACAGTGATGGCAGGTGTAAAGGAACAGGGAAATGGGCCTAGAAGTTTTATCTGGAGCCTTCCCTTTTGTATCAGGGCCTAGGAGAATAATTCCAAGTTCAACTGGATTTAAGTCAGTGTAGAAGTATGGGAAGCCATTGGCCATCACTTAGAATTCTTTCAAACATTACTTGCAACTGAATCTGTGGTTAAGAGTGATAGTGGATGACAAAGACAAGGAGAAAAATGCAGAAACTGTCTGAGGTCCACCCTTACAACATGTGGTGTGAAAAGGACAAATTACCTACCATAGCCATAACTTGCCCTTCTCTTCCCAGCTTGAAACAGGAGTTCTCACCGGCCCCATGCTATTGCCCTGCCGTTTCCCAAATTAAGACAGTAGAGAAGAAGCTTGCTGTTGCCATGGTTTCACAAAAACTAGTGCATTCACTCAGTCACATTCTTTTGAAAACATCCTCAATTGTGACTCATCAGACTTGTTTGCAGGGGAATCTATAGCACCTGAAAGACATTTGAGAAGAAAACGTTAGTGTGCTCAGGCTGGCGATGAAGTGCTGCTTTGCTCTGCTTTCTATGGGCAAAGAAAGCCATTTCCTCATTGTATACACAGAAATGGAAGGTTTACATTGTTACAAAATTCAGGCATTTGTCCAGCACGGTTCAGCACATGCCCTTTTGCCCAGTAAATAATATGTTCAAGGAAATACATGCTATCTAAACCAAGTCTGCTTGTTCCTGTCTACCCTCCGTGGCTATGACCATCAATAACATCATCGTCTTCTTTCCCCTGCCTTCTGCCCAGTCAAAATCTTTTTTTTTTGACCTATGAGGAAGTATCTTCCACTTTTTGCTAAAGCCAGGGCAAGAAATTCTCATGCTTAAAAGTCAGAGGATAATTCATTCTGGTCTCTTCAATTAAAAGGTTTATCAGGAAATATTTTCAGGGTTTATTTTCAGAAGGAAATCAATGCATCCACTGTAATTTCATACACTTTATACAAGTGCACAGAATAACTTTCAGTTCACTCCATCCGTATGCAAAAACAGTCATTTGTAAAAAATATATTTTCTCCTCTGTTAAGTAGATTTCACTTGCTTTAGGTTTTCCCCCTTTTCTCCTTGGGTCTTGCTGTCAGCTGTTCCTATCAGCAATAATTAAACAGAAGCAAGCATTGTGATTCATCACCAATAGACTCATCACCGATGTGAACATTCTTCAGTTCCAAGGTCAGATCAGGTAGGCAGTCAGCACAACGTCATACAAATCTATGAAGCTGAGTTTATGTAAAGTTGTTTATTGTCATGTCATTACTGAAACACACATACACACATATCTAAACCATCATTTTATGAAATATAGAGGCTTGGAAAGGGATTATTATTAAGCATACAAATGTTTGTATTCTAACTTCTTTGAACTTCAAGCAAAGAGAATGAGAGATTCATAGAGTAATTCATCCTGCTTAGAGAGAACACCACGATATTACTTGCTGCCTCCAAATATGCATAGGAGATGCATAGAAGAATATTTTCTCTTAATGAAAAAGAGAACTGATCTTGGGACTATATATTGGAAAACTCAGACTTCTCTTTGGGATTTGAGTGAGGAACCCAAACCAGGTTAAAATCTTTACACCTAACTCCCTTTACCCTTCTGCATCTCAAGCCTCCAACTTGAGAGATACAGAATTTCTGTGATCTTTTCTATACATTCTTTTGAAATTCTCTCCCCCCTTAATTTCTACAACTCACTGAACACTCTGGATTCACTCTCTTACTTTCTTCTCAGTCTCTTTCTTCTCTGCCTACTATATATTGCATATATACCCTCTGCACGAGATGCCTATTGCTGCTATAAAATTTAGCACAAACATAATGGTTTAAAATACCATTCTCTGTTCTGGAGTCCAGAATTCCAATCAGTTTTTGCTCATCCAAGGTATCAGCAAGGCTGGTTCTTTCTGGAGGTTCTGGAAGAGAATGTATTCTTTCATGTTTCAGGGATGGCCAGATTCCCCTGGCTTGCGGCTGCATCACTCCCATCTTTGCTCTCATTGCCATGTAGCCTTCCCGTCTTCAGTAGTCAAATCTCCTTCCACTTCCCTCTAATAAGGACACCTGTGATTACAGTCAGCCCATCAGAATAGCCTCTCTTTCACAAGAGCTGCAAAGGCCTATTGCCATAGAAGGTGACATTGATGTGTTCCAAGGATTAGGACATGCGTATCTTTGGGAGCCATCATTCAGCCCGCTATACCTTGTGTTCTCTGCTCTTCTGTTTTTACCTTCTTGTGGTATCTTCTCTAATGGCCTCTTCATTCAGGTGACTTCTAATCTAAATCTCCAGCAAACATCTTTTATTTAATATCCAAACTTGACTTTCCAAGTAGCTGCGTACACTTCATTTCAATGGTGAACTAAAACAAACTAAAAATACCTGAAATTGAACTCAAAGACTCCTTTCTCTCTTCTCCACAGAGATAAATACATATCCATCATGGTCACTATTACCCATATCTGAACCTGGAATAATATTGACAGCCCCTTTCCTTCTTCTCCCCAATAAGTCACTTGGGTATAGTCTAGACTACTCTTCTTCGGTGTCGTTTTATGCTCCCCCTCTTGTCTTCCCAATGCCTACTGCAGTTGAAATCCGTCTTGTGCAATGCCTTATCTCTTAATGAACTTCCCCACCCCCAGTCTTTCCCCATTCCATTTTACCATGTATTTTGTTTCCCATAAAGTCATCTCTCCACACTCCTTTGATTAGTATCATTCTCTTCTTCAAAACAGTCAATAGGCTTCGCAATGCCCGGAGTCCAAATTGTTAATTGTGCAACAAGCTGAAATAGCACAAACTTTTTCCAGATACACATTATTTTCTCCCATATGATAATCTCCATGTATACAATCAAGCCTCCTTGTCTCCCTTTTTGTGAATTTACTGATGTAATTCTTTTACCTTGAAATGCTCTCTCATACCCTCTCCCTTCAGAGTCCCCCTCAAGCACCTCCTCATCCATTATGCTCCCTCTGATCCCTCAAGTCACCTACCTCTTAAAGTCAAGATTATTTCATGACAGACATTCTTATGTCCATTTAATTAAGTATTTAAGAATAAAATACTTGTTAAATTGATTAACCAAACTTTTTCAAAGAGGAAGGAAACAAATACGGTGTGAGTCACAAAACATTTGCTATTTCAAAAGTTTGCAGCGTGTATCTTTTTGAAAAAGCCAGCTATAATGCTTACAGAAGAATATTTAAAAAATTCTTTCTCATGATTTTTTAAAATTATATTTTAATTTTCTTGGGCATCAGTTTCTCAACTTACCTTGGTACTGTATTTCAGAAGCAGAATAGAAACTTCACAAAAAATTAAAGTTCTGCCTTTCTTTTCTTTTGCACATCATTTGAGTTTGATGGATACCAAGAGACATATATCAGATCCTGAACAGGATCCCATTGAGAGTTCCCACGGCACTTCAGTCACTTAGCCATGATCTATGCTCTCAACAGTTGAAGATAATGACTTCAGGAACAATCTTTCACGGGTTTCATATTAAATGAGACGAAAGTGCAGGCACGGCATTAAAGCACCTTGTTATTTGCAGAGTACTTAGAGTAACCTTAAATATGGAGATGATCAAATTTCATGACCTTTAGTTTTAATTCTTCCATCGTATCTTCTCCAGCAATTCCTATTTTAATAAAGATGTGTGTGCGTGTATGTGCGTTTCTGCCTAAATTAACTCAGACACTTAATTAAACATTCACACCTTAGAGTTAAAGACAGAAGCCAGGAAATGACAATATAAATATGCTTATTTTTATTTTAAGCTTATCTATTTTACCTTCATGATTGTGTACTTTTAAGAGACTATTATGTTTAAAGTCTGCTAGGGGCACAGTATAATATTCAGAGGCTCTATCTTTGATTTTCTTTCTACTGTCCTGAACATTTCAATTTATATTAAATGTAAAACTCATTTAGTTCTGTTTTTGACAAATTGTGTTTTCTTAATGTTAGTCACTAATATAAAACCCTCTCATGTCAACAATGGGATAACTTTCTTCAGAGTATAAAAGAGTCCCCAAAAGATGGTTAAGAGAATTTGAAAAAAATAGAGCTGAGAATAGTGAATATGTGCATAGTTGACCTGAAAGAACCATACATCCCTTAAAGGGATGTATAAATGCATAGCAAATAAGCACTTACTACCTCTGAAATACTAATGTGCATAGGTCCATGAAGCACCAACAAGAGAAAGTGTCATGCCATGCACCTACGAATATAATGTTTCTCAAGGTCCGTTCCCACTGAAAACTGGGAACTGTAAACTTCCCCAGGGAGATACCAAAATACGTAACACCTTGTGCTTGAAGACCTTTCAGACTAGGTCTACTTATCTCATGGCAATCACATACTGCCTATTCTAAGTGGTCCCTACAACAGCACTCAAGTTTGTAGAAAGTGTCTGGATTAAAAAGAAAGGCATAGAGAACAGTAAACCTGCATGGACCTAAATAATAAATACACACACACACATATATGTATACACACATATGAAATCTTCTCAAAGTGGAAACTAATTCAGCTGCTTTCTTGATTATTGAATGAGATTCAAGCAAAACATCCCAAGGTCAAATGTCTCATGGTTTTGTGCAATGTGGCTCATTGTTTTCCTCTCCATTTTGCACTATTAGAGATAACCTGACATATTTATTTTATTACCATGCGTCCTCTAAGTAAACTAATGGGAGGAGAGAATAGGCTGTCTGCCCTCACTCATGAAGCAGCTGGTTGTTCTGAGAGAGATATTCCAGTCTACATTCTGTTGTATATGGACCCTTAACAATACCGTTATTAATTCCACTCGGCAGTTTGTGCTTGAATTTTTCATATTATTTACATATTTTTTTCTCAGAGTTTTTTATGTCCTTTTCATATCTGCTTTCTTGTTTGGCTATTAAAAATGTAAGTTCCTTAAGGAAATCACTGTATCCTGCATTCCTTTTGTTATTTTGGGCTTTATCAATAGAGGGTAGAGCAAATATCATTTGTATGCAATGAATGTTGTTGACTGACTGGCAAGCATTTATTTCCTGAATAAAAATGTCACATTCAGAAACGGATTTTGAAAGACTCTGAAGATTACTCCTGAAACTTGGCAATTCCTCCAAGCAAACACTGTCACGTCTATAGGACTATAGGTATACGGCTAATAAACTGCCCAACTCGTATGCTTCGATTTAAAGATCTTCCAAAGACTGGTTCTCTTTGGGTCACCACACTTGCCAGTTTGGACTTTTGAAACCTACTAATATGGGCTGACATAACAAATTAGCAACAAGAAAAGTTCACGGAAGGACAAGTGTGAGAAAGTGTGCCAAATATATTAGCATTCATTTTGCAACCTTGTCTCCAGTTTGTGTGAAGTTGATGGTTGGAGGTTACGCTTTCATTAAAAATTGACAACATTTTAAATGCTAATCAAAACTGCTTGTCCTTTCTACTTCTATTTATCTTGGAAGGGGAAAAAAAGAGAAAGGAAGGGGAAAAAAAGACGGCTTGCTTTGAACTACAACAAATAACTCCTTCCATTGCCCCCAGATCCCCTCGCCTCCTCCTGCATAGGACAGATAAGAGCTATGCCGATTGAGTGTCAGGACCTCTGCCTGAAGTGTGAAGGAGCCAGAGTGAGTGAGAGACGTGTATTCCCAGAGAAGGAGGGAGGAATCCTACGTGTGTGCACACACATGCACAGGAGTGGCTTTTTCACGAATGTTTGGGAAGAATTGGGGAGATATAGTTGACTTTATAATTTCTTTAAAAATAAATATATGTTCAGAAAAGAAGAGTCATATGGTATATGAGAAAATAATGCAATAAGAAATAATAAAAGCTAAAAGAAAGTATGTTTCAAGCATGGATAACAAAACTTGATTAGTGATGAACCTTCAGAGATAGTATACTTCATTTAGAACATTCTTAGGGCAATAGCATAAAACAAAAAAACTGTGATAAAGTAATTCTAACATAAAATTTACAACTTTTTAAAAAAGGACATGCTTAGGAAGGGCAGAAGAGGCAGAAAGAAAATGGTTGGCTCTAATTTCTTTTTTTGTCCCAGCTTCACTGTTATGTGATTGACACGGAACATTGTGTAAGTTTAAGGTACACAGTGTGTAAAACAACCACCACCACAGCCTCAGCTAACATTTCCATCATATCATGTAATTACCATTTCTTTTTTGGTGGCGAGAAAACTTAGTTCTATTCTCTTAGCAACATTCAAGTATATGATAGAGTATTATTAGCTGTAATCTCTATGCTGTTAATTAGATCTCTAGAATTTGTTGATTTTATAACTAGTGGTTTTTACACTTTGACCAATATCTACCCATTTTCCCCAATCTTGGCCTCTGGTACCTATCACTCTATTCTGTTTCTCTTGAGTTCACCGTTTTTCCCCCCTACATGTAAGTGATAGTTGTTTTTCTGTATCTGACATTTCACTTAACATAATGCCCTCAAGTTTCATCCAAGTTGTCGCAAATGATGATATTTCCTTCTTTTGTGTTGCTGGATAATATTCCATTGTATATACACCACATCTTTTATATCCATTCATCCTTAGACAGACACTTAAGTTGTTTCCATATCTTGGCTACTGAGAATAACACAGCAATACACATGGGTGAACAGATACAAGTTGGGTGTGCACAGAGATCTGTTTTCAAATTTTTTATATAGAATTACTTTTTACTCATTCTTTTCTGGCTTTTCAGGAGGAGGGTAAACACACAATTCAAAGAGAACAATATCTCAGCATTTAGTATATACAGAAAGATAGTTTATATTTATAACCAAAAATGAATCAAGTGAGTTGGATTTCCTGGTCAAATAAACTTACAAATCTATTTAAATCCTTTCTAAATTGAAGACTCATTGCACCAAAGATTTGAAGTGTGCATTTGTGTGTGTGTTCACTTGAGTTAGTGTATACGGGTATGTGTGTGTTTCTTTATGTATGTCAGTAGAGCTTAGGGACTTATAATTAAGAAGACTATTCATAGAATACTTTTCCTCAGTGCAGTCTATGGTTTCAATCTGTGTTTCTCAAATGGGGCCCTATTTGCATTTTGAACAGTGTGCTTCTTTGCTGGGTAGGACTGCTCTGCAAATGTCAGAAATATCCTGTTCAAGATTCAGCTGGGAATGGCAAGACGTCAACCTGGAAAGAGTTCTTCTTCTCCTTTTCCTCTTCTTCTCCTATTGCTCCACTTCCGATTCATTTGCTTTTCCCCTTTAGTCTTCATCTTCATCATCATCATCATCATCATCATCATCATCATGTGTTACCATGAGGTTAACATACCTCGTCTCATTTAATCATTCCAACAACCTTAAAATGTTAGTGTCAACCTTAACTCCATGGCACAATGCAAACTGAGGCCTTGAAGGTTAAGTCATCTCTCCAGCAAGGCCTTTGCTAGAACTTAAAACCAGGTTTGGATGATAATAATGCAAAGGCTCCCAACCATTAAACTAAACCTGAACCTTCCTTAATAACACATTACTGATCTTTAGTCAGAAACCAATCTTTGTCTGGATCTATTTATATTTTTAATGAATAGAGATAGTTGGGATAATGAGTTCCATAAGTTTATTCCCCACTGTGTTAAAAAATAGCTCTTTCCATTTATCCTCAATCCTCCTTTTTCAAGCTTCAAAGAGGGCCCTTTGTTCAGAAGTTTGATGAATAAGTCCATCTCAGTCCTCTCTCTATTCTTTTCAGTTTCATAGACTTGTAGACTTTTAGTCTATTCAGCTTTGATTTTTACAGACTGGAGAGCCTGATTATATGATGCACCCCCCCCAAAATATTTCCACTCATTCATTTACTTTCATTTCTGTATTGCCTAAACTTTTTCTAACTGCCTTTGAAACAAAAGACAGTTTAAACATAACACAACCAAGCAAAGCATGTCTAATTCCTGAAGGGAAGCCTGGTCAAGTGGACTTGGCTAAGCATCCATCTAACCTTTTTAATGATGCAATAGAATTGCATCTAACACATGAGGCTCCATTCCTGACTGCACAGAGAGAATGATATTAAATGAATGGGACTTATCCAGTGCTCCATTCTTTCCCCTTGGATTTTGAAATCTGGTTTAAAAGTTGTTGATCTATTTTAAAAAGCAAATGACCCTAAAGAAAGGCAATGCATTGCTCTTTTTGTTGCTATTGTTATTGTTTCTTTTTTCCAAAAAAAATCATTAAAACCTTAACATTATTTCTGACTTCTGAAACTAGTGCCCTGAATTGTGGGAAGAGAGGACAGTACACTAGGAGCTCTTGGGCTAACCTAGGAAAATTGAATGGGAGAAAAGACTCCCTGTCTCTTTTGGAAATAAGATGGTGGCACAAAGATGTTAAATCTGACAGGCAGTGAAAGGTGTGCCAGAAGTAAGGTAGAAGCCAGTAAAAGCAAAGGTAAAGGCGGAGTCCACCCAGGACTAACACTGACTTTTCTTCAAAGGCAGCTGATGGTACATATATTCCATCGAAACTTACTCCCATCTTTGTATGCTGCTATGCACCGTGCTTGGCTTCCAATCGTCCATGCTTGAGTTTTCTTAGCTCAAAGACCATCTGATACCTGGATTTGTGTGACAATCAAAACAGCTTGGAAAAATTACTGGGAGGTGCTTTGCATCAATAAATGCAATTTATATGCTAAATAATCACATCAAGTAAATAAAGACTCCTTCCACTTTCTCAATACTATTAGAATGTTTAAATTTCTGAACCAGAAGACAGGGAAATATAATTTTTAGTTTTTATTAAGGAGGAGGCCTTGGAAACAGTACATGAATTTGTCCCTCCTGACATTATAATTGCAACAGGAAGCCTATGTTGTTATAATCACCTTTTATCCTTCTCAATGCCCTGGTATGTGCTATCATTTCACTAATACACTTTTATAGAGAGAGAAACTCAGGGTTCTGAGAGGGGCAGCCATTTCCCCAAGGTCACACTGTCAGTGCTGGGAGTAGTGCTAAACAAAGACAACTAATTCTTAATTCAAAGAATACTATTTAAGTTGATGAGATATTCCCGTGATCGATAAAATGGGGGCCCAGGTGAATGTGGAAAAGCAGAGTGGCTTGCCAAGATAGAAGTGAGAGACAGCAGTGGAAATATCCCGCTGCTTATGAAAATAAAGGAGAGCCAGATCAGCATGTTCTGTAACTGGAAACTGTTCAATTAAGTATTCATTTCATTTCACAGTCATTTTTGAAAAATAAATCTGTGTTTCTTTATACCTCTAAGCTCAGTAGTTTTATGCATTAGGTTGATATGCATAACAAAATGTGGACTATTTTTTAAATTGGCAGATAAGAGCTAGTATGTCGTTACTATTTATATATTGAAGTTGTAACAATCATGTGCTTTTAATTCATTTCACCTTCAAAGATAAGAATGTTTCCAGTTTGTAATATATGGCAGGAAGTATTAGGTACACTGAGTCTGTCTGATTCACAGCTTTCTAATCGGCTATTTAGAGTTTACACCAAGCAGAAAATCAATGTATTCAAAATGTAGTAGCTCTCTTGTTAACTCTAGTCATTTGCTTAAAGAGTAATGTCAAGCTGATAATTGAAATATGGCTTAAACCATGCATTTTAATTCAAAAGAAAATATGTTGAAATATTACTCATTTGATCTTTCCCTATTCCAACCCCAAAGGGCTTATCTTGCTTGCACGGCTCGACGATAGCCCTGAGAAATAGCTAGTCCTCACACAAACGCCTGCTGATGCCAGTGGTGGGACTTTATCCCCACCCTAGGGATGAAATGGCCTTGCTGAAAAGCTGTGAGGATTCCAGAATGACTATTTGCCTCTCGTGGAAACTCGGGTTTACATTTTCTTTGTGGGTGGGGAAGTGGCTGTGCTGGTTTTATGGAGGTCAGTCCCATGCTCTGCAAATACGCTTTGGTTGCCTTGCTTTACTTGGGTGAACCCTCAAGAACTAATTTATTTATAAAAAGTTGTGTATTTATTCTTACATGTTTAAACTTCAGTCACCTTCAAAGTATTCTCCATTTGACGCAATACACCTATTGAGACATTTTTTCCACTGCTCAAAACCGTTTTTTTAACTTGTTGATTTTGATGCTTTTTAGTGCTTCCACCATTTTTTTTTGTTTCACCTCTTCCACATGAGCAAAATGTTACCCTTTGAGGGCTTTTTTCATCAGGAAAACAAAAACAAAGTTGCTTGGGGGGAAATTGGGTGAATAGGGAGGGTGGGGGATGAGGGTTATGCTGATTTTTGGCCAAAAACTGCTGAACAAAGCATGGTGTGGACAGGTGTACTCATAAATAACCCATTATGAAATGGGCAAACGTGTTGAAAGTCTTCAAAACAAGTTCACTGAAACCAGCCTCTTATAACAACCCTAGCTGGTACACTGATAGAGACAGGTTCCTAGAACACTCACATAGTGGGGGAAGCATACATTACAAAGGGCCTGCCCTCCAGCAGATAATTCCGGTTTTTGGGGGGTCCCCCCCATATTAAGGAACACAGGATCATTTGATGTCAGATGGTAACTGAGGTCTTGTGTTTGAATTTGAACACATCGCATTTGGAGGCTTCACACAATCTTTGCAGTACAGTCTGTATGTGTACGGCACTGAGTCATGTCATTTGATAAACAGTTGGGATCAGACAAAACTTTAACTATGAAAATAACTAGGATAGGAATAGCACCACAATTACATTCCATTAAGTTTAAAGCTATTATGTATGTGAAGGGCTTGACTTATTCTGTATGGTCCAATATAAAGAAGGGCTGAAAGTTGTGCAGAGAGAGCTGGGAAGGAACCAAAATGATGTAAAAGGTAAAATGGGACACCTTAGTGATAACACCTTCCACGAGTTAACCTCTTCCTTGATAAACCAGATGCTTAGGGGTTGTTTTAAAGACCTGATCCAAACACAACATGATGAAGTAGAGGAGAGTGCTGATGCTTGAGGTCTCTTCCTCTCTTTGGACTCGGGTAGGCAGTGCCTGTGCTCACTGCCTGCTTACCATGTTGTGCTTGCTCTCAATCTGTCCCTTACCATCTTTAAAGGATGTTTTTGGTGCCCACTGTAGTGCTTTGTACACAGTAAGTACGAATGAGTGTTTATAGACCTGATGATGGGAATAGAGTGGGTAGAAAGGCAGATGCCACTGATAGCCAGATAAAGACTAAAGTCCTGGCGAGGCTCTGGGCCACTTCATAATTTATCCTTAGGTCAGCCATTGCTGCTCTTGTGGTAGACACAGCTATGCTAATGGCTTGATTTGCGTCAATTCTTGCAAATGTTGAGTGCCAGCCACTTCGATAACAAAACAGAAAGCTACTTAATGGGTTGAAAATATTTTCTGGAGCTGAGAAGCCAAGGGGAAAACAATTGTATTCTGCTGAATTTTCAGGAAGGAAGCCAAAGATGATAGAACATAGTTACCATATATAGAATATGGTCAAAATGTTGAAGTGAGAATTTTCACTCTTGTTCAGAAGGTCACTGTATCTGTACCCGGTAATAAGGAGAAAATAAAAAGTAAGTCACCTCCTGGCCCTCTGTCAGTGTTAAGTATATCCCTTCCAAAATCTACTTTTCTTTTAGGAAAGACAAAGGGCACAGCAAAGAAGCAATATCAGCCAGTCAAGAAAAGAGCTTTTCTTGGAGGCTTGATTCACTATGGTCCTCAACAAGGGGTGATATTGCCTCCAGGAGGTATTTGGCTCCATCAGGACATATCTTAGGCTGTTAAGGCTGGGGTGGGTATAGTACTGATATTTAGTGCACAGAGGTTAGGAGTGGTGTTTAAGGTAACACAATGCAAAGGATAGCTACTTCCAACACAAAATCATCCAGTATGAAATGTCAATGATGCTGAAGTTGAGAAATTCTGGGTTATATCAGTAACTATAAATGCATTTTACATAGTAAAGAAGCAGATGAGTAACTGTCTAGATAATTCAAGTCACCAAATTACTGGTACCTTTTTTGAATAAAGACAATGCACATATGTTAACCAAGGGGGTTTTGGCTTTATAGCACCTGGGCGTGTGTTCTATTTTGACTTTCACTTCCTTTGAAACTAAAAATGAAGACACTAAAGAGAAATACAAGAGAAGGAGAGTGGGGAGGAGTATATAAAGGAGAAAGGGAGAAGCAAAAGGAGTAGAAAAAGGAGAAGAAAGTAAAGAAGTGGAGGAGGTGGGCTGACAGTATAAATCAGAATTACATTTTTATTATAATAAACCTTATCATCTTTAATTATTAGACAAGTACTCTAATGCTCCTGTTTTCTCAATTCTATGGGTCCCTCAAAGGAGCCAATTACCACATCTGTCAAGAGGAATGAAATCTCTCTATGTTGACTGTTATAAGAGTACAACGCCTACATATAATAAAAATAAGGCCTCATTCAAGGTATCCTTCTTGAGCAAGTCATATATGTTCCCCACATTTACAATGGCCACCCATCAACTTCACCATTTTTTTAGAAAATTCAGTTCCATCTGACATGCTCTTTATTTATGTGTTGGCTTTAGAAACAAACAGTTTCGTTGAGGTATAATTGGCATGCCATAAAATTAACCCACTAAAGTGTACAATTCAATAGTTTTTAGTGTATTCACAAATACCCACCCAAGTTTAGAACATATTCACTATCTCCAAAAAAACCCTGTGCCCTCTTCCCCAATCTCCCCTTTCCGGTCCTAAACTGGAACCCCTAATCTACTATGTCTAGATCAAATTGCTATTTTGGATGGATATTATCTTCAGGAATTTTATTGTTTAGCATTTGCATTTAGGTCTTCAATCCATTTTGAGTTAATTTTTGCATATGATACAAGGGAAGGTTTCAACTTTATTCTTTCAAATGTGGGTATCCTGTTGTCCAACCACCATTTACCAAAAAGACTATTTATTCCCCTAGTGAATGATCTTGGCACACCTGTTGAAAATCAGTTTTGGACTCCAGTACATTTCATTGATCTATATGTCTATTTTTATGCCAGTTAGACACTCTCTCGATTGCTATTACTTTGTAGTAACTTTTAAAATCAAAACATGTGAGTCCTCCAATTCTGTTTGCTTTTTCAAGAATTTTTGGCCATGCTAGTGCCCTTGTAATTCCATATAAAATTTTTAATCAGCTTTTCTTTTTTTAATTATTTTATTGTTGTTCAATTACAGTTGTCTGCATTTTCTCCCCATCCCTCCCCGCTACCCCAGCCAAACTTGGATCAGTTTTTCAAATTCTACTAAGAAGCCAGATGAAATTCTGATAAGAATTCCATTAACTCTATAGATTGATTTTGTGAGTACTGCTACTTTACAATATTAAGTCTTCTGATCCATAAATATGGATTTTTTCTATTCATTAGATGTCCTTTACATCTTTTCAACACTTTTTTCAGATTTAATATATGTCTCTAATCATCGAGTGTGATATCACTTGGATTACATTTTTAGATCTCTTTTAATAATTTGAGGAAGTTTTTCCTATTTCCAGTTTGTTGCATGTTTCATCCTAAAAAAAGGTTGGATTTTGTCAATGCTTTTTCCACATCTATTACAATAAATTTTAAAAATATTAATATAGTATATTACATTCATGGATTTGCTGATATTAAACCAAACATTCATTTCTGGATAAATCCTTATTGGACATGGTGTATAATTCTTTTGTTATTAGTATCAGTTTGCTAGTATTTTGTTAAAAATTTTGGAAGAGATATTTGTATTATCTTTTATAAATATGACCTGTAGTTTTATTTTTGGTGATGTCTTTGTCTGGTTTTGTATCAGAGTTTAACTGGCTTCATAGAATGAACTGGAAAAATGTTTCACCTATTATATATTTTTGGAAGAGTGAAGAAGTATTATTAATTCCTCATAGATGTTGGGTAGAATTTGTGAAGTCACCTGGGTCTGGGCTTTCTTTTGCAGATAATCTAATTCATATGTGTACTTATTATTGGCCTATTCAAATTATCTATTTTTTCTTTAGTCATTTTAGTAGTCTGCATCTTTCTAGGAATTTCTTCATTTCAACCATGTCATATAATTTATTGGTATATAATTGTTTATATTTCTTTATAGTACTTTTTACTCCTGTAAAGTTAGTGATAATGTGTCCTTTTCAATTCTCTTCTAGTAATTGAGTCTTCTTTCTTTTTTCTTGGATCAGCCTAGCTAAATATTTGTCAGTTTTGTTAACCTTTTTAAAGAACTAGTTTTTTGTTTCACTGATATTTTTCTGTTTTTTTTAAGAATTTTCTATTCTACTAATGTTCAGTTTAATTGTTGCTACTTGCTTTCTTCTGATTCCTTGAAGTTTATTTTGCCCTTCTTTTTTCAGTGCCTTGAGTAGGTTATTTATTTGAGGTCTTTTTTCTTTTTTTAATATAGGCATTTACAGCTGTACATTTTTGTATGTGTGTTGCTGTAGCTGCATCTCACAAATTTTGGAATTTCATGTCATCTTTTCTTTCCACTTAAAGATATTTTTAAATGTATTTGGTATTTTTCTTTGACCATTAGTTATTTAGAAATGTGGTTTTTTTTTAATTTCCACATTGGTGAGAGTTTCCCAAACTTTATTCTGTTATTGATTTCTAATTTAATTTCATTATCATTAGAGAACATTCTCTGTATTATTTCTATTCTTTAAAATACATTGAAGTTTGCTGCATTGCTGAGCATATGGCCTCTCTTGGCTGATGTTCCATGTGCACTTGAGAAGAGTATATTCTGCTGTTGTTTGGAAAAGTGTTCTGTACAATTCTGTTAGGTCTAGTGAGCTACAGTGTTGCTTAAATCTTCAATATCTTTGCTGGTTTTTTACCTACTTGTTCTATCCACTGTTGAAAGCCATCAATATTGAATTGTCTGTTTCTGCATTTTTGTCAGTTTTTTTGTGTAGGCATTTTAAATTGTCCTTTAATTGTATGTCTTCTCTAGGAAGCAAATAATTTGTTTTATTTACTTTTATTAATGTAGCATCTAGAACAATGTATGTCATACAGTAGGTTACATTAAATAATTAAGATAGTAACATGTAATTAATTATATTGCAGGCCTTATGAATGAAGGAAGGGATAAAAGTGAATCTGAATTAAATTTTGAAACTCCCAGCAACCTTTAACCACAAGCTTACCTATCAACCTTTGGCCACCCATCTCCTCCGTGAATGTTATTGACCATAAAGAGGACGAGCCCAGAGAGTGGAAAGTTCCACACCACTTTCTCACTGAGTGACAGGAACCTGAGACCCGCAGGGGCCTGTGTTGGGCTTGTCTATGGTACTAAGGAGGACAGGGTGGATTTCAGTGTCAACCTTGTGTGTTTAAGGTGATTGGAAATTCTGAGAAGAAGACAGTCAAGAACTACTAGTTTATTTCTGAGGCTAGATGATAATGAATATTCTAAAATAAGGCAAAAAACCCTCAAATTTGCTTAATTGTACAGTATTAAACCATGAGGGGAGACTTCTTCCTGACCTCAGCTGGTGATCAGTTTATGCCCCAATGTATGTGATTTAATGGTGTGTGTCATTTTTATCATGTCACTGAAGATGTTATTTTTACTCATATAGATACAAAACCCTCCTGTTAGATACTTCTCTCTGCTAATTATTTCTACTGTGTCTAAAGCAAGCCACTTGCAGCCAGGCTTAAGAATAAGAGTACCTTCTTCCTGGAGCCAAACAGAAAAAAAAACCCAAAAACCTTCAAAGTTTATGGTAAAATATACTTTAGTTTCTTTTATGGCATTTCAGTAAGGTAATATAGCTTTATTAAAGTGCACATTATCACCCTGGCTGGTGTGGCTCAATGGATTGCATGTTGGTCTGAGAACCAAAGGGTCGCTAGTTCAATTCCCCATCTAGGGCACATGTCTGGATTGCAGGCCAGGTCTCCAGTAGGGGAAACGCAAGAAGCACCACACATTGATGTTTCTCTCCTCCCGTTCTTCCCTTCTGTAAAAATAAATAAATAAAATCTTTTTTTAAAAGTATACATTCTCCTTGTTTATTTTTATGCCACCTTACTTATATTATCTTAAGAGAGAGGTAAACCACTATTTAATTTCTCAACAAACTGGAAAAGAAAGATACCTACATGTCTCTTCCTAGGAAGGCCAACAAACCTATTAAATGCCCATTCATACACACATACCCTATGTACCTTCCCACATAATGTGCAGAGAATGGAGCAGTGAGAATGGATGAGACCAGGCTAAAAACCTAGGAATTTAAATATTCAACATGTGCTGCAGGGTCAAGAGGTAACCCAACACTGTGCTGGCTCTTTACAAATAAACAGGAAGTGATGACTCCACGTTCTGCTAGTAAGTTTGCAGGAACATAGGAGAGTCACTCCCCGTCTCCAGGTCTCAGAGGCCTCATTTGGTTCAGCTTCAGGGCTTGTGTATCTGGCATCATTAGAGCTACGGGGAATACAAGGTGAATGAGACATCCTTCCAGTCTTAAGTTAGTGGATCAGACCAAATTTTATCAAATGTTCCCCCTTATTCTCGGTGTCAACAAAAACAGAGTCTCAGATGTAAAGAGAAGTTAGAACTCGTCTAGTTCAAAGTTGTCACTTATTCGTGAATCTCTATTCTAATATTCTTCAAAGTGAATTGAGGTCATCCTGAGAACCTCCTCAGAGGTAGAGAACTTTCCATCTCACTAGATAGCTCTTTCCAGTATCTCCAAATACCATCAGTGGAACTTGCTCTTAAGAGTGCCATTCAGGAACAAATAAACCTAAAACATAATCTCAGTGAAAATGAGGAGCAGCAGCTGAGATCCAGTGGGAAGCAGACAGAATGACAGGTTGAAAAATCCAGCTTCTAGGGGACAGTGAGAGAATTAACACATTTTTGAGGTTTCCTGGGTGCTAGACACTGTAGTAGGTCCTTTACTGTCAACAGGCCTGTGAGGCAGATAGGACTTCTCCACTTTATGTATAAGAAAACTGAGTCCTAGAGGCAGAATAGCTTGACTATTGCTATAGGATTGTAGGTAGCAGAGACAAGGTGTAATTCTTTGGCTCTCTGAATCTCCTGAACATGGTACAGAATGCTGCTTCTCTGCTTATTGTGTTCCCACCTGCTTGCCTGATTTTGCTATATAATTTGGGACTACTCATTGAAACTCACGGGACTACTCATCTTCCTCTAGCTCAAAACTGGTGACGTTCCCCCAGCACAACATTGTCATGTATACAGTAAAGCTCAAATTTATTAGCTGTGCCGTAGTTACCACCTCAAGAGTCTATTTCTCATTAGAAGTTCTGACCATGTAGATGCACCCAGATGTCCCAATGCAATTCTCATTCTGGGTAGGGATGATTTACCATGGCTTAATAATGTGTGACCAAGATATAACCACAGATACCACAGATAATATATATTGGCACAAGAGATACAAAGTGGATGATGTGTCTCATTTATTCAATACCAGGCAGTGGCCAGTTCATCATGCTGTAAGACTAACACTAAAGTAAAATAAAAGATGGTAATTGTAAATGTGAGATTGGTTATCACATAATATAGTAATCTCCACTCTGGCATGTTTAAACAGTTTTCATGCATTGTAAGGTCTGCTTCTGTGGTTTTTGAAGCATATGACACACCTAATGAAACTGCTTTACAAAAATAAGCTTTACTACCACATTTCTGTAATTAAATACGTTTATTATAATAGGAATACAATTTACTGGATCTCGGAAAGCTAGTCTGGATAATTAATAATGAAACATGTTTTAATGAACATTTATTAGCAGTGTGAAATACAAATATCTTGTAGATCAGCTACCATCTAGGAAGACTTCATTTATTCCCTGAGATTAAAAAGCTCTGCATTACCACCATCAGTGTGGCAGACTTGACAGCTCAACAATCTGCTCTGTAAAAATGCATTAATTTGGAACCCCACCAATATGGACACTGTGATAATTCAGAAGGTCGTGGGACTGAGGTTTGCCTTTGTATTATCTAAGAAAAAGAGGGTTTCCCCCCCCAATAAATTAGTTGTGTAAACAAGATTATGTAAAAGGTCTGTTTAACCACTTAAATGAATTTTCTTTCAAATATCCTGGCACCATGATTTGCATATACATTATGCCAATTACAAATGAATCCTATTTACTCATTTGCAGGGACTCAGTTCCTAGATTGCCAGAAAAATGACTGAGTAACTGTTGAGAGTGTACTAGTATTAAGTGATATATTAAGGACTTGAATAGATGTAAAGAAATATAGGAAATGAAAAATTCTACCGAGAAGGTTTATTCTAATCAAGTGGTTCCTAATATTGGCTCCATATCAGAAATGTCTGGGAATATTTTTTAAAATGCTAATGCACAGGCTTCATCCGTAGGACTTCTGACTTAATGAATCTGGCTTAGGGGTCAGGCAAACATTAGAAAGTTTGGAGTTAATGCATTACAGTTCTGCAAATAGAGTCTTAAAATGCAAAAGCTCCTGTGAGTACTAACATATTAAGTTATTATCAGATTTTTGTCTTCCTAAACACCATGATCAGGGCTGCTTTCTTCTAGTCTCTTAGTTCTGTGGCCAGCAAGGACCTATATGTGTGGCCTGTGTTATCCTCAAGGGGAGCATGCCTCCTTGGTGGCCCTGGACAGTACAGGGTTATGTCTGTCATTCTGGCATAATTATTCGTGGTATACCTTCCTTGCATTCTCAAACCTGTCTTGGTGTAGACATTACATTATATGTCACCTGAACTCTCCTACCAATCTCTAAGTCCTTCCTACTCATCTCTTGAACCCACCTCTTTCTGCCCATCCACGCAAACTCTTCTAGCCCAGGGCTATTTTATTTCCTGCATCCACCCTTGTCCTCTCCCGATACCTCGCCATGGGATTCTCTCTTTACAATTGGTCAAGGTGTCACCATTGCCATTAAAATCAACCTTAAACTATTAAGCATAGTAAACCAGGTCCTCTAATGAGTTGTTGCCTGCCCATTTTCCCGCCGCTCTGTTCTGCCCTTCCACAGTTCAGTGGACCTCTCCGGGCTCCAGGCATGATACACTCTCTGCCCAGGCTCACTTCCCCCGCTTTCTCAAGCAGCACCCACATACTTCCTGGAGCACTAGATAAAAGAATCACATTCTTAATTGAGTATTCTCTGACTTTCCGGGGAAGAGCCACACTGGAGTGATTTCTTTGTACACACCTCTCTTTTATCACGCTGTGATCACGTTGTGATCACGTTGTTCTGTACTTACTGGTTTGTTGTTTTTGTTTATTTTTGTATGCCTGTAGTGGCAATCTATACTGAAAAGTGAAACTTTTTGTCTCTCTAGGCTCTCTTCTGGGGTCTCCAATTAGTAGAAATGTCCCTTAATATTGGAGATAAATTCAAAATACTGATCGAACATGATGGAATGTGCTGTGTTAATCACTTTGCTTTTCCTGGACCCTCTGAGTCTGTGTGTGAAGTTCCTCACATTTTGCAATTGCTTTCAGTAAATAATTCTTCCTGCATCCAGGTTCAATAACTATAAAATAAAAAATTGAGTGTGGCTTGTGTTCCTCCACAATGCGGTGGGGGTATATTCATTACAGACTGCTCTGAAGATGATTAATTCTATAGATATGATAATTCTTATAAATATTGTAATGATTGTAGCCATTATTTCTAGCTCCCATAAGATCCTAAATAAAGTAGAAATAATAAGATAAAAGATACATCAGTACCCACACAAATGATAGCTCTTATCCCAAAATACACACTGATATTGAAAATGAGACATATCTTCCAACCAATGTATTTAAACTTTCATTCTGACAGATGGCCTATCCTAAAATTTGTCAAAAATATCTTTATTGAAATCGTTATAAGGAGACCAATTCTGTTAAAACCAGAAGTAGTCGTGGCTTTAATTCAAGATATTCTAAGCTCAAAAGTTGAGGTCTGTTGAGGAAGTTAAATCTAAATGACTATTTGACTGGTTTTGTCAGAAGCCTTTTTATTCAATTTTACTGTGTCTACTTAGAGCCAACTTTGGGAAAGTTACTTCTAAAAAAATAGGTTGGTGGTAATTATTTAAGTTTTATATATTACTTTTGTAAAAAAGTGCTACATGTAGGAGGGAAGGAAAGAAGAAAAGAAAGAGAGGAGAGAGAGATTGTAATAATTAAAATCTGTTTTCCAACTATATAACACCTTATGTGACATTGTAGACTGAAAAATTTACAGTGACAAATTAGTTTTATAAAGCCCATTGTGGTTCTGCAAGTATTTACTTATTTATTATGAAGATATTAGTAACTAAAACCTTTGATAATCACTAATGTTTGAAGCATAGATTTTGTTACGAGACTATGTAGGCCTATAATAACAATCAGAGTGGCAAAGAGCAGAGAAAGCAGTGAGTTAGTACTATTAGTACTTGGAGAAAACAAAAGTTGATTGTTGTTAATTGTGCATGTCTAAGAGGAGACACATAGGTGACTTCATGGAAAATACAGACTATAGTGAGATAAAGTCAACAGGATCTGTCTATAATTTGGACCCAAAATATGTAGATCATCACAAAATTTCAAATTAAAACACTTGGTTTAGGTCTTGGGGGAATTGGCAGGTGGTGGATAATTCATACAACAATCATCTTGAGGTCTCATTTCCCCACCTTCATACTGTGAGGCGAATTTACTTTTTTGGCTGAGCATTACCAGAATGCAATGATAATGAGACAGGAGATAAAAGTTATGAACCAAAAGCAGATAAACACACCCTGAACTGAAGAAGCAAATTTTCTACCGAGCTTATTAGCCACTCTAGAATGTGATATCAGGGGCACTGAAAATATCTCTTCTAAATTGCTCTCAGGTTTTCTAAGCCTAAACATCACCTTCTTTAAAATGTAAGCTCTCCAGGACAGATGTGCTGCTTGATCTTTTGTCAGCCTCAACAAATAGATGTGATTAAAGAATTAGCAAAAATATGGCAAAAGAAGGGAGTGGACTGGAGAGAGGACAATGTCACACAACTACCTGAAATAAAGAGAAAGGACACACATTGGTGAATGGAGTAGAAAGACAGCTTTGCCAACTACAGAATTTTGATGTGTTAATAAACTAGTATATGAATAAAGTTCTTGACCAGAGACTTTGTTTAAAGTACATAAACACCCTTTGCCCTGGCTGGTGTGACCCAGTTTGCTGGAGTGTCATCCTGACAACCAAGATGTTGTGGGTTCAATTCCCCATTGGGGTGTGTGTAAGAGGCAACTGATTGATGTTTCTCTCTCACACTGATGTTTTTCTCCCTCTCTCTTTCTCCCTCCCTTCCTCTTTCTCTAAAATCAATAAACATATCATGAATGGATTAAAAATTGTAAAAAATACAGAAATACTTCAAAATCTATCAAATTACCAAGGATCATAAATTGGGAGAACTAGCATTTTGCTCTGCATCTAACCTTATAAGCAGAAAACATTCCTTGGTTTATTCATGTCTGGACAGATGACAGTGTCCAGATAAGCACAGTCTATTTCCCAAACAACTTTCTCCCTCCCCTCAAAACAACCTTGCTCCAACAGACTTTCAAAACACCAAACTTAGCTTTCATATACAAACAGTTACATTTCTAGTGAAGAGGGGGAGTGGGAGCCCAAAAGGTGGATTCTTCAAAATGGAGGACTTGAGGAATTTCCCGGAATCTATTTCACCAACAGGGCATTGAATTAGGGGACCTGGTCCTTATCAATCTTCACAGAGGATTAACTTCAAAGACTCTAAATAATTCATTACATTTATGTCCAAAACTAAAGTTTCTGTGGACCACAAAAATTAATGTAAGTTGCAGATCATATAGCCATAAATACAGTGTTTATTCAATGTGCATAACGAAATTGCCTATCTCTATTTGCTTTGCCCATTACTAGCCCATTTGTTTTGTGTGTTTAAAAAAAGCTTTTGTGGATTTGGACACATATTTTAAAGCTAGTAAACTGCCAATCTGTTTATACAGAAATCATCTATAGCATAACCACACTCACAATCATCAAAAGTAACATTGCAAGAAGCAATTTAAGTTAACATAAAGGAAGTCAACCTATATTACATCTCCAGATTACAGAGGACAGCAGGTAGCATCAAGAAACCATGGTCTTGGGCTAATCACCAGCTCCAGAGTGGGAACAGGGAGCCTTTCTCTTCCCTTACCTGTGATACCTTAGTCATGCCCTTGGCCACATATCCCACTGTCTATGCAGCTCTTTCAATTTTATCTCCTGACAATTTCTTCATTAATGCTTCTTGAAAGGTAACTTAAATCCCTCTTGAAAATACAAGTATTCCTTGCTCTTAATACCCTGCCCTGAGTTTCACTGGTAGGTTCACCTCTAGCTCTCTGGAACATGTTTCTCAGTCCTTTTGCCCAGAAGAATGGAGGCTGCCCTATCATACTTGCAAACCCAGCATTGGCGAATTTTATTATCCTTGCACAAATTCCTATAGAAGAAAATGAGCAATAAAATCTGCCTCCTGGAGCAACGTGCTTCACAAGTTTAATGTAATTTTCTCTACTAAAGTATTTACTATTTTGAGAAACATTAAATCTTCTAGCTGTCAAGTGAATATAAGTCTGCCTCTCGTTCAATGAGTAGTTTTGCACCAGTATCATTCAAAGGGCATGAACAAGACCCAACTTAAGGCCCATCTAGATAACTGGTCCAAATTCATACCCAGTTTCCAAGTTATTTCTGATCTAGGGAATTCCTTTTATTCTTAGATATTTTCACTGTGGTTCTGAAATTGGTCTTGCAACTGAAAATTTTGGATCTGTTGTAAACATATAATTAACACCCACAAAATCCTCTCCAGAATCCCAGAAGTTGAATTTGATACATATCTCCTGGGACAGAATTTCATCCTTGTCAGACTCAAACCAGTAAGGTTAGTTGACTAGTCCAGCCTCTCTTAGAAGTGAGGGCACCGTTCTCTCAAAGCAAGGCAGATGGTAGAGACAGGCTGACGGCGATCACACAGTTGTGCTCAACACAGATGCCTGGACATACAATCAAGTATGCTTTGGTCTGATTTTTTCCCACTGCATGGATGTCATGTAGGCCTTCATGTTATCAGGCAGAGTATTGAATTATTGGCCTGGAAAGGCACTAAATACCTACTCCAGCTCTACATTCACTTCTATCCACACCCCAACTTGAGAGGGAACTGGTACTGGAAATTTCTCAAAAGAAAGACTTTCAGTAAGCCTAAACTAAGAAAGAGGTATTCTGTAGAAAATGGGAACATAAAAGTCATTTCCTCCAGCCACAACCGACATCAAGTCTGTCAACTTCATCATATTTCAGATCCAAAGAATTTCAGTCGTGTAAGGAAATAGTTACAGATTCAGTCACTAACTTATCTATTACCCATGTACTGCACTCAGGTAGTTAGCAGGTCTCCAGTCCCCTGCTTTTCCTCAGAGTCGTTGCAGGAGACCTGGCTGTCTGTTTCTTTGCTGTAAACTAGTCAGTTTAAAAGCAGTCCCAGGAATGGGACCTGTTCAGGAAAGAATGGATTTTATGCCTTGCTTATTGCTTTCCAAATGCCAGGAGCTTTTCAGAGTAATAGCAACTGGTGTAAAAAGAGAATTTGAAATAAAAGAAGCTTTTATTGCCCCAGAAAGAGCCTGCCCGTAAACTTTCCACCTGCTTTAACCACTGGGGAATGTGTATGTGTGTATATATCAACAATTTCTGGCCAATGAGAATTTACCTTTCCTATTAGCCTCATATCTTCTATGACAAAAACAGAGTAGGAAAACAGGATCAAACATCTTTAATTGCAGTTGTCAAATGTATTCCAGCCTAACGCTTCATGCATTCTGTCATCAACAGGACATTTTACTACTGGTAGCGATGCTTTACCCTTATGCAAAACCTTTGATCTTAGAATATCAAAGATTTCTGCAAATACTAATTCATTAATTAAGCTTTTCAATGACTTTTCAGAGATGGAGAAAAGAAAAATGTCTTTCAAAAGGAGAGATATTTAAAATTCGGGTTGTTTCAGTGGCAGCTTCAGTGAACAAAGGATGCCATTTCACTGATGTCACTGTGACCCCCAACAAATCTGTCACTGAATCCAGAACAGACCTCTCTATGAGGATGCAGACATTTTTCAGGTGAATGTTTCATAGGTTTGTCTTTAGTTTCTAATGAACCTTCTTCGTGGCATTCGGTCACATCATTTGTCTCTAATTCTGTTGTTTCTTTGTTCTCTTTTTCTAATAGAAGGTAAAACCTTGTGAACTTTCTGAGATTTATTGGTTCACATCTGAGCTGCTGTAGAAAACTGTGTGCTCAAACCCCACCCCTAGGGAGAGGGGAACCAGCCTTGTATCTAAGGCAGGTTTTCAAGAAACTGTCCTCAAATGCACAGCCAAAAAAAAAAAAAGAAGTTTAACTATTTTTGTCTTAATTAGTTGAAATGCTGAAACTTAAAATAAATAACACATTACCACCCCAAATCAACATGTAAATAAAATAGGCTAGAGAATATTTTCTACTCATTCCACTACCCAGCAGGTACAGTTTAAGTAAAGTCACAGCCAATCCAGAACCACTATGTGGCTATTTCTTAGGATGTTTTTGAAATGTAGCTTATTTTAATATACCTGCTTTGAAAGAAAGGATTATGAGCTGGTGTAGGAAAGAGGCACTAGCAATGCGTGCCCAGAGTAGCACTGCCACCCTCCTAACTGGAATTAGTCACATGAGTCTAATTGTTACAATTTCTGAATCAATCTAAATGCACCTGAGGGTTACCAGTGTCATCACTGGTAATGTCAGAAAGAACTGTATTAAGCAGTCATGAACACCTGTTGGGAACTTCCCTGCCTGGTTTCAGAAGCTGTAATCCCCTATGGCTAAGGCTGAGTAAAAAGACTTTGGGACCCTAAGCCACCAAGGAGACAAAGTTTATCTTCCTTGCAGGGGCACCGCCTCTATCCACTTTTTACTTCACTCTGCTTGGCCCCAGGTGGATGACTGTTTAGCCAATGACAAGTAAGATTCCTCAAGGGAGGGATGACCTAAGATAGGCATCGTCATAAAGGAGCCCTCAGGTAACAACTTGGGGGGCTATAGAAAAAGGGGGTGATGGACCCTTGCCCCTTGGCTTTGACAGCCTGAGTCCTCATTCTGTCTGGAAGAAATCTCCTAATCTCTTGGCTGCCTTACTTCCCCTACTCAACTTAAGCCTGAAACAATGCCTTAAGCCTAAAATAATGCAGGAGGTGGGTGCAGCCCTGTTCTGGTAAGGGTGGGTTCCCTGGGGCGATCAGGCCTAAGAAAGAATGCATAAAATCCTGTGAAACCTATTTTGCTAATACCTTCATTTTAAATTATAAGGGTCCAAGCATGAAATGAGTTTGTTTCCCCAGTTTTATGGCCCTTTATCTATCTGACCCTGACTCAAAATAAGCCCTCATAGTTCTTGAATGTTTTCTATTTTTTGATCATTACTGCCTGACAATGATTGATGAGCTTAATGCATGCACCCTGTATTCCTATGCAAATTAAGCCCAATAAAAGCCCATTGAGGAAAAGGCTCATGGCCCTTCTCCTTGGAGAGATCAACTATCTTTCCTCCCCAAGCAGATCATGTCTTGGTAGATTTATTCTCCTCAGTGGTGGCCGGGGTGGGGGGGGCCCTTTGGGTGGATCCCCCCCCACAAACACCCCTCAAGGAAGTATGTAAACCACACTGAGGACCACCATGACTGACCCACTTAACTGATATTTAGTAAGTGCATAGAAGACACAGGTGCTTTGTTGGTATCATATTTGATTCAGAGTTCTTAGAAATTAAAACCTGTGTCTACAATACCCACACCATGGTTTAGTTATTTCTATTAATAAATTAATTTTCTAACTCTTTCTCCCCTTATCTCTGTCTTTCAACTCTCTTCAAACAATATAGTAGTTAACATTGAAGTAACACAGTGAGGATGTGAATTTCAGGTTCATCCCATAAAATTTAGGTGACCTTGATGGAATTTACATAACTTCTCTAAGATTTACTTTCCTCATCTAAAAAATGGAGGCAATCCCAGTAATGATTTTGTTGAGTGCACACAGTAGGCACTCAGTAAATATTATGTATGTGTGCACACAGAGATTCAATTTTACATATGCCCTTGTGCTTCTTTGGGCACATCATGCCTATACCTAGAGTCCAGCCAGAAATACATTATGCAAAACATATTCCTGCATCAAAACATGTTAAACCGCACATATGAGGTCTGTCCAGAAAAAGTCCAACCATTTTTAATATAATGAGAATAGCTGGCACGACATGGGTGTAACCTGGCAGCCAAGGAGAGTGGACTGGAATGCACATGCATCAACAATGATGACTTCACTGTATTAGTCAGTGGGGGTGGTAAATGCTGTTGAGTGAGCATGTGTACTGTGTGGCCGTCACATTCAAAATGAGCGAGTAGAGCAACAAATCCTCATCAAATTTTACAATAAGCTTAAACATTTCTCCATGGAAACTATTCAGATGATTCAGAAGCTATGGGCAATTGGTGCTTGGTAATTTCATCATAACAATGCACCCAACCATGTGTCACATCTTGTGCAGAGTTCTTGGCAAAACATCAAATCACCCAGGTGATCAGCCCCCTGCCCCCCCCAGCCCAGATTTGGTGCCCTGAGACTTCTGGCTTTGCCCAAAATGATAATCACCTTTGAAAGGGGCGAGATTTTAGACCATCCATGAGATTCAGGAAAATATGAGGGGGCAGCTGATGGTGATTTGGAGAACTGTGTGAAGTCCCAGGTGGTTAATTTGAAGGGAACTGAGGTATCATTGTCCCATGTACAATGTTTCTTGTGTGTTGTATCTTCTTTAATAAATGTCTCTATTTTTCATATTACATGGTTGGATACTTTTCTGGACAGATCTTGTTGTGCACATCAATGGACAAAATCTCAACAATGACCAACAAGCAACACTATCTTTTAGGAGCAGAGTAGATAATCCAGAAATACTTAAGGCAAGGATCAAAATATCCTGAATGGAGAATAGGCCTCAGAAATCTTTGACAAGTTCACTTCAAGGTGAAGACCCAAGTCTAGGTTCTCCTAGTCACCATGATAGACAAATCTTTCTCATTTTTACCATTTATCAAAAGTTCATTGAATGTTTTTCTGTTTGCTTGATTCTTCATTAAAGCGTGTTTGGGAAGTTTAAAGAATAACAGCCCTTCCTTTAAACACTTTAGGTTCTGGTTCAGCTGCCAAAACATGTATTTGTGAAAAGCTTCCTTATAATAGAGAACTATGGGCACATAATCTTAAAGTGAATTGACTATTTTGACTGAAAAATCAGAGGAGAGAGTGAGAATGCTGTGGGCTAGCCTGATCAGGAAATATAACATGATGGAAATGCATGATATGAGCTTTCAAAGCCCAGTAACATTAGAAGAGATAGAATATGGAAGAAACAATTTGGGTATATAAGCAAGAGTAAATCACACAAACAGAATCAGAGAACTAAATGATCAATGAATGTAAAGTGTGGAAAAGGAGAGGAGGCTCTGTTAGGCAAGGTAGATAGGCAAAACATATTTGGGATTCTTTGAACTTTATATCAAGTAAAATTACCACATTCTGCTGAAGAGATTTGCAAGATTTACATGAGATAATTAGAAATACAGTAAAAGGCAGTTTGACTTCAAGGTAATATGGTCAACCATGAGATCTGTGGCTATTTAGCGACTAAGAAAATTTAAGTTACATTAATAGAATTATGGTGCTTTGAAAGCTAAAGAGTAGTGCAGATCATGGTTAAAGAACAGCACTTAATTTCAGATATCACACCTTAGTTATGAACAAATCCATCAAAAATAAATCCAGGTAAGACACTGAACTAGCAATGAGTTTTGATAATTTAGCTACTAGAAACTCTGTCCTATGAGGAATGGTTGAGGTACCTACTAGAAAGGAGGTGTCTTAAAATGTCGAGGAAGTACATGGAAGGGTTGTATATACTGTGAGTATTCTCAAAGAGAGTGGAAGTGGTGCGCTGCAGGAATCTATTGGATTTCTATTCTTAATACAAAAGAACTTCTATTACTTATAGCTATACAAAGTGAGAGATGATGATGATGCTATCACTGGAAATATTACAGCTGAGCTAAATGACCATATTCATCTGTACCCAACAAGGGCTTCTTATTAACTAGGAAATTGCACTGTAAGAACCCAAAGGTCTTTTTGACAATAATATCTTATTAATATTTTAATTCCATTCATCAAACTTCCTTTGCTGACAAATGATACTCCTATGGACAATTTTAAGCAAGTGCTGAATTGCATGGCTGGTTTTCACAACAGACACTTGCGACAGGAATGCTCAGGATCTCTCCATTCGAAATCTTCCATTTGTAGTGGAAGACATTTTCCATATTTTCCCCACGTAGAAGACAATTTCTAAATTTGAACCCAAATCAACACAAAGTTAAATTTTTAATCATGTTATCTGGTACTAATTTTAAAAGATGGAAGAAGTTTCAAAAATGTAACTACTTCCCGGTTTTTGAATTTAATGAACATGAGATCGCACAGTTTAGTTCTATGTCAGCTGTTATAACTAAAATATTTTGTTATCCCATTCATAAGGCTTCTTAATTGTTGTTGGACTTGTTAGCTTAACTCTAGCATCTTCAAATTCAAATGGTTTTATTGTCATTATTAAAAACAGAAACACCTATTTGTGAGCTGTATGATCAAATAATGACTATATGCAATAATAAAGTGATTGCATTAATGTAAATTCTTTAATGTAAATGCAAATGACCCAAGGCTGCAAGTCTGAGTTTAATAAAGCAGCAGAATAAACCCATTTAGTATGGGATGTTTGAACTTGTGCACAGATTGGGATTTCCATTCACCTATCACACATGGCTTCTGGTACCCAATTCTGCATGCCGCTCTACAGGTGACATTTTCCTCCTCTATTTCCTCCACTTTTACCTTCCTGATGAAGGTGCTGGATTATGCTTCTGTGAATTAAGTTGTGCTGGTTTTCTTCCAGCTTATATGATGACTTATAAAAAGAAAACAATTAAGCTATTTGCATGACCTTTTATATTCATTTTCCATAATATAAAATCATGTGCTTTTTTGGTAAAAGATACTAATGCCACTCTGCAGTGTATAGGGTTAATTGTGATTTTAATGAGAGTGACATGCAGCACTGGGTGAAAATATGATTTTAAAAGCTACAAGCTCTAAAGGTCACATATCAGTGAAGTGGCACGTTTCTATGGTATATCGTTAGGAACCTAGTCCACTCTACACTCACAACGATGTTATTCTCTGTCTGGTGCAGATCATATGCTTTGACAGCATACTAGATTTTTTTTTTATTAGAAAACAATGTATTTTAAAGTCTTTCCAAATAACTCACTGTTCAACCATGGGATGATGTGATTAGAACAACCTTAGATGAAGACAGAATATCAGAGATTAATAGGTAAATTAATAAAATTATAATCCAATGATAAAAGTTTACATCATATTTCATTAAATACATATTTACAGAGATAATATCATTGGGCAAAAATTATTGGCTGTGTGCTCATAATGCCAAGTAGCACTGAGTGCTACAAAGACACTGCATGAGATTATGTCAAAGGTAGTGACTCTTAAATGTGTGACCACAGAAAGCCATTCTGAACACAGAACAGTTGAACTAAGACTTCCATGGTACTAAGGAGCCAGAAAGGTTAAGCTCAGGCAGAGGAAATAGCAAGTGTAAGGCCTAAGAATGAGTCTGAAGAGCTAGGTTGGAACAACATGTAAACAAGGCCAGGGGAAGTAGAATGTAATAGAAAAGTCAGAAGTGGCTCATCATGGGGCCTAGGAGGCCACCAGAATATGGAATATGGAGTTGAATTTCATTCTGAAAAAATAGGAAGTCACTGGTGAGGTTTAGACATGAAGGTTACATTATACTAAGTAGCTTCTGCTATGGAGAAACGATAATGGGTTGGCAAGAGTAGAAGGAGGGAGACCAGTTGGAAAGGTCTTGATGTTGTCCAGCTATGAGGTGATGGTGGTTGAACTGAGTACCAGTGGAGGTAAAGAGGAGTAGACAGATCTGGAGTAAATTCTGCTGACAGAGCAGAAAGGACAGTGGCTGCATTACCTAAATCAACATAGAGTTGCACCCTTGCAAAATGAAGTTGTGTCTTTTTTAGTCTTCCTGTTCTTTTTACCTCTTGCACAAACTTCTTGGAGAGATGTGATTAAAAATCATGTTCCCTTGTATCTTCAAACAGAATACAAAGATAGAAATTTTATGCCAAGAATGAGCTTGCTTTGGGAATCTGTTTCCACAGGAACATGGTTTTAAATGTTTCGGCTTCCATAAATTTTAAATTAATATTTGGTAAGCTTAATGATCGCTGGAACCTATACTTAAAGATTTTGAGGGAGGTGAATTTTGCAGAAACTAACCTAGAAATTGACATGCATTGTGCAGTAACTGATAGAATATAAAAATAAGAGGTAGTTTAGACACTGCCAATAGGATGAAAAGGGGTCCTTTAGCAAGGCCATCTTCCTTCATTTGCAATGGGTCAAGGTTGAGAGACATCGCTTGGCTTTGCTCAGTGACCAAAAGAGATTTAGATTTGAAATCAGACTAATAGGCACCATGACCATAAGAAAAGACTGATTGGGGCTCTGGCAACTGGTACAGAATTCCTAGCTGTTTGTTACGTAAGGATAATTTTATCTGCTTTTAGGCAATAAAAGACAAAATCAGTCTCTGCTTTCATGATTTGCCAATCTTTTTTCTGCACAGCCTGCTTAGCTATTGTCTGGTAACAGGAGTCTGAAGCATGTGTGAAAAATCAGCCATTGCTAGCCTTTTCTGGATAGTGACGTTATCTTCTCTACGCAGGGGCTGTCACAGGTTTCTAATAGAGTCCTGTGGATGGTGGAGATAGGAGGCTATTGGGCCAAGGACCTTGTTTCTTTTTAATTCTTTCCTTTTACAAATGATTAAAGATAAGTTTCCTTTTCCTTTTTCTTTAAGAGACAGAGAACTTCTAATATGTACATCTGACCCCCCATCTTTTCCCCAAATCCTTAACATTGTGTGTTTCATTTCTCCTGCACTTCTACCAATAGATCTTTTAGCAATATCATTTTAAAGCCATGGGTGATCAAACTTTTCTGATAACTTACATATATAGTAAGTAATCAGACTTGATAAGGATCCATGGACATCTTCACTCTGGTGATCAAACCTTTCTGATAACTTACATATATAGTAAGTGATCAGACTTGATAAGGATCCATGGACATCTTCATTCTCAAAGACCATACACAACACTTAGGGGGAAGAATGACTTCTGTGCATCCCCATTGGTCTTTTGTCTCTTACCTGAAATTTGGAGAAAGAAAATAACATCTTCCAGGGTGAAAGCCAGAAATGAATATGGCAAGTAGCTCAACTGGTACCATTTTCAAGAAGTTGCTATCGTAAATAGCCTGGTTGGACCCGCTCCTGAGGCTACCCTCTGCTCAGCATCAAAGTGAAACATATGCCTAAATTCTCTGACAATACTTCTTCAGTAGTTGAGCAAGGAGCTGTCATTAGGAGCTGTAGTCAAACACATGGTTCCTGCATCACTAGTAGAATACTTGACAAAACTACCCTCATCCATGAGGTTAGGGAGTCCATGGACTGAGGGGTCCTTCACAGGCTGAAAAGTAGAGGAATGGCACCAGACCAGATAAAACTGATCAACTGCAAAGAGTTGTTTTTTCCCACAATTGGAGACTGGTCTCCCCCTTAGAACTGGTATGCATGGCCTCAGCCTCATTGGATTCTGGCACATTCCACATCACAAATACATTTTCTATTTCTGCTATTTCTTGAGATCGTCCTTTTCACAGAGATGACTTGGCACTGGTTACTATATTTGACCTTTGTAAGTGCCAGTGTCTGAACCAGAGGAAGTCTAGTGACTTCTGGAATGAGCTCTGCTGAGACACTCAGGGCACATGTTGCAGTACACACATATACATACTCATGTGAATATACATATAAACATAACTGTGCATATGAAGAGGCATATGCAGACACATGTCCACATAGACATAAAAAAGCATATCAGCAACTGGAGCCCTTATGAGAGCTGGAGGTCTAAGGTAGGGACCCAGATAAGAAATAGAATAAAACACAATTAGTCCCAACATAATCAAGCAGGCCTCACATAATTCAGCTGAATGATTGTGATACTGTCCAAACTGAAACATGAAACTGCTTCTTAAGCAATTTATTTTTCTGTGGAAATTTGCCACAAAGTGTGAGTTAATGACAGAGGGTTCTAGCCTCTATGGGCATTGTGACATCACAGTGGCAGTTCTGATTCCTCACCATCAGTGTGACTGACTTTGCTTCTGCTTGTAGATCTTCAAGAGCCTATTTCTGGAAATAAACTCTGTTCAGGCATTGAAGATGAGCTTGAGATGGAGGAAGACTTCCCTGGCTCTCAGAGTTTGGTTAGATTTCCTTCTTTGTTCTAGAAGTATCCCATGCTTTCCCTCCTTGGGAATACTTTGACCTCAGAGTATTGTAATGTGTGTCTATCTCACCCCAAGTCTGGAGGCTACTGGAAGGCAGGCAGTTTTTCCTATTTACTCTCTAACAAGAGCTTGCACAGTGCCTGGCACATAGTAGGTTCTCAATAGTTGCTAAATAAATTACACATCATACATATAATTTAATGCTTTAATTCAATATGACTTCCTATCCTTAAAGATGTATTCCTTTATTCACCAAAATTATTAGCACATGCCGTTTATGCTTGGTGAGTCAGAAGGGAAAAGGAAAAGACAAAACAAACACCTGATCTTGAAAGGTTTATGTACAAGACTCTGTGTGTGTGTGTAACACTGGAAGAATAGGCTTAACTAATTGTTAAGATTTTACACATTTATTGCTGTAATAAAATTTATAAAACAATTTAATCTATGTTAATTTGAACAATATGCTGTATTTTCTAGACTCCAGTTTTGATCATCACCCTCAAAAGAGGGAGAAGTTCTTATAATATTTTTGTTTCTAATAACACAACTTCATTATTTCATTATGGGGTAGAAGTCAGAATATATTTGAAACTGACTTGGACCTTCTTAAAAGAAAGCTACATGGTTATAGAATTGTTTGTGTTTTCCCATTTTATGCATCTTGTTCATCCCTGGTCCCTGTGGGCAGCTGGAATGAAAGGTCAAGTTACTGTCAACTGTGAGAAAGTCTGTTTCAGAAATGATTCCAGCTGAGATCTCCCAGGAGATGTGACACCTTGACATGTGGAATAAGGTCTTAGGGAAATGCCTTTAAAATTCACATGCAAATATGTCCTGTCATTATGTGCATGTGTGTGTCTTGTTCATATGTGTGGATGTGAGAGCATGCATATGCATTGTGTGCATGTGTGTGCTGTGTATGCACACATGTTGTATATAGTGTGCATCTACATGTGTGTTGTATTGTGTTGTATGTGTGTACATTCCATGCATGTGTGTTGTATATTTATTACATATGCAGGGATATGTGTATGTGTTGTATGTGTGTGGCAGTTTTCCATTTTTACCCAAATATATTCTCAGGAAGTGAAAGAGAAAATGTGTCATTATCTGTGGAGAATACAGCCTCAAATTAAATAGATTAAAAACAACCTTTCCTAGGTTGTCAGAGAAAATGTTGAAGGGTTTTCAAAAAGGGAAGGAAATCTCTCGGGCAACCGTATCTATATTTGCATTGCTTGTTTCAGAATAAAGACAAAAAAACCAAACACATCCACACCACACGCTCCTGACACAGAGTCATATTTTGAAAAATGCTGGTTGGTAGCACCTCCGTGATGTGCCTGCCTGTGACATTTTAAGATCACAAATTGCTGCTAGGAAACACTCCCTCTTTTCATATTTACACTTAAAAAACCTTTTCTTCTTAATGGTTAATTAGGTCACTAATCAAAAGAAGCTCTTAAAAGGAAAATGAAATGTTGACATTTTGCAATTATTTGCTACTGTGAATAATACATAAACATATTACTTATGGAGAATGTGGCTTTCAACCTCTTTCTGCCAGGAAAGCCCCTGCTGACAGCAGGATTCCGGTGCTGTCTCAGACTGCCACCATCTCCTCCCCTGCTCGCATTCACTTTGGGTCACTTAGGTGTCATTATCCTGTGTTTTTCCAAAATGCAGAATCGGTGATGAAGTGCATGTACTTGTGTGTGTGTTTGCACGAAGTTTATTGTTCTTGTCTACTTTACATCACAAGTGTTAACACACTGGCATACCGCTAATTACTTGAAATAGAGACTCCTGTAAAAATCAGTTTAACCAGGAATAGATAATATTCTAATACTTCAGTTCTGTGGCAAGCACTTCTTGAGTTCTTCTTTAGTACAGGATTGTAATAGATACGAGGAATATGGAGATGGCTGGGGCACAATGTGTGTCCCGAAGAGGCTGAGGGAGAGGTGGCATCCAGCACCCAGCCACATCCAGGGACAATCTTAGAAGCATATATAAGATGTTTGGTTTCTCATTTAGTTTCACATCAAGTGATCTCTTCCTTCATGTCACTGCCATCATGTAATCCCATTGTTAAATCCACCACCAATAAATTTGTCACTCCAAAATCTTGATTTCAAGCATTCCTGTAGATAGACTCAACCTTTTATCGCAGCCCACTCCTCCCTGGGACTTGACTCTGGTATATTGTAAAGTCTGCATCCCACATTTCTCACCATCCTCGACACTATCCAGCTGCATCCATCCATAGTCATGTAGTTTTCTGGGTTACTATGTAGTCTCATCTCTGGGTTCCTGGTCTTCAACTTGTTTTTTGTGTTGTCTTATGATACCTTTTTAATAAAATACTATAAATTAGGTAATGACAATTACTTGAGTAAATGGTTGTGAAATGAAAGAATAAATTCAAGTCCATTCCCTTGTGCTGTCTACTCTGCCTTATGCTACTCTAGGCTGGCAATCTCCAACCAGTTAGCCACAAGAATTTTTAAAACATGCAATACCTGACTACTTGTAGTCAGGGGCGCTGACCTCTTTTCCCTTAGATTGTCAAATAAAAAAGAATGACAGTCAATACAATAACAGTCATCCAGTGTGAATGAATCAAAATTTTACCTATTTTTTTCAGATTAAAGAATATTGGTAATTAGTTTATGAGTGCCAGGAGATGAAAAAGGTTGAAAATTGCTGCTTGATGCTAACATCCCCAGAAAGCACGTGGAAAGACCTTGGTCTCTTCACAGCTGTGTCACAACCCTGGGGCTGCTGTAATAAGATACCATTAACTGAGTGGCTGGAAACAACAGAAATTTAGTCTCTCAAAATTCTGGAGGCCACAAGTCTGAAATACAGGTATCAGCAGACCACACTGACCCTGAAGCCTTGTAAGAGAGAATCCTTCGTTGCCTCTTCCTACCCTCTGGTGGAGGCTGGAAAAAATTCTGGGTGTTGCTTGGCAAGTAGCTACATGCCTCCAGTTTCTGTCTCTGTCTTCACATGGTCATCTTCCTTGTGTACCTACGTGTCTGTGTCTCCTTCCCTCTTCTTGTAAGACAGTAGTTACTTGCTTTAGGAGCCCACACTTATCCAGTGTGACCTCTTCTTAACTAAAGTAACTGTACCTGCAAAAACTCTATTTCCAAATAATGTCACATTATGAACTTCCAAGTAGAGTGAATTTTACAAGAACACCATTCAACTCACCACAGTAGTGACTGAGTCCTGTGGAAGACAAATGCACTCATGAACATGAGTCATTCATGCTCTCAAGATCTAGGTGCTCACATTTTCAAAAGAGTTTGCATTTACTTGTCTTTCTACACAGTGGTCGTAAACATTCAGATGAAACACTTTTTTTTTTTTTTAAAGATTTTATTTATTTATCTTCAGAGGGGAAGGGAAGGAGAGAGGGAGAGAAATATCAATGTATGGTTGCTTCCTGTGCATTCCCTGCTGGGAACTGGCCTGCAACCCAGGCATGTGCCCTGACTGGGAATCGAACCGTGTTCTCTTGGTTCACAGGCCCGCGCTTAATCCACTAAGCTACACCAGCCAG
>CM052547.1:22497471-22525490 GCA_028533065.1 Trachops cirrhosus | reverse complement strand
TTTTTAAAGATTTTATTTATTTATCTTCAGAGGGGAAGGGAAGGAGAGAGGGAGAGAAATATCAATGTATGGTTGCTTCCTGTGCATTCCCTGCTGGGAACTGGCCTGCAACCCAGGCATGTGCCCTGACTGGGAATCGAACCGTGTTCTCTTGGTTCACAGGCCCGCGCTTAATCCACTAAGCTACACCAGCCAGGGCTAGATGAAACACTTTGATGGAGAGTAGTTGCACACTGCAAGGATCTATACACATATATTAAACACTTTTATTACATAGATGCATATTGAATATAGCATTTAGAACATATTTTTATTCATAAAAAGGAAGTGAAACAAAATATTCCTGTGTGTAAAATTTTGAGTGCAATTCATTATACTAAATTGCACATTCAATTTCTAGTATAGTTTCAAATATATGTTAACTAATTACCAGTGTTTTGTATAAATGGAAGAGTTTTGAAGATTACCTCTTATACTCCCCCAGTTTAATGACTGGGCAACTGAGCCTGGAGAAATTAAGTTACATGTCCACTTTTGTCCAGCCCATTTGTTGCAGAATGAAAACTCACTTCTTATTTCAGGTGAAATGAACAGCTAATATATGAAATCAGATTACTTAATTGGCTCACAACCCTCTCTTTCTCTTTGGAATGATGTCTTTAATACAGAAGGCAGCAGGTAGACAGTGGAGTTTAAAAGACTGATTTGAATTTGAGATATTGAGTCACTTAATACTGCTCATGTTTCTTAATCTCCCTCAGATTTGGTTTTCTCAGCTAAAATGAGAACAACAATCTTTATGCATGGAGTAAATATAAATATTACTTGTTTAAAGGGACTAAATTACATTTATTAACTGTATGTGCATACATAAACTAAAGGAGATTAAGTTTACATAAATACGCATATGCACACATAGGACAGTGTGGCAAAATGCATGCTGAACAAAAGAGAGGTGATGATGATGATGATGATATGATAATGATTATATGACCGAATAACAGATAAACAATCATGTTTTGGGGAAGCTAATATGTAACCCATGTTTTTTTCTCTAGGGATTAATGCAAAGCACTGTAGTTTGACCTTGCTAGGTCCTTTCCTTATTATGTCATTTTATAAAATTTTCTCAGTAAAACTAGGTAACAAAGTTCACAGGATTACAGATGAGAAAATTAAGGATCAAAACATTTAAGTGCATTGCCCAAAGCCATCCACTTAATATGTGCTAAGGTGGCTTTGCAATAGGTGTCTGTCCAAGAGCAAAGGTGAGGATCTGTCTTGGAGCTGATATACACAAGCTGCGAAATATTTAGGGATGCAGAAACCAGAACTGGGGTATTGACCAGAGCAGTTATTTAGAAAGCCCTATCGACATCCAGGCACTGATGGACGAGTCAGTAAATGCATGCTTCTGCACCTGGCAGTCTCCGGATGCCTTCCAAGCTCAGATTCTGCCTCTGCTCTGCCTCTGGGGATGACTGCTTGATTAATGAGCTTCCATTCATAAAGCTTCCTGACGAGAAATGTGTGCCATTGCTGTAAGTGGTAAGTCATATCATTGTTTGGATTGGCATTGAGATGTGCCGGCAAAATCTCTACCCCAGTGGCTAGGGAAATGGAAGGATAATATAATCAAATCTGTGAATATACTTGGCAAGTCTGCAGGCTTATTGTGGGGGGCCACTTTGAGGGGAAATCAGCTGGATTCCTGGCTAGATGTTGTGTGTTCCAGTTCCCTATATTTATTAAATATTTTCAAGATTATATCTTAACTTAATCCTTTTTAAGTCTTTGGAATTCATTCTAGTTTAGCTCACAGATGAATGAAACAGCAAAAGTTAAAGAAAGTGTTAGTACATTGGTTTTCTCTGAATATTTTTGATTTATGTAGATCTAGGTAGGAAGAATAAATTTAAAATATTGTTGGGAGATATAGAGAAAATATATAAAAATTTAGTCATAACCTCTTATGTATGAGCCTTAGTGAGGACTTAGGAAAGTATATTTCCTAGCCTTTCAGCATCTGAAGGTATACACCTGAGGGTACATTTAGTTTTCATTTGCCTGCTTATCTGTCCAAAATCTCTAAGAGTTTTTCTATACATGGGTAAGATAATGAATTGATTGTTAAAAAGGTTTCAGTCCATGTTTTTTTATTTTTTGTAGGGTGTTAAACAACTTGTTCGATTTCTTTGAAATAAACTTTCACATTAAAGCACAGAAGACACAGTCAAAGTGAAAGTTGGTATATTCATCTCTTCCAGATTTATATTTCTGAGTCGATATTTTTATTATTCAGGAGTTTTTCAATACCCCTCAAACTTGTGCACAGCATATAGTTTCCAACAAATAGAAGTAATTTTGCAAAATATTGTGCTGGCTTGCAAAACCAGACTTAAAATTTGTTCATTCATTCATTCATTTAACACATGTTTGTGGAACGACTGTTATATATGAGCGCTGGTTGTAGGACCAGTGGGTCTGCAAGATGTGAGAGTCCACGGAAGATTCAATATTGACTTGAGGGGCTTCTTTTGAGCTGCAAGCATGTTCTCATTCATTGCCTCACAGGCTGCATATAACAGGTGCCACATGAATAGGACTCACAAAACATACCCTCATGGAAGTTTTAGGAATTCACTAAATGATTCTGTGGTTTGATATTTTAGTCCTTTTATTTCTTGTATACCACCTGTCGCAGTTTCTGAAATTCCACCTTAAGTGAATTGTCATTTCTTTAAAGGAGATGTAATGTATAAGATAATTTTCAGGTAAAGTGAAAATACCTTTTTGACAAAGTAGAATAAGCAAGGACTAAGCTCTCTTCACCACACCAAAGACAGACAGCACACATATAATCACACATGCATATTCCCTGAGAATACATGTCTGTACTCATGTAAAATACACAATGCTTAGTAAATACAAAGGGAGGAAAAGTAGTATCACAGTGGGGCAGCCTGCTGGACACCTGACAGTCAGGTGATCAAAGTGAGCACAATCAGTAATGGGATAAAAACCCAGCCTGCACAGGTGGAAGGAAGCAATGAGAAGCACCCAGCGGCACGGTTATCAGTGAGAGTCCAGCCAAGGCTGCATAGCCTGAATCTAATCACAAGGAAACATCAGGAAAAAAATCTGAAATGAAGGTCACTCGACACACTCATTGGCCTGCAAATACAAATTATAAAATCATAGGTCACAAAAAATTAGTTTCAAGTCCACTTTGCTCAAGCACATGAAGGCACTCACCACCAGAACAGCTGCAATAGCTTGGCTGTAGCAGCTGCTCTGGGGAGGGAAAATAAAGAAATGAATCGTTCTTATTGAATTTTGCCAGTGAAGTATTAATTAAAAATATGGCTAGGCAGGGCAGGGGGAGAAAATTTTCATTTGATTGCAAAGTTTTCAGTCGCCTTTATAGAGACAATTGGAACTCCACTAACTGAAACTCCACAAAACAAAATAGAACAAAATTTCTCATATAATATTAAAAGCAAGTTAGTGAACAACAAAAGACACACTCACAACAACAACAACAACAACAACAACAACAATGACAACAACAAAATAGTTAGTTACTAAACAAAAATCTATATATCGGATGTCCCAGAAGTACAAGGTGCTGGGGGTAATAGAAAGAGTTCTGAGATAACTTTCCCTCTCAACATAGTTTCTGATTTAGATGAGAAGAGAGAGAGACACATAGATATTCTCAAACAGATAGGAGGGCCTTGACCTCTTTCATTCTCACTTGGCTTGATACTGCAAGCTGCCAGATCTCTGACCTAGATATGGTAGATGCACATCTGGCAGGTCTTGATTATTTCAGAGTTTCCTTACTTCTTGACCTCCCACTTCTATGTGCTCAGCTAAACTGAGCTCACCCAGCCACCAAAGAGGACCCATGGAATCCTCTGTTCATTTCAGCTTGGTTCTGCCTTATTTTATTGCACTCTGACGACTCCTGTTTTGGAGAAAAAGGCTGGGTTTTAAGAAGAAGAGAGAGCTAGAGGAGCAAAGAGAAGTGAGTTTTGATTATCTCCTTTTTGCCCTTTTCTTTGACATTGCCTTGTTTCCCTGACCACAGCCTTATTCTGCCAGATATGTTTCATTTTCTACATGACTTCATCTGGATGGGCACTTCAAGCTGTGATTGCTAAGTCTGATGTCCCATCGTAGATCCTGTTACTACTGAAAAAGAGTCTTTAAGTTTAAACTGAGTTAAGAAGCAATGTCTTCAAATTCGTATCTTTCTGATCCTTCTCTGCTGTTGGCTGCTTCAAAGAATATCAAATTATTGTACGTTGTATAGCAAATGTCTCCAATGGGCATGCTTCTAAAATGCATTCAGGAAATCAGTCTTCTAGCTGAGAGATTTGATGCTGAAACCTCTTGTTGTTGATGCGAGAAACTCATTCTGTGAGGGAAACTTCAGCAGTATGCATTTCTCCCACATGGCTCCCCACTCATTGTTCTTGTCCTCAAATAGTGACTGAGGATCTCATTGTTTCTAGATTATTTGAGGTAACAACTGGACTGTTTTATCCAAATGCATTCTATTCCCCAATATCTGCCACCCCCGTCACCAAAATCCCTCAAAGATGCTTTTGTACGCCCTTCCTATTCAATTCTAGGTATGTCTTTAAAGCAAATGAAACAATTAAATCTTCCTCTTTTTTTCACAAAGCATACATAGTCACCATCTCTTACTCTTTCAGAATTCCAACCACAAATCATTCTTGAGGGAGCAGTCAGTGTCTCTGGATCTGAGCTAATAAGTGCTAAATTTCTAGATAAATATTTTATGTAATTCAGTGAACATTGATTTTAGGGCTCTAAAAATCACACCTAAAAGAGTTCTGAAAATACATGCCAAAAGGAAAATGTTTAATTAACTCTATAAGATTAAAAAACTACTTTGTTTTAAATTTGCATTGCATTATTTAATTAAAGTGCCCTGCATTTGGATATAATTCATAAGCAACTTAAACATCCTATTATGATTTGCATATAAAGAAAGTTTTCTAATTGGAAAAAGAAAATATTTCATAAATGCTGATATTATAAGCTTATATAAGTAAAAATAAACAAACACAAAAGTAAATCTAAAATAGATATGCCAAGAAACTCCATTAATGTGGAGCTAATATATTTTAATCATGTGATTACACAGACATGGACCAGGGTAAAGTGAGTCATTTCAATAACTATAAAACCATACATTTTTGAATGCAGTTAAAATAAATAACACTGCTAAAGTGGAAGGAAGAGAAGTACCTCTGTAAAACTGAATTGGTTCAAGTCTTTACATAATCATTAGTACCTTTATTTTTAAGTATAGGTACATGTAAAATACTAGTTTTAATAATTCCTATCTATCCATAAAGAGGGTTCTTCAAGAACTTTTTGTCAGACATGAAAGCAAACTGACTTACAAAAAAGCTAGTACAGTGTTCTGTGGTGATCTAAACTAAGGAAATTATTCATTTATTTTGATTTAGTCCCAACTACGTCAATGCATTAAGTGAAAGTGGAGAACATTAAGTATTCCTCTATTGTTTAGGAAAAATTAACTTAGCTTTCCCATTTGCTTTGCTTTTTTTTTTAATGCTTTATTGTTGCCTTACTAGTACATTGTGCAGAGTCCCACCTTTTTTGCCCCCAGAGTAAACTGCACCCTGGCAATAACTTTTGTAAATCCCAAGTAAGTTTTATACCCCCATTTCAATGTTTGTACCAAGGAAATTCACTCTCATTTCAATACTTTCTTTAATAGAATATTACTCATTTTTTCTTGCTATAGACTTATTTGCAAATTAATAAAAAAGTTCCCTTTTCTCCTAGGATGTATAAAAAAGTACGTTTCCACTTCTATCTCCCAGGTCTAATTATGTTCAGAGTTTCTTCATTCCAGGGGAACATTCACAGATTTTGTATTTCTGAATCATAGGAATAAAAAAAAGTTGCAAACATAAATGTGAAAATTCTCAAAATGATATCAATTTATAGTTATGATGGAAATAATACTGTTGAATTATCTTCAGGGAGATGAGGTCTTGGTGCTTCTAGGGAAAGACACTGATACGAGTCTGGGAGAAAGCTGGTTCTCAGAGTCTGAAAAGAGAGGGGTGGTGGGTTCTGTGATTGACCATAATGCCCACACAGAACAGAACAAGTCATAACAGAGTGCCAGTCATAGCAAGGTCTGGGCATTGTGCACTGAACACTAAGCATCATAGCATTGGGGGCCTTAGTCAAAGAGGTTGATGCCTCTGCTTTCTAATGGACCCTGGGGGCTAGATAAACAAAGCAATTTACTCTCTTAAGAGAGGTCTCAAAATAGATATACATGCATTTACAAAGATAAAGAAATGTGACATTTCTTTCATCTGTTCATAGTGATGAAACCTGTTATAAAAATACTGTGAAATAAGAATCTGAAATATAAAAGTTTTCCTTTTTAGAAAATGTAGTTTGGTCAAGACCCTTAAGTTATAATGAGTTTCTATTGATTTATTAAGGATGAGATTAGTGCATGGAAAGTATTACAGCTTTGCAATACAGCTTTTTAAATACTATATTGACCCAGGTTTAAAGCTGTGGTTAGAAGCTGGTTATTTCCCTTTTCTGAGTAAGCCCATTCATTCCTCATCCTCAATCATCTCCCATGTCCGGGTCTGAAAATCTGAACCTCTACACACCCTCCCTAATCACTCCAGGTCTGGATATCAAACAATCAGAGATAGCCCCTGTGTTCCAGAGACTTCTATAATTATTTAAATTGCTAATCCTAAACCTGCTGAGCCTGACTCACCCATTTCTCTCCATGGAAACCACATTGAAGGTGCTTGTCCACAGTACTCACTCTCTCTGTGCCTTATGATCCACCCTCATGAGTGGCTCTCAGAAGTCTGAGCTCACAAGGGAACTTAAAGCTGCACAGGGAATTCTGATTAATGAAATTGTAAAATTATTTCTTTCTCTCTCTTTCTTAATGTGCATCTGGCTTCATTATACTTTACTGAAGTTGTGTTTAGAACACATTTTTCATGCACTATTAACATTCACCACTAGAGCTCATTTCTGTGCGCATCTTCAGTTGGAAAGTGGGGTCAGTGGCCATTTTCTGGGTCCTAGTATAGCTTCCAAATGATTACTTCTTCCTGTAAAAAGTCCTTTTTTGAAGCTCTTGCTATTTGAGTTAACCATTCCTCACTCTTATCTTATTTAGTCCAGACATTGAATCCCGTTGTGCTCTTGGTTATCTCCTTCATTCCAAGTCCTGCCATTATCCTGGGTGACTTCAACATCTATTTGTCTGTCTATTCTACACTCTAGCATATTGCCTAATATTTGTTCTTTGACCTGCCTGTGTCTATAGATTTCACCTTTATTCATATTCAAATCCACTTCTAAAATCAGTTCTGAAGGTCTGAAGTCCCAAATGACTCTCACTGGCCTAAAGTCATGGTGTCAAGGGTGAAACAAAGGCTACTTTTTACAAGATCAATAAAATTAATAAGCATTTAGCTACACTAAAAATAAAGAGAAAATATATAACTTATCAATATAAAATATTGATAAAATAAATCAGAGGGTTATCACTAAGAGATTTTACAGACATTTAAATGAAAAGGAAGTATGAAAAATAATGCTATGAAAATAAATACAACCTAGATGAAATTGACCAAATTCTTTGAAAAATCACAAATTACCAAGTTTCACCCAAGATGAAATAGATAACATGAATAGTCCTATCCTATTAAAGAAATGGTATTTATTATTAAAAGCCTTTGGGAAACAAATAATTTCTAGGCCTAGATTGTTTCACTGGTGAATTATGCCAAATATTTAAAGAGGGAATAACAATAAGCCTACACAATTGCTTCAAAAAACAAAAAAACAAAAAAAAAAAGAGGGGGGAACAATTTCCAAATTCTTTTATGAGACTAGAATTATCCTAACACCTAGACCATATACAAGCAGTACAAAACAAACAAACAAAAATAAGTATAAACAAAAAAACCTACAGATCAATTTGTCTGATAAGCATAGACACAAAAATCCTTAATGAAATACTAGTGAACCTAACCCAGCAATATGTAAAAGGAATAATAAGCCATGGCCAAGTGGGATTCATCCTGGAGATACAAGGCTAGTTCAAATCTTGGAAATCAGTCCATGTGATCTACTACATTATATACTAAAGATTAAATAAAAACATGTGATCATATCAATTAATGCTCAAAAAGTATCTGAAAATATTCAGCTTCCAAATATGGTTTTTAAAATTGACAAATTAGGAATTGAAGGGAACTTCCTCAACAAGATAGAGGTCATCTATAGGGAAGCTATAGTTGAGAATATTTCAAATGATAAAAGCAAAATTATTCCTCCCAGATTATAAGTAAGGCCAGGCAGGATGTCCACTGTTACCACTTCTACAAGTCATACTGAATTTTCAGTGAAATGAGTAAGTAAAATGAATTTATAAGACATAGAGTTTACAAAGGAAAAAATTGTCTATTCACCAATTATTTTATTGTTATAAAAACACTGTTAGAAAATGAAAAAACAAGCTATATAGACAGGGAGAAAGTATTTACAAACACATATTTGACAAAAGGCACATACCCAGAATATGTAAAAGATTATTCACATATAACTAAACTTTGTGTAGTATGCTGGAGAGAAATACATAAAACTATCAACAATGACAAAATGATCAAGTCTTGATTGTAATGAAACGAACAGCCCGGCTAAAGATAGGCAAAATATTTGAACTGGCACTTGCAAAGGAGACACATAGAAGGCAAATAAGCACATAAAAATGTGCAATAGCACTAGTAATTAAAGAAATGCAAATTGAAACCATGGTGATATACTGCTATACATCTATTGGGACCATTATACACAAAAGCAAAACAAACAAAACAAAACAAAACAAAACACCCCTTATAACTATACCAGTGCCGGCCAGAGTGTGAAACAACTAGACTCTCATATATTCCTATGGGATTCAAATATTACAGCCATTCTGGAAAATTGTTGACAGTTTCTAATCAAGTTAAACATATATGTACTTATTTTATACCACTGTGATTTATACTAGGTAAAAACTTACATTCATACAAAAAACTGCATGAATGTGTATAGCAAACCTGTTTATAATTGACCCAAACTGGAAACAACCCAAATACTCTTCAACAAATGAATGGATAAACAAACTGTGGCAAATATATGCAATGGAGTGCTATGAATACTAATACAAATAAAAAGACAAACTGCTGATACATGTGGCATCATCAGTGCATCCCAGGAATTATTCTGAGTAGAAAAGCCATTCTCCCAGGGTTACTTACTGTATGAGCCCACTTTTTAAAAAATCTTTCATTCTTTTTAAAATACATATTTTATTTATTTATTTTTAGACAGAGGGAAAGGGAGGGAGAAAGAGAAGGAGAGAAACATCAATGTGTGGTTGCCTCTCGTGTGCTGGGGTCCTGGCTAGCAACCCAGGCATGTGCCCTGACTGGAAATCGAACTAGCAACCCTTTGGTTTGCGGACCAGCACTCAATGCACTGAGCTATACCAGCCAGAGATGATCCCATTTATATGACAACCTGAAAAAGGCAAAAATCAGAGCAATGCAGAACTGATGAGTGGTTGTTATGCTTTAGGGACAGCTCTTTGGTGGTCTTTAGGATGCTGAAATTGTTCTGTATCTTGATTGTGGTGAATCTGTATATTTGTGAAAACTCAGCTCTGCAACCTAAAAAGCCAATTGTACTGTGTGTTTATTTAATAAATAAAATGTTTGAAAATATCTGAGTGCACAGAGGAGAAAAAAATGTTTTTCAACTGCTCCCAGCATTTTACTCACACTCCAGGCACATCTGAAAATTTTCCAATATTGTTTTTTTTTGTATCTCATATTGTATGGAAAGTAGGAATGTGGTCAATAGTTGTTGTACGATCAAGGTTCAAAGGTAGGTCCACAGTTGTTTATCAGGATTTCTAGGGAGTGGCAAACGGAGCTGCCACGTGGCTCTGCTCGGAAGGAAGGGCACGAGAGTTTCCAGGAGTACCACAACACTGTTGCCCCTTGGAGTAGCACTGACTGTCAATAACTTACCATCACAAAATAATATCCCTTACCTTCACTCTTCACCCACAATCTGCTTGTGGAGAGAGGTCTTATAGAAGTTAAAGTCTATAGTAGCTTAGAAGTCTAAGTAACCCTTGATTTTCTTATTTGTAAAATGGTGATAGTAGTGCTTACTGATGTTGAGGGTTACATTAGCAGGCAAACATGCCTTGTATGCTATATGTTTTCAACAAATAGAAATTCTTTTAGTTGAAAGGAAGAGGCACAAGAACAATGGAGAAATTCAAGGTTCTTACTATTTCATTTTGCCTAGGGCTAGAACGGCAGGTCTAAACTAATCCAATTGTGAGAAGAGCTCCATAGCCTTGGGCAATGATTATCAGATGTACTTTCGGCTCACTTTGGTGGGCTGGTAGCTATTTTCAAAGTTAAGTATTATTGGATTCTAAAAAATAAAAATAAAAATAAATAAACATAAAATGTCTCTTCCTGTCTTTTAATCCTTCAAGTTGTGAAATCCTATGCAGTTTAATCCTGAAAGGGATTTTCATGGTATGGTACACACTAGAGCAATTAACTGATTACTACTGTTCAGAATGTGTAGTCTGGGGCACAGTAATAGCCACCTCCTCCCAGCAAGTCACGGTCTTATTTACCGTTATTGGTTTGGACTCTTCTGAGAGCCTTTGATGCATAGGACAAGGTTCATTTCCAAGCCAATTTGAATTAATTTTTCCCAAAGATTCTGTGAAGCACTGGCAAATGCTTTCCCAAAATCAGTATTCCTTACATTTTGCTCTTTTTCTCACTTCTCCTCCCACTGACATTACCTAGAATTAAATATCCATATTGACCAGAAAACAGCTCCTTTGTTTTATACAGTTATGAATGATTTGCTTAAACATTACTGGGTAGAAAAACACAGTCATTCAAAGTTGAAAGTGATGAAGCAAATTATGATTGTATTCATGGATTAGAAATAACCATGTCTTAAGTTTATTTTCTACTAAAGACCACATGCAATTTTTTCCACCTCTTAGCCAATACACCTTGTTTAACCCACCTTCTCTCCTTTTTTAAATATAGGATTTTAGCAATAGTTCCTAAATCTCTAGTCACTTCAGTGTTTCCTCATGCAATTATGCATGTGTTCTTTACCATTTCCAAAGCTTCGAGGAAAAGGAACAATTCTTTTATCCATCCAGATTTATAGTGTCATATCCAGCTCTGGTCTTCTGTCAACATCACCCAACTGGCTTATCCCTCCACTCTTCAGTGAGATGACACAGTCTTTAAGTCAGGCAGCATGATAGTATAAAATGACCCTTTTGTTAAGAAAACATTTATTTTCTGATTGATTCTTTGTTCTGTTCCACTCTAAAAGCATGAACTTAGACAAGTTACATAATCTCTTAGAGCCTTTATTTACCCATTTATAACATGGAAATAAACCACAGTTGTTAAGGTGACTGATAAACAGTAGATGTACATAATCATGTTTGTTTCTTCATCCTGTTTATTTCTTTTGCTATGCTGATATCCTCACAAGGAAAAAAGTGGCTCAAATCTACCCTTAGTATTCTCAGACACCATGTTGCTTATTATGTGTTTGAATGCTTTTAGACCAGACATGCCTCTCTAGCTTTCCCCTGTCTTCTACCATTCTCTACTGTACGCATGTGGCCACCATATCATTATGTTACCTGCCTATTGCTTGGAGGCACTTGCATTTGCTGGAATCCTTAGATCAAGTGTTTCATATCCAAATACAAAGTTCAACACATAAATGAATAATTGGTAAAGAAGAACCACTTTCTCCAATGATGTATGTTTCTGTCGGTGTGTAGGGCCACATTCTTTAACCACCGAAGCAATAGCTATTCCAGGACAGTCACTGATTTCATTTGTCACTTTATTGTCAGAGTCAGAGAAGTGAATTAAAGCTGGAGCTGTCATTGTCATTTTTTAAGAACATTCCTTTTCCAAGCCCAGTTTATGGTTTGCTGTTTCACTGGATAGAAAAGCATTTTTAGGAGAAAATGTGGTCTTTGCCTTTCCTCATGACCTTCCCTTTTCCTGAAACATCAAAATACCTCCTCCACAATTGGAGCCCTCCAGAAGTCACAATTCCAGGACCAGACCATGCACACTGGGCAAGGTATGAAGTCACCTTCTGTTATACTTGAGACCTGTGCTCAGAAGAGAGAATGGGTCAGAGACCAAAGGAGTCTGCTGTGTGTTGACACAGATGCCACGAATGGAAAGCTTCTCTCAGCTTTCAGGAATGCCTGATAATACAGACAAATGCTAGCAAGGTCACTGATAGTTTATAGGGTATCTCACATAGATTAGCAAAGATATTCCTTTTAGGTGGACAAAGCATGGCTTTGAAAGCTAAAGTCTTATTGGATTTTAGTCTACACTCACCTTCTTGGCCAGTCACTAGTTTGTAGTTACCAACCTACAGAAATATGCATATATAATATACAGGGTCCGGCAGAAGTAAGGCTTGCTTGAGTGTGGTTGATAGGGTATGTGAATGCCTTGCTCAAGATGGACCGCAATTTGAATATTTCACCTAAAGTGTTATATGGTGTGCTTGAGTGTGATATTATTATGTTACAGAATTACATGCTTCATGTAATCAAACATTTTGTATTTTAAAGGGGCATTGTTTGTGCTGGACCTGGTATATAATACACCTTGTGGTGACAGTATATATTTTTTTAAAAATTTATATCTTCATTATACCTTTTTATGTTTTCCTTTTCCCATTCAGAGAGTTAGCTGTCTCTATGTCCAGGGAAGAGAGCACACAGAACTGCTGGATTAAAAGAAGGTGAATTCCCATCCCAGCGCCCCCATTCTTAAGGCTTGAGGAGGGATCTCCCTGTTCAAAGGAGTCATTTGGAGAAAGAGATATAACAGAGTGAATCAGGGAGAAGAGGCCCAAGCAGACTTTGACTGAGTCCAACAAGAAGGTTTCTGAACTTCCCAGGCAAATCCCTAAAAAGACAAAAAAGTTTCAAAGAGAGAATGGTTGTTACTAAAGCAAAAAGGTCATTTATATCCTCTCAAACAACCCAGGCCCTTTTTCGTACAGTAACAGCAGAGAATCCTTCACCCACAAGTGAGATCTGGAAACCACAGTGAGTGACTGTGTAGGCAAGAATAAAGAGAGCTTCCCAGTGGTGACCTCTGTGGGTTAATGCATGAGGCCTGCCCAGGAAAACTCAGCCATTGTTAATATAACGAGAATGGTTTGTGGGAGATCATGATGTACCTGGCAACTAAGGAGAGTGAACTGGAGTGCTCATACAAGAATAATGATGACCTCACTGTACTAGTCAGTGGGGGTTGTAGACATCATTGAGTGAGCATGTGTACTGTGTAGCTGTCACATTCAAAATGACTGAGCGAATTAAGCAACAAATCCGGATCATATTTTGCATTAAGCTTGAACATTCCTCTGTGGAAACTATTCAGATGATTCAGAAGGCCCTAGCTATGGACAACTGGTGACTGGCAGCTTCATCATGACAATGAACCTGCTCCTGAGTCTCGTCTCCTGCAGAGTTTTTTGGTGAAACATCAAATCACCCAGGTGACTCAGCCTCTCTACCGCCCAGATTTGGTGCCCTGCAACTTCAGGTTTTTCCGAAAACTACAATTACCTTTGAAAGGGAAAAGATTTCAGACTGCTGATGAATTTCAGGAAAATACGACAGGGCGGCTCATGAGAACTGAGAGAACTGTGTGAGGTCCCAAGGTGCCTACTTGAAGGGGACTGGGCTGTCACTGCTCTATGCACAATATTTCTTGTATCTTGTATCTTCTTCAATAAATGTCTCTATTTTTCATACTATGTGGCTGGATACCTTCTGGACAGACCTGTGTAAGAACCAAACTTCCCCTTGCCTGAAAAATGTTCTTCAGTGCTAAGACTGAAATCTGGCTCAGCTTAGGAAGTGAGAGTCACAGGAGGTGAATTCTGAAAGTTCCCACCAGTCCATCAGACGGTATCTAAAATGTAAGGAAAAATGGGAGGAGTGGGAAGTAGAAGAATGTATATGGTGATCGAAGGAAACTTGACTTGGGGTGGTGAACACACAGTACAATATACAGATGATGTATTCAAGAACTGTACAACTGAAATCTATGTAAATTTATTAACCCCTGTCACCCCAATAAATTGAATAAAAAAGAAAATGTAAGGAAATGTGGGTAATTTGAAAACAAAATGATATTCAGGCACATCTTAGTCTTTGGATTATGACTGTTACCATATATACACTCTAGATTAAAAAGGATCACCAATGTCAACTGAGAGACAGCAGTGCCTGCCACAGTTCCCACTCATATTACAGTAGGACCCTCTCAAATTGTGGGTGCTTTGTTCCCAGATGGTAGGAACCCTAAAGAAAAGGATGTTGTAATCCTTTCTTGTCTTTCTCTTCTTTCACAGTACTATAGTTTTGGCACTATTTCTTAAAATCACAGGTAAGACTCACTAGATACAGGCTGTAGGTCTTCAGCCAGCCTATGGGAGAGATGTATTTGGGAAAGATGATATTTCAAAGGCCAATTGCATGCCACTTCTTTAAAAAATAATTTATCGTGGTCTGAACACTTCACATGAGATCTGTCCCCAACAAATTTTTGTGCCCAATACAGTATTGTTAAATATAGGTACAGTGTTTTACAGCAGATCTCTAGAATTTATTTATTTTCCAAAATTGAGTTTTTTTGTCCTCAGGCTGTGGTTATTCATGCCATCTTTTCCTCTTCTTAGAAGACAGTTCTGCCTCTATCTCAAAAGACAAACTCCATTGCAGCTCTCTTGGTCCTGTTCTCTGCCACTACATTCTGGCCCAGGAACATTTTCCTGACAGAAAAGGCCTAAGATGTCTTGACCTGAGCGCCTGACACACTGTTGGCACTGAGGGACTTGGAATTCTGGGAGAGAAAAACACAGCATATGTATGTATTGACACTTCTTTTGCAGGGAGAGAAAAGATTTTGTCACCTGTCAAAGTGACAGCCATCTCAGGAAACCTCCGTGACCTAGTCACAAAGGCCATGGGCCTGGAGGCCAGAGAGAATTCATTAAGTGTCATATTCTTTACACAAAGCTGGAGGTGGCCTCTGGGTGACAATCGTAAATGCTGGGTGAAGTAGCCACCTGGAAAATACAAGAACACAAAGTGCAAATCTTTACCTCTCTCTTTGACTTCTCTCTTCCTTCACATTTCCTAGCAGGAAAAGGGGGAAAAAGAAATAAAAGTAGACTTGCACTATCTCAACCTACATGTCACCAAACTTGTTTGAGGAATTGCATGCACTCATAGCAGGAAAACATATTGTCTGGACCGAAGTAATTTAATTCCATCCAAATTTGAGTGAGGGCCCTGTCTGACGAGGTTTCAGCCTCTGTCAAAGGAGAAAGTGACAGCTGGGGGAAGTGACCAGTTACTCAGCTGAATCAGCACATTTCCATAAGAAAGGATGTGGCCTAGTGATGTATAGAGCACCAGAACCTTGCCTTGAGGATCCCAGGAATAAATATGGAACAAACCTGTGTAAATAGGAAGAGAAACCCCCCACATCTACACCCCACATTCCTGCTTCGGTGTGTGGAGATCCTATGGGCATGCAGGTGATGTGACAAGGACTGTCTGTGTCACACCACCTGCGTGCCTGCTCCTTGCTGCCCTACACCAAGAGGCAGGCAAGGCCCAGTTGCTGAGGACAACAGCACATTTCACTAAATATGTGAAACCTAATTACTGTTTGGAATATCATGTCCTACCATAAAAAAATTGGAAAAGCAAAATGAATGCCCCCCCCAAAGCCACTTAGGTTGTCCTATTTTGAAGAAATATAAAAATTCACAGAAAAATTTAGACCCCTGAAGATACTCAGCAGTACTCAGTATTTGCAGGCAAACTGAATGTCCTGATGAATTTAGCACTCTCTTTCTCCCCCTCTCCTTTTCTGTCTGTCTTTCTCTTTTTCTATCTCAGTTCTTTTTAAAGTCACATCTTATGACGAAAAAAAGTGAAGTTTATGTTCTTCGGAAGCATTGTATGTGGCACTTTCATTTCCAGAAAAAGACGGTGTGGGGGGTGAAGAAACAGATCTTTTGTTGTCATGGAAGTGTATGCATTTGAATAAGCCATTCTAGAATCACACTGCCAAGCCTAATATATGTATTTTTTCCCCAACATGACTCAAAGTCCACTGCTATTTCCAGTATAGTATGTGGCAAAAATGTGTCTCCCTTATGGTCTAAAAGTTGCAAATACCACACAGTTCTATGTTAGAGGAAATGTATGAAAAAGATAAAGTTCTTTTGTGACCATATCCTTGTGTTGTGCTCTACTATAAACAAATTTTGTTTTTTAAAGCAGTGATTCTTGGCAAATAATCAGAGACACCAGAAGCTTGTGTCTCTGGAGGATACGGAGTCAAATACGGACATCGCCAAATGGAAAAGTATTTAGTAAAATGTTACAATACTCTGAGGAGTCTGCTGAAGTATTTTTCATTTGTGCAAACTTCTGGCTTGACTCTATGGAAGTCACATGTGCATTTGGAAGACAAATTTTAAAAAGTGTAGGGGAAGGTGGGAAGCGAAACTATTACTGAATGCAACACCTTCCTCAGTAGAGAAACAAGGGGAGAGTATCTTGCAGAGGAGGATAGTTATTTCTGGGAAAGAGAAAAACATCTGTTTTTGTGTTTAGGTCATAAAATAACTTTAGTTACTTATTTTTTTTTTAAATCCTCACCCGAGAATATGCTTTTTAATTGATTTTAGAGGGAGAGGAAGGGAGAGAGAGGGAAAGAAAAAAAAACACGTCAGTGTGAGTGAAAAACACCTATCAGTAGCCGCCAGTGGGCCTGGACCAGGATGGAACCTGCTGCCCCTTAGTGTGTGGGCTGACGCTGCAGCCAACCGAGCCACCTGGCCAGGGCTCCAGTGACTTATTTCCTCCCTAGTTACTTGATAATTTTGATGAATAACAGTCATTCAATACCTGCTATTTAATGATGGACTTCAGATCCTAATATGTCTTTTTGCCCCTATTATTCTTGTTGCTCTTAAAAGTATGTATTTTCTATCAGAAATAAAGGTTCTTTGTTTCTGAATATTGTGCCATTGATCATATCATACTTAATTAAAAAGAAAAAAGTGATAACTTTTGGTAGTGAATCTGAAGGACTCGAAATTCCTAAAATACGTGGGCCCCAGCATCTGGCTTGTGGATTGTGACAAAAAAAAAAAAATTCTGAGATGTTCTAAATTAAAACAGCAGCAGCCAGAGAATAAAAGAGACAAAACAGTTAGCTTGTTAATAGCTCTGACCAGCTCTCACAAAAGACTGCTCACATTCCTGGGTATCTGTTGGAATTTAGGGTTAATTTCCAGGTTGCTATTTCCGTGATACTCAAAAGAGAGAACAGCCAGGTGCCACTGAATCCCATGAGGCTCCACTTCTTATTTACAGATGAGCTTTACCGACTGCACCTATCACCAGGCTAGGTGAACTAGCCTGCTTCACCTTCTCCCATCCTCTCTGTCTGTAGATAATGTGAATCCTTTCAGAAAGGCTTGCAGAACTCCTGGACTCAGGACATGTCGTTTCTACCTAGTTATGCTGTTGGTGGTTTAGACTCCACGCTCCAAGCCCGCCTTCTTTTTGTTTTTGTTTTTTGTGTTACTGCTGTTGTTGTTTGCAATAGTCTAAAAAATGCTTTATTTTAAGATTTCATTTATTTATTTATAGAAAGAAGGAAAGGGAGAAAAAGATGGAGGGAAATGTTTATATGAGAAAAAAAACATCAATTGGTCCCCTCTCAGGTGTGGCCTGAGCCCACCACCCAGGAATGCGCCATGACGGGGAATCGACCTGGAACATTTTCACTTCGCAGGACAATGCCCAACCAAATGAGCCATGCCGGTCAGGACAGAATTAAATTGGTTTTGTTTAACAATTTTATAAATGTAGGCAGCACTGGTTACTGTCTTGACAGTGGGGATAGAGTCCCCTGGTATTGTACAATGCAGTGGCCCTGATCATCCTTAAATAAGGGACATCAATTATGTGGGTACCATGACCACGGCTTTAAGAGCCACTAAAGTGGTGCAAGTCAATAAGGTTGAAGAACCACACCACTACCTGCCATCTCGTCCCTGCACATTGGTTTCTGCTTCAAGGTCAGTGCCCTGAATTACCTAGAAGTTCTGAAGGAGCTCCTCTATCTCCTAGGCTGTGCCTCTGGGTCTCTTGGGTTTCTTAAGGGGAAACTCTTGGAGAAAAGAAAACCCTACTCAGTTGAATAGGCTTGGTGAGTGGCTCTGGACTAGAGTCCCCAGGCAACATTTGGTTTTCCAGTATTGGTGCTTGTCCAGACCCTCTCTCCTGGGTTTGAGCATGGGGGTTCTGCATGTCTGCCAAGTTCTGGTTTAGAGAAAGAGGTCACCACTTATAGAAGTTTCAAATGATTTAAGTCAAAGCCATTACCTCTGGCCTGATCAGACTTAAGAGCCTCATTTGAATGTTGCATTCTCACTGTTGCTAAGACGTTGTTTGGTTTTAAGGGAACACTGGGAAATTAGAAGGTGCTGATCGACTGGGAGCCTCCAATCAAGTTAGTTAAGCTCTTCTAGAATCTGTCACCTAGACATAACGTGAGTATTGGCCTTTTCAGTGCCTTAAATTTTATTGCTTAGGAAAGAGAAATACTTTTTAGACCTTTCTCTCACAGCATTCAGGATGTTAAAGCCAGTGAGGAGACTATACACACTTTCTGTAACGGCACACATTTATTTATACATAACTTTTTAAAGCATCATTTCTAAAAACAAGCAAACATAAATGCAGCCCTCTAATTGGGACTTTCTTAAAATAGAAGAGTTTAATATGGTAGAATAATGGGATAGCAGATAGTTTTAATTTTTCTCTATTTTCTTAAATTTTGTAACATTTTGTAATTATTTTTAAGATATGAAAAAGTAACACTATGAGAGAAACAAGAAGTAGATCTCTTAGATTTGAAGATCTCTAAGATATTAAGCAACTTTGAAAAGGCAACTCTTAATTGGTTAACATAAATTACTATAATCACAATGTTACTTTTCATGATACATACACATGATTTCTAGATGTGACTTGGAAGGTATGGGTCCAAGAGGTTAGTGGCTTCTGAGGAGCCTCTGGAGATATTACAGCAATTATTTTGCTAACCATGTTTTTTATAGGACATTGAACATTTCCATTGTCACTATAACTAAGAGAAACAAAGGGTAACTGCCTATGCTTTTTATAAGATTATATGAAATTCAGTGAATTAAATTCTCTATATAACTAAGAATCACATTTTTTAATTTCAAAATTTGGTGTTGCAGAATTTGGAGTTTACTTCCATGTTTTTATATACTTCTGTCCTATAAACATCATTGATTTTCTTAGTTTTTTCTTTTCTGTTTTCTTCTCCTTTCTCTCCCCCCTCCCTCTCTCCTTCTGTTCCTCTCTTCCTTCTTCCACCTCATTTCCCTTTCCTTCCTTCTGTCCTGTTTTATTATTTAGCCAAAATTAGACTTTGTTGGACCCCTGTGCATAACTCTGAATTTTATTTTATAGAATGTATTTCCAGACAGAGCCTCAGATGATCTTTCTTATATCTAAGTCACACCATCCCTGCCTTTGCCTCCTTGTCCCTCTTATCTTTATTATTTTTTCTTTATTCATCAAAACTCAAATCCAAAATAAAAATAAACCTAGGCAGTTGGCAGTTTTGAGAATTTCAAGTGGTTGAGATTTTATTGCAAAATATGTTTTTATGAACCAGAGATTTTCCTTTTTGTATATGTGATTTTAAGGATAGAATAGATCAAGATACAGGCAAAATTCTCCAGTCCTGGTCTGGAGGTGGCACCTGGGGAGAGGGAAAGGGAGCAGGTCTCTACCTCATCTGAAGCACAGCTGGACTAAGCTGTCATTGTAGGGGTTATTAGGGGCAACCCCCAGCCCAAGACATCCTCAATTTCAAAGCCCCCCTTTCAATAATTTCCATGATTAGAAACATGTTCCTCTTACTTACACATGTGCCCAGAAAGGAGCACAGGATAAGCCATAAGTAACTCATATCCAAATATTTATTACTCTCCTAACATTCTTTCCTGACAGCAAATTTTTAAAGGTTTGGAAGTAAATATAAAGACACATGTTTTCAAAGTTTGAACAAGACTGGGTGAGATGGTAGATTATGGGTAAGAAGAAAGATACTTATTTCATATTTGCATTTATGAAAATTCATAGCACAGGCAGCCCTGAGCATAATCATAAAAATGAGTGAAATGTGTGTTTGACACCCTCTAATTCTTTTAGCACCTTTCTCTTCCCATGAAATTTAGGACAAACAAGGCTCTGGGCAAATCACACAGACCCGTGTTGTCCTACAGTGTCTCCCCCAGCAGCCTGGTCTCCCCAACCCCCGCAGGTCCTAGATAATACAGCCCCCACTCCCATGCTTAACTAGCTGATAGGCTAAATGAATCAAATAACAAAATCCCCATCAAATAGACAACAAAAAATACAAATAAAAATTCCTTCCCAAGGATATTTCCATTTGTTGTAAGACCTGAATGAGATCATCTCTCCAGTGGCAGGATAGGGCTCTGCTATTTTTAGGCAGTGGGATCCTCCTTGTCTTCCAGCAACACACACCAAATACTTAAGTGGCCATTTGTTTTAGCTCTAGCGAAGTCTGTTGGTGCTGACACGCCCTAAACAATAAAATATGGTGACATGAGTCACTGGAGTTGGTGGTTGGAGTGTAAACAAAAGGTGTTTGCTTTTTCCTATTCTTCAGTGAGTTACTCAGCTCAGATAAATACTTCAAATGTTGCCTGTTAAAAGTTTGATCTAGTTGCATTAAAACAATTTTTCAGTTTGTAAAAGTTTGTAAATGTTCCATTAAAAAATCCGCTGTGATGTTAGGATCCTCTTGCTTGTGTTTTTTCCCCCTTTCATTAACAGTGGCCTTGAGCATATCAAACAACTCCTCAGTCAGCAGAGTCCATAGATGCTGCAGTTTGCTTTAAATCTAAAAATGCCTCTGCTTATTATTATCCGAGGCCCTACTCATATTCTCTCTTCTGGGTCTAAATGCAGCAATCACTTTCATGGAAGGATGTGTTTTCTATGATCGTGAGAGCATGGTTCATCAGGTGGTACTCTATGACAACCACATCAGAACCCTGGTTTATTGCAAGGATTCAGTCTTTTAGCAATGATTCCTGCCATCTGCATGTGCCTCTCCTGCTGTCCTGTTTTCCCACCTCTGTCCTGGACCAACACTCCTCTAAAGGGATGATCTAACAGGATGGCATACTTCTCATCCAATACGGAAAGACCACTTCAGTAGTCCCTGGCCTCTTTATGGTGGCCAATATATAAAAGTCTTTGGCTGGAGCCTTATCCCTGATTGCAGCCAGGGCACTTGGGTCATAAGGTGTAGGAGCTTTATAGAAGGCAATATCACTGGATTTCTTTCTTATGGCGTGCTTGCAGGAATGACAATATAAGATTCCTGCCAACATATTCCTTTTCCTAACTTATTATAGCATTTATTTAAATTGTTGGGCTACTTGCCTTATCTCCCTCACTAGTAGTCAGTAATCTCCTTGGTTAACATTCCAATATTCCAGTGTTTAGTGCAGTACCTTGCAGATAGAACAGGCTTGATAAACACTGAGGGAACTAAATTTAATAAATTGAGAGAGCCACTCATTTGAGTTTCTAATACAAAATGGCCTTGGCTATTCTGTTTTAAAATATTTAGCAGTTCAGTTAAAAACGCCCCTGTGAATCTTTTATGACATCATTTATCTTTCTATTTCTTTTCAGCTCTAAATTGTGCTGCCAGATTTATTTGCTGTGGTATTAGGTTTCCGTGTCTTCCCAGTTCTAGTCCAGCCCGTCTAATGCAATTCAGTCTTTTTACTGCAAGGCTCAGACTCGAATATTAAATCAACATTTGCCATTAAGACTCCACATTTGTCTATGGGATGATGATTGGATTCATCTTTTGGAAAGGAATCTATATAAATACATCTTCTCTAATAATTTCCAAAGATAATCCACCCCCACATTACATTTCTTACTATGTGGACTCCGAGACTCTGTAAGTTGCCTTCCTCTGGGCTGCTTTAGCATCTACTGTCATTTCATTACCTTTACCTTGTGATTTTCTGATGTTTGCTGCCAAATAAATTGTTTCAGAGCCATGCTGCATGGTTTGCCATTTTTATTAAAAGCAGGATCTGATCAACAACATTCCAATTATGAAGGTAAAAAAGAGAAAAAGATAATCAGACTTTGAATGAAATTGCATCTGGACAGGCCTGTAGTTGAGGGCACTAATAATAAATTGCATATGTATTTGTGCAGAACATGCCAGAAGTGAATTCCACATCATTAACAAAGTTCTCTATCGATCGCTCACAATCTGGCAGCTGTAACCAGCAAGGTGGAGAATCAAGTCTTCCTCGCTCCTGAATATGTATTATCATGGCCCATGCAAGTCCCTTCTCTGCCTCCGGGGTCTGCCAGCCTCACAGCTGCTTGGAGAGCAGCACGAGGCTTTGCATTAAGGCTCTTCAAGTCATTTCTCTCCCAGACAGGGATCTCTCGAATTTTAAACACCGCTGCAGAAAGAGCTTGGAACTCCTTCCCAGAGTCAGTTCTCCTGGCTCTCACTATAGAGAACAGAGAGAAATGTGTCACCCCTGCAAACAGCCACAACCAGTCCTCAGGAGGTAATGGGCTGAATGAGGCATGCGTGGTTGCCCCTGGCTCTCTCTGCTAATAGTAAGGGGGAACTAGGGGCTGAGGGTGGGGAGAGCCTAGTATGGCTTAGTTTAGTGATCTCTTACATTTTAAAGAGTAATCTCAAAATTCCTTATCCCATATTTGAAAATAAAATACTTTGCAGCAATTCTTTATTAATACTTGTTTTGATCCTTGCAACAAATAATCAGCAAGAGGCAGCACAAGCAGGGGGCACGGGAGGCACACTCTGTCACTGCATTCCAGCATAGCTGTGTACCAGCTCTGGGATCTGGGCCAAGCTAGTTAGCCTCCCATGCTTCATCTTCCTTATCTGTAAAATGGGAAAACAATAGTGCCTACCACCCACAGAGTCGCTGTGAGGAATAAATACATCGGTTCACGTAAGGCACTTAGGAACATGGCTGGCACAGAGTAAAATGGTAGAAGTTAATCAGAACTCAGGAGAACTCAGGTCTCTCTCATCTGATCCAAGGGATGATTGAAATTGGTCTTTTATTTTCCCATGATCACACAGCTAGCTAAGTGACAGAGAGGGAATAGGCATTGAGGTCTGCAGACGTCTGGAGTATTGGATGGTGAGCATTCACTGCAGCTGACCCAAATCCTTTAACAGACCTTTTGGGGGTTTAAGAGGAGTTGAGGCTTATTAGCAAACGTGCATTTTAATCTTTGTTGGACTATCTAATTTGAAGCCCTTTTCTGATAATCAAAAGTATTACCAAAGACTTGTTGAGTACCTGCTATGGGCAAAGCTTTGATAAAGACTTGAAATAAAAAACTGAAGTGTTACAGCATGGTTCCTGTCCACCCATCAACAGTTCTCTACCTAAACAGATGGCACTGACCAAGTGTGCTAGAGAGCATGAAGGTCCGTTGGGATGGGGAGGGCCTGTGTGGAACCCACGTTTTTTTCTGGATGAAGTGGAAACAGGAATTTTGCACTTAAACTTACAGAGGGCCGGGCACGGTGAGGCTAGGGCAGTGCTGAAGACCACTAACTTTGATCCACTATATAAAGGAGACTGAGTGGTCATATGGAAACCCCTTAGGGCTTCCTTTGGACCAGAAACTTTCCTAAGGAGAAAAATAATCAAAGGAATTCTCTCCCTTCTGTAGCTAATACATATTTGTCATATAGTCAAATATGGCAAATACTGCTGGGGCATCATACGGGGTACGCAGGCAATATAAGACTCAGTTCCCACACTTAACAAACTTGCTGTCTAATTAGAGAGCTGCTTAACTTATAGATTAAAGACTTCAAGTATAATACAGAAAAATGCTCCTAACAAATAGCATTAATCAAAACAAAAAGCAGAAAACAACAACAACAAAAGTACCATGTGAGCTAAGAAATAAGAGAAATGCATAAATCACAAATCAACTAAAATCTCCCCTGTCTCAGACCTGCTTTTTCAGAGTTGAGGGGAACATCTTTGGTGATGGAGGACATCTTTTTCAGGATACAAGAGCTCCCTTAAGTGACATAGAAAAAATGCCCCAAAAGGCTTAAGAATTCCCCCTGCTTCTCAGTAGTCTCTCTCTGCCCCATTTTTCTGCCGTGGCAGGTCAGTCCTTGAAGCCCAGCTCTCCATCATTAATTACCCCTCTAGGATTTTATTTACTTTTCATCTTAAAAAAAAAAGGCATTGGGAAATATGGGATTTCTTTTTCAGCAGCTCCTTTCTTGTAGTACATTTTACAGATTTCCACCCCTGCACCAGCTGCCTAAGAGATTGAAGAAAGGGCTGGGGAGAGGGTGAGAATCAAAATAAAGGGAGGAGAAAAGTGGTTAAAAACTTAATTTAATATACTACACTAAAGATGCTGAAAAATGCATTTAGTTCCGAACCTCCACCACTGAGTACTGTGAAGTAGCATTTAGCTCTAATAGGGTTTCTGCTTCATCAGCTACAATAATTATTTTCCTTAATTTGCCTTGGACATTCTGTATAATGATCTCCATGTTTGTGGGGGGAACTCTTTTTTGGGAGCGAAAATAAAAAGTGTGTGATTTGCTTCAGCTCCTACACCTGGCTTGCCTTCTTTCCACAAGCCTAAAATGTGTCTTCAACTTCTCTCTGTCACCTCATGAATTTCCTGACATTAAGACCATCCATCTCTACCCTCCCACCCCCATCCCCATCCACAGTCTAATTGGCAATTTGCCACCTCTACCCTTTTCTTTAAAACTAGATCAGCTTCCCTGCAACTTGCAAGAATATTCTGTCCCTTGCAAGAACCCCCAGAGAGGCTGATCTTGAAAATGTGCAAATGTATTATTTAAAAGATGATATTGAGATCAAACTGTGATGTGTGTTTATATCTTTTTGATCTCTATTTTTGTCCTTTATTAACTATCCCCCTACCCTGTTTCTCCAAGTGTTAGCTACAGATTTTCAATCACACCCACCGGCAAAGCCAACCCACAGGGAAGCTCTCAGCAGTGCTCTTCCAGAACCAGCCCAGCAGACGAAAGGCAGATGGAAAATTCCAGGGGTTCCGATCTGAACATTTAAATGATCATTTATCGTAACACAAATCTGCGAGATATGTATTTTTAGTTTCCTGTGCAGAGCAATAGAATAGAGACAATGCAAAGGCCCCTGGTGAGCATGTTGCACAGAAAATGCTTTGGAGGAACTACAGTTAGCAGAGGATGAATCTGGGGAGCCCCTGAGAGGGACTCGGGACAGCAGAAATGCTATTTATAATAATCCCTTCCCCTGACACTCTGTCTTTGAAAACTGTACTCACAGCACTATTTTTTTTTTTTTTAATTCTCACTTGGGTATCAAAGTGGTAGTAAGGCTGCATGGTTTTGCATCCATTTTACAGATCCTACATGATTCGGGACCATCAGTGGAGAGGCTTGAGCCAGCCCCCTCACCCCAAGGAGGGTTCTCTTTGCACTGCGTTGTATCCAAATTATGCTAACATATTACCTAGCAAATGAGGCTACACATGGGAATAAGTTTATTACTTCAATATTGAGATGGTGTTCAAAAACAAAATTTCCAAAAAGATTTTAATATAGCCATCAGTAATCTTAATACACAAAATGTTTTACTTATACTATTATATCTCATGTCTGTGATTTAAAATTCTTCAAGGTATATTTTCCACATACTAAGATGAAATATAAGAACAGATAAGATATACCAAAAGTCATTCATATATCTATTGGCTAACCAGCAAGTCCACTTCTAAATAACTGATCTCTGCCACACTAACCAACCAATGGTAAGTTAAAACAGCTTCTCCTAGAGCCAGTACTCCCTGCTTGGGCTGAGGACAGTTTTACACACATGAAATATCAGAAAGATATTTTTAAACCTGAAAAATGTTATCTAGGAAATCCTACCTCCATTTTCATAATAAGAACATGTCGGCTTCCAAAATGAAGCCAGACCCCACAAAGAGGAAGTGTGGTGGGAATTTGAATCAGGTGTCAATTATAGAATATTTGAAGAAATGCTTGCAATAGCTTGTCATTTCACAGTGTGCAATGTGTACCTTCTCTTTGTCTTTATTTTCATTGTCACTGGCTGTGTCTTTGGCTCCTGTATTTTGAAAGAAACTCCTAGAAAAAGAAGCCATGGAAATATAGCAAAGGGATTAATGAGCAAAGGGATTTGTTTAAAGAGAGGTTTAAGACCCCTTCTTTATCCCTTCTTCTATTTCAAATCTTTCTATTTTTTTGTCCAGCTATTCCTTTAGACCTTTTAGAACTACTTTTACTGTTATGAGGTTTTCTGAATTACAATCTATGACTGAACTTAGCTATGTGTCTCATAAAAAAAAGCAAATACATAACCTATATTGAGCATTCAGCAGGCCCAGGGCATAATTCTTTACATGTGTGATCTCATTAAATATGCACAAAAATTGCATGAGGTGGGTGCTGTTATCCTTGTGTTATGACAGTGATAATACCCACCTTCTGTCTTAACTTCCCCACACTGATGTCTAAGAAAGAACACATAGCATTGCCCTCTAAAATTACTTTTGCCCAGCCTCTCTATTTAATAAATGATATTATCATTAAAAATCTTGGTATTTTCCTCTCTTTCCCTCATCCTCTACACCCAGTATATCAGCAGTCCTATCCACTCTATCTCCAAATATATCCTAAATACCTCCACTTCCGTCCAGCTGCTGTGTACCATCCTGGTTCAATGCACCATCACCGTCAGTCTAGACTCATGTAGTAGTCTTCTTACTGATATGCCTGCTCCATTTCTGTCTCATTATAACTGAAAGGAGTGATCTTTTAAAATATAAATAAAATTTAATGTCCTTACTATAAACCTTATAATGGCTTCCTATTACATTTAGAATAAAATGCAAACCCCGTATCCTGGCCTTAATGATCTGGCCCAGGCTAATTTTTAGACTAAATCATTCTCTACCTTGCTCTTTCCTTCCTAAGAACAGTGTTTCCTAAACCCTCCAATTCATTCTTGCCTTAGCATTGTAGCACTGGTTTCCTTTACCTGAAATGTTGTTCAGCCTTTTGCACAGTAAGTTTTATCATTCAAACCTCAGCTTTACATGTAACTGTAAGAAGATTTCCCTGGTCACCAAATGTAAAATTGTCGCTTAGACATTTATAGCACTTATCACCATATTTTTCTTTTTCACTTCCAGATTTGCTTGTTTACGTCTCTCTCACCATAAGAGCAGGGGCTATGTTTATCTTATTCACCATTAGGACTGGCTACATAATTCCCAGGGCCAAGGGACAAATGAAAATGAGGGCTCCTCATTAAAAAATTATTAAGAATGACGAGATGATGGCAGCAGGCGTTAAGCCAAGTGCAGAGCACTTCTCAGCTCAGGGCCCTGCGTGGTTGCCTAGGCCCTGGGCCCGCAAAGTTTTTTCACCATCGTACTCCCAGCTCATAGTACTTGTTTGAATTAATTTTTGAAATTTTTGAATGACACATTTTTTTCATTTCTAGGTTACATCAACTTATTTGTTAGATAAATGAATAAATTAATGAAAAAATAGAATTAAGGAAACTGAACTGGACATATTTTT